>JAJHZJ010000678.1:2373927-3095177 GCA_023548195.1 Bettongia penicillata ogilbyi | reverse complement strand
AAGTGCTGGGAATTAATCTACAAGATGTTCCCTTAAATATTGCTGTTTCTCTGTGAATTAAAACCATTTAAATGAATTTTGATGAGGGCAATTTGTGTGAATTTTAGGAGTCAAAAATTAGAGGGCCTAATCAGTTTCTCCTCCCAATTTCAGTTTCTATATTAGATAGCAAAGGCCTCTTTTAATCAGTGATTAATAAGGTAAACCAGAATCTTTACTAAGGAGGTGATTGCAAACACAGTCTCAAAGCTTGCGTCCACATAAAATTTATCAAAGGATATTGATGCCTGCAGATGAGAGGGTCCTCTGAGTCTGCCCAAATATTGGAGAGGTGCTATGGCAGTTCCCAAAATGGCTGTGCTAGCTGTCCCTTTTTCTATGGGAAAAGATTCTGCTGTGACGTGTTGGGGCCGCTTCATCACTTCTGGGTAGCTTGAAGGTGGTGATTGGTAGAGAAACAAAATGTTACCTGTCATCTCAACTCCAATTCTATGCTTTGGGATCTTTGAGCATTATAAGTGATTAAGGAGGTTGAGAGGCATAGGCCTGGATTGCCCTGCCCCCATTTACTCATGGCTGGACACAAGGTGGGTTGTGAAAGATGTTGTCTATAATCCCAAGTTCTATGGGGCCCGTTGGGGTCATGTGGACCTCTGAGAACACTTACCTCTGAAATTATAACTAGAAGTCAGTGGGAAATCTTCTAAGTCAGTTATAGAGGTAAAAGCAAAGAAAAGTGAAAAGTATTTAAGGCTACATAAGTATGCAGAAATGTAACTAATTTATAGAAAACAGGACTTCTCAGGGAGTCTTGTTTCTAAATGGTTTGATCTTTGCCAGGAGGGCAGTCTTGGGTTGTTCTCTCAAATGACAGACCAAAGCCCTTCTGATGAAGTTAGCTTTCCACCTCAGATTCTACATTTGGGATGCTAACTCAGATTTCAATAGGGGAGGAGGAAATAAATGTCCAGTATACAAAAATATGAGGGAGGATATATAATAATCAGTTATTAATATAGCTCTGTATAATTGTTTACATGTGTGTATATATTCTCTAGCAAGAATTATTCATTTATTTGCATTCCTTACAGGAAGGATGACTCTTGGCACAAAATTCTAAGTAAATCTATCCTTGTAGAGAAGCCACAAACCAGACAATATGAAATTAATCAAGATAGTCATAACTGAACAGGGTCTAAAACATCCTTTTTATCGAACTTCAGCACCTATGACCTATACCCTTCCTTTCAATTCAGCCACACACTGGGATGGTCATATCTTTGACCTAAGATCACCCCACCCCCATTCCTGGTATGTCACCTCCACAATGCATAATTCAGAAATCCCTGAATCCAACCATTATCTTCTATCATTGCATTTTTCCCTGTGTTTTCTCCAGTCCTTCTATCCCTCTATGCTTCCCAATACATCACCTTTGTTCTGGCTTCACTTTTCTCCCTTCAAAACCTTGACCCATTCTTTGACCTTTGCCATCTTTTATTATTCTCTGCTTATGAGTCTCTCACCCCATCATCCTATTACTATTACTACTCATCCAGTTCCAAACCCTAATCCTATATTAATCCCACCATGTGCTTCCTCCAATCCTGTTTCCATGCTATAAGATGCCAATGGAAGAAGTCACTCAACCCTGCTGATCAGGACCTCGATAATTTGTTATCACTGTTCAACAAGATACATTCACTGCTGCAAACCAATCCTACTCCTCTTTTCTGAGGAAATATCTATCCACATACCCTATAGGAGGTATTTCAACCCTTCTGTTTTCAATCTACCCTCTTACCATCTATCACCTCCCTGGGTCTCTCTCAGTAGAATACTTTCCCCATAATTCATTAAAAAAAATAAAAGCCATCTGCTCCAACTCCTTGTCATCCAGTATTTCATACTTCAAATCACCTCAATTTCATTCCCCATCCATCCCTCCTTTATCTCATTTCAGGGGCTTAAGTGGCCCATACCTTGGTGGGGAGTGGGGGGCCTGCACACTTGCTACTTTGATCATCCCCTCCCCCTCCTTGATTTTCAAACTGTTCTTAATCACTGGTTACTTTTATGCCGCCTATAAACATGCCCACATTTCCCCCATTCTTAAAGTAAAACAAAACAAAACCTTCAGTTGGCTATACCCTCCTCATTCTCTCCTCTCTTTCATGACCAAACTCCTAGAAAAAAAAATCTAAACTTATTGCCCACAATTTCTTATTTCCTACTTCCCTCTCAACCCCTTTGCAATCTGGCTTCCATTTCCACTACTCTCCAGTGATCTCTTTGTTGCAAAATCCAATGGCTTTTTTTTTTCGTTCTTGTCCTTCTTGATTGACCTCTACGATGACAACCTTTGCTTCCTAATTACTTCTCCCTGAGTTTTAGTGACACTCTCCTATCATATGCCTTCTGATCTGCCTGACTAATCCTTCTGAGAACCCTTTTCAGGATCATCATCTATGTCCCACCCCACCCCCCATTCAAGGATGTACCCAAGACTGTCATGAATCTTCTCCTCTGCCCTGTGCTCTCTCTGTCTCTCTCTTTGTTTCTCTCCATCTCTGTCTATAGGTCTGTCTGTCTTTTTCTCTTTGTTTCTGTCTGTCTCTTTCTATCAGTCCATCTGTCCATCTGTCTTTGTCTCTCTTTCTCTTTCTTTCTGTCTCTCCCCCTCTGTCTCCCAATGCATTAATAGGTTCCCATGGATTAAACTGTCAGTTTCACGCAGATTGCAAAGAATCATATAGGAGCATAGAATGCTGAAGTTTCAAGGGAGCTCAACAGCCATCTAGTCAAACACGTACCACATAGGAATCCCTACCAAAGTCTTCTGAAAAATGGTCATCCAGTCCGTGAATACCTCCAAATGAGAAGCGACCTACTATTACCTCTCCAGGAAGTCGAGTTTTGGAAAGCTCCAATTATCAGGAAGTTTTTCTGACATCAAGTCTAAAGTATCCCATTTTTCAGCTTCTGCCTGTTTCTCCTGATTCCACCCTCAGAGAGCAAAGAGAACAAGTCGAATCCTGCTATCCCATAATAACCTTTCAAATACATGACAATACCTACCATTCCTGCCCCATCCCAAGTTTCTCCCAGGCAGACCATCCCCATTAGCTTTCATCTACTTGGATCTGGCAAGCTTTTTTCCTTATTTAATTTTTCATTTATTTAATTTATATAATCATATAAAATCATATTTTTTGTTTATTTTGTATTTATTCATTTAATCTGTTTATTTGCCTGTTATTATTTAATCTGTTTTTATATGACAAGGGCTTGATGCCCTTCATCGTCCTGTCTGCCTTGCTCTGGATGTTATCCAACTACTCTGGGTCCTTGTACTGTGCTACCAAGAGCTGAACTCCTTATTCCAAATGTCCTCTAAACAGGGTTTTTAGTATATATACACATACATATGTATGTCTGTGTGTATGTGTGTGTATTTTGCATGTGTGTATGTGTATATGTATGTGTGTATGTGCTTGTACACATGTGTATATGTATGTGTGTATATGCATATGTATATGGGATATCACCTTATTATTCCTGGGGAGTTGTATCTCTCTTAATGCAATAGGGTTTTTTGGCTGTGCTATCACATTTAACTCATGTTTAACTTGAAGTACATTTAAAAAGCCCAAATTTTTAGGCAAACATTTATTTGAATATCTAACCCCAACTTATACTTATGAAGTTGACTTTTTAAGTCCAAGTATACAAACTTTACATTTATCTGTATCGAATTTCATGTTAAATTTAGTCTAATACCCTATCAAGTCTGTCAAAATCTTTTGAATACTGACATTGTCATCTGTTAACTATGAATGAACCCAAAAAAAGTGTTAATCACTTAGCATATATCATGTGGTATGCTGATGACTAGGAACACAAATAAATAGTTCTTAACCATAAGGAGATTACATTTGAATACAGAAATATAACACATATAAAGGACCTAGAGATGAAAAGAGGTGGGTAACAAGAGCACCACAAGAGGGAATCTGAATTCTGGTGAGAGAAAAAGACCAGAGTCTTGGATGCATGACCTGGTGATATTAGGGAAGTGGTATGATAGGGGAGCCCAGGGCAGATCAAGATGAATGAAAGTTCATGTAGGAAAAAATAATTTCTTTGTATTTTTCAGGGAAAAAAAGTTGTTATTCTGTTTAAATCCAACACTATATGAGTAAAGGTTGTCTACATTGAAAATGTCACCTGATTCCAATAGCTCCCTAGGAATAGTGAGATAGCTACAAGGAATTTTGGGTTTCCCCAGGTCCGTGGTCTACCTAAAGCATTCTTGTTTTAGGTTACCATACCCAAGACTTGCAATGGATCCACCCAAGTCTGTGCTTTGACTTCACCCAAACTTTATTGAATGCTTACAGTTACAGATATCCATCTTAATTTATCTTGCCTTCAAGTTGTTCTCTTGGCAAGTTTGCTTGGTTTAATGTGTTAGTGAGAGTTGAAGATCTTCCCCACCCATGAATAAGCCTCACATGGAGTCCATTAAGGGAAGCTTGATTAGGGGAGACTTGTTTTGTAGGAAGACCCACACCACTTGTTAATTTCTAATGAGGCACTGGTTCTCAAGGGTCGTGCTCTCCAGCTCTGAAAAATGTATATATGCTCTGAGGTGAGGTTTTTCTTTGGGCTTAGGTTTTGGAAGAAGGTTCATGTGCCAGATGAGTCTCTGAGAAGCTGTTAAGGAGCCCCCCTGGCTTTGAAAACCCAGATGTTGGTGCTTCTTTCTCTAGCAACTATGTTGGATCTGTCTGTTGATCTGTGATGTATGTATTGCTATGGTCAGACAGTTAGAAGCCCTGTCTGTTGGCCTTTATTTCTCTGCTTGTATTTTCACTGTTGGTCTATGTGATTAAAGGAGATTGTTTACCCCTCAAAACTTGCTATCCTTTTAGACAAGCAGATCTAAGAACTTGTGCTAGCAGGCCACTCTGGATGTATCAGAGTGCTTGCTGCAACATTTAACTAGGAATGAGTGGTTGTTCTGTATCTAAATCTTATGTAGCATAAACCCTCACGAGCCCAGACAACAGTCACTCTTCCTTTCTGATTTGCTCTCTTCTACCAAATAACCTAATAAATTTCTTTCTAAAACTATTTCAGATCTTGGGGTCTCTTTTCAATAATCTGGCCCCAAGGTCCCTGGGACAATGGTCCAAGTTCCAGCTGGAGATGACCTGCAGCTCTGCCTCCCTGCTGAGTATCATCTTCACCTTGATAGGTATACTGTTGTTGTTGCTCTGGTTCTTGTTCTTGTTTTCGTGCTTTATTGTCTGACTCTCTATAACCCCATCTGGGGTTTTCTTGGCAAAGATATTGGAGTGATTTGCCATTTCCTTTTCCAACATATTTTACAGATGAGGAAACTGAGGCAAACAGGGTTAAATGACTTACTCAGAGTTACACAGCTGGTAAGTTTCTGTGTCAGATTTGAACTCAAGGTTTCCTGACTCCATATTTGGCACTCTATCCACTGCACCACCTAGTTGCCCAATAGGCATGCTACGCATGCCTTATACAAGTCATTGATAATTTTTTTAAATCATTGAAACATTAACAACTTTCTCTTCTAATCTGACTATATAGCCAATTCTGAATCCTTCCCGTTTCATTATCCTCTCATCTACAGGTGTCAAACACATCGACATTGCCCCGCAACAATCACCAATACTGCCCTAATCAAAACTTAAAGTTTAATTGGGAGAAAGTAGAATCAAAGAGACCAATGAGAGAGAGTAATTTTGCCATAACTTCTTCATATCCTCCCTTATAATGAATGATAAAGAACCCCAGAACATATTCTGATTGGAAAAGCAACGAAAAAAATCATGAGTCATTTTTCTAGCCTGTCGAAGCTTAGGAAGTCAGAAAGGTCTGCAAACACTAAGGTAGCCAGAAGTGGAATGCAGCAAGCAGAAGTAGCAGCAATCTGTGGAAGCAGCAGCAGCAACAGAGAATTACCCAAAGTCTAAGGACACCTGGGATAGAAAGCGATCATAGAGGACCCCTGTACTAGCACCGGTCACAGGAATGGGTACCATCTAGCAGCTCCATTGCTCCCTTACCCAGTTCTAGTTTACAATTCCCAGGTGGAGAGGGGCAATCATGTTCATGAGAGAGCAGGGACCCTACCTATATAAGGAACAAGTTTCAAAAATTTAGCTGACTCTTAAATCCAAGAACAGAGAAGGATTGAGATCTAATCTTTAGTTCCACACATAAACCTACAATGGAGTAGACTAGAACAGAAGAGGAAAACCAAGGAAGAATCAACAGTTTAGTTGCTCTGAGCCTATAGAACCTCCCAGTGATCTATTACTGAGTCCACCAGCAGTTTGCAAAAACTCAAACACACACAAGTCAATAAATCCAGTCTGCAAACTAGGAGAGAATAAGAAACAAACAGATCTGTCACCAGATCTTGGAATTTGGAAATTTACAAGCCCCCTGATTGAGTTATTAAAGCAGTGGAAAGACATAAAAGACAAAATCTCAGGTCAGAAAGACTCCCCAGAGATGAACAGAGGCCAACACTAATGTAAAGTCCAAAGTCATGAGCAAGCAAAAAAAGAGCCTGACCATAAAAAGCTACTTTGGTGACAGAAAGGCAAAACAAAACACAAACACAGAAGACAAATGACTAGAAAACTTCTACAAGTAAGACGTCAAAGAAAAATGTAGATTGGGCCCAATCCAAACATTTATTAAGCACTTACGATGTGCTAGAATCAACAATAATTCCTTGCAGACTTAAAAAGACTGCAGAAAAAAGAGCAAAAAATTATTTTAAAATCCAATACGAGCTGTAGAGTAAAAATAGGAAAAGAAATAAGAACTATGCAAAAAAAAATTATGATAAAAGAATTAACAGCTTTGTAAATGTGATACAAAACCTTGCTGAATAAAATAACTCCTTAAAAACTAAAATTGGCCAGGTGGAACCTAATGACTCCATGAGACATCAAGAAACAATAAAACCAAGTCAAAAGATCAAAAAAAAAAAAAAAAGAAAAAAAGAAAATGTGAAATATCTCAGAAATACAACTGTCCTAGAAAATAGGAGAGATATTTAAAGAATCATTAGACTACCTGAAATCTATGATCAGAAAAAGAGCCTAGACAACATATTTCAAAAAATTATAAAGGAAAACTGCCCAGATCCCTTAGAACCAGAGTATAAAGTAGAAATTGAAAGTATCCCCTTGTCACTTCCTGAAAGATATCCCAAAATGAAAATCTACAGGAACATTATAGCCAAAAGCCAGAACTCCTAGGTCTAGGGGAAAATATTATAAGCAGACAGAAAGAAACAATTCAAATACCATGGAGTCACAGCCAAGATTACACAAGATTTAGCGGCTACCAATATAAAGGAGTAGAGAGATTGGGATATGATATTCCAGAAGGAAAATGCGCTAGGATTACAACCAAGAATAACCTACCCAGAAAAACTGAGTATAATCCCATGGTGGGGAAGGGTGAGAAATAGATATTTAACGAAATAGAGGACTTTCAAGTATTCCTCATAAAAAGAGCCTAGGGCTGAATAGAAAAATCTGCCATTCAACATAAGACTCAAGAGAAGCATAAAAAGGTAAGCAAGAGTGAGAAATCATAAGGGCCTAAACAAATTTACACTTTATTCATCCCTATATAAGAAGATGACATATGTAACCCCTCAGAATTTTATCACTATTAGGACTGTTGGAGTCTATTTGACAGAGCCATGGGTGTGATTCCACATTGGAATGATCTCAAAAAAATGGAAGGTTTAGAAAAAGGAACATTGGGAGAGGAAGAATGGGAGAAATTATCTCATATAAATGGGACATGAAATGAATTTATACAATAAAGGAGGAGAAGGTGGGGTGAGAGAACAGGCAATATTTGAATTTCACTCTCATTTGAACTGGTTTAAAGAGGGAAGAATATACCTATACACATTTGGGTATAGAAATTTATCTTAACCCAAAAGAGAAGTAGGAGGGAAAAAGGTTAAAAGAAAGGGGAGGAGTTGAGACATCAGATTAAGGAAAGCATTGGACAGAAGCAAAACAGATTCTTGAGGAGAAGAGAGGGTAAAAAAGAGATATAGGAGAACATATACATATCAGAAAAAGGAATGGAGATAAATACACATTTAGCAACCATAATTGTGAGTGTGAATGGGATGACTTCACCCACAAAATAGAATATAGCAGAATGGATTAGAAACCAGAATCCAACAATATGTTGCTTTCAAGAAATACACTTGAAACAGAAAGATATACACAGAGTTATGATAAAGGACGGGAGTAGAATCTATTATGCTTCAGCTGAAGTTTAAGAAAAAAAGGCAGGGATAGCAATCATGATCTCAGACAAAGAAAAGCAAATACAAATAAAGGAGATAATCAGGAAAACTACATCTTGCTATAAGGTACCATAAACAATGAATTAATAGCAATACTGAATATATATGCAATAAATAACAGGGCACCTAAATTCTCGAAGGAAAAGTTTAATGAGTTATGAGAGAAAATAGGTAGTTAAAGTATAATAGTAGGGGACTCAATTTATCCCCTCTCATATCAAGAGAAATCTAGCCATAAAAATGAATAAGAAAGAAGTTAAGAAAATGAATAGAATTTTGGAAAAGTCAGATATGATAGCCCTCTGGAGGATATTGAATGGGAATAGAAAGGAGTATAACTATATCTGACTTGGGTATGGCACTTTCACAAAAATAGACTATGTATTTGGGTATAAAAAGCTTGTAAGCAAATGCAAAAATGCAGAAATAGTAAATATATCTTTTTCTAACCATAATAAAAACTACATTCAAATAAGGGACTTAAAAGCATAGATTAAAATTAATTGAAAAAAATAAGTGAATCAAAGAACAAATCATAAAAACAATCAATAATTTCATTAAAAATTATGACGAGGCAGCATACCAAAATTTGTGGGATAAAGACAAAGCAATACTTAGTTTTTATATCTATAAATGTTTAGATTAATAAAAGAGAGAAACAGCAGATCAGCAAATTGAACATGCAACAACCCAAAAAAAGCTAGAATAACAACCTCCAATTAAACATCAAAAGTAAATCCTAAAAACAAAAGATAGATTAATAAAATTGAAAAAAATGAAAAACAGTCAATTAACAACTGATAAGATGAAAAAAAAGAAATTATTAGGAATTATTTTGTCTGACTATATGCCAATAAAACTTACCATCTAAACGAAATAGATGAATATTTTTTTTTAAATATCAATTGCCCATATTAACAAAAGAAAAAAATACTTAAATAACCCTTCTTAGAAAAAGAAATTGAATGAGTTATGCATGGATAAGCTCTCTAAGAAAAAATGTAGCTTAGAAAAATTTAATAAAATAAATTAAAAATAAAGCATAGATAATGCTAATATATGGCTTTACAAGTCAATATGGAGCCCACAAAGATCCTTCTGTATAGCTTAGAGGCCCCCACTTCTTTCTGAGTTTGACATCACTGCTTTTGTCCATCTCTCCCCATCTTTTCCACATAAAATACCAGATATCTTACCAAATGCTTTGCAAAAATTTACATAAAATATGCATTCCTCTAATCTATTAGCTTCTTAGCCCTGTCTTAAAAGAAATAAGGTTAGTTTGGAATGATTTGTCTTTAATGAAGTCATGTTGCTTCTTTGTTACTTTGTCACTCTTTCACTTTCCTCGTTAGATGTTCACTAACAATCTCTATAAAGATACATTATTTTTCCAGCAATCAAAGTGTAGTTCTGTATCCTATGGTTTGTGGATTCTGTGCCCTTCCCTTTTTTTGAAAATCAGGACAATATTTGCTATTCTCTAGTCCTAAAAAAGCAGATAGGTGGTGCAGTGGATAGAGCTCCAGGCTGGGGGTCAGGAAGATCTGAGTTCATATCTGACCTCAGATACTTACTAGCTGTGTGACCCTGGGTAAGTCATTTAACTTTGTTGGCCTTAGTTTCCTCATCTGGAAAAGGAAGTGGCAAAACCCTCCAGTATCTTTGCCAAGAAAACCCCAAATGAAGAACCCGACACACTTGAACAATAACAACCAAGTCTTCTATAATCTCTCCTGTTTTCCACTGTCTTTTCAAATAATGCTGACAGTGACTTAGAAATCATATATTCAGTATCTAGGGATGTTATTCAGCTGGGTCTAGTAGTTTTAATTTATTAAGGGCAGATAGCTGCTCTCTCATTATCTCCTTACTTGATTTGGAATATCAATTCCCCTTTACCTACTTTTATTCCATCATTTCTAGTATAAAGGTCATTGTCCTTGAAAGATAAGCCAAAAGAAAATTAAGAGCAGTTACTGTGGAAAAAATATTTTATAATTTATTATTTATTAATATTATTTGACCCTAAATTTATATGGCTAGATGTTGTTTAACCCAGAATGTGAAGTTTTGGTCTGACTGACCAGAGACTAATGCATAGAATGTTGAAATCCCACCCAAATCTTGCTTTAGGTGTTTTAACTTTGAACAAACTTTATTTAATGTTTATACTTACCTGCTGATGTATATCTCAGACAACATCTGGAAATCATCCTTTTTGGAAACTTCCTATGTAGAGGTCCCTCAATTTGTGCCCTTGTTTGAACTCTATATAATGTGAAACTTACAGTGAATTAAGAAGGGAGCCACAGCTTTATCCAGCTCTTCTGTCTGACAAACTCACAACATTCTAAAAATCGTTTGGGGTTTTGGAGCTTGCTCTTGACTGACACTATGGCTTCTCTGTCTTGTCATTCATCATCCTCCCATTCATCCCAAGCCCTGATGCCATAGTCTCTTTGATCCTCCTTTTCCCCCAGTATAGCTTACTAAAAAATTTTTTAAATCAAAAATCTTTTTTATTGATATTAGTTTCCCTTGTTCATTCTGAGCTTTAGCCCTCTTTAAACTATTTTTACACAATTGTGATTATTTATATTCCTTCTCTGTTACCTACCCATATCCCCCTCTTCTATACATATCTTTTTTTAAAATATCTGTTGATTAGTGGATTCCCTGTAAATAAAAATATATTGGTCTTTCCTCCTCACTAGAATTGTTTCTCTTCTGGTCTTCAGAATTTCATTCTTAAGAGTTTCCCATCCCTCCTGGCCTGACTTGTCCTGTAGATTTTTATTCCATAGGATCCAGTTAATCCTTTCTCTGAACCCTTCAAAATCTGCTTTCCTACAGAGGGCATATATAAGATTATGCCTGGATTTCCTATCCTTTTCTGGCAAAAGCCCTTAGAAGTAAGAGGTCACTGTTCCCTCAAGGTTCTTACATTTCCACCCCAATAGCTAATCCTAGCTGTGTGCTGGAATCTCTTGTTCCAAATTTGAGTTCTCTTTCCTAGATCCTTTGTCTATTTCCTTTCTATCTGTGCTCTTAAGAAAAGGAATTAAGAAGGGGAAGAAGGAAGGAAGGAAGGAAGGAAGGAAGGAAGGAAGGAAGGAAGGAAGGAAGGAAGGAAGGAAGGAAGGAAGGAAGGAAGGAAGGAAGGAAGGAAGGAAGGAAGGAAGGAAGGAGGCAGGGAAGATATTAGGAGCTAGGTTGGTACTATTTTACATATTAAAAAACTGAAACTGAGTAGTGACTAGTGCCCAGGGATAGCCAAGACTCTTTTAGAGGGTTTGTAAGATCAAAAACTATTTTCATAATAATACTAAGGTATTTTCATTTCTAATATAATAAGTATTGCTAGATATAACCCATGTAAACAAAAATTCTTTGGGGAATTTTCCAATAATTTTTAAAGTGTAACCAAATTCCTTTTGAGACCAAAAAGTCTGAGAATCACTATATGTTACAAAGACAAAATTACTTCTGTTTCTCCTTTCCATTGAACTTTACAGAAATACTTCCTTTTCTGATTCCTGGATTTACTCCCATGAGTGTGTCTTCTCACTATGCATTGTTACCCATCCCACACCTCTTACCTAGCCTATTTCTTTGAATAAGGTATACCCTTCCAGGGCCATATTCCAGTAGTAGATTTCATTCCACCAAGTCTCAATTATACTTATGAACTTAAGCTTGCCTCCATGCATTATTAGTACTCGTAGCATTTGTGTATAGATACATGAGATAAGAGGTTTTACTACTGGCCCCGTTCTTGGATTTTATCTGCTATGAACTTCTGAGTGTTTCAACTGCTATTGCTGAGCATGTGCTTTGCCTTTCCCAACTGGATTCCTTAACTTTCAGGAAATAGAGTGTTTCTTCTAGTTATTTTATATTCCTTATTCCTCTTCTTTCAAATGTTTAGTAGGCACTCAATAAATACTTGTTAATTAAATACCTAACTGCAGTAGTTCCTCTTTCTGGTAGGGTCAAGACTGAAGAGAAAGGCATAGAAACCATAAATTCCAAAAAAGGTTTTCGACAAAAGAGATCAGAGGATCACAGCTCTAGAGCTGAATGCCAGATCCAACTCATCAATCTAGAGCTTGAAGTGACTTAAAAGACTGTCTAACCCAATTCCTTTATTTTCCGGAAATAGAAAATTGAAGAGAATTGCCTAATCTCACAAAGGAAAGAAAGTAGTGGAGTTACAGTGGAGATGCAGATTCCAAATCCAGCACCATTTTCCCTAGATCTCAAATAAAGTCACTGAACAACACCTCTTTAAAACTATGCTAGAGCCACTTGGTCCATTGTATTATATTATAATATTATATATATGTATATATATAATATTATAATATATTATAAAATATAATAATATTTATAATTATAATAGTCACAATGTTTTTTCTTAAGAATTACTAGACAATCTTCCCCACTCAGTCTTTATCATTTCCCACTAATCATTGGTTAACTGGCTTATTCTTAGCCCATTTCTTAAAAGTTAAAAGTACTTCCTCAGGAGTCTCAGTGGCATTTGTCTTTGGCAGTGCTTTCAAGTTTCTGAAGGAAACAAAATCCTTGAATATAAATTTAAAAACTGGAAGTTACCATTAGGTCACAGAGGTCTTCTCATGAACAAAAAGAAAAGTTATCTTCAGTTCCAGAAAAGATACTAGAACACATCAAAGATGCAACTTCCTCCCACCTAGAAGAGCACAGGTACGGTGTGATAACCAAGTTGTCTTTAGAAGATGCAAATTGTGTGAAACCAATTTAATTTCTTTCTAAGATGAAGTGACAGGTCTTATTGATGGGGATGCCCAGGGGAAATTGTGAAGTATGCAAACTTTGTAAACATCACCACACCACTAACCTCTTTCTGTGCTTTTTCTGCCCACTCCTCACCACCATCAATGTTTCCCCACATTCTGCCCCCACTGGTCTTCCAATGCTCTCATTGCTGTTTAGTGTCTTTTCTGTCAGAGAGGAAATCAATCTGATAAATTCATTCAAACTATTGCAATGTGTCACATATAGAAATATTTACATTTTTAAAAGAGAACTTCAGGAAGTGAGTAATGCTCAGTCCAAAGATGTGAATGTCTAATACTTGCATTTCATAGAGTGTGACATCTAGAAGGGATATTTTTGGCTTGGGTTCTCAAGTAGTGAGGAAGGGAAACTTAATGGTTTCCCTCAAATCATACTATAAATGTAATCAATAAACATAATACACAAGGACTTCTATAAAGTTTTTTATTCATTCCAACAAGGTATATACTTATAAACTATGGTATTTAGTGGAAACTATGGTGCAAGTGTAAAAAGAGACTGGTCCCCTCTCATCCAGAGCCAGTGTTAATATGAGAGCCAATGGCAAGTGTTAACTGGAGTTTGGCTAACGAGCACAGTCCTTCCACATATGTGCAGAGGACTCGCTGATATAATTCTGTACATAAAGAGTAAGGAGAGTTAGTTTCCTGGACAGTCATGAGGATATCTAATAGAAATGCCTTGGAAACATTTGGAACAATGGACAGAGGTTCTAAAATGGTTCCAGTCTTCTAACCTTGTGATGAACAGGAATCTCTTCGTTACAGTTGTGTACCTAGAACTGAGGATGCCTTCAAACAGCATTGGTTGACCTCATTCTTCCATTCTGAATTTAACTATTTCCTGACTGGTAGTCTTCTGGTAAGAGAAGAGACAATGCATAAGGGAACAAACTTGGGCTTTCCCCATCCAAAACCAACATATAGTGCCTTCTATATCCTACTGAGAAGTATGTCCACTGAGGAAAGGCTGCTTGGGCCCAGGCCAGGCATCTTCCATCTGGCCCAAAGCAACCACTTCCATCTGTGCCAGCAAAAGACAATTTCCATTTCCTACTGCCAAACTGATCTCCCATCTAGGATGTAGAGAGCCTCCAGTGCAAAGAAGAGCAACTCTCCTTTGGCTTCAGACCTCTCATTTTCTGCTGTGCCTGTCCTTTGAGGTTAAAGGAGTGGCACTCTCAATTATTGGGGGGCAGAGTCAAGATGGTGGAGTAGAAAGACGCACGTTTACGAGCTCTAAACCCACAGCCCATAGAATTAATGTAAAAAGAGATCCCCATAAGTTCTGGATCATTGAAAGGTGTGCAGAAACAGAGTGGAAGAGATTTCCGTTCCAGAGAGCCCTGGAGAGCCATCCCCGGGATCCGTCGTGCCCGGAAAGCAGACCCTACCCCAGCACTGCCCTGGCCGCGGCCCCAGAGAAGCTGACCCGAGCAGGCTTCAGGGACGGAAGCTCCAGCAGCCGGGAAAGTCCCTCTGCCCACAGAAGCTACAGGTCAGTGAGAGAGACGGCTGAGCTGGAGGAGGGGAGCGAAGTGTCTCCATGACTCAGGCCCCCTCGGGAGGAAGCAGCCGCGGCAGAGGCAGGGGCGGAAGCGGAGGCAGCAGCTGAGGTGGCAGCCCGGGACTCCCCCAGCAGCAGGCAGGATCTTCATTACTGAAAGTCTCTGCATAATCAACCTGAGGGAGCTGAGCCTGGGAGGCGGCCCTGCCCCCACTCCAGCACCAGAACTAAAGCTCACATTGATTAGCAGCCACGCTGCGTGGAAAGTCCATTTGAATCTCAGAGCCCAAGCACTAGCTGGGCGGATCTAGGCAGGGGTGGACAGGAATCTCAGAAGTCAAGTAACTGGCTGGGAAAATGCCTAGAAAAGGGAAGAAAAATAAGACTATAGAGAGTTTTTTTGAACAAATGCAAATGATCCCAACTTTTGGATCTGACGAAGAGGAGGACATATTCTTGCCAACAGGGAAAGACATGGAGGGCGGGGCCTCGGCACCCCAGACATCCCAGGGGGATGTCGGGTGGGCTCAGGCCTTGGAAGAGCTCAAAAAGGATTTTGAAAAGCAAGTTAGACAGATGGAGGAAAAACTGGGAAGAGAAATGAGAGAGATGCAAGAAAAGTATGAAAAACGGGTCAATACCTTGGTAAAGGAGACCCAAAAAAATGCTGAAGAAAATAACACCTTGAAAAATAGGCTCACTCAATTGGCAAAAGAGGTTCAAAAAGCCAATGAGGAGAAGAATGCTTTCAAAAGCAGAATTAGCCAAATGGAAAAAGAGGTTCAAAAGCTCACTGAAGAGAATATTTCTCTCAAAATTAGAATGGAACAGATGGAGTCTAATGACTTTACGAGAAACCAAGATATCACCAAACAAAACCAAAAGAATGAAAAAATGGAAGAGAATGTGAAGTATCTCATGGGAAAAACAACTGACCTGGAAAATAGCTCCAGGAGAGACAATTTAAAAGTTATGGGACTACCTGAAAGTCATGATCAAAAAAAGAGCCTAGATATCATCTTCCATGAAATTATCAAAGAAAACTGCCCTGACATTCTACAACCAGAGGGCAAAATAAGTATAGAAAGAATCCATCGATCACCACCTGAAAGAGATCCAAAAAGAGAAACTCCTAGGAACATTGTGGCCAAATTCCAGAACTCCCAGGTCAAGGAGAAAATCTTACAAGCAGCTAGAAAGGAACAATTCCAGTATTGTGGAAATAAAATCAGAATAACTCAAGATCTAGCAGCTTCTACATTAAGGGATCGAAGGGTGTGGAATAAGATATTCCAGAAGGCAAAGGAACTAGGACTTAAACCAAGAATCACCTACCCAGCTAAACTGAGTATAATACTTCAGGGGAAAATATGGTCTTTCAATGAAACAGAGGACTTTCAATCATTCATGATGAAAAGACCAGAGCTGAAAAGAAAATTTGACTTTCAAACACAAGAATGAGAAGAAGCATGAAAAAGGAAACAGCAAAGAGAAGTCTTAAGGGACTTACCAGAAGTGAACTGTTTACATTCCTACATAGAAAGACAATATTTGTAACTCTTAAAACTTTTCAGTACCTGGGTAGTTGGTGGGATCACACACACACATGTACATGCATGCACACACATACACACATGCACACATGCACACACATACAGAGACAGAGAGCACAGATTGAATTGAATAGGATGGGACCATATCTTAAAAGAAATTAAGGTAAATGGTGAGAGAGAAATGTAGTGGGAGGAAAGAGGGTGAAATGGAATGGGGTAATTATATGTCATTTAAGAGGCAAGTAGGAGACTTTTTAGTGGAGGCAAAAAGAGGAGAGCTGAGAAAAAAAAAAAACAAGAAGTTTACCCTCATCACATTTGACTAAAGGAAGGAATAAAATGCACACTCATTTTGGTATGAAAACCTATCTTACAGTATAGGAAAGTGGGGGAGAAGGAGATAAGCAAGGGGGGGGATGATGGAAGGGAGGGCAAAGGGAGAAGGGAGCAATTTGAAGTCAACACTCGGGGAAGGACAGGATCAAAAGACAGAAGAGAAACAATGAGGGGCAGGATAGGATGGAGGGTAATTCAGTTAGTCTTACACAATATGACTATCATGGAAGTCATTTGCAAAACTACACAGATATGGCCTATATTGAATTGCCTGCCTTCCCAAAAGGAATGGGTGGGGAGGGAGGGATGGGGAGAATTTGGAACTAGAAGTTTTAGGAACAACTGTTTAGTATTGTTGTTGCTACTAGGAAAGAAGACATACAGTTAATGAGGAATAGAAAGTCATCTGGCCCTACAGGAGAAAAGAGAAAATGGAGACAAGAGAAGGGAGGGATGACAGAAGAGAGGGCAGATTGGAGATAGGGAAAATTAGATTGCTTGGGGTATTGGGGTGGGGGGAGGGGAAAAAGGGGAGAAAATTTGGAACCCAAAATTTTGTGAAAATGAATGTAAAAAGTTAAATAAATAAATTAAAAAAAAAAAAGAAAAACTACACAGATATGGCAAAAAAAAAAAAAGAGTGGCACTCTCAAATGTTCTCATACCTGGTCATACCCCTCACATGCTAGTATTGCCACTCGCTCCACCTGGTTTCTCATTTTTATCCCTCTCACCCCAGAGTTTCAACCTAACTCTACCCAGCTCTTCCAATGTGCCCTATGGAATGCCTTATGGAACTTCCTTTCTTCTTAAATCTTTTCTTCTTTATTTTTTTCATTTACTAGCTCTTACTGAAAGCCACCTTCCCCCTGATAACAAAGCCTTTCTGGGTCCCTTTCCAATACCTGTTGCACTTTCATTCATTCTCCTCAGCTCACTGGTCAAGGTGGGGGAGTTGGGACATTTCCGGGTTCTTCCCCTTCTTCCATCATTCAGTAACCTCTCTTCCTTTGAGGCTCACACTGTTCATATCTACCACCTATCAGAATCCTGGTAGTTCCTGTCTACAAACCTTAAGATCACTCTCCTTTCTTCCTCAATGGGTTCAATACCTGGCTTATAACTTTTCTCTCCTCCCCAACTCCTGACCTCATATTAGGAGACTTCAATATACATCTTGACTCACAACTATCCTCACTACTCAGTTTCTCCACCTCCTCATTTCCCATGAGTTACTCCTTCATTCCACCTGAGCCACACATAATGGTGGTCACTGATCTTGCGATCATTCACAAATACACCACCTCTGTATTCTAGCATGCTGAAAGGCTTTTTACCTCTTTTTTGTAATCAAATCCTTTCCTCTTCAAAACTCCACTCTTTGTCCCCACTATAACCTTCAATCTCTCGACCCATCAATTCTCTCCCAGTCAGCTCTCCTGCTCTCTCTTCTTCTCATCTTGACACCTTGGTTACCCAGCTCAACTTGACATTATCCTCCTCTCTTGAATCTCCAGCCTCCTTACTGTACTGCTGATTATGCCCAGTCAAGTCTCAGCCTTGGATTACTCCACTGTTGGTCACATTCTCTCTGACATATGTGCTGCAGACCTAAGGTGGGGAAAATCATGTAACCACTCTTATTGGGTCCACTACAAATTTGTCACAATGCTTCAACTTGACCCTCACTGCTGCCAGGAAATTCTACTATCCCCTTTATCAACTCACTATCCCACTCTACACATTGACTCTTCCACACCTTTTCAACCCTCCTCAAAACTCCCATGGCTCCCTCCCCCCCACTCTCAGCTGAGAATTTTGCCCCTTATTTTATAGGAAAAAAAAACTGAGACTATTCACTGTGAATTCCTTCTTCCTCATGATGAAGTGGCCTTATTCCTTAACAAGGAATTCCTTAACCCTCTACTTGTTCAAGTCATCCTATTCCATCTCATTTCCCCTAACAGATTGGCCCCTCTGTCATCCCCACTCTTTCATTCATTTTCAGTTTCTCTCTGCCTGCTGGCTATTTCCTACTGCCTACAAACATACCCATGTCTCCACTATTCTTTTTTTTCATTTTTTCCCAATTATTTATTTATTTTTAGTTTTCAACATTCATTTCCACAAGATTTTGAGTTTCAAATTTTTTCCCCATATCTCCCTCCCCCCACCCCAAAACACCATGCACTCTGATTACCTCTTCCCCCCTCCCTTCCCTTATCTCCATCTTCTCTCTTTTCTTGTAGAGCAAGATAGATTTCTATACCCCATTACCTGTATTTCTTATTTCCCAGTTACATGCAAAGCAATCCTCAACATTCATTCCTAAAATTGAGTTCCAACTTCTCTCCCTTCCTCCTTCCCCATCTATCCCCACTGAGAAGGCAAGAAATTCAATATAGGCTATATATGTGAAGTTTTGCTAAAGACTTCCATAATAGCCATGTTGTGAAAGACTAACAATATTTCCCTCCATCCTATCCTATTTATTCTGTTTTCTCCTTTGACCTTATGCCTCCCCAAAAGTGTTTATTTCTAATTACTCCCCTCCTTCATTTACCCTTCCCTCTATCATCCCTCCCACACTCCACTTTTCCCCTTCTCCCCTACTTTCCTGTAGTGTAAAATAGATTTTCATACCAAATTTAGTGTGCATGTTATTTCCTCCTTAAGTCAAATGTGATGAGAGTACGCTTCACTTTTTCCCTCTCACCTCCCCCTTTTCCTCTCCATTGAAAAAGCTTTTCCTTGCCTTTTTTATGAGAGATAATGTGCCTCATTCCATTTCTCCCCTTCTCCTCCCATTATATTCCTCTCTCACCCCTTAATTTTATTTTTTTAGATATCATCCCTTCCTATTCAACTCACTCTGTGCCCTCTGTGTGTGTGTGCATGTGTGTGTGTGTGTGTGTGTGTGTGTGTGTGTAATCCCTCCACCTACCCAAATACTGAGAAAAGTCTCCAGAGTTATAAATATTATCTTTCCATGTAGGAATGTAAACAGATAAATTTTAGTAAGTCCCTTATGATTTCTTTCCTGTTTACCTTTTCATGTTTCTCTTGATTCTTGTGTTTGAAAGTCAAATTTTCTATTCAGCTCTGGTCTTTTCATTAAGAATGCTTGAAAGTCCTCTATTTCATCAAATTACCATTTTTTTCCCTTGAAGTATTATACTGAGTTTTTCTGGGTAGGTGATTCTTGGTTTTAATGCTAGTTCCTTTGACTTCTGGAATATCATATTTCAACCCCTTCAATCCCTTAAAGTAGAAGCTGTCAGATAATGTGTTATCCTGATTGTATTTCCACAATGCTCAAATTGCTTCTTTCTGGCTGCTTGTAATATTTTCTCCTTGACTTGGGAACTCTGGAATTTGGCTACAATATTCCTAGGAATTTTTCTTTTTGGATCTCTTTTAGGAGGTGATCAGTGAATTCTTTCAGTATTTATTTTACCCTCTGGTTTCAGAATATCAGGAAAGTTTTCCTTGATAATTTCATGAAAGATAATGTCTAGGCTCTTTTTTTTTATCATGGCTTTCAGGTAGTCCCATAATTTTTAAATTGTCTCTCCTGGATCTATTTCCCAAGGGAGTTGTTTTTCCACTGAGGTATTTCACATTGTCTTCTATTTTTTCATTCTTTTGGTTTTGTTTTGTAATTTCTTGATTTCTCATAAAGTCATTAGCTTCCGTCTGCTCCATTCTAATTTTTAAAGAACTATTTTCTTCAGTGAGTTTTTGAACCTCCTTTTCCATTTGGCTAATTCTGCTTTTTAAAGCATTCTTCTCCTCATTGGCTTTTTGGGCCTCTTCTGCCATTTGGATTAATCTATTTTTAAAAGTGTTAATTTCTTCAACATTGTTTGGGGTCTCCTTTAGCAAGCTGTTGACTCACTTTTCATGATTTTCTTGCATCACTCTCATTTCTCTTCCCAATTTTTCCTCCACCTCTCTTACTTGATTTTCAAAATTATTTTTGAGCTCTTCCATGGCCTGAGACCATTGCATATTTATTTTGGAGGTTTTGGATGCAGAAGCCTTGACTTTTGGGTCTTCCTCTGATGGCATGCATTGTTCTTCCTCATCCAAAAGGATGGAAGAAAATATCTGCTCACCAAGAAAGTAATTTTCTATTGTCTTATTCTTTTTTCCCTTTTGGGGGCATATTCCCAGACAGTTACTTGACTTTTGAGTTCTTTGTCAAGAGGAGGGTATACTCTGGGGACCTATAAGTTCTCAGTTCCTTCAAGGTGGCACAAGCAAGGGAGAGAAGTCTACTCCTCTCCTGACCTGCAGTCTGGTCTAGGAGCAACTACAAGCACTCTTTTCTGCCCAAGATCAGCCAATAGAATTCCCTCTCCAGAGCCTCCACCAGCTCCACCATGCCAGCCAGCACTCCTCCTCACCCCAGGGACACCACTCAGGGCTCATATTCAGATCAGCAGCTCAATTCCCCCAGGGTCTTTAGGCCAGGGCTCCAACAATGGAAGCTGCCACCACCGGGGGCTAAAACTGGACTGCTCACTGACCTTTGAAGCTGCCTTTGGCATTTGTGGGTTGAGGAATCTGGTAACTGCAGCTGCTGGTGGTTGCACCTTGAAGCCCACTCTAGTCCTATCCCTGCCATGGCATGACCAAGGCCTGGCTGCACTGCGCTCTGTGCCCAGTGTGATAGATCTTTCCTGTCAGCTTTCCAGGCTGCCTTGGGCTGCAAATCTCTTTCACTCTGTTGTTTTGTGGCTTCTGCTGCTCTAGAATTTGTTTAGAGTCATTTTTTACAGGTATTTTATGGGCTGTAGGGGGAGACCTTCTAGAGGTGCATCCTTCTACTCCATCCCACATCTCCACTATTCTGAAAAAAATCTTCAATTGCTCCTTCCACCCCTTTATTACCCTATATTTCTTCAACTCTTTGAAGCTAAACTCAAAAAGGTCATCTACAATAGGCTTCCCCATTTTTTTCTCCTCTCAATTTTTTTTTAATCCCTTACAATCTGGCTTCTGACTTTATCAATCTACCCAAATCACTCTCTCCAGAATTACTAATGATCTCTTAGTTGCCAAATCCAGTGGTCTTTTTTCAATCCTCATTCTCCTTAACCTCTCTGTAGCCTTTGACACTATTGATCACTCTCTCCTCCTTGATACTCTTTTCTCTCTAGGCTTTCAAGATACCGCTCTTTTCTGGTTCTCCTCCTACCTATCTCATTCATTCTCTGTCTCCTTGGCTGCAAACTTGTCCAGGACATGCCTTCTAGTGAGAGGTGCCCTTCAGGGTTCTGTCCTGGGCCCCCTTCTCTACTCTATCTGTACTATTTCACTTGGTATTCTCAACTCCCCATGGGTTAAATTACCATCTCTATGCTAATGATTCTCAAATTTACAAATCCTGCCCCACACTCTCTGCTGACATTCAATCTCACATCTCCCACTGCCTTTCAAGCATCTTGAACTGGATATTCAGTAGGCATCTTAAACTTAACATATCCAAAATGAAATTCATTATTTTTCCCTCTAAACTGTCCCTATCTTACCTTTCCCATTACTATTAAGGGCAACACCATCTTCTCAATCCATTCAGCTTACAACCTAGGAATCATCCTGGATTCCTCAATATCTCTCACCCCCCCATATCTCATCTCTTGCCATGGCCAGTTGACTTCACCTTTGCAGCATTTCTTGACTATACCCCCTTCTCTCCTCTGGTGCTGCCCCAATACTCTAGTGCAGGTCCTTAGCCTGCTGGTGGGTCTGTCTGCCTCAAGCCTCTCTCTCCACTTTGATTCATTTTCCATTCAGTCATTTAAGTGATTCTCTGAAAATGCAGGTTCAACACACAAACACATACACACACACACACACACACACACATTCACACATTCTCTCTCTCTCTCTCTCTCTCTCTCTCTCTCTGTCTCTCTCTCTCTCTCTCTCTCTCTCTCTCTTTCTCTCTCTCTCTCTCTCAATTCCAGTAGCTTCCTGAGATACTAGTCACTGGGGATTAACAAAAGGAGGGTCACACCAGAAGAGGAGTTTGAGCCAATAGCATTAGAGAAAGATAGCTCTAACTTCCAAGAGGTATCTCTAAAACCCTCAGCAGCATGTGGAACTGGCCTTGATTTGGGAGAATAAGGCCAGAGTGAGTACTCACTACACTAAGGTTCATCTGTGTTATGATATATGAAGAAATAATACCATAACAATGTTCTAAAAGTCCTTTGTCTCATTTAAATCAAAGACCTAATGAATCTTTCTTGAACAGAAGACAATAAATCCAGGAATAAATTTTAATTCCCTACAAATTTTAATTCCCTACAACAATTCCCTACAATGTTCTAAAAGTCCTTTGTCTCATTTAAATCAAAGACCTAATGAATCTTTCTTGAACAGAAGACAATAAATCCAGGAATAAATTTTAATTCCCTACAACCAAGAGATTTGGTACAGTTGATGATAACCCAACTAAAAAAGTAAAAGTATCTCTTTGTTCACCTTTGACCAGATTGAAAGGGGAACAATTAAATTTAGGAATATATTTCCCTTTAGTGTGTCAATATTAATATTATTAATGCTCTATGTAACTTAACCAAATAACCCTAAATTTAAACTATGTACCTTTACTTTGCTGTGGAATTCTGTCTTTTGTTTTAGTATTACATAAAATGTAAGAGGGAATTGCTTGGAAGAGAGAGAATTCCAATTAGCTGGAGCAATGTTTCCAGTTTGAATCTCCTTCTCCAAGCAAGAACACTTATCACTAAATTATTTCTAACAGACTTTGGCTAAAACTCAGATTCTAGATTTTTTTTTCACTGTAATAAATTATTTCTCTAACTTTTAAGGTAGTAAAAATTTCTAGTGGTGATTTTCACATGTTGACATCTTGGTGCTTGGGCACAGTTGAGATGGGGCCTACTAGTGATGAAGTAGACAAAATGAAACGTGACTGCTCCAATGAGATTTTCAGAGAACCTCAGAACTATACGAAGCCAGAAACTACACTCAATCATACTAGTAGTGGGACTATGTTGTCGTTGTTTATTCTGTCGTAGTCAGCTCTGTGACCCTACAGACATGCTAGGCCCTTCTGTCTTCCATTATCTCCCGAAGTCTGTTCAAGCTCATAGTAATAGTACAAAAAGTGGAATTAATTCAATTCAACAAACATTTATCAAAAGTAACTATTATGTGCAAGGCACTACACTAGGTGCTAGAGATACAAAAGCAAAAATAACAGAGTTTCTACCCTAAAGTAGCTTAGGTTTGATTGTGCAGACACAGAGCAGGAATATACAATGTGAGAAAAGTAATAAAAATCCAACATTTTGACTGTACTTAATCTGTTTTAACTTTGTGTGTGTCTTTCTGTCACTGTCGATTTCTGTCTCTATCTGTCTCTATCTGTCTCTGTCTCTCTCAGTTTTTGAGTAATCTTTTCCTGTTCTTAGTTGAATGACTTTTGGACACAAAATGGATCAGGTAACAACCTTGTGAACTTTGAAAGTTTAGAAAAACCACCAGAGACCTTACAACTTGAGTGCCTAGTCAAGACCACTGGTAGACAGAGTAACCAAGAGCCAGCCCAGGAGCAGCAGATTGGCCAGTCTAGCCAAGGCAGTACATTCAGAGGCTGTACTGGCTCCTCATCAGGTTAAAAACAAATGGACTATGGGATAGGATGTGAGGACTGGTTGAAGGTGTTGGAGTAGACTGTTTCACCACTCCCTTACACATTATAGTAGTTGTGCCTTCTAACCTCCCTAACTACTAATCTCTTCCCCTAAACACAGCTTTCCATTCCATTCAAGTCATTAGGATTCCTGAATTTGATTGATCAGAAAAAATGAGGTCTCTAATTTGGCCTGATTTTTGAATTACATTCACTTGGATCATTCAGAAAAAGACTCCCTGATTGCACTAATTACTAGCACATATAAGACCCTTTGGGGGAAGGTACAACAAAGGAACTTTGGAAGATGATGAATTTCTAACAGACACTATGTGTTCAGGTAATGTTCATCATACTTTGCTTGGACTGTGTAAGTCAAGAGTTGGTCTGAAAAATTCAACAATATAACAGGTTTGTATTAAATTACCTGTTCTGGGCAGAGGACACACACACAAAAAATAGGATGTCCTCTTGTCTTCAAGGAGTTTATATTCTATTTATGGAATACAACATTCACATGAATGAACATAGTGTAAAGGGAAACCGAAAAACTGGAGGATATCAACATCTCTAGGGGAATCAGGGAAAGCTTCAGACAAAGAAAAGTGACAGAGTTGAGCCTAGGAGGAAGACAAGAATTCAGAAGGCTGGCTATGAGGAAGGGTTACACATTGGACCTGAGGAATGACTTCTGGGAGAAAAGAGAGACAAAAGGTGAATTATTCCAGTTTAATTCCAAGGCAGCATCCTTGAAATAAGCATCGAAATAACCGAGAGGAAGGGGAAAAAAGAATTTAGCAAAATTGGCAAGAATTGCCAATTGGACTTTTTTCACCTAAAAATATAATTCCTGATTAAAATAACAAAAATATTGATTTATCTCTAAATTATTAGGTTTTTCAGAACAAATTTAGACATATACGATAAAAAGCAATTAAGTACAAAGACTTGGTATTGTCTAGAACCTTCATTACTAAATTTCAACTGCTTTTTTTAATTGTTTTTTTCAATTGTTTCCAATCACTGATTACTTAAACCTTGACTTTCCCTATCTAAGTGGAAAACAACTTAAGTTCCTATTGGATCCTTTCTTGGGGGTCAAAAGTCCTCTGACTTACCACTTTTGGATTTCACTTTGCTTTGCTGTTTAGGAATTGCATTAAAGTATGCTCCTTCAAGCAATTATCTACTTCCTTTAATTATCCTAAGATTTCTTCACTTCTGTATCTTACCTTTTTCTCCACAAAGAACTATCCTTCCTCTACGTGACTTTTCCCTAGCTCAGTTTCCTACATGGTCTTTCCTCTCTGGCTAGCAGCAAAGTTGAAGCAGCATGTACCACTGCTGACTCTGCAGCCTTGCTTTTTCCATGAATCTAGATTTCCTTTAGTAGGCAAGTTAGGAGTCACTTACGCCTAACTCCTTCCCTATCAATGTCTATTTTCCACTGTATTACTTAACATTGCATTTCAAATTACGATTTTATTATCAGCCTGATTTCTTTCCAAAGGCTCCTTAAGAAGGTTATCCATTTTTTTCTGTAAATCTTTTCCATACTGATACAAAACAGAACAATTTGGGAGTTTAAATTTTCTAACACAATTATTTTGCAGTGTCCTAAAAATAACCATAGTAGCCAAACAATACTAAGGATTCTTACATATTGTGCTCATGGTGCTCAGTTCTTAGACAAAGGAGATGAGTACTTGTCTGTTCCTGTCCCAATACTAAAAAAAAAAAAAAAAAAAAAGGGAGGGGGGATGATATTTTGTCCCCATAAGATTTAGAGGTATAAAGTGATAGAAAGCATATAACTATGACACTTCCTCAAAGAAACATCTGGTCAGTCCCCAAACAAGTAACATGCATTGATCATTTCAGCAGGGAGATGAAAATAAAACACATTTCATCCTTCCAAAGATCACTAAGAAAATAGCTTTTGAATTGTATGTTATATTTTTAATTTAAGTACTTTTAATTTGTGAATGTTATTTGGAATCAAGAGGCTTTATTCATATCACATAAACTTTATTCTTGTGCATAATTTTAGTATTTAATGAAAGGATTCTTTATGTACAATATAAAATTGAATCTTCCTTTCTAAAGAATTAAAAGAAGCAGACAAGGAAACCAGAAAAGGCTTCCTTTCATTTCTACTGTTCACATGTGTTTATTTTTCCATGTGTTCCTACAATGTTTTTTTTTACTCAATGAAAAAATCGATACTCTGTGTATAGAAATTTATAGAGGATTTAGGGTCAGTATTTTTTTTGTTTACGAACCAGTAATGCAATGCTAAAGGAAGTGTTTGACAAAGGACCTGCAATTTTCTTTCAGATTAGATATTCTGAATGCATGTTTAACATTCAGGAAGTGCTGCTGGACGCAGGCGGACTCAGGCATTGCACCTGATCCCACTTCCTAAGATGTCTGTTTGCTTTGGACCCACGTACACAGTCAAGACTTGAGTTCTTTCCTAGGGGACCCTGGACTCTAATGAAAGGGATTAGGGACTCTTTTCTCAAACTCTTCAACAATTTAAACAGCAACTCCCTGACTATAGAGATTATTTAATTATAGTTTAAATTTTGGCTCACATCTAGATCTCCCCAAGTGGTGGAGTAAAAAAGTTATTCGATGTACAATGCAAATAAGTCAAGGGATAGGTTTTCTTTTTCCTATACACAAAAGAAATGCTAAAACACAAAAAAGTCTCCCAAGTGCCCACTGACACAATGACTTAAAATATGGTTAAGTAACTTAAGCTAAAACTACTATTACAATGAGTCAGTTAACTTACATTTATTAAGCATTCACTCAGTACCAGTCAACATACAAAGCACTAGGGATACAAAGAAAGGCAAAACATTTTGGTCCCTGATCTCGAGAAACTCACGGTATAATGTAGGAGACAACACGGAAACAAATCCATACTAACAAGATATATGCAGAATAAATTGAGGGTAGCCTCAAGAGGGAAAGCACTGAGACTAAGGAGGAATAGGAAAGGCTTCTTCCAGAAATTCAGACTTTAGCTGAGACTTGAAGGAAGTCAGAAAAGCTAGGAGGCAAAGATGGGGATGATGCGCATTCCAGAGATGGGGAAAGTTACTGAAAACACTTGGAGTCAGGAGACGTTATGGGTTAGGAACAACAAAGAGGCAACTGTCACTGGATTTCTGGGGATATAATGCTGAGTAAGGTGTAATAAGACTGGAAAAGAAGGAAGGGCCAAGATTATGAAGGGTTTTAAAAGCCCAAAATAGGACTTTATATTTGACCCAAAAGGCAATAGAGCTACAGAAATATACTGAATAAGGGGGTGATTCGGTCAGACCTGGGTGTCGGGAAGTTCAGGTGGACAGTTGAGTAGAGGATGGATTAGAACAGTAAGGGACATGAGGCAGGGAGACCAATCAGCCAGTTACTGCACAGTCTGGGAGTGAGGTGATGAGAGTCTGCCCGATGGTGGGGGCAGTATAGGAGACATCTTAGACTTAACAAATGATTGAATATGAGGAGTTGTGTGTGTGTTCATCCTTCGTTGCTAATGAAGACCATGCCATCAGAGAAATAATGACATGACTTGCACTTGACTTTGTTTTGAGTGAGGGGGTGCTGTGCAGGTCACCAGCCTCACTTCTCCTCCAGAGTCATCTGAATCCAGTGACCAGATAGCAGGATGACTAGAGAGGACCTAGGATGAGGCAGTTGGGGTGAAGTGACTTGTCCAAGGTCACACAGCTAGTGAGTGTCAAGTATCTGAGGTGACATTTGAACTCAGGTCCTCCTGACTCCTGCACTGGTGCTCTATCCACTGCACCACCTAGCTGCTCCGAATATGAGTAAGAGTGAGGAGGACATGTAGGTTGTAAACCAGGGTGACTGGTATGGTGGTGCTCCAACCCAGTGTATCCTGGGCCACCATCAGTCATCTTGACCTTTGTCTAGCCACTGGACTTCAATGACTCTGGAGGAAAGAGGCTGACAACTTTGCACAACTCTACTTCACTTAATTTAAATCCAATTCACCACAAGTCAAGACCTCACCCTTATGATGCCATCTGTCCTCTCTGAGAACAAAGGACAAAAAAAATAACAACCCTCAGCCACAATATGGAAGTTAGGGGAAGGTTTGTAGAGGAAAGACAGTGATTAAGATAGCTATAGAACATTCATTTCAAGATGTCTAATAGGCAGTTGGAGATACAAAATTGGAGGTCAGAAGAAAGGGTAGGCAGAGATGGGGAACCTGCGGTCTTAAGGCCACATGTGGCCCTCTAGATCCTTAAGGGCAACCCCTTTGAATGACTCTAAACTTCACAGAACCCCTAAAGAAAAAGGACTTGTCCTGTGAAATTTGGATTCAGTCAAAAGGCTACCCTTGAGGACCTAGAGGGCCACATATGGCCTCAAGACCACAGGTTCCCTACCCCTGGTTAGGGTTAATCTCTCAGGATGCTGATATTTGAACTTTATCAGAACAAAGAGCAATTTGTAGTTTTGCTAGCTAGTTGTTCTACATTTCACCTCAGTTCACACTGTCCAGACTATTACACGTATACATTTTTTGTAAAAAAAACAAATAGGTAAGTGTTGGGCCCTCCATCTTCTTGGTGTTCATTTTCTCCAGAAACTCAGAAGTAACTGTCAAGGTCTCCTCACCCCATTGTCAGGCAGGTCCAATCCCAGGATCCAGGACATTTTGAACTCAGAGAATTGCTTCCAAGCCTTGATATGCCCTTCTTGACATAGATATTTATTCACCCAAGATCAGAACAGGAAAATAAAATACAGAAGAGGCAATCAGAGATGGAGGGAAAATTGCATCTAGTTGAACCAAGGATATCCCCTGCACTGAATTCTCTTTAGGCATGGTCACCATAAGACTAGGCTACAAAAGGACCAGTCCTTCCTCGCCCCTCCCTAGAGGTCTTGGAGTTACTTGATGGCACCTGAGGGGTTAAAAGAAAACACTGAGGCAGAGCTGTCTCTTATTTTCACTGATGCAGCAGCATCTCTATCCCCTGCCATGTCACGGAACGCAGGAGGACCAAGAAACCATTAAGAGTGTGCCATATCATACCAAGTCATTTCCTCTCAATATTGGATCACCATTTGAACAGAAGCATCCAGAGAGTTTGTCAGCTTCATTTCTCCTAAATGCTGAACTGTATATGTGTTAGTTCAAAGCAAGCAAAGAATATCTGTGAATGTTCTATCCAGCTCTTGTTATGCATGTCAGATATATTTGCTCACATTATATATGCTGTAAAGGACCATGACATAGTAAATACATAATAGTAAGTATGACTCCAAAGTTAAGAAGACCTGGGTTTAAATCCTGCTTCTGACATCTTGCGCCCGTGACTTAGACTCTCCATGTCCCAGGTAACCCTCTAAAACTATTAGCTGAAGAACAATTCTTGCCATTTATTAGAAAAAGGATTTCCTCATTGAGAGCTTCCAACATTAATGAAATCATATATCTAGGGCACTGCCCCTCAGCATAATCCACACTATCTAGCATAGCATTTTACATATAGAAGGTGCTCAATAAATAATTACTACTGAATACAGTACACTAATATATTTATGAAATAACAAGTGTTGGAGGGTTCTTTAGTGGTTTTATACAAAATGATGCCAAACCCGGACATCACTTTCTCTCCTTAGGAGTCCAGTAGAAAGCTTCCAAGAACAATATTATCTCTGGCAGAGCAATAAAAAAATAAATAGCTTTTTGACATATGTAATATTTCCCTTTTTGGAACTGATTAATTTATTTATTTTTAGCTTTCAGTACTCATTTTTATAAGATTTTGAGTTCTAAATTTCCCTGATACAGGCTATACACGTACAATCATCATAAATAATATTTTCTTTCTTTAAAATTGAAACCTACTTACATTTTCCCTTCTCCTAAAGAAGCAATGCGTCAAATACAGTTTTTCTTTTTCCAAAGTTATTAACCTAATTTTAGAGCCTTGGAAACTTTTTATCTTTTTCTTGTCATAAAATGCAAGAGATAATAGGATGCTACCATCTAGTGGAAGTTTTCAGCTACACAGAAATAATTTGGGTACAGTCGGTAGAACCAACCTAATACAAGATGTTCCACATTTTCCAAAGTGTGAAGCTTAAGAGGAGAATAAAATAGCCAATGAAATCATAGAATCCAAATGTTTTATGTGGAAGGGAACTTGGATAAGCTACTTAAACTTTTAGGGCTTCAATTTCTTCATCTGTATAAATGAGGAAGTTGACTTCGATGATGTCTAATGTCACTTACAGCTCAAAATCCTGCAGTCCCAAGGTCTTGTGATCTTACAGCTCTAGTCCAGCAACCTCATTTTACAGATAACAAAACTGAGATCTGTATTTTACTTAAGTTTGTACAGCTAGCAAAAGCAGGATTTGGACAGCAGAAAAGCTACTTTAATCAGTCAGTTGATCAACAAATTTTTATCAAAATGTCTATGACATGCTAGACATTATACTAGAGTCATGGGCTACAAATACTAAGTTCCAGCCCTCAGTGACTGAGGGGAAAGAACTCGTTCACAAAAAAAGACAAGCTATACGCAAAATACAGAATTTCTGGTAAGGTGTGGGGAGGAAACTGACAACTGAAACAAATATGAAAGGACTCCTTCACAGGTGTCATATAGACTATGTCTCAAAAGGACCTAAGGGTTCCAAGAAGTAGAATTTAGGCATTCCAGCACTGCAAAAAACACAGCAAGGAGAAGAAATCTCCCCTATAGAGAATAACAAGCAGAACGGTTGGCAGGAAAATAGAGCTGGTGAAGAGAAGTGATGTATCATCAGCTTGGAACAATAGGCTGGAGGCAGACTTCAAGAGATAAGAGCTCAAGGGGAAAGTAAATAGTATAGTTTGGAAATGTTGAATCTTAGGTGCCTATGAGATATTCAGGTGGATTTGGGAATCATCTGTGGATAGAGGACAGATGAATCCACTGATACTAGTGCTTGCAGGAGGGAGAGAGAAGGAGAAGGAAAGGGAAAGGGGGAGAGGGAGGGAGAGGGAGAGAGAGACAGAGAGAGACAGACAGAGAGAGAGACAGAGAGAGAGAAAGAGAGACAGAGACAGAGAGAGAGAAAGAGAGAGAGAGAGAGAGAGAGAGAGAGAGAGAGAGAGAGAGAGAGAGAGAGAATGCACATAGGTCTGTTGCTCCCTTAAAAAAATGCATGGGGAAGTAAAAAGTGCTATAAAATGAGATGTGTAGAAACGCGCCTTTGAGTCACTCCCCTTTCCTCTAGGAGCCTGCGCCATCGCCTTTTCTCTCTCCCTGATTTTCAGTCTATCATTTGGGCTGAGATCGCTTCCATCCTTGACTTTCCTTGCCTTCTGAGCCTGAATGGGTATGACATTAAAGATGAAGCTGAAAGGGGGGAGCACTCCCTTCTTTCTCTCGCCCCTCCTCTTGGGATGAAGGCATTGCTGGCCAAACTCAGCCATATCTTTCCTCTTTCCATCAGGCATCCCTGCTTCCTGGTCACCAGCCTTGACTCCACCCATGTAAAGAGCTTTTGCTCTGCACAACTGTGAAGGGATGTAGTGAAAAAGGCAACGTGACCCAACAATTCCAGCTTGCCCCAAAGTGCAAAAATGCTGATCTGACTCATTTTAGTCTGAGGGCAGTAGAACCCCAAACCCAGATGAGTTGGGTCTTCTGGAAATTAATTTTTAAAAACCCATAAGATTCTCTCATTTTTAGCACAGCATACCTAGTTAGGATAAAAGAAAAAAGAAACCAAACTATAACTTTTTTTTTCCCCTAGCAGTATTTTTTCCAGTTACATGTAAGGTTTTCAACATTCATTTTTGTAAAATTTTAATTTCCAAATTTTTCTCCCTCCATCCATCCCCTCTCCTTTCCCCAAAACAATAAGCAGTCTGATATACATTATACATGTACAATCATATTAAATATATTTCCACATTAATCATGTTGTGGAAGAAGAATCAGAATAAAAGGGGGAAACCACAAGAAAGAAAAAAAGTGAAAATAGTATACTTCAATGTGCATTCAGACTCCATATTTCTTGGGATGTGGATAACATTTTCCATCACATCTTTTGCAATTGTCTTGGATCATTGCATTGCTGAGAAGAGCTAAGTCTATCAAAGTTAATCATCACACAATGTTGTTGCTACCATGTGCAATGTTCTCCTGGTTCTGCTCACTTCACTCAGCATCAGTTCACATAAGTCTTTCCAAGTTTTTCTGAAATCTGCCTGCTCATAATTTGTTATAGTACAATAGTATTCCATCACATTCCCATACCACAACTTGATCAGCCATTTCCCAGTTGATGGGCATCCCCTCAATTTCCAACTCTACTACCACAAAAAGAGTTGCTATAAATATTTTTGTACATGTGGGTTCTTTTCCTTTTTTTATGATCTCTTTGGGATACAGACCTAGTAAAGGTATTGCTGGACCAAAGGACTTGCACTTTGGGCATACAAACTATAACATTTTAGAAAAGCTTCACTTTAGAAAAGTGTTATGGGAAACTAAGCAGATAATTGATGATTTACCTAGTCACCTAGATAGTATGGAGTGTTCAGGGAGGACTAGCACCTCTGATGTGAGGACTTGCTGAGCCCTTTTATGTCTTCTTATCTACCTTTTAGCCAAGGTTTTTGGTTTTTTTTATCTTTCTCTTGCCAATACTAACACTATAAATCTTTCCTTGAAACCTCTCTATTCACAATTAAGGACAAACATTATTCCAAAAACAGTAAAGACTGATCTTAATTTTTTTTCTTCAAAAATATATCCTTATCAACAAATTAAAACAGAACTCTAACTTCAAGAGACAGAAAAACTTTGGATTAAATGTCCACCATCTCAGGCAGCAAGAAGGAGAACTGGGAAACAGTCCCTTTCATATCTGGAACCTTTTCTCTTAAATGGAGATAAAGCAACTGGCTCCATTCTGACCACAGAAAGGGGAGAGAGCTGCTGTAGCCAGAGCCCAGGCGGCCTCCACAGGCAGTTCTGGCACCTCAGTGCTTGACTTCCCAAGCTTTTAGGCTTCTGCTCCAATTATCTTTCCATTTCCTAACTTGTTTAAAACATGCCCACAATATCTTCTGACCCTGACTCAACTGTCCCATAGAACACTGAGGGTTGAAGTGGACTAGGAGCTGCAGTGATGGCTGTGTACCAGTATTTTCTCAAACTACCAGCCTACTATCTATCCACATTCATTTTCTTTCTACTTTTTTCCCAGTCTCTACGATACTCTGCCAATGAAGATTGGTAACTGATATGTAATTTTTAAGCTCAAAAAGTGTTATGGGAAACTAAGGGGATAAGTGATGATTTACCTAGTCACCTAGATAGTATGGGGTGTTCAGGGAGGACTAGCACCTCTGATGTGAGGACCTGCTGAGCCCTTTTATGTCTTCTTATCTACCTTTTAGCCAACTCTCACCTGAGGCTCCAAGAAGCTGGAGCCTGGACAATAAATCAAGTCAGCAGAGAAGCTAAGTTAGACTGAGGGTAACGGACAAACCCTTTGTGAGTTAGGGGGATGTCTACTCCTGCATGTTAAGACTTCCAAGGGCCATGGAGGCAACTGCAGCAGGCACTGTGGAGAGCTTAAAGCTTAATCAGACACTGAGATCCCAAGGTCATCCGCTGCATCCTGGGCCACTGACAGTCTTCCTGACCTTTGACTCGCCACTGGACTTCGATTAGAGAATGTGAAGCTGACAACTTTATGTAACTCTGTCTCACTTAAATCCAATTCACACACAAGTCAAGACATCACCCCATGATGTCACTGGTCCTCTTCAAAATGAAGGATGAAGAACAATTTACCAAAAACAGGATTTGGTCATCTCTGAGGGATGATTTCTACCACACCACAATCTGCATGTATTTTAATATTATAATTTATATAATAGCAATATATGATTAAAATATGACATTATTATAGTATAAAATTATATTCAAATTTATGTAATAATTGTTGAGTACATGTTTTATCAACTATGAATAAATTGTAAGGTCCCTGAAGTCATTATTTATTTATACATCTCCTCTGTTGCCATGCACAATCCTTTATCTATAGCAAGCACTGAGAAAATGTTGGTTCAGGGAATGAATGAGGGAAATGAGTAAACTTGAGAAAAATAATCCACTTTAGTGGTCAAAATTCAGTAAATCTGAGGCAGCCGATCAATAGTTGTAATGGCAAACTTGATGGGTGTTGGCATATGGGGAGTGGAAAATAGTGAAGAAATGACATGTAGGTTTAGAGCCTGAAGGGAAGAGAGACATTCAACAATAATATGAGGGGAGACTTTAAGAGGCAAGATGAGTTCAGGTTTGTACATGTTGAGTTTAAGATATCAACTGGACACTCAGTTTGAGATGTCTGAAAGGTTGTTGGAGATGCAGTATTGGAGGTCAGCAGGGAGATTAGACCAGGATATTTAAATTTAAGCATCATCAGCATAGAGATAATAATTAAATCTATAGGAGCCGATGAGACCACCAAGTAAAGTAGTAGAGGGGGAAAGAAAATAAGGCCCAAGACAGAATTCTGGAGGTGTGACCTGGATGAGGATCCAGCGAAGACACTAGGAGTGGGAGTCAGACGAGAACGAATGACATCATGAAAACTTACAGAGAAGAGAATCTCAAGGAGAGAGTGATCAACAGTCTTAAAAGCTGTAGAGAGGGAAAAGAGAGGGTTAAGAAAAGGCCACTGAATCTGGCAATGAAAAGATGACTGGTAACTTTGGAGAGAGCAGTTTAGTGGGAATGATGAGGTCAGAGGCCAGACTGTAAGGGGCTAAGGAGAGACTGAGAAAGAGGAAGCAGCTATTATTACATTTTTAAGGAGTTTGGCCACAAAGAGGTAGCATAGATATACAACAATAATTAGCAAGGACGGAAGGGTCAAGTGAGAGGGTTTCTTGAAGATGGAGGAGACATGGGCATGTATGTAGTCAGCAGGGAAAGAGCCAGGAGACAAGAAGAGATTAAAAATAATGATAAAGTGGAGATGACCAAGCAGTTAACCTGTTGGAGGAGAGGAGATGTAATGTCCTGCACAGGTGGAGAGTAAGGTCATCTCTTCACGGAAGACAAGGGTGAAAGAGGAGAAGATAGTGGCAAAGGGCATCTGAATAATATCAGATGAGGAAGAGGGGAGGAGCTCAATTTGTAAATGGCCTCAATTTTTTCTGTAAAATATGAGGCAAGGCTCTCAGCTGAGAGACTGGATAGAGGTCAAATACTGTGACATCTGAGGAATCTCTAGGAAAAGTGGTACTGTGAGTTGATAAGCGAGGCATAGTAGAATTGTCTAGTAGCCCCCAGGGCCCAGTTGAGGGTTGGGTAACGTAAATTTGTAGCAGATCCAGTCAAAAGGGTTGTGTGGATTCTCCCCACCTACATTCAGTAGCATGTGTATAAGAGCTGAGTCATCCAAGGCTGAGACCTGACAAGGCGCAGTCAGCCAGGGATTCAAGAGAAGAGGACAGAGCAGAAGTCAACTGGCTCACAAAGGAGTCAGAGAAAAGAGGAGAGAGTGGCTAGTGCAGAGGAGATGGCTTGGGGAAGGAGTCAAGGGAATGAAGATCAAAATTTGGACACTGTTAAAATCAAGAGGTCCTGGTTCAAATGTGACCCAATACACAGGACGGAAGGAAGGAAGGAGGAAAGAAGGAAGGAAGGAGGGAGGGAGGGAGGGAGGGGGGGAGGGAGGGAAGGAAGGAAGGAAGGAAGGAAGGAAGGAAGGAAGGAAGGAAGGAAGGAAGGAAGGAAGGAAGGAAGGAAGGAAGGAAGGAAGGAAGGAAAATTAGAGTAGAATTTTGTAAGAAACAAGTAAGAGAGGTAAAAAGCCAAGAGGTTATGATTAGAGAAAGGGATTTCTGAATCCTTGAATGTGGAGATCAGCATTTGCTGATCTCTTTGTGTGTGACTGAGGTCTTGGATATGAAAAGCACAGACTTGATCCAAAGGCAACCTCTATCTTCCCACCTTCCTTCCATTTTCTAGCAGTCACTGAACGCTAATCTCTCTGCCCACCCTTTCCAATACCGCTGCACCTTTATTCACTCTCCTTGCTGGCTTGCTGGTCAAGGCAGGAGAACTGTTCCCCATGGCCACTCCTTGCTCCCCACTGCCACTCCCAGAGTCTCCCCTTAGCTCCATCACCCGGGTGTTCTAGAGGGCAGAGTGGAAGGGGCTGGTGGCTTTTGCCTGGGATGGTTAAAGGGAATGAGAATAAGAAATAAGGGGCTGGGGAATGGAGGGGCAGGGGGAAGTTGGATGATGATGTATAGGAGTTCAGAGTTACTGGGATGTGAAGGGTATGACTACATGTGAGAATATTCATCATTGAGTGTAATGGGCTACTCCTTTTCCCAGAGAAGGCTGGAGATTAGGTTTAAGAGACTGGCAAAGCACAAAATGGAAATCAAACCTTTACAGCAGATGAAAATCTGCTCTCCATCTACTTTCCCCTTCCCCTTACCTCAAGAGACAAGTGCAACAGGACACCGAGGTCAAAGGGAAGCTTTCTCTTCTCACTTGAGGCTGGAGAGGTGCAACAGGAGGTAATTGGTAATGACAGGAAGATCTGATTCCTCTTCTCACCTAAGGCTGGCATCCATAGAGGAGTATGAATCGCAGCCTGGTAAGAAACAAGGGCAGAATAAGTCAGGCCTCTATGCCCATAGATTGGCTTTCCTATCCTTAATGATTATGGATGCAAAAAACGTAAGTGACTTGTTAATGTGGCTAGATAACAGCAGTATCCAAAACCTAGGAATATTAAAGGAATCAGACACCCAAGACACAGACTGTCCACACACGGGCATTAGCGGTGCTCCTTGGTACTGCCCACTCCGTCAGACAAGAGGAAATAAATGCCAGCTGCACAATATGTTGAAGTCACTTTAGACACACCCACACCCACACAAGATGATACACTGATTTCCCTGGGGCAGATTCCAGAAAAGTCAGAGCAGCAATTGGGGGGGGGGGGGAGGGAGGAGGCGGAGAGCTTGGCATTCAAAAGCCATTGGGAAGAGGTTCATAAACTGTCACAGCAAGGAATGTAATCTCACACACACACACACACACATACACACACAGAGAAAAGACATCCAGATGTGTTTGGATATATCAGGTATCTAAGTGAGAAAAAGGAAAATGTGGGAGAAAAATAAATAGGCTAGCCTGAGGCATGAACAGAATGTGATAGGGCAGGATAAGCAAAAGATAAGATAAGGGAAATAGAAAGGGAGAAGCAGTTTTAAAAAGAAACTCCCCAACTAATAAAAGAGGATCTTTAAATACATAGAAAGTAAAAGGTCATTAAGCACTTGACAATCATAATGCAATTAAGGGAAGGAAGGAAGGCAGGAGTTGAAAAGAAAATAGCAGAGGTATGAATGCTGCTGGGGAAGTTAGGTGGTGCAGTGGATAGTGCCAGTCCTGGAATCAGGAAGAGTTCAAAATCTGGCCCCAGGCACTTATTTGCTGTGTGACTCTGGGCAAGTCACTTCACCCTGTTTGCCTCAGTTTCTTCATCTGTAAAATGATCTGGAGAAAGAAATGGTATCTTTGCCAAGAAAACTCCAAAGGAGAAAGTAGGACACAACTGAACTGCAACATGAATGTGGTTAGAGATATTTTACAGATAAACTATAGTTGGGGGGGGTTGGGGAAGAGAAGCTAGGAGAGAAAGGGAATTATTTAGATTGGTCAGGAGCCCCTATGAGTCACTTGTGTTTTTGCATTCTGTCTGTGAGGTTATAATTAAGGCTGCCTTGCACCCAATAGCAAGGGTGTGCTGAAGGCAGCTGACTGTTAAATGTTCAATGTGACCATTTACGCCTCAGAAAATCACCAGTCACTATAAATCAGGTACTGGTTTATTGTTTTCTCCATGTTTTCTAGACTTAAGAAAATGTTAATAATACAGATTAAAAGTGTGTGCATATGTCTTCCCCCCCTCTCCCCTCTGCCCGTTAGCTAAACATTTACTAGCATACCCCTGTATTTCTCTATAAACATTGCCCCATCTCAGTAGAATTGCAGTAGAAGGCTCAGGGAATGATGTCATCACCAGACTGGAGGTCTAGTGAGGACGGTTAATAATTAATAACAATGATGATAACTGGCATTTATATAGTGCTTTAAGGTTTGCAAAATACTTTACATCCATTATCTCATTTGAGCCTCCTATTCCTGACAGACACTGTCACCTTTAACAGCTTATGAACACTCTGGGGACCCTTTTACACATACACATACACACACACACACACACACACACACACACACGGAAAACTACACATGAGCTTCTGAGGTTCTCAGAGGAAATGGGGATGAGGGGAGGGGCAAAACAAGCCAAACTCTACCAAATTATAACCTAAATAAGGGTCACCTTCCTGGGCCCTACCAGGCATGCCCCCAAAGGAGGATACCACCTCAGAAGATCCAGCTACCTCTGGACCTGAGTCACAGAACTATCTCCCAGACTGACTTGGCGAAACCAACTCCCCAGTAGTGCTAACCATGCTAAGATCTCAAAGCAGTTCAGTAATACATCCAATGGGGCAGCAAGATGGTGCAGTGGATAGAGCACCAGTCTTCCTCCTGAGTTCAAATCTGACCTCAGATACTTACTACCTGCATGACCCTGGGCAAGTTACTTAACCCTGTTTGCCTCAGTTTTCTCATCTGTAAAATGAGCTGGAGAAGGAAATGACAAACTGCTCCAGTGTCTTTGCCAAGAAAACCCTAAGTAGGCTCATGAAGAGTCGATCACAGCTGAAACTGCAAAACAACAACATATTCAAAGACGCCGAGAACGTCGTTGGGTAAACATGCACGATAGAGACCACTCCCAAACAGAATGAGCAGCACCGACATCCAATAATGCACCCGGGGAGAAGACTTAGGTATCCCAAACCAATGTAGCCATGCTATCTTAACCCAAGAGTCCTTCCTGACTCTTTATCTCTTTCTGCTCATGTTCGCTGACTTTGTGCTTTATGTGTAGAAAATATCAGGGGTCCAGCCTTGATAAAGTAGACGTGATGGCAATACTTATCTCTGTTAAAAATCCCATCAACACAGGTACTGGCAGAAATACCAGTGTGCTTTCCCACCTATCACTTTATGCTGCAATAGGAAGCAGGGGTGGGGGGAGGAAAAGGAGACAAAACGCTGAATTAGGAGTCAGAAAGCATGAGCTTGAAATCCCATTTCTTTCTGTCACTTACTACCTGAGTGACTTTGGAGAATTCACTTAACTTCTCTGGACCTCAGTTTTCACATATTTTTTAAATAAGGGGTTCAATTAGATGGCCTCCATGGCTCCTTTTCCAGTTCTAATTCTATGCTCACATGAACCCCAATGCTGACACATGGCCTACCAAACTGTACTAATAATAAAGTCATTGAAAACAAGTTCCTGGAAGATGAATTTCATTTCCTTTTTCTATAGGTTAGATAGAGTTTAAATTACCAACATGATTTGTCTAGATTTCAGCAAGGCATCTGACCAAAGACTCTCATAAAATTCCTGTAGATAATACAGAGAGATAGGGACTGGCTGATAGCAGTTAATTGGCTTTAGGATTGATTTAAAGATAGAACACAGACTACTGATTAGTAGTAGAAGTAACTCTCCAATGAAAGCCATCAGAGATCTGTCTTTGGTCCTCTTTTGTTCAATATTTTAATTAATAACTTAGATGAAGACATAAAGCTAGTACACTTTGTACATGTTACAATGACATATATCCTCCATGGACTCAGGGGTAGTGCTGGGACCCATAGGTAGAAGATACAGTAACAATGATTTTGGAACAATTAAGAAAAAACCCCTAACAACTTGGCATCCAAAAAGTTCTCAAGAGTCTTAGTGAATCTAATAACATGATATTTAAATAAATAAATAGAGATATTAGGGTAAAGACTACTATTTGATAACAAGCTATGAAAAAAACGAGGCAGCAGCACTACATAGAAATTAGGTTTAGACCAAGACCTCACACCTTATTCCGAGAAGCTACAAATATATGATATAAATATAAAAAGTCGCATCATAAACAAAGGAACTAGGAAGAAATTACCTCTCAGACCTATAGATAGGGAATAATCAAACAAGGGACATAGAGGTTCACAAAATAAAATAGGCAATATTGATTATGTAAAATTAAAAAAATTTTACACAAATCCAACACAGCTAAGATTAGAAGAGGAACAGTTAACTTGGGAAGAAATCTTTGCAGAAAATTTTTCCAATAAAGTTCTCATTTCCAAGGTCTATAAGAAACTGATTCAAATGTATAAGAATAAGAGTCATTCCCCAATTGATAAATGGTCTAAGGCTAGGAAGAGGCAGTTCTCAAGGGGAGAAACCCAAGCCATGTGAAAAAAAATGCTCCAAATGGCTAACAATTCAATAAATGAAAACTAAAGCGATTCTGAGGTTCTCACCCCACATCCATCAAATTGGCAAAGCTGACAAAAATAGAATATTACAAATGTGGAAGGAGATACAGGAAAACAAGTACATTGCTTCACTTTTGGTGTAGTTGTGAATTTGGAAAAGCATTCTGAAAAGTAATTTGGAATTATGAAAAAGGACTTACTAAACAATGTATATACTTTGACCCATATACCAAAGAGATCAAAGAAAAAGGAAAAGGTCCTATACGTACAAAAATATTTTAGCAGCTCTTTTTTGTGGTATTAAAAAATCCCTTGGGGGGCAGAGACAAGATGGTGGAGGAGAAAGACATATATACTCTAGTGCTTTCTGCACAGCCCACAAAATACCTGTAAAAAATGACTCTCAACAAATTCTGGAGCAGAAGAAGCCACAGAATGACAGAGTGAAAGAGATTTCTAGCCAAAGGTAACCTGGAAGACCAACACGAAAGGTCTATCCCATGGGACACATGAGTGGAGCAGAGCCCTGCCCTGGCCTTGCAGCGGGGGAGGAACAGGACCAGAACAGGCCTCCAGGGCAGAATCCCTAGAAGGGAGGGTCCCAGATCCCTCAACCCACAAGTAACAAAGAAAGCTTCAAAGGTCAGTGTGAGAGGGTTTTCCCAGCTGGGTGAGAGGCGAGCAGGGTCCCCCCAGCACTGGCCCCAGGTGGCAGCAGAAGCTGCGGCAGCAGCAGCAGGCAACTGGTGGATATGGGGCTGCCGAAGCAACCTGGGTCCATTGTCTGAGCAGCTCAGCTTAAAGAATTGAACAGGGGATCTGAAGCTCAGCCCTGAGCACAGTCCTGGGGAAAGGAGGAGCACCAGGACCCTCCTCTTGACAAAGGATTTTGAAGTCAAGTAACTGGCTAGGAAAATGCCCAAAAAGGGGTGGGGGGGGGAATAAGACCATAGAAGGTTGTGTGTGTGTTCGTCCTTCGCTGCCAAAGAAGATCATGCCATCAGAGAAATAATGACATGACATGTACTTGACTTTGTTTTGAGTGAGGGAGGGCTGTGCAGGTCACCAGCCTCACTTCTCCTCCACAGCCATCTGAATCCAGTGACCAGATATTGATCAGGATGACTGGAGATGGCCCAGTATGAGGCAACTGGGGTTAAATGACTCACCCAAGGTCACACAACTAGTGAGTGTCAAGTGTCTAAGGTGAGATTTGAACTCAGGTCCTCCTGATTCCTGCACTGGTGCTCTATCCACTGCACCACCTAGCTGCCCCCCGCCACAGAAGGCTACTTTCTTAGTAAACAGGTATCTCCTTCCATCCTTTCAGAAGAGGAAGAACAATGCACACTGTCAGAGGAAGTCAAGGCTTCTGCCTCCAATACCTCCAAAATGAATATGAAATGGACTTAGGCCATAGAAGAGCTTGAAAAGAATCAGTAGCTTGCTAAAGGAGAACCAAAAGAATGCTGAGGAAAATAATACCTTAAAAATAGGCTAATTCAATAGGAAAAAGAGGTCCAAAAAGCCAATGAGGAGAAGAAGGCTTTAAAAAGCAGAATTAGTCAAATGGAAAAGGAGGTTCAAAGGCTCACTGAAGAAAATAGTTCTCTCAAAATCAGAATGGATTTCAGGGAAGCTAATAACTATACAAAAAACCAAGAAGTTACAAAACGAAATCAAAAGATTGAAAAAACAGAAGATAATGTGAAACATCTCATTGGAAAAACAACTGACCTGGAAAACAGATCCAGGAGAGACAATTTAAAAATTATGGGACTACCTGAAAGCCATGATCAAAAAAAGAGCCTAGACAATATCTTTTATGATATTATCAAGGAAAGCTGCCCTGATATTCTAGAACCAGAGGGCAAAATAAATATTGAAAGACTCCACCAATCATCTCCTGAAAGAGACCTGAAAAGAGAAACTCCGAGGAATATTGTGGCCAAATTTCAGAGTTCTCAGGTCAAGGAGAAAATATTTTAAGCAGCTAGAAAGAAACAATTCAAGTATTGTGGAAATACAGTCAGGATAACATAGGATCTGGCAGCTTCTACATTAAGGGATTGAAGGGCTTGGAATAGGATATTCCAGAAGTCAAAGGAGCTGGGATTAAAACCAAGAATCACCTACCCAGCAAAACTGAGTATAATACTTCAAAGGAAAAAAATGGTCATTCAATGATATAGAGGACTTTCAAGAATTCGTGATGAAAAGACCAGAACTGAACAGAAAATGTGACTTTTAAATATAAGACTCAAGAGAAGCATGAAAAGGTAAACAGGAAAGAGAAATCATAAAGGACTTTCTAAAGCTGAGCTGTTTACATTCCTACATGGAAAGATAATATTTGTAACTCTGGAGACTTTTCTCAGTATTTGGGTAGGTGGATTATACACATACACACACACACACACACACACACATATAGACAGAGAGTAAAGGTTGAGTTGAATCAGAAGAGATGATATCCATAAAAAAATAAAATTAAATTAAGGGATGAGAGAGGAAAATATTGGGAGGATAAAGGGAGATATGGAATGGGGCAGACTATCACTCATAAAGGAGATAAGAAAAATATTTTTCAATGGAGGAGAAAAAGGAGGAGGTGAGAGGGGATAAGTGAAGCTCACTCTCTTCACATATGGCTTAAGGAGGGAATAACATGCTCACTAAATTTGGTATGAAAATACATCTTACACTACAGGAAAGTAGGGGAGAAGGGGACAAGTGGGGTAAGGGGGATGATAGAAGGTAGGGCAAATGGGAGATGGAAGTAACTAGAAATAAACACTTTTGGGAAGGGACAAGGTCAAATGAGAGAAAAGAATAGGGCAGGATGGAGGACAATATAGTTAGTCTTACACACCACGACTATTAGGGAAGTTTTTTGCCAAATGACACCTATATAGCTTGTACTGAATTGCTTGCCTTCTCAGTGGGGATGGGTGGGGAGGGAGGGAGAGAAGTTGGAATTCAAAGTATTAGAAATGCATGTTGAGAGTTGTTATTGCACATAACTGAGAAATAAGAAATGTAGGTAATGGGGTATAGAAATTTATCTTGCCCTACAAGAAAAGAGAGAAAATGGGGATAAGGGAAGGGTGAGGTGTGATAGAAGGGAGGGCACATTGAGGGAAGGGGTAATCAGAATGCAAGATGTTATGGGGTGAAGGAGGGGAGAGATGGGGAGAAAAATTGGAACTCAAAATTTTGTGGAAATGAATGGCAAAATCTAAAAATAAATAAATAAAAACTATTAAAAGATTTAAAAATTTAAAAATTTAAAAAAATAAAAAATCCCTCAAAACTAAAGGGGTACCCAGGGCAGTTAGGTGACCTAAAGGAATCAGGAAGAAGTCATCTTCCTGCATTCAAATCTGGCCTCAGTTTCCATATGTGTAAAATGATCTGGAGAAGGAAATGTCAAAGAACTCCAGTATCTTTGCCAAGAAAACCCCAAATGGGATCACAAAGAGTCAGACATAACAGGAATCCAACTGAATAACAACAGTGCCCATCAACTGAGGAATGAGCTGGACAAATTCTGGTATATGAACGTAATGGGACAGTACTGTGCTATAAAAAAAATTAAGAAAAAGACAGTTTCAAAGAGACCTGCAAAGAACTGGTGCAGAGGGGACTGAGAAGAGCCAGATGAACGATTTATACTATAACATAAATATTGTCAAAATGAAAAATTCTTAAAGACTTAAGAACTCTGATGAACTAAATGATCCATCAGTGGAATGATGAAGAAGAAAGCTGTTCACCACATGTCCAAAGAGGGACTGATACGCAAAATAAAAGATGCATTTTTAAACATGGCCAAGTGGAAATTTGTTGGGTTTGACAATGCTGATATAAGGGATCATCTGTCTTCCCTTCCCTTCCTTCTTTCTCTCCTTCTTTCCTTCTTCCCTCTCTGTTTTTCCTTAATTCTTTTCCTTTATTCATTTCTCTTTTTTTTTCTTTCTTTCTACAAGTTAGGGGAAGATGAAAGGGAGAAAAAAACATTTTTGATAAATGAAAAAATTTTAAGCTAACTAAAAAAATAAACAAATGAAGATTCCTTTCCTCTGGCTCAAAAAAAAAAAAATCAAATAAATATCTGATAAGAAAGATCTAGCTAGAGAACAACTAATGTGAAAAAAAAACTTGAGAAATAGAGTGAACTACATGTTCTACTTGAGTCAGTGGTACTGTTGAGGTCTGAGGGGTACTGGGCACCCCGAAATACCGACATGCCAGGTCCTGCTCGAATGAACTCGACTCAAATCTTCTTAAAGTCAAAGAAAACAAAGTTTATTAAAGATTTCCCATACTGGGTTGACTCTTAAGGAGCCTAAGCATTTGTAACACTTGTATTCACAAGTGGGCCAGATAGAATCTCAGCTAGACAGAGTCTGAGCTGGATTGAATCTGAGTGCCTTCATGGAGGCAAGATGGAACTTAAATACAGAAATGACTGTAAGAGGGAAGAATCCAGGTGCCACCAACTGGTCTGGGATCCCAGGGATGGTCTTGATGGGGCTGTATGGGAATGACTGGTATCCTGGGGTGAATACAGATGACTCTAGGGAGGATCTTGATGGGAGTGGTCAGCAGCCTGAGGAATGGGGTTTTGATAGGATCAACGGTGGGAAGTGCAAAGAGACTTGGGCACAGAGATAACAAAAAGCCCATGGGCTTCTGGAGACTGCCAGAACAAATGGGAAGATTAGATTTGAGAAAGAAAAGCTGGATCAAAAGAGAAGATTCAAGGGGTGTTCAGGGAGGTTCCCCTACTGAATCCCATCAGTATGACATAGCAACCAAAAGTGCAAAAAAGATCTTAAGCTATTTTTTAATGCGAACCTTGCCATAGAGAATGAGAGAAGAATTTTTCCCACTGTGTTCCATCCTACAACTGGGGTCACACAAAATTCACAAATCTGTGAAAAGGCCCAAGCGGGATCACCATGATAAACCTAAGCAAGAATGTTCCTCCAGGGGCGATTTAACAACATAACCATTGAGGAGAGCACCTGCTTTGGAATCGACTGGTATATTTTCCCTCCTAAATGTAACCCTTATCCAAACTTCACTATTCCTGTCATAAACTATAGACTCTGGGGGGCACTATTCACAACTCCTACTCACACTGGCAAGCTGGATCCCCAGATGGCAGCTACATCTCCCCTTCAGTGTTCCAGGAGGGCAAGGAGGAATTATGGGATTTTTATAATGCTGTCAGTTCATGCCTCCATTCTGGTAGCAGCTAGGTGTAACAGTAGTACCCCAACATACGTTGGGAGATCACTACCACAGGTTCTTAGATCTGCATAAAAGGAAAGCTACTTTCAAGGAGTTAACAATCACTTTAATCAAGCACAGGTATCACATAAAATCAAAATTTCAGAGAAAATACAGAGAAATCAAAAGTCAACAGACATGCTTCCAAAACATGTGACCATTACATACATACACAGTTATCAGAGAGGGAAACATCAATTTCTGAGTTTTAGTCGGGATGGGGGTGGATGCTCTTTAGCAGCTTCCCAGAGTGTCTCTGGCCAAAGAAACACTTCCAGGCAGTAAGCCCCAAAGTAAAACTTCACCTTCAGTATTTATACAGCTTTTAGAGTCAGAGGGCATAATCTTCTTAGAAAAAACAAAAGGTATTGGCGATTCTCCTACAAAACAACTCCCCTAATCAAGCTTCCCACAATAGGTAGGCCCATCAAAGTGTGGGAAAGATCTTCCTGAATCACATTCTTCAATCCAATTCGAGGCACTTTTAGTAAAACAAAAACAGCCAAAGATCCTATTTTACCTGCCTTTACACTAGGTGGCACAGCACTAGACCTGGAGTGGGAAAACCTCCAAATCAAATCTGACCTTGGACACAATTACTGGGCAAGTCACCTACCTTCTATCTGCCTCAATTTCCTCGTCTGTAAACTAGGTATAAAAATAACCTGTGGTGCTTAAGCTCCGACATTATCTACTGCTGAACTGAGTAAAGCACTTCTCTCCTGTGGGCTGCCCTAAAGCATCAGGCCCAGCAAACTCTGGTAGGGACTCCCATCTCTGGACCACTGCTCCTTTAACTCTTCTGAGTCTCACAAGACTCCGAAGAAGACAGAAAGAAGGGGTGGCTCCACCCCAGGTACAGGCTTGCCCCGAAGGTCATGTGCTCATGGACCAACCTGATGGGCAAGGAAGGGAGGAAGATCATCCCCCATATACAAGCTCCCCAGAACTCAGAAATGTTCTCACTCCTCCTGACCAGTAGGAAAAAAGGGAAGCAAGTTTCTCCCTTGAGGCCTTTTGTATATACTCTTATTTCCAGCTCAGAAAAGAGCCTTTCTTCACCATGTATGAAAAGAACAAGGGAAATGCCACCCCATGCCTGTGTGTGCTCTGAAGCAGACAGCCAAATTCCCCATTCCGGTCATCACACACTTCCAGAAGCAGTCTTAGGAAAAAGCCATGTGAGCCCCTGCATGTGCTCCCAGGACTGGGTCTTCAGAGAATCCCATACTACATGTCAAGAGAACCACCATCGTTCTGATCATGGAGGCTTGCAAATATATATAGATATAGATATATATACACACACATGAGTGAGATGAGGAGATGGTGAAAACTTTTCATAATAAAAATATGGGGAATATTGGGTTTTCTAATAAAATTTCTCTTCCATAAGGCCTCTTTCCTTGGATACCTGAGTTTCAAGTATCCAGGGCTTGTGGACAGTCAGTTGGTCCCCCCAACCCCATGCCCCTTACCAGGTACCAGTTTTCTTTGTGGACTTTCTTTGTGCTGTGGACTGTAGCTGGAACTTAGAAGTTACTCAGATCTCCCCTTTGTTTGTTGTACTGTTGCCACATCAATGCTACCAGCTCCTGCTTCCCCGCTTCCCTCTTTTCTAAAGCCTCATCAGCAGTAGCTAGATATTAGATGAGGTAATTGTGTTGGGGTCGGTGAAGATTTCCTGGGGTTTGCCTAGTTTTTCGCACTTAGATTGTGAGCCCACCTCCCAGCCAGTGGAGAGGTGGGATAGTGGGGAGGTGGGATTCTCTGCGTTTTGTGCTTCAATTTCTGTAAATTGCCTCCCTCCACCAGATTCCCCGACCTGGTGGAAGGATGTCCCTTTCTCAAGAATTGTAATCAATCATTTTCTTTCTGTTCTTATTGAGAAGCCTCTTCATTTATTGAAGATTTTGAGTGAGGGTCTTTTTATCCCACACACACATATATCCTGAACTCTACACCTTCCCTCCCTTCCTATATCCAATCAGATGCTACATTTTATGGTTTCTACTTCCCCAACATCTCTTATCTGACTCTTTCTAGCTCAAGTCCTTATCACCTGTAACTTGGATTTACTGTCACAGCTTCCTAATCAGACTCCCTGCTTCCATTTTCTCCCTATCCAATTCTCTAAGTAATAATAATACTCTTCCTAAACCATATCTGAACATGTCACTCCTCTGTTCATGAAAATATCAATCACAATTGCCTCTAGGATGAAATGCAAACCTTTTTGCTTGGCATTTTGTGTATTTTAAGATGTGGCTCCAACAAACTTTTCAGGTTTATTGTATATCACTATGTTCTAGCTCTCTTTCTATTTTTCCTCAACCCTCCCTTGGCTCTCCCTTCCCTCACTCTTTCAGCTAAGAACCCTGCCTCAGGTTTCACTGACAAAAATGAGACTATTTACTAAGAGCTCCCTCTCTCCCTGTCTCCACATCTCGGGTCACTCAGATGTTTTCTGCCACTATCTTCTGCTTCGCCTTTCTCTGACACCAGGTGTTGGCCCTCTTCCTTGCCAAGGCAAAACTCCTCTAAATGTGCTCTCGTTCCATCCCAAGTTCTCCAGCTGGCTGCCTTCTCCATCACTCCCACTCTCTTCAATCTCTTGGTCCATAGTGGCTGCTTCCCTACTGCCTACGAACATGCCTGCGTCTTCCCCATCCTTGAAAAACCCTCATTTTATCCATCTATCCCTGCTATCATTCTATATCTCTCCTCCCTACTGCGACTAAAATTCTTAAGAAGGCGATCTATAACAGATGTCTCCACTTCCTCTGGCTTCCCACTTCATTGCCCCACCAATGATTTCTCAATTGCTGTAATTTCTTAACTCTTAGTCTAATGACTTTTTCTTCTATCTCATTCTCTTGATCTCTCTGCAACCTTTGACACCATCAGTAGCCCCATTTCCTTGATACTCTAAGGTTTTCGTCATACTGATTTCTGATTTTTCTTCTACCAGTCTGATCCCCCGCTTCTCAGTCTCCTTTGCTGGACCTCCATACACTAACTGGCCCATTAACTTCTGTCCTGAACCCTCTTTTCTCTATATATTATTTAGTTCAGTGATCTCATTGGCTCCCAAAGATTCAATAGCCATCTCCATTCAGATGATTCTTAGATCTACGTATTCATTCCTCACCTTTCTCCTGACCTCCAATCTTGTATCTCTAACTACTTAATAGACATCTCAAACTGAAAGTCCCATCTTAACTTCAACATGCCCAAAGCTGGTCATTATTTTCCCTTCCCCAAACCCTCCCCTCTTCCTCACTTCCTAATTACTATTGATACTACCTTCTTCCTTCCTCCCTGTAACCCAGAAGATATAGATGCAACATAGATGCCTCAACTTCTCACTCTCTCTCACATCTTCCCATAGCCAGTCACCAAGCCCTGTTGTTCTGTCCTTGTAATATCTCTTGTATATGCCCTTTTCTCTCCTCTGACACTGTCACCAGCCCAGTACAGGCCCTCACCACATCACTCATGCACTATTGTAATAGCCTGTTGGTTGATCTCCGACTCAAGTGTCTCCCCACTCCAATGCATCCTCCAGTGAACCATAAAATTGTCATTTCAAAAACAAAAATTTGACCCTCTACTCAGTAAGCTCCAGTAGTTCCCTGTGACCTCTTGGATCAAGTATAAAATTTTCTTTTACAAAATTATCTTTTAAAAGCCTTTATAACCTAGCTCCTTCCTACATTTCCAGTCACTTTCCATTTTATTCCCCTTCGTGCATTGTATAATCCAATGCCACTGGTCCTCTGGCTGCTCCTTGTACAAGATACCCCATCTCCAGACTGTGTTATCCCTGGCTGTTTTTCTTACCTGGAATCTCCTCTCTCCTCATCTCCATCTCTGGATTTCCTTGTCTTCCTTCAGGTGTAAAACCCTTACACATAGTCTCCCTTAATGCTAGCGCCTTCTTTCTTTTGCATATCTCCCATTTATCCTTTCTATGTCTTGCTCATACACAATTGTTTACAGGTTGTCTTTCTCATCAGACTGTAAGCTATTGAGAGTAGGGACTGTTCTTGGTTTTCTTCATATCCCTACTGCTAATATAGTGCCTGACACATAGTAGGTACTTAATAAATGCTTGTTGACAACTTCTAGCCAAACTAGCCTACTTGCTGATATCCAAAATTGGTTTGCTGGCTCATTAAGATCATATCACTGTAAGCTCAGGGAAGAGACAGAGTTTGCCAGAGGGAGGGGCTCAAGAGCAAATTTGATAAAGTCAATCCACAATAATCTACACCCCTGGATAATGACTTGTTATTATCACCAGCAAACCTATATAGAAAGACAATGTTAATTATCCAGACAGGACATGCAAAATTGGAGTTGCCCACCAGGTGGCAGGCAACTTGAACCAGCAGTCTAATAACTTGTAAACTACTTTCTAGTAATTCTGTGCCTTTAAGAGATAGTCCTTTCCTAAAAGTAACAGTATATCACCACTGGATTAGCCCTTAGCTAGCAAAGTCTAAAATTAATCTAGGGGACTGAATGCAATACTATTCAAAATATTATAATACTAAATCAGCTATCTGTAACCTAGTTTGTCAGCCTCTGCCCTAGCTAGATTCACTATTCCCTTTCAAAGTTTCAGAATATTAGCAGACTATAACCGTATAGCTTATTGTATATAGGATAGAGTGGGGAAAGAACTAGGCCAAATGTTCCTGTATGGCAAGGTTCACCTCCAGCCATCTCCTGGCTTACGTTTTAGTTGTCCTTCCAGATCTTTTGGGAGCAGAGAGAATTCATTCCTACCACACTCCCTGATGACTCATGGGGAAGCAATAGAAGAAGGGGTCTATGGTTTCTATGGCAGAATCATGCATTAGTAACAAGAGAAAACTGAGAAGACAGTGTTTCACTCGGTTCATCCTCTTGCAGAACAGACACGTGAGAGTTATGCTGGCTGCTGGACTTCGGTTGTTTCTGGATGGTACTGACTGTCCTATACCTCTCTTCCCCTCATACCACATATACTTGGTCTCTGCCTCTGGCACTGCCATCTTAAAGGACACTCACCAGGTCAGAGAAAGAAGTCTGTGAAAGAAGCAGCAGAAGAAAAAAAAGGAAAAGAGTAGAAAATCCAAAAAGGGACCTATCATTTGCCCCCTTTTAATCTGTCTCTGGCTTTTTGCTCCAGAGCTCCCAAAGCAGAGCAGCTTTCACTCTCTAGTTATTCTACTGTCACTTTGGGTTGTGTCTCAAAAATTATCCTCTAGCCATCTCCCTCTGTGTAAAATTTTCTAGTTTCAAGGATATCCACAGAAATGGGGGGAAGAGGAATACAGAGGCACCAGCTATAGAACTAAGGAAACTTGAAGTCATCAATTACGTGACTTGACCAAGTTCACACCAATTCCTTTAGTTCAGTTCTCCCATCTGACTTAGGAATCTAAGAACTAAGTCTACATTAAGTCAAATCAAGCGTGTGACTTCAACACCATGCTAAACACCGGAGATTCAAAGAAGAGACAGTCTCTGCTCTTGAGGAGTTCACAGTCTAATGGGGAGACAACATGCAAACAGCCAAGTACCAAAAAGCTCTATGCAGGAACATCAAAAGGAAGGCACTAGCATTAAAAGGGACTAGGAAAGATTTCTTATACAAGGTGAGACTTTGAGCCATGTAGTATATAGATAGATAGAAAAATAGATACATAGATAGATACATACATACATATGTAGATGGATAGATGGATGGATAGATGGATGGATGGATGGATGCATGCATGGAGAGATAGAGAGATAGATGATAGATATATAGATAGATGAATAGATAAATGATTGATAGAAAGATGAAGATAGATAAATGATTGATAGAAAGATAGATGATAGATAGATAGATAGATAGATAGATAGATAGATAGATAGATAGATAGATAGATAGCATTTATTATATGCCAAGCACTGTACTAAGAAGCTAGGTACCTTATATTCAAAAGGGAAGTACCTTATTCAAGTACCTTATATTCAAAAGGGAAACTAAAACTATGAGACTACATATGTTGATTATCAAATAGATATTCAGTAACTATTTGCTAAGAAAAAAAAATGCTATGTTGCTACTCACAATTTAGGATCTTAAGAGACCAAATGTCTAATTGTGGAATTCCAGATGGTAGGTCAGGCAGATGGAGAAGATACTATTAGGAGAGTCTCCCTGGAGTCTTTCAAATCACCCCACCTAGATGACTACTTACTTCACATATGCATATGATCCAGGCCATAAATATTTTTTTAAGCCAATCAGGGTTAAATGACTTGTTCCTGACTCCAGGGCCCATGCTCTATCTGCTGAGTCACCTAGCTGCCCAAAGGCCATAAACTTATGGAGAAATTTGGATGTTCAACTAACATACTAGGGATATTGGACTACCAAATATAAAGAACATGACAAAGTCCACTTTGGCCAGATTATAGGTAGGGGAGTAATGTATAATAAGACTGGAAAGATAGATTGGGGTCAAATGTTCTCTCCTACCTATAAATTAAATAGAAAATATTGTATGTATATACATATAGATGCACACAATATGTGTGTACAAGTGTGTGTGTGTGTGTTTAAAAGGCAGCATGTCCACTGCAGAAACACTTGAGTTCAAGTCCTGTCTCTGACATAGGCCATGTGACTTTAGACTAGGGTTCAGCAGGTTAGGCACCTATCTAAGTCTCTACCATGCAGAGAAGGTGTCATCAGGAGTCCTCTATCAATGAAATCACAAATCCAGTCCCTATCTCTGTAACCATGGGCACACACACGCGCACATTTTAAATTCTCTAGCTGTTAGATTCCTGCTACCCACTTCCATCATGAGCTCAAAAAATGACTGGCCATTCTAGGTCCCCTAGCTAGACTATAAAATGACTGAAGGGAGGGACCCTATCTTAGCCATCTTCCATGCTCTCCACTCACATAGAATTTGGCTTGCTTATAGTAAATATATGGCACTTAATATGGGTTGATGGATGGATGCATGGCTTAGTTCTAGGTCACAGCAATGTGGCAGTTAAGGCGAACAGCCAGAATGGAATGAGAGGGAAGCTCAGAATTCCAATTCTGCCCTTGTTTCCACAGTGACACCTATGGGATAGCAAGGTCAGTCTTGGTCTGAGAGGGTCCCCAGAGCTGGGGATTAACCAGCCAGTCACTGATGTGAAAAGAATCAGCTGTTTTTTGAGACAAGACAGCGGAAGAGCAAGGAGGCAGAACTGTCCATAGGGATAAACCTCTTCCTGGGGGGATTCCCCAACATTAATTCAGGCCCAGGTCCAGACTTTCCACTGAAGCCAGCGTCAACACCCAGTGAACACCCTGGAGCACCGAAACCGCCATCGAGGAACTGGTCTAGGCCGAACTCCTGGACACCAGAACCGACCTCCCATATCCCCACTCCCCCTCCATGTGGAACAGGAAGCAAGGGAGGGGCAGGAGTGGGAGCGGGAACGAGAACGAGAGTTACAGCGCCAGAGAGCCTCATTCTACGGGACTCATGAGATCGAGGAATTATCTGAAAGCATCTGTGGTAAGAAACCATACTTCCCCTTGCGCCATTGTGTTCAAACTCCTAGGAAATCTTTCTTCATCCCCTTCCTCCTCGCTCAGCTTCTAAACACAGACCAGGAAGGGGTGAAAGAAGACAGATATTGGGTAGCACCTGGGAACCTTTAGGCCAGAGATGAATGTAAAAGGGATGGTGTCTAGTAATGTATGTAAATTAGTATGCAAATATAACACAGCAGTAGCATAATATTGAATCAAGAGCTGGAAAGGACTGTAGATATCTAATTTAATCTCCTCATTTTACAGAAAGAGAAATTGATGTCCAAGGAAGTCACAAAAGTCAATAGCAGAACCCAGAGTCAAGCTCAGACTCCAAACACATTGTGTGGTTTTTTTTTCACTTACCACATGGTTGGATGCATTAACACAAGGCTAGCCAAAAGCAAGATTGGGACTTGGACAGAAAAACACTGATTTGGAATCAGTAGACTTACGCTCTTTTTAATGGTTAGACTCTTATCACCAACTTTTGGGGTAACTCTAGGCAAGATTTCCTCACCTGGGAGACAAAGGGATTGGACTAGATGAGCTCTAAGGTCTTTGTCAGCTCTGAATCCTCCATTTTTCTTTGGCTCCCCTGCCCCCAGTACTGGCCTTCTTTCTTGTGACATTTTTGAGCTACTTTGAAGGCAAATTCTATGTTTTCTTCCATTATGTTCTTATTCTCTCAGTGAGTTGTCACTATGGAATATACAGTATGAAGGGTAGGTTCATAGACCCATTATCTCATGGGATGGACAACACTCTTTTCAGTGCAAAATCAGGTCCCATTGGAGCTTTCTCAACCACAAACCTTCCATAATACATCTACTACAATGATGACTTTACACAGCCCTCCCTCCCTCCCATCAGTCAATTGTAAGTCATGTCATCTCCCTGATGTCATGGTTCTTTTTGAGAAGGTAGGACAAGCCACAACCACAATTAAGCACCTACAGTTTGCCTGCAGGTGTGTTAGACATGGGCAGAAGGGTTATAAAGTTTAAATTAATGACAGTCCCTTGCTTTCAGCCTAGCCGGAGCACAATTATTCTCTCTAAAAACCACAAGAAAAACATATCTTCAAATTCACTAGTCATGAAGGCAGGGAAAATGTTGATATACATATATAAAGTTTGTTTTCTGTGCCCTAGTTATCCTACCTTCTCTTTCTGAAATCTCTTCTGACCTTTCAAGGACCCCTCATTGATGCAGAACTCCCCTTAGGAAAGAGGAAGAACATCTCTGAAAAAAAAAGTCCTTCCAGTTAGAGAAACAATGTCCATATAAACTGAGTCATACTGAAGTACTAACGACAACCTGTCCTCAAAGTTAAAAAAAAAAAGGGAACAAAACAAGGCAATTTCTAGCACAAAGGAATGAGACTGGAATGGTAGAATTTCAATTATCAACCAGAGCCAGGAGTGAGGAGGCTGCAGCCTCCAGGTCACACTTGGCCCTCTAGGTCCTCAAGTGTGGCCTTTTGACTGAATCCAAACTTCATAGAACAAATCCCCTTAATAAAAGAATTTGTTCTGTAAAACTTGGATTCAGTCAAAAGGCTACAACCAAGGACATGTGGCCTCAAGGCCCAGGTTCCCAACCCCTAAACTTGACCAATGGGGTTGATTCTATTTTGGAGAGGGACCTCAACATCCCATCACAAAAGGCATCTCCAATGCTACCTAGACCAATACTGACCCACTCATATGGCCCATCTGACAATCTTGTAATAAAATGAGATAATATAAATCTTAAAGCTGTAAACCTAAGCAACTCAGGGGCTCAAGCAAATCAAGGTATTCATTTTCACAAAGCACCAGGCAAAAGTCAGCCAGCATTATTAATAGTTGGAAAGGCAGATGCAATGTGGAGCCATGGTCACCGCAGACTTGATCACGGGACCTGGAGTACACAGAACTCTTGGCTCCACCGAGAAAGAGTAAGGAAACACTGGGACATCATCTTTCTCAAAGGAATCTTTTCTGTCTCATTAGGTATCCTCTGTCAGTGCACGTAAGATGTTTTCTTTCCATGTATTTATGATTTTGTATTATTTGACATTTGTACTTAGAAGCTATCACTGGAAATGAAGAAAAATCTATCTAACATCAGTCCAAGAATACTGGTTCTGAAATCCGGGGCTGAATCTGAATAGAGCAGCTAGGTGATACTCGGGATAGAGTACTAGATAGACACAGCCCAGCAATGAGTCACTGACCGCCGTCTTCCTCAGTTTCCTCATCTGTAAAATGAGGATAAACACCCACCTCCCAGCGTTAAGGATCGATTGACCCTTTTGTAAAGCACTCGCAGATCCTAGAGCGCCACATAAATGCTACCAGCTGTTGGCAGCAGAAATGGCACGTGTCCGCTTCCCCGCCCGTCCGGGGAGGCGCCGCCGGCTCGGGTTCTAGGCTGGGAACAGGAGGATGGCCCCCGACCAGAGGCGGCAGGGAGGGCGGAGGCAGCGCCACCGATCCCGGTTCAGTACAGAAGCCATCCGTGCCCCGCACTGCCCCGCACAAAGGGAGCGTGCCGCAGGGCGCTGAGGCTGCCAGGCGGTCACCAGGCGGTGCCCAGCCGGGCGACGCGGCTCCGAGCGGGACGTGCGGGCCCCGGCCCCGGCCCCGGCCGCGGGCGCCCACGCTGCGAGGATGGGGGAGGGGGAGGGGGCGGGGCGCCGGGGGGCGGGGGGCGGGGCGCCGGGGGGCGGGGGGCGGGGCGCCGGGGGGGCGGGGGAGGGGCGCGCCAGCCGCGGACACGTCCGCCCAGACGCTCCCCGCCCCTTTCCTTCGTCCCGAGCCCCCCCGCCCCCCTCCGGTCCCCCCCCCCCCCCCCCCGGGCCCGCCCGGCTGCGCGCGCACCCACGGCGGCCTCCTGCCCGGAGCGCGGACGTGCGGAGGGCCGACGTGCGGAGCCGCTTCGCCTGCGTGGCCATGGAGGACGCGGGCGGGCCCCGGGGGCCGCTGCTGGCGCTGCTGCTGCTGCTGCAGGCCGCGGCCGGGCCGGGCCGGGCGGCCGAGGAGCCCGCCGAGCAGCAGCGGCCCCGGGCGCCCGACGGCGAGTGCCACTTCTACGCCGGAGGCCAGGTGTACCCGGGGGAGGCGGCCCGCGTGCCGGTGTCGGACCACTCCCTGCACCTCAGCCAGGCCAAGAGTAGGTGCCGCCCGGGGGGAGGGGCGGGGGGAGGGGGCCGGGCTGGGTCCCGAGCCCCGAGCGCCAGCCCCGGCCTGGATGGAGTCGCTGCGGGCCGGCGCCCCCGGGCCTCAGTTTCCCCATCCTCGGGGGCGGGGAAGCTCGGATAAAGCCCCGCGATTCACTCAGAGGGCCGCCCTTGAGCACCTGGAGGGCCACGCGTGGCCTCAGGACCTCAGGTTCCCCACCCCCTGGATCAGATGGCCTCTAAATTCCTGTAGATTTCTAAACCTACGACTACCGCTATTATGCGAGCTAAAATGAAATGGTATATACTGAAAGTCCACCTCAGTTTCCCCAGCTTCAGAATGAAAGGATTGGACTCCGGCCTCCGGACGCCCGTCCAGCCCCAGATCGATGGTCCTGTGCCCACAGTGCGGTGAAGTGATGATTCCCTTCTAGACCAGGAACAACGTTCCTCGCCGCTTGTTTTGTGTTTCCCAGAGCTATGTAATAGTGGGGATGGGGCCGGTGGAAAAGGACGTGGAGCGGGGGAATTGGAATTTACAAATTTGGATTCATAAACCTTTGTACCCAGCCAGTCTGAATTTACGATTATCTATTTGCCTTTCTAATCTACCTAGAGAAGGACACGTCAGTGAAATCATACCAGGTTCAAGTGCTGAAAAGAGATTCTGTGCCCCTGGGAAGAGCTTAGGACCACAGCATTGCGGGGAAAGACTAAAGACAGTTTTCAGTGTTCTTGATCAAATTAGTTTAACATCAGGTATATATCTGTATCCCCAGCACAGTGCTGAAGAGACCTAAGGAATGCTTGTGGATTAATCCTGATTAAAGCCAAGACTGTAGCTGAGAGACACACTTGTAGTTGGAAAAGCCATATGCTTTGTAATTGGAGACAAATACTTGAGATAATTTGTAAAACCTTAAAATCCGGTATAAATGTTAGCTGTTACTGTTACCACCACCAAGTGGTTACATTCCTGCACTGTGGAATAAATGTAACGAGAGACAAATCTTCTGCAGCTCAAACAACTCTTCAGAGTTTAGCTTGGTCCTACCATTTTGCTAAGAACTTCTATTTTTAAGTTATCGTGTATAACTCTATATGTTTGCCTGTTTCCCAGTGAAATCATACTCACATGGAGTATCATGGTATGGAGGTGACCCTTGATTCTCAAGAGTGTTAATTTTTCTGAGTTCAGGGAAATTCACCAGTTTTGCTGAGTGATCCATTTTTTTTCAACCACAGTAAATTTCAAAGATAATGTCATATTATTGAAGGAATGCTGTTTGTATTGAAGGAACTTTCCATACCAATAGAATTAAAGATCTCTGAAATATATAGATATACATACACTTAAACTTTAAGAAATGTTTTATAAGCCTGCTATATCAGATTCCATGTTATTATTCAGTGAACATATAATTAGGGATTTCATTATGAAAAAATTACTGTCACTTCTGAACTATTATAATTTCCAAGTCTTAAACTGATTTTCTCTAGCATAGTAAGGTACTGTGAAATGTTTATGGCAAGTAAGCATTTACTAAAAAATTAAACCAACCCGCTAAAGTGTCCTGTTTGCCTGAAAATACATTTTTTACTTTTACATATTTGCTTCATTCTATATAGCCGCTTAGCAAATTTATGGTTCAAAGAACTGTATCTGGAGTTCATATACAGTCCATATAACTTTGCCTCTGAATGCCTACGTGGTTTTTCCAAGTACTTTTATTCCAAGTAATGATAAAATCAGGATCCTGACTTTGCAAAAATCAAAACTTGCTGAACAAAAACAAATTTTTTTCTTTTTTCTATCATTTACCTAGGTAATTTTCATTAATCATTTATGAGCATCCCCATATTTTTATCTCTAATAACTTCTTATTTTGATCATGGCAACAGTAATTTCATCATTTATTATAGTAATCTTTTTGATACTCAAATCTTTCTGGGCACAAAACATAAAATTCAAGTCAAATCTGCTATTGGATTCTCCTTACCTAGCCTTGAAAGTGCCACTTCAGGAAATTTTGTAAATAGGTACTGGCTTTGGAAAGAAAGAATGGGTTGAAAATTAGCTTTCTAACTAAGCTCTCCTTCCTACCCCTGGTACCTGTTTATGGGTATTTGCTGAATACCTGTCATGATGAGTGCTGTATTGCAAAGGTAACCTCTGCTTTCCAGAAATTTCAGGGAAACATCATTGTACTGATCTCCACAAACCAAACAGCTGCCTTATTTGCACTTTATTATCAGTTTTAGCGGTCTTTATAAGCTGATAATTGGCATCTAGATGCAACACTGATAACAGATTGTGTTAAGCAGACATGGGAAATATCTCCTATACCTAGGAACCATCTTCCCAAAAACAGGCATTTGAAACTGTCTGGAGTCTTAGGTAGCCCTCTGGGCCTTGTTTTGTGTTAAAGAGTTTATTAGCGTGAAAGATGATTTCCTAAGAAACTGCCTCCAGCAGCTCCTCCAACAATCCAGCAACTTTCTCTGTGTGACAACCAGTCAGATTAACACTATGCCATCTCTTTTTTTTTTAAGTTTCTAAGTCAGCACCTTATTGGGAAGGAACAGCTGTGATAAATGGAGAATTTAAGGAGCTCAAATTAACTGATTATCGAGGAAAATATTTGGTTTTCTTCTTCTATCCACTTGACTTGTAAGTAAGACTCTCCAAAGTACTATACATTAAAACCTCAGTCAGTTAGTATTCAACAAAGTGGAACTCCCAGTTAAGCAAGAGATTTTTCTCAGCATTCAGCTTCTGGAAATAAATTAAGCCCAAACAAGAAATTTTGTCCCAAAAAATAGAGTCAGGAGGGAGGTTTGGTTTTGACTCTCATTTGTGACATGTCATGGAGCCAAGAGCAAATAACTTAGCTGAGTGGCTTTAACTGAGCTTTGCTTTTCTCTGGGGACTGTGCAAAAATAATCCCAAATTTCCTATTTGAATACAGTAACTTTTTTAATTCTCCATTAAAGCCCTTTTGAAGTGCTTCATCACCATGTGGAGATGACTCTTGATTCTTGGGAGACCACAGCAGGGGAGCATAAGCTCTGGTAGATGCCATTAAGCTGAAAAGGGTTTGAGTTCAGACCCAGTGATGTATTGGGAAGACTAGCTGAGCTAACTTCTGATAGGATCATCACCATGTAGGCTTCAGGGTAGTGTGTTTTGCAGCCCCAGTGATTTGAAAGACCATGCTGTAGTGAGGGATTTTTATCAACATCCATAGAGGAGGTACCCACATTGACAAAATTACAATTTGTTGACATTTTTATGATACCAAAAAAGGAAATAGGAAAATGTTCCCTGGCTTATCTGCCACAAATTAATGTTACTGTTTCATTAGAATTAGCATGGAACTTCTTCATTATGACTTAAGCTTGCTGGAAGACCGCATAAACCCATTTTCGTCAATTCCTTCTTAGATTTCTCCAAATTGAGAGGATTTGGTATTTCACTCTGAATTCTGCCAAATCAGCTTTACTGAGACAGAGCATGAGTATGTGTAATAATTAAGCTGTTTAGCGTTAGATCTGTAAGAAAAGTCTAATATTTGAACAACTGCAGTTGGTACATGATAACCTTTAATAAAGGCCAAGCTGAAAATACCTACATATGAACATACAAAATAAATAGAAGTGTGCTGATAAGTGTTTAACAACTAGGTTTTCATAGTACCACACACTTTTAAGTGTAATCTTTTTAAAATAACAAAGCAATAAATCAAGCCCTTAATTGTAGCAGTTTCCAGTTTTTGAGGTGTAGGTGCTCACTCTGAAAATTTAGCAATCAGATTCTCCTGTTAGAGCTAATTCTGGCACACCCTCGCCTATACATAAAATAGGATTGAACTTTTAGAATTCTCTTTAGTGATAAAACTAGGCTGCTTTTGCTGTAAAAGCAAAAAAATGTGGATTGATAAAATAGATTTTTTTAGAAGTAGTCTGATGCAATTGAAAATGTGTTTGCAATTATGATTTATTTTTTAAAAAACTCAATAGGAAATAAGAAATAAATAGCATTTTGCATGTGCCAAGTAGTGTCAGTTCTCCTGTCCTGAGCACATAAGAAAGATTCCTGAGATTCTGTCCCAACATGCCTTTAAACAAAGGGATGAAATGTCAGGGTACCCAACAATCCACCAAGAACAGAACAAGTGATATGTATTTTTTCTGCCACTGTATTTATCTCCCCTAAGATAGCTGAGAAAATTTACCTGAGAAATCAAAGTGTTGGAGAACCTAAATTGAGCGAAAGAATAATTAAGTCCCCAGCCCCACACCACCCCCAATATACGCAGTATTTCTCCCAGGTTGGGGAGAAGTCCTTTTGGGGGAAGACACAGGGATGTAGAAACTCTTTATCACCCAGAAGTTGGATAAGTTCCTTGCAATTTTGAGTCTATAAACATTAAGTTCCAAGCACTGTTCTAATCCCTGGGGATACAAAGAAAAGTAAAAGTTCCTTCTCTCAAGGAGCTCATAATATAATAATGGATACAGTTTGTAAATAACTATGTACAAACAAGCTGTATACAAGATAAACTGGAGAATGATGAACAAAAAAGGGTTGGCATTAAGAGGGGTTAAGAAAAGCTTCCTGTCGAAGGTGGGGTTTCAGCTGGAACTTTAAGGAAGCAGAGTGGAGGAGGGAGAGCCTTCCTTGCATGGGGAACAACTGGTGACAATGCACAGTCAGGATAAGGAGTGTCTTGTTCAAAGAACTGTAAGGAGGCCAGAGTCTTCACTAGATCAGAGGGGGAGTGGAGTGAGGAGGGGTAGCACATTAAAATAAATTCTAGAATTCTTGAAAGAAATGGATCAATTGATGATCTTTGATAAATTCTGGTACATCAAAGTTTGCAGTACAATTGGGAATCATCTATTATTAAACTACGTTTGATTTAAAATACCTTCTAAATTGATTGTTGCATCAGTTTCAGATATAAAACTGCTATTTTAATGTATATTACACCTGTTAGCATCTAAAGAATGTTCTAGAGAAAATGGAAATTATGTTGATACTAAACAAATGTGAATATTCTAAGAAAACTGAATTGCTTTTTCTTTTCTGACTTTCAGCACTTTTGTGTGTCCCACTGAAATTATCGCTTTTAGTGACAGAATTGAAGAATTCAAAGCTATAAATACTGAAGTGGTTGCATGCTCTGTTGATTCACAGTTTACCCACTTAGCATGGTATGTGACTTACCTTTACATGTTTTTTACTAAAATATATATGTGTGTATATATATATATATATATGTATATTATAGGTTGCATTCCCTTATGACACAATAAGATTCTGTATCACAATATTCAGTAATAGGTTTGTAAAGTAGAAAATGAACTACTGGTCTCATCAAATTAAAATATGATTTTATTTATTATTATATATTTATTTAAAATAAAACCATTAACTTTTTAAATTGAGGCAAAGGTGAATTAAATGTAAAAGCTTCGAAAAGATGAAATACATTTTTTTGAATGTGGCCAATGTGGAGTGGGTCAAACTCCTCCTAAGAAGAGGAGAAAGTTGCTGATAAAAGCCATTGCCAGGTGAGAAAGCTTAGGGAAGGGGAAAGGATAAAAAGTATGATAGAGCTGCAACACAAATGATTTGTTTTGCTTGCCTTTTTTCTTAAAGTAGAAGCAGGGAGAGATGAGAGGAAAAGAAAATTCAATTAAACTGAATTTTTTAAAAAAGGAAAAACGTGATGTTGATAGGGGTAAAAACACTGGAGTTTTTAAGTTGTGTCTGTATTGGTTTGTGACCTTGAGCCAAGAGAAAGTAAAATCTTTGAAATTTTTTATTTTATTGGCAAACTTTTTTAGGGGGAGGCACCATGGTGCAGTTGAAAATGCTGAACTTGGAGTCTCCTAAAACTTGAGTACCCCAGCTCTTCCTTGTGAACTTGGAGACCTCAGTTCCTTTACTGCTAAAATGAAAGGGTTGGACTAAAAAAAAGCATTATATCCTTTTCACCTCGGGGGAGATGACCCTGTGATAATCTAGGAGAAGCAGCACGGTGATGGGCATGCTCCCTACTTCCACTTCAGTTTTATATAAAAGAGACTAGGGACCAGTAATCTCTTTAGCCCCCAGTGCCACCTATATGTGGAAGCTAGGCCCGTAGACACCAGAACTGAAGACTAGGGTTTGAGTGAGAAAACCTGGACTTCAGTGACTAGTCATTTCCCACGTCTGCTCATCCTTAACTGAGAATTATGACAGTCCCTAAGTTACCCAGCCTGCCAGGTGTTTGTTAGAAAAATGTTAAAGATGCCACCCAAATGAGTTAGGTTTGTTAGAAGACACTAGACATTTCAATTAGAGGTGAGCAGAAGGTGTGACTCTGCTAAATCTTCAAGTGTGAAGTAAAGAGGAAATGAGGGTGCTCAAGGTCAGTCAGTCTTGTATTTGTCCTTGTGCTCTGCTTTGTTGTATGTAAAGTAGAGATGATTCCAAACTCACAGATGCTGTGTAGGTTTAACTGTTTTTAGCTAATGAGAATCATACCCTCTAAGAAATGTACTCTTGATTTTCTTTTTAAAGGATTAATACCCCTCGGAAGCAAGGAGGCCTTGGGCCAATGAAAATTCCACTTCTTTCAGATTTGACACACCAGATTTCAAAGGATTATGGAGTTTACCTGGAGGACTCAGGTCACACTCTTAGGTACCTTCCAACTATATTTTACTCTCTGCTTTTCTTAAAATGAATTTTCTTTGGCTTAGTAGATAACAAAGTTTGTTCAAAATACAATTATTTAGATCTGTAAGACTGCTGTAAATGCTCTTGGAATATTAGATGAATGTAATTTTGATAAATATCTTTATATGTTTATATGTAATAAGAATTGAAATGAGCTATTTCAGTGCATCATATACGTGTGTGTATACTATACACTGAAATATGCTCTATGTGTATACATATGATGTACTGAAAACCAACTCACCATTGGCGTGGATGAAAATTAAAGAGATGTTTCACTGAACAATTTCACTAGTTCTGTAATGTTAAATAAGAGAATTTTATAAAAATTTGGTTTAAACAGCATTAGATGGATAATAATCTTCTGAAGAACTTAATTTGGATTCATAGGTGGAAAATATTTTTGAGCTATGCTTTTCTATTCTGATAATTCCTAGAAGTCGGTAACTTTGCTTGGAAGGGTTATGCCACTTTTAAGATTAGATTCTCCTTCCAGTTAATTTTGTTTCACTTTCTAGTCCAGTAACAAGCTACCTGATACAAGCTGCTTTGAGCCAGTGATGTCCTCCACATATAGGAAGATAATAATTTTGTCACATTTTAATAACATTAATAGTATGAATTATTTTTCCAATAGAAGTGATAGATTCTATCTTTAGTCTTTACTGTACCAGTGTTTATCGCATGACCTTGTCCCTATTAGTACTATCTTCTAAAATCCAAATAGTTAACCTATTATAGACACAAATATGGAAGAATATTGAAGGAGGGAAATTCTGATTTTAATAGGTGTTAATTTAGTAAGTCACATAATCTCTGTCTCATTTTCCTCATCTGTAGAATGGGAATGATAACACCTACTTGCCAGGGTTGTTATAATAATAAAAAGAGATTGATGTTTGCGAAGCTTAAAGTGCCATACAGATTCTAGCGTTGTTAATACTAATGATTCATGTTCATTCCTATTCTAATTTCTTATCCTGGTGCAGAGGGGACCTTGGGTTCTCTAAAACTGTGGCTGCAGAGACAAGCTTTTGCAGGAAAGGTTTTCAGTGCAAGCCCTCTGGTGGACTGGATGACTGTCTGAGGATTATCCTAGCTAAGTCAGGAATGTAGTATTTAATTATTTTAGCCACAATTCCTACATAGAAGGAAAACCTTTACTGATAAAATTTCACATCCTTGAAGAATCCAAATTAGTAGTAAACTAAATTGAAAGAAAAATATTAATCAGCCCTATTGAGAAAATGAAGTGGTTCCCAGGACTCATTCTTAACTTCACATGGTACCTGGTTCCCTGCAGTCTCTAGCCTTTGCATTGACTGGTCCCCATGGCTGCAGTCCATTCCCTCTTGATACCTCAGACTCCCATCAAGACTTAGTTCAAATGGAGTCTTTCTCCCTAAACTTCCTTCTGCTCTGTATGTATCTTATATGTTATTTAGATCCTATATTTATGCATGTTTTGTCCCCTGTTAGAAAGCCTTTCTTTGTATCTCCAGTGCTTAGCATAGTGCCCGACTCATAAGTGTTTAATAAAGGTTTTGCTGATTAATAATTGATTTGCATAGAGATGATAATTAAATGTATTTGCAAGTTGTTGAGACCACTGAGAGTGGAAAGAGAAGGGTTGCCCCGTACAAAGGTCTTTGGGAACACCCACAATTAGACAAAGTACTGTCCTGGATAAGCCAGCAAAGGAGATGGTAGAAAGAGAATAAAGAGAGAATACTGTCCTAGAATCCTAGAAAGGATAGAGTATCCAGGAAGAGAGAGGGCAGCCATCACTGTCAGGGGCTCCAGAAAGGTCACGTTAGATGAAGACTGAGAAAGGACTATCACATCTGCTCACTCTAAGATTATTGTGAACTTCAGAGAGAGCAGTTTCAGTTGAGAAATGAAGTTGGAGGCGGGGTGGTGAACGACTGATTGGTAAGTGAGGAGCAATGAGTAGACAGATTTTCCAGGCATTTGGCTGAGAAAAAGCAAGAAATGACACGGTAACTTGAAGGAACGGGATTGAGAGGGTCCAGTGAGAGTTGGGAAAAACTTGGTCTGAAGCGGGTGGGGAGAGACCCAGTAGAAAAGGAAAGTTGCTGAAGAAGTAGAAGGAAGAGAGGGGACGAAGGACTGCTTCTGTCAAAGACTGAGGAGAGAGACTACCTGGGGATTATCTTGAGTCACTCTAGAGTAAGTATTGCTTTCAGATTCTTACTGATGTAATTAAGTAGAACAGGTGATAAAAGTTCTTGGGTGACAGTGTTTATTATCATTTACCTTTTTCCCCTCAGTGTATATTTATCTTGTCTACATTTATATAACTACTCATTGTTCCCTCCTATAGAGGTAAGCCCCTTGAGGGCAGAAAATGTTTGATTTTTCTCCTTGTACTTGGCAGTGCCTAGCACTTAATCAGTACATAATAGAAGTTTGCTGATTAATTGCTTAGCAGAGACTAAAAGATGGTAGAATATACTTGTGTACAGTTAAAGGACGAAGGTCCCAAGGGGCTGTTTCAGATTGTGCGTCAGGGTCGTCCATCCTGGACATCAGAGAGAGAATAACATTACCTTCCCTGGAAAGGAATGTCATCTCTTAACTATTCTCAATTTTCAGAGGCCTTTTCATTATTGATGATAAAGGGATCCTACGACAGATTACGATGAATGATCTTCCCGTTGGCAGATCAGTCGATGAAACGCTTCGTTTAGTCCAAGCATTCCAGTACACTGACAAACATGGAGAAGGTACCCTTCTTTTCTTTGCTGCTTTAGAGTTGGCAGCTATCACAGACCTTTTGTCTTATTCATCTAAAAAGTAGCAATGCGGCGTCCTTTTTTGTGCTGAAATAAATTTAAGTACAGAAATTCTAGTCTTCTGATTAAACTGAGCTCAAATTGAGAGCTAACTCATTTCTATTTTAAGACAGATTGAATTTGTTTATAAAATTCATTTTAACAGATTATTACTAATACATTCTTACATACCATATTGGGGAGAAAATAAAAATCAAACTTACAAAAAGGGAAGAATCCAAGTACTTAAATCCCACACAATTTAAAATTGGGTTACTCTCAAGCTTTTTACTGAAAATAATTATACATTTGTGAGTGTTTTATTTTCAGATTAGGTTTCTATAATTAAAGTTCGACAGATTCTTACTGATTTAATGCAGCAAGCACTCATTTGTATTTGCCTGTTGTTCCAGTTGAGTCTCCTTGTTGTGTCACTTAAAGGATACCTATCATTAAGTCCTCTTTTTTTTTTTAATAGTGACCAAACTAAATTAAAATTTCAGGTTGTACAACTTCTGGTATTGAGGATAATTTCCTTAAAAGTACAAGTCAGTATCTGGCTCAATATGCACTTTGGTTAAAGGGAGAGTTCCTTTTTTGTTTGTCTTTCAAATATTCTTTTTGATGGACTAGTGAGGGAACTATGCCTTTGGGTACAAAGTCCTAGCTTTTATGTAGTTTGCATTTTGGTGAGAATTCTGTATAAATAACTTAGTTCAAGTCCCTTCATATTTTTTCATGAACAAACTTTCTAACTAATATTTGAGGAGCACTTAATTCAGTCCATTTTCTTCATTGTTAAATTTAAATAAACATAAATTGGCAGTGTGTGAAAGTAAGCCAGTTTTCTGCTGGCCAGTTCAGCATCTTAAATTCCTCACTAAGGGAAAACAATTGTGCATAAAAGCAGAACACTTGGCCCCCAGAAGAAGTCCTCTGTAAGGAGCAGCAGCATTCAGTTCCAATAATTAAAAGACACATTGTTTTAAAAGGACTCCAGTTATTTTTTTAAGCTCACATGTATTTGTTTGTTTCTTTTCCATTAGTCTGCCCTGCTGGCTGGAAACCTGGTAGTGAAACGGTAAGTATAACTGATTGGACTTGGGACTGGAAGCAAAAACCACCCAAGTTTAGAAGGTTGTTTCTCATGGTAGCACCATCTTGATTTTGTTAATAGGACAACCTCCACTGATGGGCAGAAAGTCTGAGGGTAAAACTTCTTAGGCCTCTAGGGAAGGTAGTTGGAGCTGGAGGAAACAGAAAGCCAGTTTTGATAGGGTAAAGCCAAGCATTAAGAAAAATGTGCTTTTTAGAAGGGAAGAAAATTAGGGAGATATTGGGATAAGTTAGAGAATTCCTCAGGGTTCAAATGTAGACCCTTACTTAGTGAAATTGTTTTCCGTAGTCCAAAACAAGAAATAGTCGTAACGGTTCCAAAAATGAAAAAAAGTGTTTGAGTAAACCTGACTTAGGTTACATCTAAGCTAAAGCTTTGTGGCCTTGTTCGTTTGTCACCTTTTAGGGAAGGAGTGAGTGGAGGCCCTTTAGATCAGAGCTACCTTGTAAATTTTAGGCTAAGTCTTTGAACAAAAGGAAAGAAAAAAGTTGAGAATCACTACTTTGAGCCAGTTCGACTATTTTGTTGTTAAATTTTGACTGTGACTTAGAGCCTGTTTCCTACATCCAGTATCATTTCCCAACGGAGGGGAGCTTGTGCTTGTTGAGTATAGAAAGCGCAGAGCTGGGCCTCCAGATCAGTCTCCTGACACCCAGTCAGTGTTACTAGTCAGAATTTACATTTATACAACTCCTTACAGCGCACAAAGTTCTTCTTAATAGAACCATAGAAGACCCACTTCCATTACACCAAATTCCTCCTTAAATCATAAAGCCCCATAGAGTCAGTACAAATTCTCAATGAAATGCAAAAAGCGTATTTTAGTGTGTGCTTTAAGGTGCAAAACTCATGACATGAACTTGGATTTGACTAACTTACTTGTGGAGAGTTATTTTCCTGTACATTATACACTAACAAAGGAAAAAGTCTTCTTAAATATCAAATTAGTATTAAGGGAAAGTTTATGATATGTTAGTATTTTTTTCATTATATTTCATTACAAGCACTTTGCATGCAACTTGTCAGAAACTGCTATTGTGAGGTGTAACATTGCTTCAGAATCCTTTGGGTTTCTAGCTACTAAGCCAAGTATCAGTGCGGTCAGTACTTATTCTTGAATATACTTCATCATGTATTTATTTATAGGACAACAACTTTGTCCAAGGTATTCTGCTAGCTGTTATGTTTTTTTAGTTTAGCAGCAGTTTCAGATTTTAAGAATCACTGACCTTTTTCACCTCCGAAAATTATAAATTAGAAGAACTCTGATGCTCCCATTAAGATTTGAGATACCTTAGATCACTTAACCAGAAATTTTGTCTAGGAGGAAATTACTTTTAGAATACATTAACATCTGTAGACATGCTCTTTCAATGTCCTTGACTTAATTAGATCAAACCTGAAGAAGCTATGAAAGCCTGGTGGCCAAAAGAAGAATTGTAAGTATATTGAGGGAATTTGTATACAGATGCTAATTAAATAAATTTGTCACTGGAGCATTTCAAATGGATGAATATAAAGAAATTAGTTTTACTCATTCTGGGCTAAATGTACCCATCTGCCGACAGTGTTTCTATGACCCGGGCAAGCCCCTTCACTTCCCTGGATCTGTTTCTTCTTCAGTAAAATGACAGTTTGCCTCTCAGGTCCTTCTCAGCTCTAGGCCTATGATCCTTTGATCATATATGAAAATAGAGTTTAAGTCATAGGAATAAGCATCATTTTCAACAGACAAGTGAAGGGTAACTTCTCAGTCAAGTGGTTTTCAGATGTGAAGACATACATGTACAGACAATTCTCACTTTACCTAAATTCACATTATACAAAAGCACACCTCTGTTACTGTACGGTACTGTCCCTGCCCCTCAGCACCACCCTCCACAGCTCCCACACACCACCACCCCCAACCAAAAAAAACCCAAAAATCCTGCCAGTGAAAGCAGAACAGCAGAGAAATTGCCACCAACCCTAGGATGGGGGCTTGGCTTGAAGCCTTTGCTCCACTCTGCCCATCTGTCCCAGTGTGCATCTCTTCTTTCTGTCCACATTTTGGTGTCTAGTCCCCACATATTTGGCCCCCATGTGTTCTTCCTCTCAGTTCTAGCTGTGCTCAACGTGTCTTTCCCCAGCCCCTTTGTGTTTCTTCTGTTCTCACATCTCTGTCATGTCTTTAAACCTTGTGCCAGCCCCCTCCCTCCAGTGGTTCAAGACCTTCCCCCCCTTCCTGCCTTTCTCCTCTCTCCACATGCAGGCAAATTCACATTACATAAAAATTGCTTTACATAAATGTCTGCAGAATGGTCCACTTAGGTAAAGTGAGACTAATCTGCACTTTGGATATAATGTATCTTCTGAATAAATTGATGACTTTCTTCTTTGTTCTACAGATAATTCCAGATCCAGCTGGAAAACTGAAGTATTTCGATAAACAAAATTGAAGTGTTTGCTCAGGTCATGTCTAGTTCAAAGGTTACAAATAAAATTTTAGTGGTTTTGATACTACCTTGTGTTTGTAATGATTGGGAGGCATCTTAGTAGGAGAAAAAGAAGGGGAGATGACATTACAACACCAGGTATTTATTGATAAAGAAGGTGACATGACATTACAACACCAAGTATTTTTTTCTTTATAAATTATATGTGGCACGGTGAAAGCTCAAAGGGTACAGTAATATTTCTTGGGTGACTCATGATAAGGAAGGAAAATCTACTGAGAATTCTGTTCTCTTTCATTGCAAACATGAAAAGGACAAGTATTCAAGTTTTCATTCCCTACTGAGAAGAAGCAGGCAAAGATACTCTGCTTTTTAAAAAAAAAAAAATCTATATCAAAAGGCATTGTAATGCTGAAGTTGAGAATTCAGCACAGTTGTTTGACAGACAGGAATTCTTGTAGAGTCTGTTTGGCATATGCAAACGAAATAAATAATTCTCTGTTGTATCACGTACATTTCAAAGAGTTTCAGATCTGTAATAGCCCTTAAATATGTAATTATCCATCATCTGCATATATATCAGTACCCTTAAATTCTTTCAGTTCCTATGTGTACTTTCAGGGTCACAAGTTATTAAATTTAGTGCCTATTGAGCCCCCTCTTACTTACCCTAAAACATTTCTTCATACATCAAAAGTATCATGAATATATCAACAAATATTTATTGAAGCACTTACTATGTGCCAGCTACTATGCTGGGTGCTAGAGATACAAAGATAAGACAAAAATAGTTTCTTCCTCCAAGGAGTTTATGAAAAGAACACATACACCTATATACATAGATATAGATATAGATATATAAAGATACATACAAAGTGAATCCAAGGTGTTTTAGAGGTCATCAGTAGCTCAGCCAAAAGGATCAGGATAGACCGTATGGAAGTTGGCTCCTGAGCAGGGTCTCAAAGGGATTTCAAAAGTCAGAGATGAGGGAGTTCATTCCAGGCTGGGGGGGCAGTCAGTGCAAAGGCAGCATGTGTGGAACAGTCACTAGGCCAATATGGTCAGATCATAAGGTTCACAGAGAAACAGTATTTGAAAAGGTGATGGCAGAGAAAAGCCAGGAAGTTGCCTGAGCTCTCCCTAATTACCCTCGGAAACAGTTAAATCAAGTCTCTAAACAGATTCTGGAGTGACAGGACCTACAGAAAGGCCAAGTGAAACAATTGTCCAACTTAAGATAATTTAGAAGGACCAGGAAAGGTCTGTCTCATAGATAAAAGGAGTACAGCCCAGCACACACGATGTCCATGCAGGCCAGCAGGTAAACTGCCAACCCAGGAACCTCCACAACAGGTGCAACAAAGCCAGGCCACCCCAGTGCAGTAGACAAGCTTCCAGCACCCAAGGCCCCAGTCCAGAAAGCCAGTGACCAGGGCCCCTGACCCCTAGTGCAAGAAGCTTGGGACAGGGTCCCCTTGTACCCCAGGAGCAGAGCTCAACTTTAAAAGTCACAAAATAGGCTTAAAAATGAGTAAAAAGCAGAAAAGAGGCCTGACTACAGCCACTGTGGTGACAAGATCAAAACGTAAACTCAGAAAAGGACAACACCTACGCATGAAGCCTCAAGATGAATTGGAATCAAGACAAAAAAAAGTCACCTTGGAAGAGCTCAAAAAGGATTTTTAAAATCAAAAGAGGTAGAAGAAAAATTGGAAAAAGATGAGAGTTATGCAACAAACAGTCAATAGCTTGGAAAAGGAAGGACAAAAACTGATTGAAAAAATAATTTGCCAAATGGGGAGAGGAGGGGGAAATCCACTGAAGAAAACTCCTTAAATAGTAAAGTTGACCAAATGGAAAGGAGATACAGAAGCTAACTAAAGAAATAACTTCTTAAAAATTAGAATTAGGCAAGTGGAAGCTAATAATTTTGTGAGATATCAAGAATCAGTGACAAAAGAATAAAAAAATAGAAGAAAATATAAAATACCTCATTGGAAAAACAACTGACCTGGAAAATATATCCAGGAGATAATTAAGAATTAATGGACTATCTGAAAGCCATAATAAAAAGAAGAGCCTGGACAGTATCTTACAAGAAATTATCAAACAAAACTACCCTGATGTCCTAGGACCAGAGGGTAAAATAGTCACTGAAAGAATCCACTAATCACTACCTGAAAAAAAAATCCCAAAATGAAAATTCCAAGAAATACTGTAGCAAAATTCCAGAATTTTCAGGTCAGAAAGAAACAATTTAGATATCAAGGAGACGCATTCAGGATTACACAGTGACTTAATAGCTTCAACATTAAGGAATCAGAGGGCTTGGAATATGAATGATATTACAGAAAGCTAAGGAGCTTGGATTACAACCAAGAAACTACCCAGCAACGTTGAGCATAATCTTTCAAGTGAGAAAATGGATACTCCATTATATTAGGGGACTTTTAATCTTTCCTGATCAAAAAGATCAGGGATGAACAGAAAATTCATTCTTCACATACAATACTCAAGAGAAACATAAAAAGGTAAACAGGTGAAAATGTTATTCAATAAGATTAAACTGTTTACATCTTCACATGGGAAGATGATACTTGTAACTCTTGAGAACTATATCTCTATTAGGTTAGAAGAGCATACATAGAGGGTGTGGTTATAAACTGACTGATAATACTGAAAAAAATCAACTGGTGAAAAAAGGATTGTACTGGAAGAGGAAAGGGGGAGGCAGAATAGGGTAAATTACATCACATAAGAGGCACAAAAGACCTATTAGAGTGGGGGGAAAAAAAGGAAGGGAAGTTCAGCATTGTTGGAATTTTGCTCTCATCATATTTGTCTCAAAGAGGGAATAACATACCCACTCAGTTGGATATGGAAATTTATTTGCCCTATAAGGAAGTAGGAGGGGAAAGAAAGAGAGAGGAAGGGCAGATTGAGGGAGGCAGTGGTCAGTGAGACGGGACAGTGAGAGGAAAGAAAATTAACAGGGTAGAATAGGATGGAGGGAAATACACAGTAATCATAACTGAATTAAATGAGATGAACTCTCCCATAAAACAGAAGCAGATAGCAGAGTGGATTAAAAACCAAAATCCTACAAATATGTTTGCAAGAAATGCATCTGAAGCAGAGAGTTACACACAGAGACAAGTTAAAAGGCTAGAGCAAAACATACTCTTCAACTGAAGGGAAAAAAGTAGAGGTAGCAATCCTGATCTCAGACAAAACAAAAGAAAAAAATATATCTAATTAAAAGAGGTAAGGAAGGAACTACATCTTGCTAAAAGGTACCAGAGACAATGAAGTAATTACCAATACTAAACATACATGCACTGAATGGTATAGCATCCAGATTCTTAGAGGAGAAGTTAAGTGAGTTATAGGAAGAATAGACAGCAAAACTATTTTAGCGGGGGACCTCAACCTCCCCCTCTCAGGACTAGATAAATATAACAAATGAAAGAAATTAAGGAGGTGAATAGAATTTCGGAAAAAATTAGATATGATAATCCTCTGGGGAAAACTGAATGGGCGTAGAAAGGAATACACCTTTTTTTTTTTTTTAGTGCTACATGAAACCTACACAAAAACTGGCCATGTGTTAGGGCATAAAAACAAATGGCAAAATGTAGAAATATTAAACGGTTCCTTTTCAGATCATGATGCAATAAAAACTACATGCAATAAAGAGCCATGGAAAGATAGATTAAAAATTAATTGGCAACTAAGTAATCTAATCCTAAAAAATGAGTGGGTCAAACAACTAATCATAGAAACAATAAAGAGACACACAGAGAACAATAATGAAATAGCACATCAAAATTTTGGGGATGCAGCCGAAGTAGTTCTTAGAGGAAATTGTATGCCTTTAAATCCTTAAATAAATAAAATAGAGAAAGCAGATCAAAATTGGGCATGCAACTAAAAAAAGACTAGATATACCAAATTTAAAATCCCTAATTAAATACAAATTAGAAATTCTAAAAATCAAAGGAGAGATTTAATAAAATGGAAAATAAGACAATTATTGAACTAATAAAACAGGTGGTTTATGAGGGAGAACCTATAAAATAGATAACCCTTCAGTTAATTTGATTTTTTTTAAAAATCATATTCATATCAAAAAATGAGAGGGATGAATTCACCACCAATGAAAAGGAAAATAAAGCAATAATTAGGAGCTATTTAGCCCAGATGTGTGCCAATAAATCTGACAATCTAAGTGAAATGGATGAATATTTACAAAAACATAAATTATCGGGGGTGGAGCCAAGATGGCGGAGTAGAAAGACTCACGTATGCTAGCTGCGAACCCATAGTCCATATATTTCCAGGAAGAAGAACTCCCCACGAATTCTGGAGCACTGCAAAGTGCACAGAAACACAGTGGAAAAGATTTCCATACTAGAGAGCCCTGGAGAGTGGTCCCCAGGGGTCTGTCACGCCCTGGAAAGTGGAGTCCACCACTGTGCTGCCCTGGCCACGGCCCCAGAGGAGCAGATCCGAGCAGGCTTCAGGGACGGAATCTCCAGCAGCCAGGAAGGTCCCTCCACCCACAGACGCTACAGGTCAGTGAGAGAGACGTCTGGGCTGGCCAAGAGGGGAGCAGGGTGTCTCCGTGACTTGGGCCCCCTCGGGAGGAAGCAGTGGAGGCAGCAGCAGAGGCAGTGGTAGAGGCAGTGGCGGCAGCCCCCGGGACTCCCGGACCAGCAGGTAGAAGTTCAGGGCCATTAGGGAAGGTCTCTGCATAAACCCCCTGAGGGAACTGAGCCTGGGAGGCTGCCCTGCCCCCACCCGCTTCATTACTGAAGGTCTCTGCATAAACCCCCTGAGGGAACTGAGCTGGGGAGGCAGCCCTGCCCCCACCCACTCCATTACTGAAGGTCTCTGCATAAAGCCCCTGAGGGAACTGAGCTTGGGAGGCGACCCTGCCCCCACCCAAGCACCAGAACTTAACCTCACATTGAAGAGCAGCTGGGCCTGCCACGGGAAAGCCTATTTGAATCGCAGACCCCAAGCACTAGCTGGGCGGATCTAGGCAGGGGTGGACAGGAATCTCAGAACTCAAGTAACTGGCTGGGAAAATGCCCAGAAAAGGGAAGAAAAATAAGACTATAGAGAGCTACTTTGAGGGGGTACAGATGTTTCCGCCTTTCAATTCTGATGACGAGGAACTATTCTTACCATCAGGGAAAGATGTGGAGGTCGGGGCCTCTGTATCCCAGACATCCCAGGGGGATGTCCAGTGGGCTCAGGCCATGGAAGAGCTCAAAAAGGATTTTGAAAATCAAGTTAGACAGGTGGAGGAAAAACTGGGAAGAGAAATGAGAGAGATGCAAGAAAAGCATGAAAAATGGGTCAATACCTTGGTAAAGGAGACCCAAAAAAATGCTGAAGAAAATAACACCTTGAAAAATAGGCTAACTTAATTGGCAAAAGAGGTTCAAAAAGCCAATGAGGAGAAGAATGCTTTCAAAAGCAGAATTAGCCAAATGGAAAAAGAGGTTCAAAAGCTCACTGAAGAGAATAGTTCTCTCAAAATTAGAATGGAACAGATGGAGGCTAATGACTTTCTGAGAAACCAAGAAATCACAAAACAAAACCAAAAGAATGAAAAAATGGAAGAGAATGTGAAATATCTCATGGGAAAAACAACTGACCTGGAAAATAGATCCAGGAGAGACAATTTAAAAATTATGGGACTACCTGAAAGTCATGATCAAAAAAAAGAGCCTAGACATCATCTTCCATGAAATTATCGAGGAAAACTGCCCTGATATTCTACAACCAGAGGGCAAAATAAGTATAAAAAGAATCCATCGATCACCACCTGAAAGAGATCCAAAAAGAGAAACTCCTAGGAACATTGTGGCCAAATTCCAGAACTCCCAGCTCAAGGAGAAAATCTTGCAAGCAGCTAGAAAGAAACAATTCCAGTACTGTGAAAATACAATCAGGATAACCCAAGATCTAGCAGCTTCTACATTAAGGGATCGAAGGGCGTGGAATAGGATATTCCAGAAGTCAAAGGAACTAGGACTCAAACCAAGAATCACCTACCCAGCTAAACTGAGTATAATACTTCAGGGGAAAATATGGTCTTTCAATGAATCAGAGGACTTTCAAGCATTCTTGATGAAAAGACCAGAGCTGAAAAGAAAATTTGACTTTCAAACACAAGAATGAGAAGAAGCATGAAAAAGTAAACAGCAAAGGGAAGTCTTAAGGGACTTACCAAAAGTGAACTGTTTATATTCCTACATGGAAAGACAATATTTGTAACTCTTAAAACTTTTCAGTATCTGGGTAGTTGGTGGGACCACACACACACACACACACACACACACACACACACACATGTACACATGCACTCACATACAGAGACAGCGAGCACAGAGTGAATTGAATAGGATGGGACCATATCTTAAAAGAAATTAAGGTAAATGGTGAGAGAGAAATGTAGTGGGAGGAAAGAGGGTGAAATGGAATGGGGTAAATTATATCTCATTCAAGAGGCAAGCAGGAGACTTTTTTAGCAGAGGGAAAAAGAGGAGAGCTGAGAAAAAAACAATTAGTTTACCCTCATCACATTTGACTAAAGGAAGGAATAAAATGCACACTCATTTTGGTATGAAAACCTATCTTACAATACAGGAAAGTGGGGGAGAAGGAGATAAGCAAGGGGGGCAGGGGGATGATGGAAGGGAGGGCAATGGGAGGAGGGAGCAATTTGAAGTCAACACTGGGGGAGGGACAGGATCAAAAGACAGAATAGAAACAATGGGGAGCAGGATAGGATGGAGGGAAATACAGTTAGTCTTACACAATACAACTATTATCAAAGTCATTTTCAAAACTACACAGATATGGCCTATATTGAATTGCCTGCCTTCCCAAAGAGAATGGGTGGGGAGGGAGGGATGGGGAGAATTTGGAACTCAAAGTTTTAGGAACAGCTGTTTAGTATTGTTGTTGCTACTAGGAAATAAGACATACATTTAATGGGGACTAGAAAGTCATCTGGCCCTACAGGACAAAAGAGAAGATGGGGACAAGAGAAGGGAGGGATGATAGAAGAGAGGGCAGATTGGAGATAGGGAAAATTAGATTGCTTGGTGTATTGGGGTGGGAGGAGGGCATAAAAGGGGAGAAAATTTGGAACCCAAAATTTTGTGAAAATGAATGTAAAAAGTTAAATAAATTTTTATTACAAAAAAAAAAAGAAAAGAAAATTTACCAATAAAAAAAAAAAAACATAAATTGTCCAGGTTAACAGAAGAGGAAAAAAATACTTAACTCCATTTGAGAAAAAGAAATTGAACAAGCCATCAATTAACCCCTAAGAAAAACTTTCCAGGGCCAGATGGATTTACAAGTGAATTCTACCAAACATTAAAAGAACAATTAATTCCAATACTATATAAACTATCTGGGAAAATAGGCAAAGGAGTCCTACCAAATTCTTTTTATGATACAAATATTGTGCTATCTAACCTAGAAATGCCAAAAAAGAGAAAAAAATATTGATCAATTTCCCTAATAAATGTTAATGAAAAATTTTAAATAAAATATTAGGCAAGAGATTGCAGTAATTTATAACCAGGATAATACACTATGACCAAGTAGAATTTATACCAGGAATACAGAGCTGGTTCAATATTAGGAAAACATCACCATAATTGACCATATCAAGAATAAAACTAAGAAATCATATGATTATCTCCATAGATACAGAAAAAGTTTCTGACAAAATACAGGACCCATTCCTATTAAAATACTAGAGAGCACAGGAATAAATGGAGTTTTCCTTAAAATTATAAGTAGTATCTATCTAAAATAATGAGAAGGATTATATGTAACGAGGACAAGCTAGAATCCCAGTAAGATCAGGAGTGGAACAAGGATGCCCATCATCATCATCACTATTATTTAATGTTGTACTAGAAGTGTTAGCAATAGTAATAAGAGTAGAAAAAGAATTGAAAGAATCAAAACAGGCAATGAGGAAACAAAACTATCACTCATTGCCAAAGATATGATTTAGAATACTTATATAGAATCCAAAAGAATCAACTAAAAAACTACTTGAGATAAGAATTATAAAATAAACTCACATAAATCATCACCATTTCTATATATTACCAACAAAGTCAAGCAACAAGAGATAGAGAAATTCCATTTAAAATAACTGTAGACAATATAAAATATTTGGGAGTCTACCTGCCAAGACAAGCCCAGGAACATAATTACCAAACGCTTTTTATACAAAGTTAGCTCTGTAAACAACTGAAAAAATATTAATAGTTCATGGATAGGCCAACTTAACATAATAAAAATGACAGTACCCAAATTGATTTACTTATTCATTGCCATATCGATCAAACTACCAAAAAATTCTTTGATAGAACTAGGGAAAAAATAACAAAATTCATCTAGAAAAACAAAAGGTCAAGACTATCAAGGGAATTAATGGGGGAAAAAATGCAAAGGAAGGTGGCCTAGCCATACCAGATCTAAAACTGTATTATAAAGTGGCAATCATCCTAAGTATTTGGGGCTAAGAAACAAAATGGTGGATCAGTAGAATATGTTAGGTATGAAAGACACAGTAATGAATGACTATAGTAATCTACCATTTGATACACACAAAGACTCCAGCTTCTGGGATAAGAAACATTATTTGACAAAAACTGCTGGGAAAACTGGAAAATAGTATGGCAAAAACTAGACATAGGCCACCATCTCACACCATATACCAAGCTAAGGCCAAAATGGGTCTTACCATAAGCAAAACAGGAGAGTAAGAAATAGTTTACCAATGGAGAAGGGAAGAATTTATTTCCAACAAGAGATGGAAAACATTATGAAATGCAAAACAGACAATTTTAATTACATTAAATTGAAAAGTTTTTGCACAAACAAACCCAATGCAACCAATATTAGGAGGGAAGCATAAAACTGGGAAAGAATTTTTGCAACTAGTGTCTGTGATAAAGATGATAAAGGTTTCATTTCTAAAATATATAGAGAACTGAGTCGAATGCACAAGAGAACAAGTCATTCCCCCATTGATAAATGGTCAAAGGATATAAACAGGCAGTTTTCAGAGGAAGAAATTATAGCTATCTGTAATCATATGAAAAAATGCTCTAAATCTCTATTGATTAGAGAGATGCAAATCAAAACAACTCTGAGGTACCACATCACCCCTATGAGATTGGTTAACATGACAAAACAGGAAGATGATAAATGTTGGAGAAGATATGGGGAGAATTGGAACATTAATTCATTGTTGGTGGAGCTGTGAGCTGACCCAACCATTCTGGAGAGCAATTTGGAACTATGCCCAAAGGGCTGCAAAAATGTGTATACCTTTGATGCAGCAATATCACTTCTGGCACTCCATCCCAAAGAGATCATAGAAATAGGAAAATATTTATAGCAGCTCTCTTTGTGGTGGCCAACAACTGGAAATCAAGAGGATGCCCATCAATTGGGGAATGGCTGAACAAGTTGTGGGATATGAATGTAATGGAATACTATTGTGCTATAAGAAATGATGAACAGAAAGACTTCAGAGAGGCCTGGAAAGACTTATATGAACTGATGCTGAGTGAAAGGAACAGAACCAGGAGAACTTTGTACACAGCAATAACCACAGTGTGTGAGGAATTTTTCTGGTAGACTTAGTACTTCATTGTAATTCATGGACTTAAAAAATTTCCAATGGACTCTTGAGGCAAAATGCCTTCCACATCCAAAGAAAGAACTATGGAATTGGATCACAGATAGAAACAGAGCATTTTCTTTTGCATTAGGTTTTGTTTCATTTTATGGTTTCTCCCATTCATTTTAATTCTTATGTAACATATATTTAATAGGAATGTACATGTAGAGCCTATATAAGGTAGTACACCATCTCAGGGAGGGAGTGGGGAGTGAGGGAGAGGTAGGGGGAAAAATCTAAGATATATGGAAGTGAGTGTAAAACACTGAAAACAAATAAAATAATTTAATTTTTTTAAAAAGAGAAGTTTGCCTATGGAGAAGGGAAGAATTTATTTCCAATAAGAGATAGAGAACATTATGAAATGCAAAATGGATAATTTTAATTACATTAAATTAAAAAGTTTTTGCACAAACAAAACTAACGCAACCAAGATTAGAAGGAAAGCAGAAAGCTGAGAAACAATTTTGACACTGTCTCTGATAAAGGTCTCATTTCTCAAATATATCAAGAAATGAGCCAAATTTATAAGAATACAAGTCATTCCCCAATTGATAAATGGCCAATGAACAGGCAGTTTTCAGATGAAGAAATTAAAGTTTTCTATACTCATATGGAAAAATGTTCTGAATCACTACTGATAAAAAATGCAAATTTGCAAAAATGCAAAAAATGCAAAATGACTAATATGACAGAAAAGGAAAATAATAAATGTTGGAGAAGATGTAGGAAAATTAGAACACTGATGCATTGTTTGTAGAGTTGTAAATGATCCAACCATTCTGGAAGGCAATTTGGAACTATGCCCAAAGAGCTATAAAACTGTGCATACCCTTTAATGCAGCTATACCACTACTAAGTTTGCATCCCACAGAAATCATAAAAAAGAGAAAAGGATCCACATGTACAAAAATATTTGTAGCAACTTTTTTTGTGGTGACAGAGTATTGGAAATTGAGGAGATACCCATTAGTTGGGAAATGACCAAACAAGTTGTAGTTATGAATGTAATGGAATACTGTTCTATAAGAAACGATGAGCAGGCAGATTTCAGAAAAACCTGGACTTACATGAACTGATGCTGAGTGAAGTGAGCAGAACCAGGAGAACACTGTATACAGTAATAACAACATTGTGCATGATTAACTGTGATAGACAGCTCTTCTCAGCAATGCAAGGATCTCAGACAATTCCAAAAGACTCATGATGAAAAATGCTATCTACCTCTACAGAATGAATCATGGGGTCAGAATGCAGATCGAAGCATGCTATTTTCACTTTCTTTTTTGTTTTTTCTTTCTTGTGGTTTTTCTCTTTTGTTCTGATTCTTCTTTTATAGTGCTTTTATAGGCCATATAAGCAATTATAAGAATAACGACACATGGCACTTTAAGGTTTGAAAAACACTTTACAAATACCTACTTATCCTCACAGCCACCCTAGGTCGTACAGTTACTGTTATCCTTATTTTAAAGATGAGGAAATCACCTCAGGACTTTAGACTCCTTTGAGCTGGGTTCAGTCCTGGGAGTTTGATCCTTGAGATGTCACTCTCTCTTCCTTTGGCTAATTTCCCTCCTCCTGGATTCATTCAATTGAGTCTCAGACTTAGATACAGCTTGACAGGATGACAGGTACACAGATGTGCTTCTGAAAGGGACCTCAGGCTATCCTGTCAAACCATTTCATTTGCCAGAGGAGAAAAGGGGCTCTGGAAGATGAAGCAACTTACCCAAGGTTGCACTGGTCCTAAGTATCATAAGTAGGATCTGAACCCAGAGGCAGTGTTCCCTTCATTGAACCACACTGCCTGCTGCATCCCATACAGGCACACTACATACAAATGTTACAGCCTTTATTTCACCCCACAGATAATGCATAAGACATTACGGGACTCCCAAGAGCTGGGAACCTGAGGCATTGGGCACAGAACTCTTCTGTCATACGAATGAGTCTCTGCTCTCCAGAGTCCCTACACAGTTTCCCCAGACATGTCAGACCTTCTATGGTTCAGACTTCCATTAGAAAGTAAACATCCTTTGGAGCTTACTGAACAGCCTTTTCTCACTAGACCTGTGCTGTCCAAGAAATTTACTGGCTTTGCTTGCCTAGAAGGATCTTGTTCAGAAACAGTGTGAATTGTCTTCCTCCTTCTCCAAAGTGTAGGGTACATCAGGAAATTTTTCCTCTCTAGAAGGTGCCAATGCCCAAATTCAACACAGGAACTTCTGGCCTTGGAATTACCCATGAGGCAACTGTCAAAGCAGGAATAGCCCAAGAAATCTCCCTTCTCTGCTACCAAGGTTAAATTCTGAGATGGTGATTTCTGGGAAATTCAAATTCTGCCACCACCCTTCAAATGCAAAAGGAACAGTCCTTTATCTTCTCTCTTTTGAGGACACCTTTGAGCTCATCTTTTTCTGCCATCTACCTTCACTGTAAATCACTACTGCTGCTTCTCGTTGAGATAGAGAGAGGAATGCAATCCCCTCCCCCCACCTTATTATACTTTGGAAGCAGTAGCAAAAAAAAAGGAGAAATGTAAGCCCGAAAGAAAATAATTCGCATGCTTTTATACACCACAAGGAAGAGTGGCTGATTCTTCAGAGAGCCAAATCACGAAGGATTCTGTGTTCCTCGGATTGTTTGGGGGTAGGGGAAACAGAAACTAATGACTCATATCCTGTCATTTCTTCAAGTTGATCAAAGAACTCCTCAATCTGATCAAAGACTCCTCTGATCCAACCTCACCCCACCCCCCATCCCCCACCTGCTGTGTAGAGATATATGTGACAGCTAGGTTGTACAGTCAATAGACATTGGGCTGGGCTCAGAGATTTACTGTGTGACCCTGGGCAAGTCACTCAACCTCCTTCTGTCTCACTTTCCTCAACTGTAAAATGGAGGTGATAATAATAGCACCTATCTCAAAGTACTTAGCACAGTGCCTGGCACATAGTAGGTACTCAATAGATGTTGACTGTCTCACTGACAGGTTTTTATGAGGACCAAATGAGATATCTGCAAAGTGCTTAGCACAGTGCCTGACACATAGTAGGAACTTCATAAATGCTTCTTCCTTCCCTCCCTGCCTCCCCCATTTTTCACTCAGTATAATGTAACATCCTTGAGGACAGAGACTGCTTTCTTTTTATCTTTGTATCCCTCAAACCTAAACTAGACATGGTGTCTGGCTTTTTTAAAAATCTAGACCTGATTTGTTTAGGGAGCTCCTTTAAAAATGCAGATCAGCAGCCATTCTATAATTTAGGGGCTTAACTTGTCTGCCCTACTAAGAGTTCAAGTGAGCTGCCCTGATTCAAATGGCCAATATGTATAACTTCTGATCCTGTCTCTGGTGCTAATGACCTTGGACAAGTGACTTCCAACAACTTGGACAAGTTACTTCCAAGAACTTCCTCACTCCAAGGCCAGTCCTCTGGGCATATAGTAGACATTTCATAACTTGGATTTGATGAATGCATGAATGAATACAAAGCCTTTCAACATGTACAGTGAATCAAATCAGAATAGATCATAGAGTAGGTTAAGGGGGTATTAAGAAATAAGCCTGGCAAGGTATCCCTTGAACTAAATTTACAAATACCATCCAAGGCAGTTTCTGTTCTGCGTTTGTCTCCTTCCGCCCCAAACCTTCCCTTTCTCCGCTCTCTGCTCTCCCAAACTATTCCGTCCTCTCCTTCACAATTCATCTCAAATGAACTTCCCAGACTTTTCTCACTTCTTTCCACTTTTTTCACTGTATTTTTCTGAAATTCATAAATTGACCTGTACCATTCCCTATCCCCAAAGGAGTGACTGCCCTGCTGAACTCACTGACTGTCCTGGGCATGTCCTAGCCTCAGTCAAAGCACTATTTCTACTCCTGGGGATATTAGCCCACCCTCAATTATTCCTGCCTCAGCTTAGAATGTGCAGTTTATACAAGTTTCTATCTTGAAATTCACAATCAGGCCTAATCTAACTTTCCACATCAGACTTAACAGCAAGGCAGTGTGGAGGAGTGGAAAAAACCCAGGGGCTGAGTTGTGGGGTGCTGATTCTAGGCCCAAATCTACCACTCCCCAGCTGTGGCTAAAGTCTGTTACTGCTCCAACAATTTAATAAACACCATGCACTAGGGATAGAAGATGCACGAGTGACATAGTTTCTGTTCTCAAGGAGTTTACATCTTAAGAAGAGAATAAAATTAGTTTTCAAAGAAGTAGATCCAGAACGCATACAAAATAAATAAAGGGTCTGTGGTGGGCTTGGGAAGGAACAACAGGGCGGAGCCAGAAAGGCTTTTGGAAGGTAACAGGTGAACAGAGCCCTGCAGAGCGAGGAGCTACAAAAGGTGGAAGAGGGCGGGAGAGCCTATCTTTCAGCTTCCTACAAATCTTCAAGAATGCTTCAAGAAGCGTTCCCTATCCCAAGGCTAGCCATCCACTTTCTATGTCAGAAAACTAGGGGAAAACAATAATAAAAGCTAATCTCTACATAGCGTTTTAAAGATTTTCAAAACACTTTACATATATTATCTCATTTGATTCCAACAACCCTGAGGCAGGTGCTATTATTATCCCCATTTTACAGATGAGGAAACTGAGCCACAGAGAGGTTAAGTGACTTGCCCAGAGTCACATAACTGATAAATGTCTGAGGCAAGACACAAAGTCCAGCCCTGCGCCGGGCTGCCTGGGGCAGGAGCAGAAGAAACACTGAAGAACAAGATCTCACCAGACTTTTATGTAAAAAAACAGCGACAACGCAACAAAGGTTTAATAAGTGGTAAAATGATGAGAGTAAAGCTTTAATGTTGATGGGCACCAGTGCTCCACGTGCAGCAGAATAATAGGTCCCAAATGACTAAAGAAATCAGATCCTCCTGCTTCTTTGGCAGAGAAGAAGATGGAAGCAATTTAAATTATTTTAAGAGGTTAGTGCTTGTTTTTTTATCAAAAAATCCCCTTTCTGGCAGTTTTGACAGGTGTGATTCTTCTCCACGAAGACGAGAATCTTTTTTAGTCCTCACAATTCTTTTCTTGCTCTCCTTAAATACCATATGTTTTCTCATCCTCAGTTTCCAAAAGGTAGCATTTTTTAGGGTGTCACTGGATAATAGCTGTTCCTTTGGTTTTCTGATGCTTTATGCCCATGAAATGTCGTTGACCATCTAAATATAACATGGAATCTGAAACAAAAGAAAGATTGCTACTTGAGAAACTTACCACATCTCGGCAAATCAGGACATGAGTAGATAATGGAAACAAGTGAACCAGTGACATTAACAGGCTGCCAAAATCTTCTAAGAGGCTTCTCTGACAATGATTTGCCAGACTGAAGATCACCCAGGGTATCCCCTGGCTCCAACCTGTGACCCAATTCATGTTAGAAAATGAAGGGGAAGATATTAATAATAACAATAGCTAATAATATAAATATGCTCTGTTCCCCTGATCAAATGGAAGCTCTTTGATCATTTGCAAGACGGAAGTTTAGGGACCTTCCCCGCTTGCTGCTCACAGGCCGGAGGCGCTGACTGTGCTCCCACCAATCCACTAATAGTAGGAACGAGTGTCCTCATGGGCTGTTCACAAGCAGTAGGCATTCTAGCTCCCTGCTTTTCTTTGCAGAAATGGGAGACTACACATAAAAAGCAAAAACTACATATGCCACCAGACTTGCTTTCATGCCTTCGTTAATTTCAGAAGCTACTTTTATTTTACTTTCTTCCGTATTAGAAGGGGTGGCTCACCGGGAAGTGGGGAAGGAAAGGAAAATGAAGATGATGTAAAAACAAGAGTGAAAAGCAATAGCGGGAGAGGGCACATGCCAAGGCACATGCCCACCCACCTTTTCTGGCAGGGGCTCTTAAACCCAAGCTGGAGCTGAGAATTTACTATACAAAGTATTGTGTCCAGGAATCAGAACAGAGAGAGCTTTGTGTATGAGTGTGTGTGTGTGTGTGTGTGTGTCAGAATATCATAAGTAACAAGGACACAAAATTCTGACTACGTTTTCCCCTTCCTTAAAAACATCCGCCATTGTTGCTTACCTCCATAAGTTTTGGGAATCACCGACGGCACTTCTTTTTCAACAAAAAATGTGAAATGGAAGACGTTGGTGGTCTTGTGCTCCTTAGTGCCAGGCACCGCGACTTCACTGTGGACTCTAACTTGAATGTTATTCTTTTCAGTAAAACAAACCTAAGGGAGGATTTTTAAAAAGAAAGAGTAACCTAGTCCACCACATGGCTAAAAATGAGAAAAACAAGGTTGTTATAAGAGAAAAAATAACCCTAAGATACAGAAACACATCTCCTCTTCCATCCTTTACCACAAAATCAACAAAGGAAATATTATTTAATTTCTCATTTCACACCCACCTGGGAAGAAAAGAATAGCATGGACCCAATCTCCACTGGCCTCTGAAACATGATGTCGTCTACAGCCACCAGAAAAGGTCTGGAACCACTATTGACGGGAGAGAGAACTGCATTTCAAGCTATTTCTCTTTGGCTCTGGGACCCCATGGTCTGGATTGTGATGGCCTTTCCAGACTCATAATTTCAGGAAAACCCCAATAAATGCTTTACTCCATTCCTTAACACCAAGTCGTCTTCTCTACAGTCTCACCAGCTAACTTACACCCAAACGAGTGCCCCTGCCAACCCAGCCTCCCCTACTCTCCAACTCTGCCATCATGATCAAAATCAACTAGGCCCCACTCATCATCTCCAAAGGCCCGAAGTGCCCTGCCTGGGGCCACAACTTTCCTATGTGTGCTGACTTCTCTATTAGAATGTAAGCTCTTTCAAGGCAGACTGTCTTTGCTTCTGTATTTGTATTTCCAGAGCTTAGTACAATGTCTAGTACACAGTAACATTTAATAAACGCTTTTTCATTCATTCTTCCTTATGCTAGGTAGACTCACTATTAAACAAAAATCAATTTTAAAAGGAAAAAACTATTGTCATGTTGGGAAAACAAAAGGAGCCACTCTGACATGACACTCTGACATGTCAAAACGTACCCTCCTCTCAGAAGGTCTAAAATAGGAGAATTAACAGAAATACTTTTCTTAAATGAAAACTCAATTCAAGTATGTAAACTGGTAATCTTTATTTTTAGGAAAAGCACATCCAGACCTCACCAAAATATTTACAATTACTATCAATATATACATTAAAACTTACGCAAAATTACAAGCAGTAGCCCAACCAAGTTCAAATGCTTTTCTCATAAGAAAACCTCCAAAGATTCTATTGAAAATGTTCCGTTCCTGTGTGTAAAATACACAAACTTATTTGCAACACATAAATCAAAGAAAGAATTGGATTAAGGAAACGGGAGAAATCCAGCCTTAAGGACTCTCCAAACAGTCACATATGTGTGAATAACTCACCAGCAGATATAGACAAGCACAGACACAAACAATGGTACTACCTCAGGATGGCATATCTCAAGGCTCTTCAGTTTTGTATCTTCCATCCACACCGAATCTGGAGGTAAAATTCGACTCTGAAAATTTATAGTCCTGTACAAATTAAGGTTTGTTCAATTATTTCAGTATTTTATTAATAAGATACAAACATCCACAAGAGTCTTCTGGAACAATCAAGGAATCAGAAAATTGCCACACTGTTGCAAATCCAGGCTGCGTTGGTTTTTTGTTTTGTTTTTTACAAATTCTGCCCTGTACGAAACCTGCACATGGTATTAAACATAAAAGTGATACTTTTTGACATGTGCCTTGACAGGTTTCTTTTTCCTCTCAAAGAGAACTCATTTTAAGGAAGCCACCTTAGATTAATACAATAAATCATTTAGGTCTAAGGTTAACAAATGGGGAAACAGAACAACAGGTAACTGTCCAAACGCCTGGACTAGAGCGGGGCCATGTGAGTGCAAAGAGAACGATGGGAGCAGGAAATATGGCAGGGGGAAAATCAAAAAGACCAAAAAACCTTTGGATATGGTGGCATTATGGAAAATGAAGAAAATTTAATGGCCCTGTGAATAACAGACATTTCATCAATAGGAAAAAATAATGTGACACAGACTATCACAGTATCATGCACATTTAAATGACAATCCTTATTTATAAATATTGAGGCCCTAAAATAAATCAGAGAATTTTAGGGCTGGAAGGAACTTTTGCAATCATGTAGTCTCTCATTTTAACAAATTAAAAACCTGAGACTAGCAGCTAAGTGAAACATTGGATAGGGTGCCAGGCCTGGGGTAAGATCTGAGTTCAAATCTGGCCTTAGACACTTACTAGCTGCATGACCCTAGGCAAGTCACTTAATCCTGTTTGCCTCAGTTTCCTCATCTGCTTTGCCAAGAAAACCCCCAAATGGGATCACAAAGAATTGGACAGGACTGAGTGACTGAAGAGTAACAGCAAACTGAGTTCGGACTTTAGCCACTAGGGAGCCCAAAAGCAAGAGATTGTATCACATTCTTCTGGGCTTTCTGCTTTTATTGCTGGTGGTGCTACACAAAACACAAGACAGACCCCCTTGTAGTCAAACATGTCCTGTACTTTTCACGTCCTTCTCCCATGACTTCCCACACAATCCTAGCTAGCTCTTTGCTCTCTTTGATGCCTCAGCTTCCTCTTCCTCACTGTTCACCTTCTCTAAAGAGTTATGGTAAATTACTAAGTATATAAAACTCTCCACCAAAAATCCCTGGCACAAGAATATGTAAGGATTATCACAAGATGTGCAATAATACCCAGAACTAGAAGGTATAAATGGTGAAATACGATGTGGAAACAGGGCTGAGTCAAGTCAGAAAGAGACTGGAATTAGGGTCCTTGACTGTTGTACATCTCTGGAAGCTGCTGGTATCCATCCCAACCTCCTTTCCAGGATTTCCTTCCTTCCTTTCCCCTGCCTCAGAAAGCTCTGCTTGCCTTCATTTCCTTTGCTTCCTTCAAAGCTCAGTGCAGGTATCCTCTCCTATAGGAGGCCTACTAGATAGGAGAATCCAGCGGTTTCCCATTAAATCAGACATTAAAGAGGTTGGAAAAAAATATGTAAAACAACACTACTCATCTCACCAAATTTTATTTTGTAAAAATTATTATTTTCATGAAATTTATTTAAATCAACGAGATCAGTTTATTATTCTCATTTTTAAATGAATCAATAAATAGCTTAAAATGTTATGTTTTAATTTTTAATGTGGTAAATACATACTGATAGTTATAACCTACATAAATAAAAACTCTTTGAGGTCTTCAAAATTTTTTAAGAGTATAACTGGTACTTGAGATCCAAAAGTTTGAGAAGCACTGCTTTAGGGCAGGGATTATTTTGGTTTTGTCTCTATATTCTCAGTGACTAGCACAGTACTTTGTTGACTAAGTGAAGGTGCAGCTTCACAACTTGGAACAGCCAAGGAAATGCAGCGATCCCTAAGCCATCTCCTATTATATCCTCCTATAATTGTCCTTTTCATTTCAGAAACTAGAGAACCAAGGCCTCGGAAAAGCAACTACTAACATTAAAACTAATCTTAAATTTACTGAAAAACAATTAAGATCAGAGCTTATGAAGTAAATGTGAAAAAAATCACACTCCTTTCCTGGAGACAGAGAGGTAAACTCTTGAGATCCTTTCCAATACATTAATAGGGTCTAAAACCTTTCTCTGCTTGAGATGACAGAGAGAGGTAAGGAAACATTATCTTATCTGTGAATCTAATGTCAGTGCGATCTTTGATCAAAGCAATCTGAACCAGGTCCAGGGTACTCCAAGAGCTACACACAAGCTGCAGACACATTTCTCATCAGATAGTTGCATTTTTGCCACACAAAGTGGAAAAATACGCAGCTTCCTAGATACTCCAGCTCTTCAAGGACCTCCTATTTCATCAGTGAAGGATCCACTTCCACCAACGCAGACCCAGACAGAAAGTTTCATAAGTCACTATGGATGAAAAAGTTCATCCCCTAGTGGCCAGTCTTCTGGTGATGGGAGTCTTCAAACCCAGACACAGTGATTCTTGGATCACCTATATACTGACATCTCAGTTCCTAGAAAGAAACTGTTCCTTGCCAGTGTTTGTATTCCACTGTCCTAGTCTTTAAGATCCCAAGGTCACCTCCATGACACCACAAGGCACTGGATAATGACTCAATGCTAACTAATCATTTTAAAATGTGTACACCAGTTTAAATGCATTCAAGTTCACATTCAACAGACACTCTCCTCCCTCTCTTTGCTGTCTGCCCCAACTTGCCTTGGGTCCAGCGTATTAAGGAACATGTTGTGAATTGCATGCCTTTCTTCTGCAGTGGGAGCCATCTTCAATAAGGATGCAGTAGTGGAGGCAATTCTCTTCCCCTTACTCACTAGAAAATGGGAAATTCAAAAAGCCCACAATGCAACACCATTAGAACAGTAAGCAGTATCCAAGAAGTCTACACTACACTCTGACAATCACTTGCAACTAATATAATCTTGTCTCTCTAAATGTCTCCATCCTTATAGCATTATGTAGTGTCGAGAGTAATAGCTGGATCCAAATGAAATACAGGTTCAGCAACATTGTTATTTTTATTATATTCTAAACTGGTGGTTTAAGGAAGCATATAGGATAGAGTTTATTTTAAAAGCTGATGTATTCATTCTTTTTTTTAAGGAAGAAACTGGGGTTAAGTGACTTGCCCAGAGTCACACAGCCAGTGGTCACATTCAAACTCAGGTCCTCCTGACTCCGGGCCACCTAGCTGCTTTTGATTTATCAATTCTCTATAATAAAAGAAATTGAATTATCTTCTTCCCACCAAAGTACACTTTCACATGAAGTACAGTAATGCTTCATTCATCTAAAAGCACTAAGTAGGTAATTTCATGCAAAAAGGGTCCAGCTCAGCTACCACCTCTTCTAAGCAGCCTTTTCAGCTTCTTCCAGACAGAAGAGCTCTCCCTTACCTTGGATGGCCCACAGCCCTTAGCACCTCATACATTGTCATATTCTGTTTTGTGCTGTATCATTCCTGTTCTTTCCCTATCTCCCAACCTCCACCCCAGGCCCCCACCCACTAGGCTGCAGTCTCCTGGAAGGCAGGGGTCGTGTGTTATACTCATATTTTGTTGCCTTTCATGCCCCACAGCTCAGAAATCATTCAATAAGTTTGATGAATTTATTAGATCACATTAAATAGTCCTTGAGTGGAAAGACTTTGGCTCAGTTTATAAATCAGTAAAAACATCAGCATTTGAATTTTGGATTCAACAAATTAAAAATATTCATTCCAATTTAGGGTTTATAGTTCAATCCAAGTTCTTGGTCAAAGTGGGTGAGGTTTCTAAAAAGCAAACCTGAAAAATTAGTAATGTCCCACATGGAGACAACATTTGATTAGCATGTAATTTCAGTAAACAATCTTAAAATCTCCCCAGGATTCTATTTAGTATGTTTTCTTAGGCTATTATATACAAAGTAGCATACATTCTCCTTGCTTGAAGAGTTCCTCCTCCTCTGGACCCTCGGGGACTAGTGGATTTATAAAAGCTGGCCTGAAGAGGGGAGAAAAAAATAAATACATATATATGTATGTATGTGTATATTATATATAAAATATATATGTGTGTGTGTATACATATGGTATACATATACACCTATATAGTAAATATATATATATGCCTTAATTTATATGTGTATATATGTATATATGCATGTCAAGATACAGTATTATTTAATCAAAGCTGAGGTTGTACAATTGTCCTTTCGTTTTGCCAAATCTTCCAACTTTTTCTCTGTGTAACTGATAAAAAGGAACAAACTTTTAAAGATTTTATGATACAGGTGTTAACTGTATCTTGCGGTGGGCAAGGATTCTTTATTTTATCAAAGGCACAAGTACCTAGATAATAAAAAGCTAAAAGGTAATAAAAGCTAACTTACCTTAGTTCTCTCCCTGAAGCCATCAAGGGCATGTTCATGAATTTATTTATACATTTGTCTTTAAGTATTTATATATATTTATTCTATATTTAGTCAGTTATATAAGCAATATTATATATTTTAACAATCTTACCAAAAAATCCAAATATCAACGACTAACAAGGAATCTGATGACTTCTCCGAACCCCCCGGCCCCCTTTCTGGTCCAGTACTCTGATTACAACAGCATGAAGAACTGCTCTGCCATGGAAACACCCTCCCCTGGTTCAGATTTTCAACTTACCCCTTTCTTGCAGTCTTAAAGAACTGCCAGAGTCATATGACTTCCTTGTGACCCCAAAAATAGCTAGAGGGAGAATTTGAATCCAGATCTCCCTCTGCCAAATGAAAATGAGGATGGAGGAAAAGACGAGTTTGGCCTGGAAGGGGTCACTTGTAAGCAATCAAATATGGACAGGTGCAGGAACTACACTTGGGATCTCACGAGTACAATGAAATAGCAGATAAAGAAACTCCTTCTACCAATTTTCCGGCATTTATACACTGATAAAGGTACCTGGAGTACTGAGAGGTTAGAAGTGACCTGCCCGCTTACTACACAGGTCAGGGCCAGGGCTTGGCCTCATGTCACCATGTCTCTGAAAGATTCTCTATCCATGAGGCCAGCACTTCTTGAACTGTAGACTTCATATCTCTGAGAATCCCTGAGACCCTTTCGGAGCTGGTCCTCAAGGTCAAAACCATTTTCGTAACAGTACTAAAATGTCATTTCCTTATTAAAATACTCTTGCCCTTTCTAATTACACAGGTGTATAGCTAGATTTTCTTCATATACTTCAACAAAAAAACAACATATCACAATAGAGTGGACACGGAAACATACAGAAGAATCAAGCTGTCTTCTAGTAAGCCAAGCATTAAAGTAACTGCAAAAATTGTGAAACAATGCTACTCTTCTCGCTAATTTTTGTTTTGGAAAATAAAATTATTTTCATAAAAATGCGTCATTTATGTGAACATGTAATAGGCTTTATCATTATTTTATTTTTTTTAACTTATTTAACATTTTACATTCATTTTCACAAAATTTTGGGTTCAAAATTTTCTCCCCATTTGTCCCCTCTCCCCACCCCAATACACCGAGCGGCTTATCATTATTTTAGTGAATTAACAAATACTTTATTTATCAGTTTTAATTTCTAATATGGCAAATATCAATGTGTATATATATATATGTACACACACATATATGTGTGCAGGTGTGTATATATACATACATATACTATATATGTATATATACACCCATACGTACATATATACACGTGTGTATACACACACACACACATATATATACACACACATACACACATACACATAATCAACAAGCTATTTGGGGTACTCAGAGGTAGCTAAGTGGTGCATTGGATAGAGTACTGGGCCTGGAATCAGGAAGATCTGAGTTCAAATCTGGCTGCAGACACTTACTAGCTGTGTGATTCTGGACAAGTTACTTCACTGTGTTTACCTCAGTTTCCTCATCTATAAATGAACTCGAGAAGGAAATGGCAAACCACTTCAATATCTTTGCCAAGAAAATCCCAAATGAGGTCACAAAGTGTCAGAAATGACTGAAAAATGACATCATCTTTGGGGTCTTCAACAATTTTCAAGTCTTGTAAAGGGAACCCGACACCAAAACGTTTGAGCATTTGCTCTACCAGAGCACACTGAATTAAATATGGCATGCTTTAGAAGTCGGCCACAGGAAGCACATATCCTTAAATATACATGGGTTAACTGTCCTAGACCAGGTACATTAGTTGGATGAAGTGAGATTTATCTGGTATTTATGTGTGCATTCAACAGTGTTTTTTTAAGAATCTGACTGACTGCGCTCAGAGCTGGTACGCAGCTACAGACGTCAAGACGGAACTCAGATTTGATCTGTGATTCACTGTGCTGACAGAACACAATATTGGTAACAAATATTCTAAGATGAGAATCTGAGAACAGGCAGAACATGTTTAAAGTCAACTGAAGGGGAAGGACAGGAGGAGTAGATGAGCAAGGAGATTACGGAATCGAGCTTTTTCTGAACCCAATAAATGAACTTAGTTAATTCCACTAGAAATAACTAAATCAATTAACTTCGAAATTCAGTTTAGTTCCTGTGGAATAAAAAATGATAAAAAAAAATGCTGGTGACATATTACACAGGTGCAGAATTCCAGATTAATAATTACCCTTTGTTTTCGGGATCACGGGCCACCATTACAAAGGTCGCATCCAAGACAGGCTGGTAAACCGTACCATGTAGCTAAAATAAAAAAGGAAGGAGTCTAACTGGAACACATATTGACCAGAAATGATGCCACAATTCCAAATTAGTACTAGCGCTCTAAGAAACAGGCATGTGAAAATAACTATGAACATCTACATCATCCTTATTTAGTCATCTACTGACGCACTGACAAGCAACATGGGAAAGACCTGAATTCGAGTCCTGCCTCTGGGCTTTAACCTTTCAGTGTACCAGGCAACTTTCTGAGATTACACATGACACACCAGGATTTATCTGCAGTAGTGAAGGGAGTTTCCTCAGTAGTTCTCTATACCGACAAAACCACAGTTTCTATCAAAAAAAACAAAACCCTCTCACATACAACACTCCAAATTTTTTCACAAATGTTCAATTAATCTTACCAATAAACTTCCACACGCCTATGGCCAGATAAGCCTTATGAAGTTAAGTCTTCTACTGTCTTTATCAAGACCTATCTATACAAGTGGTGACACTTAAAAATGGAAAAAATAAAGCACAGATACTAACATAACTTACCAGCAGCCAGGTGGTACGATGGATAAAATGCCAGATTTGGAATCAAGAAGAACCAGCTTCCAAATCTGCCTCACATACTAACTACATGACCCTAGACAACTCACTTAACCTATCTAGGCCTAAATTTCTCCACCTATAAAATAAGAGATTTGGACTCAATAACTTCAGAAATCCCTTCCAACTCTAAATCTATGACCTTTGCCAGCTCCTATGGAAGTTTAACTTATGTAAATCAATTTTATTGGAAGAGATAACATATTCAAAGTGCTTTGTAAACCAAAAGACACTATATAAAAATTGCTTAAATTGTCAAAAAAAAAAAAAGCCCTAAGAATCTACGTCAGTCACAAAATGCTTGAGCACTTTGCCAAGTAAAAAGAAACAGTAGACCAGACACCACCAATTTAAAAAAAAAAAAGCATCCCTTTTTTAAATCTTAAACAGGAAAATAGTGGGCAGTCACATGCATTTGATACTGCCTACAAAAACAAGTTTTCAGAATGCTTGGCCAGAGACCCAAGTGAATGAGAGAAACTGGAAGGAATATACAAACAGATGAAATGGGGGAAAAAACTGTAAAAGGTTTTAAAAAATTTGTCTGCTCCATCACTGACAAGGGAACACCCATGTGTGGGGAGCAGCTCTGACCCCAGTGTCTCTTAGATCAGGTTCAAGGTTGGAACACAGTGAGGTACTTGAAAGTCACTGACCATTTAATACAAGGAGGCTGATTTTGCCCTAATGTGAAAAGAATGCACAAGGATACAGGGGAACTCAGCTCTTTTGAAAACAGTCCTCCTTGGCTCCACATGCAGACCCATCTGGTCAGCAGAGCAGGGCAAGCAGGTTCACTCAAATGTGCTTCAGAAATCCACCAAGTCCAAGGGGTCTAGATTCCACATGACGGACTTTTATGCCCTTAGATGACCAGGAAGGAGGGAACAAGCATTTATTAAGTGTCTACTACATGCCAGGCATCGTGCTAAGCACTTTACAAGTGGCTCATTTCATCAGAAAATCCAGGGCCAACTACGTAGGACAATCAGGGCAGTTTTATCTTCATTTAGGTAAAGCTTCCCCGTGTTGTGGCAGAAAAGAAAGAAGGAAAATGCTGGTCCTTACCCCAAACCACACCAGTGAGATCACAGCACTGGAGTACTCCTAAATTAGCTCACAGGTAATAGATTTTGTGGATTCTCTAAAATGTCTAAGTTTTGCAATAAAAACATGAAAACTATACCTTAACTTCTTACTGTCAAATCTCTTCCTCTTTCCAATCACTAATTAGAAAAACCATGGTTCCCAATTACCACTGACATTTATATCATGCTACACCGTTCACAAATCCCATTTATCACAACCACTCTGTGAAGCAGGCACGACAATCACCAAGCACTACAACATCCCCATTTAATAGGGAAGGCAGCTAAGTGCCTGAGGTGGCCTCAGACTCCCTATTCTGACTCCCAGTTCAACATTCTCTCCACTGTACCGTACTGGTACTCACATCTAGGATCAAATGAAGCTGGGGAGGTGACTTTGGTTGACTATGTCAGGATCCAGCGAAGCAGCATATGTAAAACCCTTCATCAGCTTTAACACACTATACACATGTCAGCTGTAATTATTACTGTACACATGGCTATTTCTGGGTATTCTTATATATTTCTGTGTTGTGTAATTCTTCAAGCAAAGCTAGAAAAATGCCTTAACAAGAAGCTGCTGTCTGTGATTTCAAAAGGGTCAGAAGACATGAAACAATGTGGGCCCCCATGCATGTAAAGAGGATGGTACTGCTACCAACAGTACATTTTTAACTGCTTTTCCCAGTAAGGGCGAGAATCATTTGTGTCCTCCCTTATTCCCTCCTGTCACCAACTAGCAAGCTGCTAGCAATATGGCAGCCCTGATGAAGGGTGCAGCTTATTCTTTTACGAGGAACTAATTAGGGACAACTAGGAGCCACAATGGACAGAGCACTGAACTCCAGTCTGGCCTCAGCTACTGGACACCTAATGGCTGCATGACCTTGGGCAAGTCACTGAACCCCAACTATCTGGGGGTGGGGAGGAATTTACTAGCCTCGCATAAAGGTGGAGGAGCAAATATAGGGTCATAGGTTCACAGAGCTGAAGCTGGAAGCAACATCAGAGGTCCTATAATCCACCCTTTTACAGGATTCACATAAACCAGGAATTCAGGAACAAAGCTGCTACTCACCTGACACATGTGCATCTTGACTTCCATAGATGTCTTTCCGACCCAACTCACATGTCCAGTGAACTTAATATCATTTTCTGGACTTATGACGTTCTGACATAAATCTGAAAAAAAGATACAAAGAGAAACCTGACTGAATAGGTTCCAGCCCCCTTCTCCCTACTCTGAAGTTGGATTGCCAGAGAGAATGTTTGGGGCGTTGGGCGAAGAAGGCAGGTAAGGCAGGTTAAATTTAGACGTAACAAGGGCTCAACAAACACTTGTTACAAAGTGACATGAACAGAGGCTACCCAGCTGTCTTCCTATCTGGCTCATCCTTCGAAGAGAAAGGAGCCTGGGCGATGTCTCCAGAGAAAAATCCAGGAACTGGGAAGGATAAGCCATCTTTCAAGCAGCAAGGTTTCCCCTACTGTCTTCCCCTTGCAACTCTTTAGAGCGGGAATTCTTAACCTTTTTTTTCTTGGGACCCCTTAATGAAACCCCTTCTCAAACTGATGTTTTTAGATGCACAAAATAAAATACATGGGATTATGAAACCAAAGGTTAGTGACAATAAAGATATCATTTTTTTCCCCATTCAATTCATGGTTTTCCCTGAAATCTACTCCTGTTTAAGAATCTCTAACAGGCAGAAAAATAGAGAGGCATATATGTTTAAAAGAGCCCATTTTTACTTCTGCCGGTTCATATTTGGTTTCAAATTTAAGTTAATTGCCCTCATTTATGGGAGAGGTCTATTTCCTTAAAAGCTATACCAGTGAGAGGTAGCATTTGACTCAGTGTAATAATATACTATTATATTATGACACACAAGAGCTATCCCAGATGAAAAGGCATAGCCCAGCTGAGGACCTATGAAATCACCGACCCGTCAGCATGAAAAGAAACCACGACAACTTACATAATGCCGTAAGGTTTACAGGACACTTTCATCGTCACAGCCCTGTGAGGCGGCAGTGCAAGTACTATTACAAATGAGGAACTAAGAAGAATGAGTGACTTGACTTGCCAAAGGTCACACAGCTAGTAAGCGCCAGAGCCGTGATTTGAACCCAGTTTCCTGACTCCAATCTAGAGTTCTTTCCACTACACCAAGCTGTCTAAAAAACCTTTTTTTAAAAAATAAATTATAGGGCGAATAATAATAATTAACATTTATATTATGCCTTAAGATTTCCCAAATGTTTTACAAATATTATCTCATTTTATCCTCCCAACAATCCTGGAAGATAGGTACTATTATTACCCCTCTTCTACTGATGAGGAAACTGAGGCAGACAGAGATTAGGTGATATGCCCAGGGTCACATATCTAGCAAGTGTCTGGTAGAATTTAAATGAAGATCTTCTGGAATCCAGGTGCAGCACTCCACCCATAGCTGCCTGCTACGTACAAATGGAGTGGTTCCCTCGTTAGGTAGTAAACCTGCCTTCGCTGAGTGTGCAAGCACAAACTAGGTGGCCATCCACCCTAGACACTATAGCAGGGATTTCTGTGTGGAGCAAGGGGCTGAACTAATGACCTCTAAAGTATTCCTAATGTATGCTTTTTTATGATCGGATTTCTCAGAAAAAAATTCATTTTTTAAAAAAATATATCACTCAGGAGAGTTTCTAAGAGTTTCTCAGGCACCTAAGTGATGAAAAAGACAACCAGAGAAGCTTTGCTTTGGTCTCACCTTGGTGCCAGATCTAGGCCAGACGGCTCTGGAAAGACAGACTGATGTGTTAACTTCTGGAAAATTAACACAATAAAATTTGAAGTCAATTCCAAACCGCTGTACGTGAAGAGTTAATCCTATCTTGGAAAGGGCCTGCTAGTAAACTGAGAAGAAATAAACTGAATATAATAAAATTCCATATGAAAGAAAATTGTTTTTGCTCAAATCAAGCTATACCTATTGAATATTTCGATAATACTGAAATTGAATGGAATTCAACTGAAGCAGCGACTGACAACAGCACTTACCAATTTTGTCAACCAAGGCTGTCACGATAGAGAAAGGGGACATCTTGCCAGAATCTATTTTGGTATGAGTGTAGCTAATAAGAACTAAGGAGAAATGAGAGAATTTGTCAGTGAGAGGAAAGAGTAAAAGTATTTCTCAACACTCAGTTCCCTTAGTTACAACATATAAACATCAGATGACACCTTGTGAAATTCTGGGCCCTCCTCTGGCACCTCTTTATGGAAGGTGCTGATCTCATCTTAGAATCATAGGCTTTGACTCAAAGAGGTTGGTTCGACCATCTTGTTTTAGCAATAAGGAAAGAAAGGCTCGGAAAGGGGAAGGGAGCTCTCCAAAGTCACATATTTGGGCAGTGGCAAAATCCTTTAACCATGGACCCATGGTTTCTAGTTCAATTTTCTTTCCAACCTATTATGTTGCTGTTATTTTATAAAGTTTTGAAAATTAAAAGAGCTGAAATTTTCAAGCTAAGACATCTCTTTTGCTCCCTGTTCTCAGGTACTGGTCCATGAAGCAATTCCCTGATCAAGACTTGTTCTTTAAGACACAAATCCTCATACCTGTCTTGACCCTATCCTGGTACAGTAATACTTTATCCCACTCACCTGTCCTCTACCTAATCCCTTACCACTACAACTCATAGCTGGAATCACCTGCTTCTCACCTTCCTTTAGGCAGGAACAGACCTTCCACCTTCTAAAAATCAAACAAACAAAAACTCCGAATCTTTAAGCAATTATTTTCTTTCCTACCGTCCACAACTAAGGCCAGTAAACAAGCTGTTTATACATGTTGTCTAGGACTATGGTCCCCAAATCTTTCATTGGTCCCTTCTGATATGGTTTCCAAACTTGTCTGCTGAATGTAAGATGTCAACATTAGCACTGTAAGCCTCTTGAGGGCAGGGCGTGGGGTTTTTTTTAATCTCATCTCCATATACCAGTCATCATGCACTTAAATAAACACCCAACACAAACATCTGGGAACATATATGGGTTATGACCAAGAACCTCCAAGTCCTGTCAAACCTGACAGTTGACAACTCATTTCTGGTTATTCATCTGAGGATGGATGAGACTACTAGAAGGAATCTAGAAAACTGCTCTAAGAATGACGATCTTCTAGAAAAGAAACTGAAGACCTCTGGAACAGAGGGAATGTTTGCATCCGCACCAGCAAAAGAACATAAGGGCGTTAAAAGAGAAAGGAAGAAAAGGCAAGGATGTACAGTGGTAGATGCACATCTGACAACTCAGAGCTTCTGAATCTGAGGATGGATACAAACAAATGGAAACGTTCTATCAGAATGTCAGGAACATCGAAGCACAAATTGAGATGAAGCTTTTGAGGAAGGAAGGACCAGAAAACTGGGATTTGACAAAACTCTACTGCTGAGGTAAAAGGAAAAATCCTGAGACCACTACCTGTCAGAACACTGTCAGGCCCACAGCCTCAGCATCATCTTTGACTGTTCTCTCATCTCCTCCATCCAATTAGCGGCCGAGACTTTTCAGTTCAACTTCCGTAACACTCCTTCCTCTGTCCTGTCCTCTCCTCTCGACTCAGTTACCAGCTTTGCTCTCACCTGGATTAACCCAACGGTCTCTTATTGGATCTCCCTGTTTCGAATCCTCCCTATCTCAAATCTACCTCCCATAGAGTTGCCAAAATAATCTTCCCAAAGCACAAATCTAACTATTTCACTCCTCTGGTCAAATATCTTCAGTGATCCCCTATCACCTAGAGGATAAAACGCAAGTTACTTAGGCTGACATTTAAAGCCCCCACCATGTGGCTCTGACGGACCTTTCCGGACGGTTCATTCAGTCTTCTTCACATGTTCTTTGTTCCAGACAAATGAGTCTAGGTGCTGTTCCTCTCCCACTTCCGGGCCTCTGCACAGGCTGGAGTATGTGGAATATACTTTGCTACACTGTGTCAGAGTAAAAAACTAGCCTCTTACAATCCTCTGCTTCCCTCAAGGTTCAGATCAGCACCTGTCTTCTCTTTCCTTATTCCCATTGCAACTGTTAGCATTTTCTTTTTCCTCAAATAATATATGTGTGTATGTGTATATTTGTATACACACAGATACATATCCATATACACATATACATATTTATACATGTATATGAGAGAGATAGGCAGACATGTGTATTGATATATTTCAACACATATATGGTCTATGTAAAGACAGATCTATATTTATGTATCTGTATCTCCACAGAGATACTGTTGTATTCCCCAGCAGAATATAAGCAAGCACCTCGAGATTACAGACTGTTTTTCATTTTTGTTAGTGTATCCTCAGTTTCTAACACAGAGATCAACAAATCAGTCAGTCAGCTATGTGCCAGGGATTGTGATAATAAGATGTATACAGGATAAACTGGAGAATCTCAGAAGGAAACCACTAAGATTAAGATTAACAAATGTTTGCACAATGGAGTCAAATTAAAGAAAAGATCAGATCACTGTTGAAAGTGAATCTGATAGCAGCAGAAAACTAAGGGAAGATAGAACTACTCAATTGTGTTTTACTTCTGTTTTTTCTACCAAAAAGAATGAAAAATAGAACAAAGAATGGCCCAAAGGCAACTCATAAAGTGAGAAAAAGGTAAGCTAATTACCTCCAGTAAAGTTCTTAGGCCCAGACAAATTGCTTCATAGTTAAAGAACTTGCTGATATGACAGCTAGACCACAGTTGGTAATATCTAAAATATTATGAAACATGGGAGAGGCGCCACAGGATTAGTGAGAGGCACCAATGACAATAATTTGGTGAACTTCAAACTGGTTGAAGCATGGGATTCAAACCATAGTAACTAATGGGTTAATATCATTCCACATGAAAGACTCTAATGGAGTAGCAAATGGCTTTTTTTGGCTCTGTCCAAAGGACTTAGAACTTCGGGAGGGAAGGGCTAGAGAATCTTCCAATGGAAGCCTCAAGACCACTTGTCAAGGGATATTATCCAGTATGGGTTGGATCAGCTAACTTCTAAGGTACATACCTTTCAACTCTGATTTTTTAAATTTTTTTTTTAATTATTATTTTTCTTTATGAAAAATAAGCTAAAAATTTGCATCTTTTAAAACTTTTCTTTTGTGTTGCATATGAATGATGCAAATGCTTTGATTTTATAGTGCCATCAACTCTTAGCTCTTCTTGTTCTTTTAGCATTTCATTCTTAGTTCATTCAGCAAACTCTACGCAAAATATAAAACAGAGGTGCTTCGTTCCCATCCAACCCTTTAGTCTGCATATCATCACAACTGCTGACCAGCCACTTGGTAAATTGTGTTAATATTCTATTTTCACCTTAAAAAGCTAGTTGATTTATTCAACTGCTGATGTCCTCTCCTAAGAAGTTTTACCAACATCTGCTGGTACTAGAATATATGTGTTTAAATAAGCCTTGGCAACAAAAGGGTAGGCATAAGCACAAAGTATCATTTGTAAGGCTCAAATACTAGTTTTGCATATTAAGAGTATCTAATAAAGACAAGCAGATATCAGTTCAAGAAACTACTTGGTTTAAAAACAGAAGCATCAATACAAACAAAATCTACTAATTTGCAGAAAGCTGGTCAATATTATTGGCACAGGATGCTCCTCTTACAGACATTTTCCCAAGGCACAACAAACAGTATTTTTAAAATCAAGCATATAAAACACAGATTACTGATTTTAAAGAACTCAACTTAAATGAAACTGCCAAGATGCTAAACTCTAGACCAGGATGAAGAACCTCCTGCCTTGAGATCACATCTGGGTTTCTAGATCCTTAAGTGCCACCTTTTAACTGAATCCACATTTTAGGGAACACCCTTGCTCTAGACCTTTGATTAAGTCATATGCATTGGGACTGTAATGCCAATGAAGAAAGACTAAAAAGAAACTGCCTTATTTGGTTGAGGGAAAGGAAGCCTGGGGTTACATCAAAAACGGTTTGCAAGTTCTCAAGAGGGCATCCTTCCAAATCTTGGTGCAGTTTTAAGCCTTAATAACTTAGAATCACAATTTGCTTTTATTGTAATTATTACTATGACTAATAATGATAACAGAAGCTTCTGGAACACCCTATATAGTAGGACTAGACCCTAAGTTTCTTGAGACTAAGTAATACATCATATTTACTCTCTTCCACTCTCAGGACTTAGCACAACGACTGCACACAGACTTAATCAATATTGGAGAAACTGAAGGCTCAACTGTGGAAGTCTAAAGCAGGGAGGAAGGTTTAAGAACAAACTTTTTTATACAGTGGGCTGTAAACTCAACAGTAGTCTCCTTGCCTCAAGTCTCTCCTCATCTGGTATAGTCATCTACACAGGCTGAATCATATGAAGGGAAAAGAATTAGATAATTTCTGATGGTTCCTTTCCTCGACAGTGTTCCCTGATTCTAAGTAAATAGTAATCATTCCAACTGCACACAGAAATGTTTGGCACACTTCAGTACCTCCTAAACTGTCAAGGTCTTCAAGAATCCTGCCGAATCTGGAAATAAAAGAAAGTGGGATTTAACAAGTGCAAACCACAGAGCATTCATTTCCTCTCAAAGTTCAAACCATAGATTAAAAAAAAACAAAAACAAAAAACAATCGTTACCTTACACTGTTGAATACAGTCAAATATTTCTCCCGTAATATAGGCTGAGTTCCTAAAGGCAAAATAACTTCGATATAACTGTCCTTCATCCTCCTTGGAGGCAGCTCCTCCTGGCTCTTAGGCAACAGATCATAAAGTGACTTTCTCTCCTCCATAATTTTCACATGTTCACTGGAAAGAAAGGGAGCATGATGTACATAACACAGAATCAGGAACATTGTCAACACACCCCTACAAACCAGGCTCCCCATTCTCCTAGCTGTACCAAGCTCCCCCATTTCTTATGTCCTCTACCTCCTTCACCAACCAGCCCACCCTGTGAGGAAAATACAGAGCTACTCTAGGAAAAGTTCCTTGGACAAACTGGTTAAAAGTACTTTAAAGTAAAGGTTTAAAGCTAATACTCTACCTTAAAGTACTCTAAAAGAGCTTTTAGAAGTCCTTTAAAAAAGGGAACTAAGGGAGTTTCATACAAATGGAATAACTAGACATACACTACAGCCATGAATAACATCTGCCATGTGTCTAGCACTTTAAGGGTTACAAAGTGCTCTGCTCCATTTCTCACCTCTCACCCATAAAGAAAGGCAGGAAAGGGATTACTATTCTCACTTTACAGGTGAGAAAACTGAGGCTCAGAAAGACTGAGTGACTTGTCCCTGTAACAGTAAGCATACTAATACAACCAGGGGAGCTGCTATCACAGGTTCTCAGATCTGCATTTATAAAAGGAAAGGCAACTTTTGAGGGGTCAATAATCACTTTAATAAAGCACATGGATCATTCACTTAGTGCAGACGGAAAAGTCAGCACCCTAAACTTCAGAGAAATCAAAAGTCAACAGACATGCTTTCAAATGTCTGACACAAGCAATACATACACCACAGACCAACAGACAGATCCAACTGTCTGATCATAGTTAGCAGAGAGGGAAACACCAACATCTAGGTTTTTAAAGCCTGGTACTGGCTCCTTAGAGCTTCCCAGAGTCTGGCCACACAAACACTTCTAGCCCCAAAGTAAAATCTCAGAGTACTTTTACATTTTTTAGTCAGAGGGCATCACAACCCTGGAGAATCAAAGTCTCATTAACAAAAGGTGTGGGCCTGCCAACAAATCTTCCCAGGCCCATTAATGGGTAGGGAAGATCTTCAATCACATTAAAATAATTAATAATACACATACACACATTGCTTCTAGTTAAAAGAAACTCCTAGTAAAGACTCTTGGTTGATAAAGGCAAGATTCAATCAGAGCCATTTTATACTAAAACAAAAACAGCAAAGATCATGTATCTAGTATGGAGAGATAACCATCAGGACAATAACAGTAACAGCAGCTAGTATTTACATAGTGCTTTATGGCTTGCAAAGTGCTTTATATGTTAATTCATTTGATCTTTACAACAACCTGGCAGGGTAGATGGTATTAACCCCATTTTGTAGATAAGGAAGCCCAGGGTATTTTCTCATGTTAGCCTCAAAGTCAGGAAGGGCAAGTATAAAGACAGTCATTCTACATGTAAGAAAACAGACCAACGAGAGGGCAAGGGTCACAAGAAGGGGCCAATTATCGGTGAATAAACCTATGTGCTTAAGGACTGTTTCCCAGGAAGAACTTAGCGTTCACAAGGCACTTTAAGATTCACAAAGAATCATAAAGCTGGAGCTGGAAGGAACGTCAGAGGCCATCTGGCTCAACCCCTTCATTTGACAAGTGAGCTGACAGCAGGCCCAGAGAATCTGTTCAGGGTCAGGTCCTCCAGTGTTCTTTCTGCTATAGCACAGTCCGCAGTCTTGCCACAACCTTGTGATGGAGGCAGCAGGAGTATTTTTTTAGTCCTAACCTGATGTCACACACATAGAGAACTCCTGGCAGGGAAGTTCCCTCCACTATTGCATATCAGTAACTCGTAATCTTGTCTGGGACACTGAGAGGTGAGGACATTTCCTAGCTTGTCACATGCTAATTTGTGTCAGAGATACAAATCTTGGCCTTCCAGACTCTGAGGTCAGCCCTCCGGCCGTGAGGCCATGCTAACTCTTCTGATAATAATACTATAGGTGTGATCATTCTCGTTTTACACAGATGTGACTGCCAATGGTCACCTTGTAGTTCATCTCCCTGCCTCAAGTCTCTCCTTCAGGCCGTCCTCCATTCAGCTACCATAAGCCTTCTCCAACCCCTCTTAAGTTCAAGGCCTTCCCTCTAATAAACGTCTCCTATTTATCTTGAACACAGCTTGCTCTGTAAACAGTTGTCTGCATCTTGTCTCCACTGGACTTGTAAGCTCCTTAAGGACAGGAACTGCTTTCTGTCTTTCTTTGTATCCCCAGGGCTTAGCATAGTGCCTGGACGGGTCTGACCCTTCATGATCCCACAGACTAGAGCACACCAATGCTGTCCACGAAGTTTTCTTTGCAAAGACAATGACGTGGTTTACCATTTCCTTTTCCAATAGACTAAAGCAAGCAGAGAGAACAAGTGACTTGCCCAGGGGTCACACAGCCCGCAAGCGTCTTGAAGCCAGATTTAACCTTAGGTCCTCCCAACTCCAGGTCCAGTGCTCTGTCCACTAAGCAATCCAAATGCCTCAACATAGTAGATGCTTAGTAAATATTTGATTGATTAATATTACTTCTCTCCTTTCAATAAATTCCAGTGATTTGCTATCACATCTAAGATCAAATTGAAAATACTGTGTTAAAGTTTTAAGGCCCTTCACAACCGGGTTCCTTCCTACATTTCCAGTCTTTTCGCACTTTACTGCCCTCTATGATTCAATGCTGCTTGTCAAACACGATATGCAATTTCCCAACTTTTCACTGCCTGTCCCCTCTGCGACCACGCTCTTCTTTTTCACTTCTACCTCTGTGTTTCCCTGGCTACCTTCAGGAATCGGCCCAAAGCCTCTGTGCGACAGAAGCCTTTCCCTTCTAGTACCTTTCTCTTCCTTAACACCATACATAACTTACACGTACATGGCTATTTGCCTGTCGTCTCTCCAGTTAGCATGTGAGCTCCCTTTCTTTGTATTCTCAGTGCTCCCCGCTATGCTGGGTACCTTGTAAATACTTCAGAAATACTTGATGACTGACCAACACGGGTAAGATGTCAGAGACGTGACTTCAGCGTAGGCCTCTCCTGACTGAGCACAATACACTTTCCACAGCACTGCACGCTGACTCTCTCAAACCCACTATCACTTCCCAGAACAAAAAAGCCACACACACCCTCCTCCTCCTCTTTGTACAAGGCTCACTCATGCGACCAGGAGGTCAACCAAGCAACGCATCAATAATCCTCAACATACCTCCAGCGTTTGGATATTCCTACTATCTCCCGAAGTTTATGTCGAACTGAAAGAAAAAAAGATCAATTGGTGAAACTCACAAAAGTAAATTAGAAGAATAAGAAAGTATCAAGCCATTACGCTCAAGCTCCATGCAAAAAGACTCATGCCCTTAGCAGATGGTAAAGACAGAGATCCAAATTAAGAAGAACTACGATTAACTTTAAGGCTACCATTTACAGTCAAACAGTAGATCTAGAATCATTAACGCCCCTCAAGAACTGAAATACCCAAAAGAATGTGTGTGTTAATCATTAGGCCTTATATAAATAAGTATAATAGGACACAACAGGGAAGGGAAATAAGCATTCATGCAGCACCTACTGTATGCTAAGCACTTTACAAATATTATTTCATTTGATTTTCACAACACCCTTGCAAGACAGATGCTATTATCATCTTCATTTTACAGATGAGAAAACAGGCAAAGAAAGGTTACATGACTTGCTCAAGGCCACACAGATGACAAGTCTGAGGCCAGATCAGAGTCTAGATCTTCCTGACTCCAAGCCCAGTGCCCTATCCACTGCATTAATAATGATGATGATGGTGACAGCTAACATTTATATCGGGCCCACTATGTAATAGGCACTGTGCTAAGCACTTTATAAACACTGTCTCATTTGATCCACACAACAACCCAGGGAGATAGGTGGTTTTTAACAGATACATTACAGACAGGAAAACTGAGGCAAACAGAGATGAAGTAACTTGCCCGAGATCACATATCTAATAAGTGTCTGAGATCAGATTTTAACGCTGGTGTTATTGACTGAAGCCCAGTGCCCCATCTACTGCACAACCTAGCTGCCTCCAGGGCCCCTCTGTGACATAAAGGTCACCCTGGATTCTTGAAGCCTGTCATACCTGCTTTAACTGGTCCTTCCAAACTAGAAAGGCTTCAAATGCATTCCCAGCAGCAATTTAATTCTTTTTCATCTTTTTTTATCCAAGTTCCAGCCTAGCTAAGTTCAGAGAGGCCTCATTACCAGGTTCTCTAAAGGGTAATGGATTCTTTAGTCATATCAGTTCATGAAGGCTGTCCATGAAGCTACTGAAGGGTTGTAAGTTGTGAAGGTAGTACACAGTCCATGGAAATCATGAATCCTTGAAGTATAAGATTAAAAATTCTGTTTCAGAGGATATCATTTGAGCCATAAAAATATCCAAATCTATATAATAGCAAGTTGATTTGCAACAAGGCTCAAATATACTTCTCCCTCAGTTGCTGAACAAGTTTAAGCAACAAAGTCAAAAGGTAATTTTTTTAAAAATTATTTTATTTCTGTATCTCCCCTCAACCTCCATCATAAAAAGCAGGAGAATATTAATGCTAAAAATAGAAAATGAAAAAAAAATTCACACAAATTATCACATACCATCAGTCATAGGAATAGGTGAGCCTGCTATAAGAACGAAGGAAAAGCATGTTAGATAATCAGTATCAGTGGAAGCAGAAAAAAACAAATGATACAATTTCCAATAAGGGATTGATTTGTCATTTATCTTTCTAACGGTACTTTACACTTTACATATCAGTACTGTGAACTAGAATGAAAGTAAAATCCTTGCTCCCTCAGTTTAATTTGGTTAAAGACAGCTGTATCTAGATTAACATGAAAATTTCCTCTTAGTGCAAAACGTAGGTGATCATTCCACCCAAAGACTTCATGGACATTCCAGGGGGTACTACCTATTAATGTCAAATAATAGTAACACCTAAAAATCAGTCTAATTAATCCTAACGACGAAAGGAAAAAATGTGAAATGACAACAGTCCAGAAAAGTAGGCTACCACTAGATACCAGCTACAATATGAGCATGAAATAACAATGGCGACAAGCATTTATACTGTACTTTACAACTTATAAAACATTTCTTCCCAAAAGTACAAGGTAAGTATCCCAATGGGTAGACTGAAATGAAGTGAGCTGCCCCAGAATATAAGTGATGTAGCCAGCACTTGAAGCAAGGTCCAAGGCTCTGCCCACACTGGACCACGGCACATCTGGATCTCTTACACCCCAGACCCACAAGTGAGGGTGCAAAGACCAACAAACGTTCACGATTAAGATGTTACTTGGTGAACAAAGTTGGTTTAAAAAATATTGAGTTCTGTATGTGTATGTGTGCATACACAACATACACATACATTTGTAGTTGCTCAGCTGTCTCAGCCACGTTGGATCCTTTGTGACCCCTTTGGGCTTTTCTTGGCAAAGATGGTGGAGTGGTTGGCCATTTCCTTTTCCAGCTCATTTTGCAGATGAGGAAACTGAGGCAAACAGGGTGAAATGACTTGCCCAGGGTCACACAGCTTGAACTCAGGAATATGACTCTTCTCAACTCCAGCACCACCTAGCTGCCCATACACATACATACATACATACATACAATATAATGTATAAATACATGTATATAAACACACAGATAATATACTTTAATTTCAATATACGAGGTGTCCCAAAAAGTCAGTACAATTTTAAGCGTTGTTTTCTTCTTTTTAATACCTTAAATGGCTTTATAATAGTTTTGCTTTAATACCTTAAAATTGCACTAAGACTTTTGGGATACACTTTTCATATTCACATCTTAAAACCTACCAATTTCATCCATCTCAGAGGCCATTGTTCAAACTATAATGAACACACCTGCACAGATAAAGGTAATCCATAGTTTGAAGGTTCTTTGAAATTATTCATTTAAGTTTGATCAATTAAATGTTAATTCTACCACCGCTTAGCATTCTACCAGTGCCATTAAGACAGTAGAAGAGTCTGCCATGAGTCTGTACCTTTTTTCTATGACTTCCTCTTCAGTTCACATATCTAACAGAACATGGAAAGTGGATGTCACTCAAGTAAAGTGCTCCAAAGAGCCCTAAAGGACAGCCCACACCCCAAATGAAGCTTTCTCTCAGGGCAGCTACATCTCTATGTAAGTCAAGCCACTAGTATTTTATGCCTGGCACACAGGAGGCACTTAATAAATTCTTACTGACTAAAAATCTGTCTTTCACACCCTCACACAAATGTTTGATAAACCATTGCTGCACAAAAAAATTCTAACTCAGGTAATTGAGGCATATCGGATACAGAAGTGACATTTTAGGCACATCATCACCAAAGGTCCACCCAGCACCACTCACCTCCTTCCATAACAAGGGTTCCCTTGCTTCTGTTATTAAATGTCTCTTGGCCAGGTGACCTGCCAAGAATTGCCCATCCCCTGCTCGATGCACAAAATCTGCAAGTGAAAATAAACTGAATTCAGAATTAAGTTTAAAATGGAGGGAAACCTTTTCCCCCACTAGAGAACAGGAACCTTTTCTTTCTCTCGGTACTTGTTTGCATCATGCTAATTAGATACCAACTTGTATTGTTCTGTTATCTCAGATCCCCATGTGTTGATAATGTATTTTTGCTTATTATTAATGTAATTTACGGTCGTAATGAGAAGATCTTTCCCATCCATTAATAGCTCCATGTGACCTGCCTGGGTCACATGGAAGTCTGAGTCACATGGAGTCTGTAGTGGGAGGAGCTTGCTGAATGAATGGAAGAGCAGGAAGAGGCAGAGCTGAGAGGAAATTGGTCAGAGAGCAGTCAGAGGTAGGAAGGATGCAGGCAGCTGGCTACTGTGAGTGAAAGAGATTGTGATTTTGTTTACGAGAGACTGCTTACGATTGGTTTGTGGGAAACAAAGGCTTGGGCCTGGTGTTGTCCTCTGCATTGTTACTGTACATAGATTTTTGTTACTATGATGGATTTGGCTTTCTGATGTCTGAATAAATGTTTTGGTTCTGTCTTCCATGCACAGAGTCTATGGTATTTCGCAATTCAGAATTCCGTTGTGTTATTCATGGCCACCATAGGCACTGTGAATATCTCATTTGTGCTACAGACCATAAGTTCCCAGAGTCTGAACTCTTAATATTTTGTATGTCATAGACCCTTTCGCCAATTTGATGAAACCTGTGGGCCCCTTCTCAGGATGATGTTTCTAAGTGTAAAAAATAAAATCTATAAGATTACAAGTTGTTCTGTTATTTTTCAATAATGTCTGATTCTTTGTGACCCCATTTAGGGTTTTCTTAGCAAAGAAAACCATTTCCTTCTCCAGATCTTTTGACAGATGAGGAAACTGAGGCAAATAGAGTTAAGTGACTTGCCCTGTGTCACACAGCTAGTAAGTGTCTGAAGTCAGATTTGAACTCAGGAAGATGCATTTTCCTGACTTCAGACATTTATCTACTTAGCAGCTAGCTGCCACAATGGATTACAAAAGAAACCAATTACATTGAAATACAGTTATCAAAACTTTTTTTTTAGGGCTACAAAAATGTACATACCCTTTGACCCAGCAATATTGCTTCTAGGACTGTATCCCAAAGAGATCATAAAAATGGGAAAGAGCCCCACATGTACAAAAATATTTATAGCAGCTCTCTTTGTGGTGGCCAAGAACTGGAAATCGAGGGGATGTCCATCAATTGGGGAATGGCTGAACAAGTTGTAGTATATGAATGTAATGGAATGCTACTGTGCTACAGGAAATCATGAACAGGAAGACTTCAGAGAGGCCTGGAAGATCTTATATGAACTGATGCTGAGTGAAAGGAGCAGAACCAGGAGAACTTTGTACACAGCAACAGCAACACTGTGTGAGGAATTTTTCTGGTACAACAATGCAAGGTCCTAAAAAATTTCCAATGGACTCTTGAAGCAAAATGCCTTCCACATTCAGAGAAAGAACTATGGAAGTGGATCACAGAATGAAGCAGACCATTTTCTTTTCGTTACGTTTTGTTTTGTTTTATGGTTTCTCCCATTCATTTTAATTCTTCTATGCAACATGACTAAGGTGGAAATGTATTTAATAAAAATGTATGTGTAGAACCTATATAAGAATGTTGTCTCAGGAAGAGAGGAGGTACGTAGGGGGAGGAAGGGGAAATAACCTAAGATATATGGAAGTGATTATAGAAAACTGAAAACAAATAAATTAATAAAAAAAGTAGAAATCACCAAAAAAACCCACTTTTTATTTATTTAACTTTTTACATTCATTTTCAAAAAATTTTGGGTTCCAAATTTTCTCCCCTTTTATCCCCTCCCCCCACCCCAATACCCCAAGCATCTAATTTTCCCTATCTCCAATCTGCCCTCTCTTCTGTCATCCCTCCCTTCTCTTGTCTCCATCTTCTCTTTTCTCCTGTAGGGCCAGATGACTTTCTATTCCTCATTAACTGTATGTCTTCTTTCCTAGTAGCAACAGCAATACTAAACAGTTGTTCCAAAAACTTTGAGTTCCAAATTCTCCCCATCCCTCCCTCCCCACCCATTCCCTTTGGGAAGGCAGGCAATTCAATATAGGCCATATCTGTGTAATTTTGCAAATGACCTCCCTGATACTCGTGTTGTGTAAGACTAACTGAATTACCCTCCAACCTACCCTGCCCCTCATTGTTTCTCTTCTGTCTTTTGATCCTGTCCCTCCCCAAGTGTTGACTTCAAATTGCTCCCTCCTCCCTTTGCCCTCCCTTCCATCATCCCCCGCTTGCTTATCTCCTTCTCCCCCACTTTCCTATACTGTAAGATAGGTTTTCATACCAAAATGAGTGTGCATTTTATTCCTTCCTTTAGTCAAATGTGATGAGGGTAAACTAATTGTTTTTTTTTTTTTTCTCAGCTCTCCTCTTTTTCCCTCCACTACAAAGTCTCCTACTTGCCTCTTAAATGACATATAATTACCCCATTCCATTTCACCCTCTTTCCTCCCACTACATTTCTCTCTCACCATTTACCTTAATTTCTTTTCAGCTATGGTCCCATCCTATTCAATTCACTCTGTGCTCTGTCTCTGTTTGTGTGTGCATGTGTGTATGTGTGTGCGCGTGCATGCGTGTACGTGTGTGTGTGGTCCCACCAACTACCCAGATACTGAAAAGTTTTAAGAGTTACAAATATTGTCTTTCCATGTAGGAATGTAAGCAGTTCACTTCTGGTAAGTCCCTTAAGACTTCTCTTTGCTGTTTACTTTTTCATGCTTCTTCTCATTCTTGTGTTTGGAAGTCAAATTTTCTTTTCAGCTCTGGTCTTTTCATCAAGAATGATTGAAAGTCCTCTGTTTCATTGAAAGACCATATTTTCCCCTGAAGTATTATACTCAGTTTAGCTGGGTAGGTGATTCTTGGTTTGAGTCCTAGTTCCTTTGACTTCTGGAATATCCTATTCCATGCCCTTCGATCCCTTAATGTAGAAGCTGCTACATCTTGAGTTATCCTGATTGTATTTCCACAGTACTGGAATTGTTTCTTTCTAGCTGCTTGCAAGATTTTCTCCTTGAGCTGGGAGTTCTGGAATTTGGCCACAATGTTCCTAGGAGTTTCTCTTTTTGGATCTCTTTCAGGTGGTGATCGATGGATTCTTTCAGTACTTATTTTGCCCTCTGGTTCTAGAATGTCAGGGCAGTTTTCCTTGATAATTTCATGGAAGATGATGTCTAGGCTCTTTTTTTGATCATGACTTTCAGGTAGTCCCATAATTCTTAAATTGTCTCTCCTGGATCTATTTTCCAGGTCAGTTGTTTTTCCCATGAGATATTTCACATTCTTTTCCATTTTTTCATTCTTTTGGTTTTGTTTGGTGATTTCTTGGTTTCTGGTAAAGTCATTAGACTCCATCTATTCCATTCTAATTTTGAGAGAACTATTAAATTCAGGGAGCTTTTGAACCTCTTTTTCCATTTGGCTAATTCTGCTTTTGAAAGCATTCTTCTCCTCATTGGCTTTTTGAACCTCTTTTGCCAATTGAGTGAGCCTATTCCTCAAGGTGTTATTTTCTTCAGCATTTTTTTGGGTCTCCTTAACCAAGGTATTGACTCGTTTTTCATACTTTTCTTGCATCTCTCTCATTTCTCTTCCCAGTTTTTCCTCCGCCTGTCTAACTTGCTTTTCAAAATCCTTTTTGAGCTCTTCCAAGGCCTGAGCCCACCTGACATCCCCCTGGGGTGTCTGGGGTATCAAGGCCCGCCCTCCACATCTTTCCCTGATGGCAAGAATACGTCCTCGTCATCAGATCCGAATGCCGGGCTCATTTGCATTTGTTGGAAAAAACTCTCTATAATCTTATTTTTCTTCCCTTTTCTAGGCATTTTCCCAGCCAGTTACTTGACTTCTGAGATTCCTGTCCACCCCCGCCTAGATCCGCCCAGCTAGTGCTTGGGGTCTGAGATTCAAATGTGCTTTCCGCACCGCCTGCCCGCCTGCTAATTAATGTGAGCTTTAGTTCTGGTGCTGGGGTGGGGGCAGGGCCGCCTCCCAGGCTCAGTTCCCTCAGGGGCTTTATGCAGAGACCTTCAGGAACGGAGCGGGTGGGGGGAGGCCAGCCTCCCAGGCTCAGTTCCCTCAGGGGCTTTATGCAGAGGCCTTCAGTAGTGGAGCAGGGTGGGGCAGGGCTGTCTCCCAGGCTCAGCTCCCTCAGGTTGTTTATGCAGAGACTTTCAGTAATGAAGATCCTGCCTGCTGCTGGGGGAGTCCCGGGCCGCTGCCGCCGCTGCTGCCTCCACTGCCGCCGACGCCTCTGCCGCCACCGCTTCCTCCCAAGGGGCCCGAGTCACGGAGACACCCTGCTCCCCTCAGCCAGCCAGCCGTCTCTCTCACTGACCTGTAGCTTCTGTGGGCGGAGGGACTTTCCCGGCTGCCGGAGCTTCTGTCCCTGAAGCCTGCTCGGGTCAGCTTCTCTGGGGCCGCGGCCAGGGCAGCGCTGGGGTGGGGTCCGCTTTCCGGGGTGCGACGGACCCTGGGGATGGGTCTCCAGGGCTCTCTGGAACGGAAATCTCTTCCACTCTGTTTCTGTACCCCTTTCACTGGTCCAGAAGTTATGGGGGTCTCTTTTTACATTAATTCTATGGGCTGTGGGTTGGAGCTCGTAAACGTGCATCCTTCTATTCCGCCATCTTGGCTCTGCCCCGGATCAAAACCCACTTTTTTTTAAAAGAGCTAGTTCACAAACCTCAGGTTAAGAACTCCTGTCTAAAGAGGGTAGAAACTACATCTTCCACAATTAGCCCTACTATGTTTGTTGAATGAATGAGAATTGTGACCTATCATATAAACAGCTGTATAATTGGTCTTGCCCTTTCTAGTTTCTCAGTCCCATGAGTAGTGAACGTATTTGGTAAAGTTTAGATCACATTAGATGAGATAGTCTTAGCACATAAGCTAATTTTTCTTTATTATGGAACCACATCTTTCCAGTATTTAAGCCACTCCCTTGAAAGGCACATCTGATGCTGAGAGAAATAAGTAGAGCCAGGAAAACACTGTACACAGTAACAGCAGCACTGGGCAGAGGATCAACTCTGATTAGCGATTCAATGATCTAATACAAGTCCAAAAGACTCATGATGGAAAATGCTATCCACATCCAAAGAAAGAACTATGGAGTCTGAATATAGATGGAAGCATAATATTTTGTTTTCACTGTTGTTTTCTCTTTCTCCTTTTTTCCTTTCCTGGTTTTTCGTTTTTGTTCTGATTCTTCTTTCACAACATAACTAATATGAAATATGTTTAATATGATTGCACATGTATAGCCTGTATCAGATTGCATGCTCTCTTGGGAAGGGGGAAGGGGAGGCAGGAGGAGAAATTTTTGGAACTCAAAATCTTATAAAAGTGAATGCTGAAAAAATAAATTTTGTAAAAGGGGGGGAAGATTTAAAAAAAGGAAAGGCACATCTAAAGGATACATTAAGTCAAAGATGATTGAGAGGTCTGGAAGGTAAGGAAGGATGGGGAGTCCCAGTGATGCCGGCTGAATGACTTGCCTAGGGTCATACACCTATAATATAGCAGAACTTGGATTTGAAGTCAGATTTTCTGACTTCAGATCCAGTGAGGGGTGGAGGGAGAGGTGATTTCTACTACAACAACTCTTTCAGGTCAAAAGAATTAAGTGAAGCAATCATTTCTTGAATGATGTCATAGTTGTCCCCCCAAAAAAAAGTCAACACAGCTTCAAACAGATTCCTAGCACTCTCAATAAATAATTAACTTTGAGACTAAGTAAACTGGGCTTACTGTTACTTGTTATTTTAAAGATCTGTGATTTTTTACCAACATGCATACTGCATCACCACCAACATATATCTTACAAGCCCACCACATTTTAGCAGACGGACTGCAGGAATTAACATGGCCAAAGAAATTCATCACCTGGTGACCAACGTTCTGGCAAAAAATCTCATTCTGGCAAAAAATCTCTCTGAATTTGACTGACTTCGTCTGTGACTAAGAGAGGCAAAATGTCAGAGCCTTTTCGGCTAGGTATGATCTCCTTAAAGCTCAGGTAGTATAGAACTACTTGGATGATCTTGAGAGAGAAAAACAATCACACACCATCCCTGGGCCTCACTTTCCTCATGCGTAAAATACTGGGATTGTTCTCCTTCTGGCTCTAAATCCTATGAAAACACAGGATCCTCTCTACGACAGTATGAGTCATCAGAGTAGTATGTTAGGGGAAATACTATTAATAGCAGTTGAGAAAGAATACTATATTACTGTCCACAATATGCTACTACATAGAATAGGGAGGAAAGAAGTGGATTTTGTCAGAGACCTGCACTGATACTAACTAGTTATGTAACCTTGAGCAAATCACTTGGCCCTTAATTTCCTCTTCTGTAAAACAAGTGGATTAGACAAGACAACTTCCAAAGACTTTTCTTATCCCTAAAAATCTGTGGTCATGTCTTCAGTATAAACAAATCAGACCTGAAACTGTCACCTTGGTACAATATAAAGAATGGTGAATTTATGGTAAGGATATGTGTACTAATCCCAAACTAGCTGTCTAAACATAGGCAAGTCATTTAAAATGAGTTGTTTTTCTGATGTTGTAAAATGGGGATAATAACACTTTGGGGTTCTTGTGAAGAAAAATGTTTTTTTAAGCCTTAAAGTACTATATACATGTGTGTTATATTTCTGTAATAAAACAACTTTTGCTTGAATTATTCAGAAAATGGTGGGAAATGCCACAGAATCTCATGTGGTCCTAAATCTAAAGTGGAAAGACCCCTCAGAGGTCAACTAATCCAAGTGCCTTATTTTTACTGATGAGGGAACTAAACCCCAGGAAGGTTAAGTGATTTACCTAAAGCAAGGATTAAGGATCAGAGACAGCATTTGAATCCACGTTAATGTGTCCCAGGACCAGGAATATTGTGGCACCCCACTGCCTCACAATTTTAACCTCCAAAGTTTCAAAAGGAAATTGGTACGGAGTCAATGAGAGGGTAATTCAAATTATGTGACACCTTTTAAAAGATCTGTAAAAATTAAATATCTTATTTAAATGATTTCAGTGGTGAACAGAATATTCAATCATCCTGTCTCCTAAAGTTAACTTTTTATTGCAATATTGTAACCTATAGAATATCGGTCAATAAGCATTTATTAAGTGCCTACTATGTACCAGGCACTGCAATAAAACAGGATAAAAAAAACCAGTCCTTGCTCTAGTCTAGAGGAAGTTAATTCTAAGGGTGAGAAAACTAAAGTGACTGTGTACAAACAAGATATATACAAAGCAGATGTAAAGTAGCCTGAAAGAAAGAGGGAGACCTTTGGCAGCTGGGGAGACAAGGAAAGATCCCTTGCAAAAGGTGGAATCTGAGTTGAGTCTTGAAAGAAGGCAAGAACACAGAGAGGACAAAGCTTTCCAGGCATACAGGACAACCTAGGCATCTAGATAATAGGAGAGGGAGGGTCTAGGTTAATGTAACCAGATCATTCAGAGTGTAGAAGGAAACAAAGTGTCTAGAAAGCTAGGAAGCTTTTTGTGTCTCCTCCAGGATCAAAGAGCTGAAAGGAAATCTTAGAAAGCACCTTCTCCAATGCTTTCATTCATAAAAAAACAAAAACAAAAAAAAAACCTGAGACCCAGAAAAGGAAAGCGAATTGCCCAAATCAGAGGTAAGGAGATAAATGGAGAGTGCAGAGGTAGCGAGTGAGTGACTTGTTGTTCATGTGTCGGTCATTCATTCTGGAAGAGAACCGAGGCTTCAGGAAGGCGATGCCATGACTTGCAAATGGACTGGATTTACGTGAGGGAGGACAGTGCAGAGTCACCAGCCTCATTTTCTCCTCCTGAGCCATCAGGGCCCAGTGGCAAAATATAGATCAGGGCCACCCCCTAGTGAGTGGCAAAGCCATGACAACAAGACAGTTCTTTAGTGTTTTCAGAGTTGTGTCTCGGGAAGAAAATCCTCTTTAAAATATAGTTTGATCACACACACTTGCATGGAGGTACACACACAAAGCCACAGTTGTCAAACATCAGCCATCGGAGTCACTTCTCCAGAAAGCGTTCCAATTACGATGAATTGTTTGCTCTTGGCACTTTAGGGCCATTCATTAGTCTGACACCTGGCAAGTTCCCAAAAACCCAACAAAGGCCCTTGGTTTGGACAACGTAAACCCAAATCCTTACTTTTTGAGAAAGGTTTACAACAGTTTCCAATCACACCCTGTGCCCAACGATAAAACCATGGCAAGAAATGCCCTCCTCCCTCCCTTCCAAGTGCTGCCTGGTTTTTATCATCAAATTCCCGTGCCACAGTCTTCTCACTGGGGGCAGAAACTCCCAACAAGACCACACCCAGGGCGATACAGTCCGCAGGCCAGGCAGTCCCTCAGTACACAAAAACACGAGGAAGAAGCAGGGTGTGGCACAGTCAAGGCATTAGTCACCCGCGGCGTGCCAGCGTCACCGAGCCCCGAGATGACCTGGAAGCCCAGGGCACTTTGCCTGCCGTCTGTCAATCCGTGCCCCGGCTTAATAACCGGAGCGGAAAGCAGGACACGGACGGCTTCGGCAGGCGCTGCCCACCAAGGCGCAAAACCCCCCATCCATCACCTTTACCAACTTGGGGGGGCACACATGGAGCATGGGCAAGGAGAGGGTGGGCAAAGAGGAGAGGGAAGAATGGGGGGAGAGGATGGGAGGATGAGGAACAGGATGCGAAGACTGAGAAAGGATGGGGAGAATGAGAGGAGAGGGAGGCAAAAGGACGCGGGGAGAAAGAGAGCACTGGGGAGAGTGCGGGAGAGAAAGACGAGGATCGTGGGGGGAGAGACAAGGGGAGGGAGGAGAAACAAGGGGAGGGAGGAGGAAGTTGGGAGGAAAGGGGAGGGACGTGGAGAGAAGGGAGAGCGAGGGAGGGAAGGGAGAGCGAGGGAGGGAAGGGAGAGCGAGGGAGGGAGGGGAGGGAGCCCCGCCCGGCCCCTCACCCTCACCTGGAGCCCGGAGGAGAGGCCGCAGCCCCATGCTCCCGGCTCCCTAGGGCTCCCGGCCGCCTTACCGCATCGCTGCCCGCCACATGGTGCCGCCGGCCCGCAGCCTCCGGAGCCGCGGCGAGAGGAACGCGACTGGCGGGCCCGCCCGCCCCGCCCTGTCCTGCCGCGGGGAGGGGACGCGTCTCAAACCTCCCAAAGCCAAACTTCTCTTCCAGGCGGCGCCCTGACGCGAGGCGGGGGCGGGGCGGGTCTGGGGGCGGGACCCAGGAGGCGGGGCCTCGGCGCGGGGGGGGGGGGGGGGAGCGGGCTCTCAGCGCCCGGGCCCTGTGGGCTTAGAGATGCTGCCCCGGCCTTCGTAGGCCTTCCGGGGTTCTTAACTTGGCCTCGGTCAGGTGGTCCTTGTGTGCTTTGATGACTCAGTATAATCGATACTTTGTAACACTTTGTACAATACTTCGCAGTCCAGGGCATTTCATTTTGTGCATTTCAAAACTGTAGTCTAGTTTTTTGCCTTTCTTTGTATCCCCATTGAAAGCACAGTCCTGGCACATAGTAAATGTTTAGGTGACTGGCTGACTCAAATCTTTCTGGGCCACCTATTCCCACTTAGAGATGTCTGCAAAGCTCACTTGTTTGATGGTTAAAGGTATCACTTGTTGACACTTGGGCTTGTATCGTATCTCCCATGGCACCTAACAGTGCCTTGACCTCAAGAAGCACTCAAATGCCTTGTGATTGATTTGGGTTTTCCTTGTGGCTTAATTTTTTTTTTTTTTTATTGATGCTAGGGAGGTTCTGGGAAGAATGCATTTGGAATGGAAAACGTGGTGTAATGGGAAATCCCGTAGTAGAATGAGCCTTGGACTTGGAGTCTGAAGTCAGGCTCAGACAAAATCTGTATTAGCACAAGCAATAATGATAATTACTCATGTTAACCTAGCACTTTGAAGTTTGCAAAGGGTTTCACATGTCTCATTGGAGTGTCGCAACAGGCCTGTATTATCGCCATATAATAAATGAAGAAACTGGGTCTCGAGCCACTAAATGACAGCTTATCAATACTAGATTCCCTGTTTCCAAATGCAGCCATAGAACCTCTCTGAGCCTCGGTTTCCCATCTGTAACATGGCAATAATACCTATACCATTTACCTCTGAGTATTATAGTGAAAATAGCACTTTGTAAACCATGAAGTTCTTAAATTTGAGCTGTCATTAACTACACCATAACAGTGAGTTGAACCAGTTTGCAATTTTGTGCAATCGGGTAAATGATGAATTTATAGTCAAATATATATGGGGGGAACGTGCTAACATATATTAGCAGAGTATATAATTGTATGCTGATGCAGACCAAAATAATTTTTGGTAAGCAAAGATGCTGGAATTCATCAGTCTAAACAGAACATAGCATCAGGTGAAAAAAATACAAGTTTTAACTTAAGAAAGAATCAGCAAAGCATTTTACTAGAAAGCAGTGCTTCTCCAGAGTACACTTAGAGACAGATTAGCAGTTCCACAAATGGACTACCTAAGAGATCTTCTTTGTTTTCAGGAGAGAATATTTTTCCGTTTACTAACTAGTTAATTGGACTGAGGGTATTTAGTCAGAAAGCTCTACAAAGCTTCTTGGATCTTGTGCAAACTTTCTTTAAATCTAGACTATTCAGATGGGAATCACTACCTGTTAATGGCAATTCGGGGTTATCTGATTATACAGACCAAGGTTCTTGCTTCCTTTTTAACTTTAGTGTGGTATAATAAAAGAACAGTAGATTCGGAGTCAGAAGACCTGAATTCAAGCCCTGCTTTTTCTCAGTAATCAGCAGAGCCTTTTATAATAACCAATTAAAGATACCTGGTTAATCATTCAGCCAGTGATATTAGTAGAAAAAGAGAGGTGAATGATTTCCTCCCCTAACCTGATATACCCAGTGCTTAGCACAGTGCCTGGCATAGTAGGCATTTAATGAATGCTTATGGACTGGCACTACCAAACAATTGGTGCTTACCAGCAAACTTGTTAAGAATCCCACATCTGCCAATGCATTCATCACATGCTTCAAACTAAGTCAGTTATGTGTGCCAGGCACTTTGTTAATCAAGAAAAGCAATGAAACTTCAACATCCTAACAACGTCAGACACACCTTGCATTTTCCTCGATCTTGGTGGGAACACTTTAATAGTCAGATCTGTCAGGGTTAATTTTTCGTGGATAAGCCATGACAAATTCTCCAGAAATTTACCAAAGCAAGGAAAGAGATTTTATGGTGTTTTTTGACTTGAGAGTCCGGACCTTCAGGCTCCCTTTCTGGAGTTGATAAATTGGCTCATTAGCAATCTCGGCTCCAAAATGAGCATCAGAAACCTCCCTGAGTTTCCAAGAGAAGCTACATAGTCCAATAGAGGGCTATTTTCAGTGAGGCAGGGAGAATCCCAGGTCTAATTCTGGCCTTCTGGTCCGGACACCTTGATCAAGTCTGTAGGGAATCTCTGAAGCTAGAAATCCAGCAACAACTGGAATTGGTCCAGGAACTCTGGGAAATCCTGTACCCAAGTAGCAAAAGAATCTGGCAGAGTTTCAGGTACTGTCTGGGGCCAAGGCTACTGACACTGATGCCCACGCTAAGAGTTTGCCTCCTTCAGAGGTCTTAGAAGACTGCCACTGCAGCTCAATGATCTCTGAAGCCCCCTGCTGGGTGACTTGCCAAACAGGAGCAACTAGCAACTGCCTGCTGTGGGCTATGTGCCATCTTGTCTACTTTAGAAAATTGGTAATACTGTTAAATATCCCTGGGGGAAAGCCAAAAGATGCTGGAGATAGGGGTCCACCCAATCCAGGAAGGGGATTCCCTACTTTGTAAGGGTGCAGTCTCATATAAGAAATGCACAAGCATAAATGAAAAGACCCAGCTGGGTTGGTGCTATGATAGCTATCTAGAGTCCCCAAATCTAGGAGACCTGGATGAGTGGGAAAACTGATTATAGGAGCAAAATTTCAGTCCAGTCCAATTTCAGTCCTTTAAGAAGCAAGATACAGAAAGTTCTACAATTGTTTGCCTCACTCAATCTTTTGAAGAATTACTCAAGGGACCATGCATTAGGGTCCCTTTTTTATAGGATTCTGAATGGCTATCACATTAGGAGTTGGTTTCTCAGCATAACAATATCATCTCAAAGTTATTAAAGCTAAGGGATTAGGGATCCCTTATTAGCATAATGTTTTTTCTGTTTTTACTGCATATATCTGGAGCTTATCAGCAGTTTGCAGACAAAGGGCCATTTGCTGGGGTCTATCTGGCTTCTCTTAATTTAGCAGTTGTCTCTGAACTTAGCCTTAATTAATTTAAGAGTCAGTTTTGGCTAGTACCTTTATTTGTTCCCCTTTTTCTTCGTTCCAGTTTCTTATTTATTATTCCCTTATACTGGCTACTTATATACCTACTTACTTTACTAACTGGTGCAGTATTTGGGGGGACCATAACAAGATATAAATTCACCACACCAAGAGTAATAAAAATTCTCTTTTCACCATGTTTTGGGATTAAGTGAAAGATCAAAGAAGGGATAGAGCCTCTATTCTGAGAATATAGAATAATGACCATCAATGAGAGATGGAAGGCAGAAATCCTTAATTCTTATTTTGCTTTTAATTTCTTTGCCAAAGAAAACTATTTGGGGGTTGGGAAAAATAAAGCAAATATGATTAATAGTTTATTGAATCCCAAGGTAACTGAGAAGATGATTAGAGAGTACCTCATTATCCTCAGTGAGTTCAAGTTAACCAGTATGAATGGAAATACATGCCAAGAACCCAGAGGACTATAAAATTGTCCATGCCCTTTGACCCAGCAATACCGCTTCTAAGTCTGCACCCCAAAAAGATCACAAAAATGGGAAAAGGACCCACTTGTACAAAAATATTTATGGTAGTTCTTTTTGTGGTGGCCAAGAATTGGAAATTGAGGGGATGCCTATCAACTGGGGAATGGCCGAACAAGCTGGGGTATATGAATATAATAGAATACTACTGTTTCATAAGAAATGATGAGCAGGTGGAGTTCAAAAAAACCTGGAAAGACTTAACATAAACTGATGCTGAGTCAGGGGAGCAGAACCAGGAGAACATTGTACACGGTAACAGCAAAGTTGTTGGAACACCAACTTTGAGAGACAGCTCTTGATAGATGTAGCTTTTCTCAGCAATACAGTGATCTAAGACAATTCCAAAAAATTCATGTTTGGAAAATGCTATCCACATCCCGGGAAAGAATTATGGTATCTGAATGCAGATCAAAGGATATTCTCTCTCTCTCTCTCTCTCTCTCTCTCTCTCTCTCTCTCTCTCTCTCTCTCTCTCTCTCTCCCTCTCTCTCTCTCCCTCTCTCTCTCTCTCTTTCTTCTTCCTCATGGTTTTTTCCCTTTAGTTCTAATTCTTCTTTACAACATGACTAATATGGAAATATATTTAATGTGCTTGTACATGTATAGTCTGTATCAGATTGCATGCTGTCTTGGGAAGGGGGAGGGCAGAAGGAGGGAGAGAAAATTGAGAACTCCAAATAGAAGTGAATGTTGAAAACTAAAAACAAATAAAACTTAAAAAAGAAAAAAGAAAACCAGGACCAACAAAAAACAAATAGCAAGTTGTACATAATAGATTTGCAGTTTCATGTGCAATCATTTTTTTTTTATTTTTCTACTATGTTGTAGAAATGTTTCTTTTATTTCATGAATTAAAAATTAAATAAATAAAATTTTTAAAAAAGAAAATATATACCAAGCTACTAAATGAGCTAATGTGTTCATTGGACTTCCTGCAGAGATTCTTGAAACCTCAAAGAAAAATAGGAAATGTACCACAGGACTAGAGATAGACAAATAGTAGATAAAATTTTCAAAAAGTGAAGGCAGATTGCTCAAAGTACAGATCAGGGAATTTGACTTTGGTCCCTGGTAAGGTTCTCAAATGAATTACTCCAGGCATGGAAAGTAATACATAGAAAGGGGGAAAGTGATCAGTAGGAACTAACATGGATTCATTAAGAAAAAAAACAAGGCAAAACTTAGCTTCATTTCTTTTTTTCTTTTTTTATAAGGTTTTAAACTAATGGGGCAGGTACAGGGCTTCCTGGGTGACTGTTAGATCTAGAGTTGGGAAGACCTGAGGTCAAATTTGGCTTTAGACAGTTATTAGCTTTGAGACCCTGGACAAGTCACTTAACCTCTGCCTTAATCCACCGGAGAGGGAAATGGCACACTACTCCAGTATCTTTGCCAAGAAAACCCAAATAGGTCACGTAAGAAAAACCAAGATTCCTAGTACGATCTTAAGGCTACATTAATAAAAAAGGGCTTGTTGTAATTGTTCGATTGTTTTTCAGGCATGTTCAACTCTTTATGACCCCATTTGGGATTTTCTTGGCAAAAATATTGGAGCGGTTTGCCATTTCCTTCTTTAGTTCATTTTACAGATGAGGAAACTAAAGCAAAGACAGTTAAGCAACTGCCCAGGATCACTCTAGTAAGTGTCTGAGATCAGATTTGAACTCTGGAAGATGTCACCCTGACTATGCCACCTAGCTGCAATAATAAAAGGCTAATGTCCAGAATAAAGCAAGTGACCATCCCACTGTACTGTATCCTGGACAGACTACAAAGGGAGCATCGTATTCAGTTGTGAGTGGCTCTTCGGAAAATCATTGAAAAGCCAAAGCACATACAGAGAAGGAACCTAGAAACTTGTCATATGAAAATTAGTAGAAAAATGGGGACCTTTAGCCTAAGGACAAGACTTAGCAAAAATCTGATTGTTACCTTTGAGTATTTGAAGAGCTGTCCTAAGAAAAGATGGATTAAACCTGCCCTGCTTAACCCTAGAGGGCAGAACTAGGACCAATGGGTGATTTTAGCCGATAATTAGAGCTATGGAAAAGTGGAATAGCCTTCTTCAGTAGGTAATGGGTTCCTCATCACTGGAGGTCTTCAAATGGAGGCTGAAGGACCACTTGTCAGAGGAGATCCCTCTGGTGGTATGGTTGGACTAGATCAGCAGTCTAGAAAGCTGGGGCTGGAACTTCTGGAGAGCCATGGTCTGACCCCAACAAGTATGTAATTAACCACTCAGAGAATGGAAAGAATGAGTTGTATCTCACCCATCTCATAAAAGCTCACTATGAGGCCTACCACCAACACAATCACACCTACCCTTTCCCCTCAACATTTCTTCTTCCATACAAGCTTACAGCTCATAAGAATTTGGCCCTTTGGACAATCATAATCCAATCATAAACATGGCTCACCTTAGTTCCTAAAGTAACAGTTAGCCAGACGCTTTCCCCTATTTGTCCACCTTCTATACTCCAAGTTACCTCATTATTATAGCAGATACCCCTCAGAAATGGCTTCTACTATCCGTGGGGGGGAGGGGTGGCTGGCTTCTGCAAGACAGGCCAGTGACTAGTGAGTTAAACCCCACTCCCTTTTTCATTTGGGGAGGAGCTAAATGAGTCGCACAGGATGAGCAGAAATGGATGGATGATGATGTGCATCTCAAATCTTTCCTCCAAAACCCACTTTTCTTCTGAAATTCCCTATTTCTGTTGAGGCCCTCACCATCACCTACATTCACAACCTCAGTTTCATCTTCCGTGCCTAATTCTTACCCACCCTATATATCCAGTCAGATGCCAGATCTTGGCTTTTTTACTTCCGTGATTTTCTCCCATTTGACTCCTCTTCATTCATTCTGTCACCACCACGGTTCAGACCCTTATCACCTCAGCCTGTGCTACTATAATAACTTCATAATTGGTCTCCCTGCCTCAAGTCTCTCCCAATCCATCTTCCACACAGCTGCCCAAATGACTTTCCTAAAGTACAGGTCTGACAGTATCCTCCCCTATACAATAATATTCTAAGATAAAATTTTATTTCAACTTTATACCATCCTTTCCTAATTTCTACTTTGAAAAGTTACATAATGCACATAACTACTAATAGTAGTAGTACTTCATATTTATTATGTTATATGAAGGCAGTGTGGCATCAAGCACTCAGAACCAGAAAAACCTTAGTTCAAGTCCCAAATCTGATACATACTGACAAGATGATGCTAGGAAAACCATTAAAAATCTTCTCTGTGCTCTAGGCAACACTAACACTATAAGTTGCTAAACAAGTCTTCACCTAAATTACTAGAGTTTTCACAGATCCAGTCCCTCTCCCTTGTATATTGTAATTTATAAAAAAGTTAATATCCACATATTGAAGTTATGTGCTCAAATTTTTTTTTTCTGATAGAAATTTGTGATGAAAAGAAGTCTGGAGATCACAGGAATAGATGACTTTTTTGGGTCCTTCCAACTGAGATCCTATGATTTTCTGATCATTTGTGTCAATCCCCTCATTTTACAAGAAAGGAAGGAACTAGAAGCCCGGAGAAGTGACCTGATTTACCCAGTGTCAGAACTGACAGTAGAGCCCAAGTCACCTGATTCTCAGTCCAGTGCTCTGTTACATCATCCCACTGTTCTCAAGGACTGATTTTTTTGTCTCTTCATTTTTATTCTTCCTACTGTCTACATATAAAAGAAAAGTAAGTTGTCAGATAGATTTGTGGAATTACAGAGTTGGAAGTTTACCCCCCTCTTTTTTACAAATGGGGAAGTTGAGGCACAGTGACTTGCCCAAGGTCCTGCAGGGAGTTAGCTGTAAAGTTGACACTAGTTCTCAGGCTTCTTGACTTCCAACACAGTGGTTTGTTTGTTTTTCAGGGTTTTTTCCCCAACACTGATGATATATTCTGAAATCCTTAATTCACTTTATTTTTAAAATGCATGTTATATAACATAAAATTGTATGCTATATGACATACACACATACCTGCTACATAACATGCACATTCACAGCTTTATTTTAAGGCTGAGCTCAATATGACACTAGGGTTATTCTTTGATCCTCTTTTATGCACTTTCTCTTATTTCCCTACATGTTTATTTGTCACTAAATTTGTCCTACTAAAAATTAAAAGAAAATCTTTAAAGAACACCGACCAAACTATTCAGTTTGTACAACCTAAGAATATTTACTCTTAACACAGAGACTGTCTTTTCTAACATTCTCTGGTCTAGAATAAATTATTAGAGTTCATAAAATAAGTGATATGTATAAAAAGATCCAAGATTTAAGGAGCATGATTTTAAGTTCTTCCCTTAAAACAAGTTATACAGGGAGTAGAAGGACGCACGTTCACGAGCTCCAACCCACAACCCACAGAATTAATGTAAAAAGAGACCCCCATAACTTCTGGACCACTGAAAGGGGTACAGAAACAGAGTGGAAGAGATTTCCATGCCAGAGAGCCCTGGAGACCCGTCCCCAGGGTCCGTCGCGCCCCGGAAAGCGTACCCCACTCCAGCGCTGCCCTGGCCGTGGCCCCAGAGAAGCTGACCTGAGCAGGCTTCAGGGACGGAAGCTCCGGCAGCCGGGAAAGTCCCTCGCCCACAGAAGCTACAGGTCAGTGAGAGAGACGGCTGGCTGAGGGGAGTGGGGTGTCTCTGTGACTCGGGCCCACTCGGGAGGAAGCGGCGGTGGCAGAGGCGGGGGCGGCAGTGGAGGCAGCAGGCGGAGGCAGTGGTGGCTGCGGCCCAGGACTCCCCCAGCAGCAGGCAGGATCTTCATTACTGAAAGTCTCTGCATAAACAACCTGAGGGAGCTGAGCCTGGGAGATGGCCCTGCTCCACCCCACTCCATTACTGAAGGCCTCTGCATAAAGCCCCTAAGGGAACTGAGCCTGGGAGGCGGCCCCCCCACCCACTCCGTTCCTGAAGGTCTCTGCATAAAGCCCCTGAGGGAGCTGAGCCTGGGAGGCGGCCCTGCCCCCACCCCAGCACCAGAACTAAAGCTCACATTGATTCGCAGGTGGGAGGTGTGGAAAGCACATTTGAATTTCACCCCAAGCACTAGCTGGGTGGATCTAGGCGGGGGTGGACAGGAATCTCAGAAGTCAAGTAACTGGCTGGGAAAATGCCTAGAAAAGGGAAGAAAAATAAGACTATAGAGAGTTTTTTCCAACAAATGCAAATGATCCCGACATTCAGATCTGATGACGAGGATGTATTCTTGCCATCAAGGGAAGACGTGGAGGGCGGGGCCTCAGTACCCCAGACACCCCAGGGGGATGTCAGGTGGGCTCAGGCCTTGGAAGAGCTCAAAAAGGATTTTGAAAAGCAAGTTAGATAGGTGGAGGAAAAACTGGGAAGAGAAATGAGAGAGATGCAAGAAAAGTATGAAAAACGGGTCAATACCTTGGTTAAGGAGACCCAAAAAAATGCTGAAGAAAATAACACCTTGAAGAATAGGCTCACTCAATTGGCAAAAGAGGTTCAAAAAGCCAATGAGGAGAAGAATGCTTTCAAAAGCAGAATGAGCCAAATGGAAAAAGGGGTTCAAAAGTTCACTGAATTTAATAGTTCTCTCAAAATTAGAATGGAACAGATGGAGTCTAATGACTTTACCAGAAACCAAGAAATCACCAAACAAAACCAAAAGAATGAAGAAATGGAAGAGAATGTGAAATAGCTCATGGGAAAAACAACTGACCTGGAAAATAGATCCAGGAGAGACAATTTAAAAATTATGGGACTACCTGAAAGTCATGATCAAAAAAAGAACCTAGACATCATCTTCCATGAAATTATCAAGAAAAACTGCCCTGACATTCTAGAACCAGAGGGCAAAATAAGTATTAAAAGAATCCATCGATCACCGCCTGAAAGAGATCCAAAAAGAGAAACTCCTAGGAACATTGTAGCCAAATTCCAGAACTCCCAGCTCAAGGAGAAAATCTTGCAAGCAGCTAGAAAGAAACAATTCCAGTACTGTGGAAATACAATCAGGATAACTCAAGATCTAGCAGCTTCTGCATTAAGGGATTGAAGGGCATGGAATAGGATATTTCAGAAGTCAAAGGAACTAGAACTCAAACCAAGAATCAGCTACCCAGCTAAACTGAGTATAATACTTCAGGGGAAAATATGGTCTTTCAATGAAACAGAGGACTTTCAATCATTCTTGATGAAAAGACCAGAGCTGAAAAGAAAATTTGACTTTCAGACACAAGAATGAGAAGAAGCATGAAAAAGTAAACAGCAAAGAGAAGTCTTAAGGGACTTACCATAAGTGATCTGTTTACATTCCTACATGGAAAGACAATATTTGTAACTCTTAAAACTTTTCAGTATCTGGGTAGTTGGTGGGACCACACATACACATGTACACGCATGCATGCACACACACATACGCACATGCACACACACACAGAGACAGAGAGCACAGAGTGAATTGAATAGGATGGGACCATAGCCGAAAAGAAATTAAGGTAAATGGTGAGAGAGAAATGTAGTGGGAGAAAGGAGGGTGAAATGGAATAGGGTAATTATATGTCATTTAAGAGGCAAGTAGGAGACTTTTTAGTGGAGGGAAAAAGAGGAGAGCTGAGAAAAAAAAAAAAACAATTAGTTTACCCTCATCACATTTGACTAAAGGAAGGAATAAAATGCACACTCATTTTGGTATGAAAACCTATCTTACAGTATAGGAAAGTGGGGGAGAAGGAGACAAGCAAGGGGGGGGGGATGATGGAAGGGAGGGCAAAGGGGAGAGGGAGCAATTTGAAGTCAACACTTGGGGAGGGACAGGATCAAAAGACAGAAGAGAAACAATGAGGGGCAGGGTAGGTTGGAGGGTAATTCAGTTAGTCTCACACAACACGACTATCAGGGAAGTTATTTGCAAAATTACACAGATATGGCCTATATTGAATTGCCTGCCTTCCCAAAGGGAATGGGTGGGGAGGGAGGGATGGGGAGAATTTGGAACTCAAAGTTTTTGGAACAACTGTTTAGTATTGCTGTTGCTACTAGGAAAGAAGACATACAGTTAATGAGGAATAGAAAGTCATCTGGCCCTACAGGAGAAAAGAGAAGATGGAGACAAGAGAAGGGAGGGATGACAGAAGAGAGGGCAGATTGGAGATAGGGAAAATTAGATTGCTTGGGGTATTGTGGTGGGGGGAGGGGATAAAAGGGGAGAAAATTTGGAACCCAAAACTTTGTGAAAATGAATGTAAAAAGTTAAAGAAATAAATAAAGAAAAAAAAAAAACAAGTTATACATTTTTTGGATAGCTTGGCAATTGTGATCCTGGAAAGGACATCCAATCAGTTGGGCAATAAGGATTTATTAAAGGCCTGCTATGTGCCAAGCACTGTGTATACCCTGAGGATACAGAGGAAGGCAAAAGACAACTCGTCTTCTCCAGAAGCTCACGTACTAGTACTGGAGACAACATGCCAACAACTGTGTAGAAATCAGATGTATCTAGGATAAAATGCAGATAAGCAATAGAGGGAAGGTGCTAGAATTAAGGGGAAATGGGAAAAGTTTTGCTAGAAGTTAGCTGGCCCTTGAAAGAAGTCAGGAGGTGAAATAAGGAGGTATAACAGTCCAGGAGACAGTGTTTCAAGCAATAATAATACTAACAACAAAGAACATTTATATAGTACCTACTATTTTCCAGGCACTATACAAAGCACTTTACTTGGAGAGGCTGTTTTATGCAAATCCTTTCTATTTCAAACTAGCTTGGTTTTTTTCTCAGGTATTCACAATGAGTGGTTATTGCTGGTACTAAAAAATAATCATTCCAGGTAACCTATATTGTAGCTGAACAGTATGAAATAAATTGCTATGTGGTATAAAAAGAAAATGAGAATGTGCTTTCCACAAGCTAGAATATAAAAATAAATCCATTTCTTATATTTTGTGACCTTTTTCTTTGGCAGGAAGGGAAGAAATGACCGTTGCTTTTATATTGTAAAATATGTTCATTAAATGTCTTCATACATTAAATTAGACAGGGGCTAACCCAAAAGCTGGAAAAAAAATGTGGGTATTTATTAGCTAAGAAATGGTGAAACAAGTTATGACTATTTATTTAATTTACTATTACAACTTAAGAGATAAAGAATATGAGGAATTTTGAGAAGCCTGGGAAGGTTTGCATGAACTGATGCAGATTGCAGTAAGTATAAACGGGAAAATCATATATGCAGTGACGAAAGTAGGAACATGGAAAGAATAGTAAAAGAAACCTCAACTCAGTTTTACTGAAATAAATCGTCTTGCTCCCAGAGAACTGAGGATGAAAGAGATTTTCCTCTTAATATAAAGGGGAGGAACTATGAGTATGAAATGCTGCGCGCACTGAAAGAGTCATTTTTGCTTAACTTTTCCTTTGGATTCAACATCAGATATATGGGGAAATAACTTATACATAAAAGTATATAAAAGAAGGAAAATATACATGCTCTATAGCACTTGAGGGGAGAGAGACAAAGATGTCCAGGAACAGAAGGAAATGTTCAGCAAGTTATATTTCCAGCATGTTAGGAAGCGCCACTCAAAGGAGCAAATTCTCTACCATAACTTTCTGGTTTTTTGCTCTAGTCCATTAACTCCATTTTGTTGTGGTACCACAGTAACAGAGATGGTATTCAATATATAATTAAAATAAATATGCCCAATCATGCACCGTTTATTGCTTATACAAAGATGCATGAGCAATTATCAATGTCATTACAATAAGTAGCCTGATAACATTAAATAGCATAGGCAAACAATGAGCCAATATCTGGGAGCGACCTTTTTTTGTGTTGTTGGACTGGGCGTGGTGGTTCTGTAATGGAATATTTCTACCCAAATACCCAATTTGTATAGAAAATGTGCTTGAAAAACCATCTTGTCAATTTAAAAGCAAATGATTGTGTTCTACTTGAAGTAGAAAAGAGAAGTCTAAAAAAAAATCATCTCTTTTCTGGATTATGGCTAATATGTAACAAGATTAGAAAGATGAAGGGTCAATTGTTGCAGATAGTTCCAGATGGAAAAAAATTCTACAGCTCCCATGGATCTATGGTAGGTTGCCTTTCAATAGCAATAAATTCCTGACATTTGGAAACTTCCATGAATAAGTGCTGAGTCAGTGAACATTTGGGAAAATGTTATTCCATATCTTTCAAAAATCTAGGGAAGAATGTATATATGTATACATATATATGCACATTTGTTTGTATGTAAATATATGTTGATATGATAGAGCAAGACATTATGTAATTTTTCTCAAAGGCACCAGCAAAGAGAGGCTAATTTCTGAGAAGCTTTAATTTTTTATCACTTCCTCTACCTTTCATCATTTCTACTTTTCGTGGCTCTAGAGAAAAACCAAGTGCTAAATAATTCTTGGCTCTGGCAGAGCTCCTCATACTTCTGTCCTACTGCTTTGCTCTTACTTTAAAACACAATCACTTAAATTCATTATTATTAGTGACACAGAAATAGACTAATCCCTAAGTAGAGGTATCCAAAACTTCAAGATGCTGGGCCACAAACCAAGGCTTCAGAAAAACCACATTTAAACAAAATGGGTCTTAAGATAGGGTTCCAATAGACAGAATGTCCTCCTCTCACTCAGTCTTCACCTCTCACATCTATCTATTTTGTTGTTTTTACTGAGTTGTTTCAGTCGTTTTGACTCTTCATGACCCTTTTGGGGTTTTCTTGGGAAAGACAGTGAAGTGGTTTGTCATTTCCTTCTCCAGTTCATTTTACAGATGAGGAAACTAAGACAAACCAGTATTAAGTAACTTGCCCAGGGTCACATAGCTAGTAAGTGTCTGAGGTCGGATTTGAACTTAGGAAGATGAGTCCTCCTCACTGTGGGCCTGGCACTGTGCCCACTGTGCCACCTAATTGCCCTCTATCCATTTTAAATCGATTCTGGTTTTGTTCAGGCTCATGGATTCACATACCAATCCTTTTTTTTCTGCATATCACTGTCTACCATGTAGCTTTCTGACCTGCTCAATCCATTGGTTATGCTTTCACATAATAGCTATGCCAACTACCACTGTGTTGACTCAGTTTTCCCTCTAGGCCAGCAATAAACTGTTCCTAACTTCACTACTGTATGCCTGTGAAGCCTGGAGAGTCTATCAGTGCCATGCCAGAAGACTGAACTGCTTCCACTTGAACTGTCCTAGGAAGATCACCTGGTAAAATAAGGTACTGGACACCGAGGTCCTTTCTCAAACTAAACTGCCAAGTATTCAAACTCTCCTGCAGAGAATGCAACTCTGATGGGCTGGCCATGTGGCCCTAATGCCAAATGTACACATACCTAAAAGATTATTTTATAGAGGACTTGCATAAGGCAAATGTTCACGCAGTGGTCAGAAGAAGCAGTACAAGGATAGTCTCAAGGTCTCTGTGAAGAACTTTAGTATCAATTGTGAGTCATAGGAGACACTGACACAAGACCTCCCAGCATGATGCATCTACATCAAAGAAGGCACTGAAGTCACCATCTCTGAAGTCAGACTCATTTTCTTTTCTCACCAAGCCTTTGGAGAGACTGGAGATGAGCTGGAAACACATTCCAAGGAGGTATGACTATGGCTGGGACGCCAGAGGCTCTGAAAGTTGGTATGGGCAATCACAGGAGGTATCAGACCCTAATACTGTGTATATCAAGGGTGCCTGCGAAAATAATGGAAGAGAAGAAGCGCAAGTAGGTATGGGTGTCTACTGGAGACCAGACCATGATCTAAACATAAGTGGTACACATTCTGGACAACAGATAAACCAAAGAGTATCATTAGAATGAGCCACCAAAGAGATTGAGCAAGCAAAGGCCCAAAATAAGGACAGATTTACTGTTTACACAGATAATCAACTTATCACCAAAGGTATGAATGAATGGATTGGCACCTGGAAAGAAAGTGGCTGGAAAACAAGTAAAAATAAAGATGTTGTTGACAAAGACCAATTCACTAAGCTGGATAATATGACTCAGGACATGAATGCTGAGTGGAAGTATGTACATACCCATTTGAAAGTTGAAGGCAATGCTGAAGCTCAAAGATTAGCCAGAGAAGCAACTAGAAAGTGAGAAGACTCAATCAATACTTTGCAGATGGTGAAATTTAAAGTGTCACTCTCCTTAACCTTGCAATATGATCTCCAAACAAATCTCTTTACCCTTTCCCCCTCCTTGTGTTGTAGCTATCTTCCATGGCTATCTTTAGTCATTTTTTCATTTGTTTTCTCGGTTTTTCTATGTGCTATTTTAATTTTTCTTCAATAATATAAACAAAATACTGTATACTATCCTATAAACATATTATGATTAACTGTAGAAATTGTTCACATGCACTCATAACAGAAAGAGAAACGCAGATATCTTCATCTCTGTCAGATCCAACTGAAATCTTGACATGCTCAATGCTTGCCCCAAACCACCAATCCAGACTGCTTGACTGCTCACGTGACTTCAGAGTAATGGGCTTACTTTTAGGCAAAATGGACCGTGAAACAAACCTTGCTATTTGCCCTGAAACTGCTTTCTAAGGATTTCCTGGCTTTACCATTTGCCCTGATTCTATGCCCTACAGTATCCCAATATCATCTGGCCTTCCAACAGTCTAAAAATGGCTGTATGGACCTAGCAATCTGCCCTTCTGGTGCATTCTTATCACTTTTAGGACTTAGAACTTTTAAAAGTCTTTTCATTTACCCAGCAACTGAACTCTCTGACATGATGTCTTTCCCAGCAAAGTGTGAACTTGACCATAGACTGTCTTTCTGTAGTTGTCGTCCATCCCCAGTATTGAGCATAGCACTTGGAACTTAGTAGGAATAGGAATTCCATAAATGTTTTTTCATTAAAAAAAAAAAAGAAGGCAATGTACTCCATAAGCAAAGCAAAACCACAGTAGCACAGAGTAAGTATGAGCTGTGCAAATCCAGAACCATCTCCATCCCAAATGTTCTAATGGACTACCTGTGCCCAACTTGTGATAGATCCTCCAAACTCATATTGGACTGATCAGCCACAGCCAAACACATTTTATCCTGAACTCAATATTGTGATGTCATTGATCCTCTTCAAGAATAAAGGAAGAACAACCAACCAAAGCCAACTACCACGGCTAGCAGTTATCACAATTCCCCCACGGCTACCCACCTAAATATGGGTGCAATATCAGCCAACACTTAATAACATTGCTCATAGAGTAAAAACTGGAACCTCAGCGGCTTTCCATGTAATTGAAAAGTTAGGACTTGCCACAACTTATAAATTTAAAAGTTCTTAAAATACTTTCAGGATCGCTGACTTTATTTATGTTGACATCCCTCCCCGTAACCAAGATACATTTCCACTATACCTTAGCACATTGTCTTTATAAATTCCCATGCACCTGTTGATCAACCTTCTTGTATGAAAACTTTCCTATTTCAGTCATGAAATTACGCACAATGTCTAATCCATACGTGAAGCTTTTCCCACTTTGATATTAAGGAAATCAAATTGTATTCTATTTTATAACTGATTCAATTCTATATCACTGCCAACATTTTCTATAACTGCCTAAGTCGTGTTTCTTTGAATTAAGTTCCAGAAATTTGTAGGTTCAGAAGTTGTCTTCCTCTCTGAGTAAAGTTTAGAAGTTCAGCTTCCCTGTAAATCACTTTAATTAAAATAAACTTGTTATCTCTAAATACTTGTGCAATTACAGGAAATCTGTAATCTACTTAACATCAAGCAGAATTTACTAGCAAGATGGAAGGAGGGGTTGTTGCTAGCCCTGCATTCTCAATTCCTAGCCAATCATATTGTTTCCCATACCTATGACACTTCTGATTCTATAACCAATCACATTGTCTTTCCCATCTATCATGCTGCCTTCTGTTTTTGGATGTTCATCCTTGTGTCTATAAAAGTGATCCATCAGCCTTCATTCAGGGTCTTGCTGAGGAGGCTGAGGCTTTATTGGCAAATTCACATTTGCTTGCTAATAAAGTGATCATGTTCAGAGTTTGTGTCTTAGTTAATTTTAATTTCAATCACAACAATATAGCCAATCATAATTTATGTTCCAGTGCCATAGCCTTTAAAAATTCAGGGTTACCCTCAGACCACAACAGAAAATCCGATTAAGACTTTAGGGACCTAAAGAAGTAATCAACTACAAATATGCTTTAAGGAGCACGGATGTTGAGCTAGAAGGGACCTTGGAGGCCATTACGTCCATGCTGCACTATCCCTAGAAAAGATGGAGCTTCAAAATGCACGTTGATATTTCTCATTGCTTAGGTTTATAGATTATAAAATTTTCTTGGTTGTTTAATTTGCATAATACATGTGCTTAGGTACAAATTCAGGTTTGCATTCTCTGGAGGTAGGAAATATGAAAATACAGGGTAGTATAATTGTTACTTCATATTCGCAGAGATATTTTCGTCATTCTTTTCCACTTATCTTTATGAGTAATTTGATGGGACTGCCCAGGCTGCTTAGTACTATTTGTCTAGGTAAATAATTTGCTTCTGAAGGCTATACTCACTCATTAATGCTTCTGCTTAGCTAAATGTGTGGAAGTAAGGATCCTAATCCCTAAAGAGTAGGAAGAACCTTGTTTTATCAAGGTAAAGTCTCTTTGGAAATCCCGTCCTCCCATTCTCTGAGTCCCTACTTCTGTTCTAATCTTTATTTTTAGTTTCTTCTCTTGACACAAACAGTTCTTTTAGAATTTTACAGATTTGTAGAGTAAAAAGAGGTCTCAAGGATTATTGTAATAAAAAATGTATATTGTTATAATACACACATATATATGTATGTATGTGTGGATATATAGATATATGTATATATAACCTTTTTAAGGTTCACAAAACGTTTTTCACACAACAACACACCTATCAGGTAAGTAATTAAGTAATGATCATATTGTAGAGCTAGAAGTGACTTCAGAAGCCATCCAGTTCAATCACCTCATTTTATAGATGAGGAAAGTTATGGAAGCCCAGAGAGGTTGTGACTTGCCCAACATTTACTCAGGTAGAAAGCATCAGTATGTCCTCTGACTGCAAAGCTAGTGAGATTTCCACTCTTACAATAATTAGCTATATAATTCTGTAGTGTATGTGTGTGTGTGTGTGTATGTGAGCGCTTGTTGTCTTCATTGGCTAAATTCAGCCCGTGCCCCAACATTCTCCTCTCTGATAGGCTCCCCCTCAAAGAGCTCCTCAAGCATGCACACAAGTTTCTGACCTTTCACCAGATTAGGAGCCTGTTTCTGCTAGGTCACAACTCTGATTAGCTGTTATCACTCAAAACTGGAAGGAATTTTTAATCCTATGGAAACAGAATTCTTTTGTTTCCCACAGACACTATACAAATTAGACAATACATTGTACAAATTAGACATCATCTTTCTTACAGCAACCCTATGAAGTAGATAATACAAACATTACAGTCCCCATTTCATATATAGGAAAACTGAGCCTTTTAAAGAGGCTAAGTGACTTTCTCTGGATTCCACAGGGAGACAACATTCACACTAATGTCTCCCAACTCCAAATCCAGTATTCTATCCACTATACCATATTTCTTCTAGATCCTTTAGGCCAACCCTTGCCCGAAACACAATCCCCCCTCCACAGCTTTATAGATTTCAAGTTAGAAGGGACCCTGGCAGTCATCTCATCCCAATCTTCTCATTTTACAGATGAGAAAACTGAAGCTAGATGTAAGCCGACTTGCCTAAGGTCACACCAATGACAGAGGACGGAAATCCGATGATTCCAAAACCAGTGTTCTTTCCTCATGAATCATGCTATCTATTTGCATTCACAGAAACCTGGCTTTCCCCCTGAGGACTCCATATCTCTAACATCCCCTTGTAAGAGCTGACTCCTCTTTTTATCACTTCTCCTAACTCACAAGGTCTGGCAGCAGAGTTAGTATGCTCCTTGCTCCAACTTCCATTGACCCATACCCTCTTCAGTTTTAAAGTTCATAAGATTCAGCTATACCACACTCTCTCCCAATCTTTTGCACTGTCACCTATAAATTCTCCTACTACTCTAATACTTTTCTCCACGACATTGAAAATGAGCTTCCTGTCTTCTTCTCCATCTTTTTTCCCTGTTGTCAATTCCACAGACTTCAACATCTACACTGACGATCTTATCCTTACATCGGTGACCACTTATCCTTACAATTCTTACCATTGACCAGTAAAATCCTTGCCTAACTTACACCATCACTTAAAACTAGCCTTCCTCCAATAATAGCCAGTGTTTATATAATGCTTTAAAATTTACAAAGGCCTTCACATACATTTCATTTGACTCACAATAATCCTTTTATCCTCAAGTTACCCCAAGCATCATTATCCTCAATTTACAATTAACGGAGGCTCAGAAACTTTAGTGACTTGTCTATTGGCTTGTAATATTAGATTCCAAATCCAGAGCATTCTTTCACAACAATATCTTGTTTCTAAGACTACCCTTCCCTCCCTTTTCTCCTACCCCTTTAATCCTTCCATATAATTCACTGTCCACCTTCCCCTTGCATACTTCCAAGTGACAGAACTCTCATTATCTTCTGAGGCAGTCCATTCTATTTTCAAATAGAAGTAAATTCTATTAATTTGTTCTAATTCTAAGTAAGATTGTCTCTAATTCTAAGTAAATTCTTCTTTATATTGAGCTAAAATGTGCCATGGTCTCATGAGGGTAAGAGGACAATGGGGCAATCACTCTATTACTCTGAATGAAATGTAGCCTAAGGACATATCAGCAAGTGTACCTAAAGAAGTGAGAGGAACAGGAAAATTAATGAGAAGAAAGACAAAATAAGGGAGAAAACTGAAGCACCCAAATTTTTTTAAACTTAGAAGGGACCTTGGAAGTCATGATGTTGGAACTAACAGCCAACTCAGTCAATGAGACTGATTGAGGTGAATCCGTAAGACACTGCTAGTCACTGAGATATAAAGTGGGTAAGAACAGACCCAGAGAGGGAAGTGTAACACTGAATTCAAAAGATTTCACAAGACTGGAAACCAAATACAAGAATACTTAAAAGAGGAAGCTGCCAAGAGACAGTAAGACAAGCCCATGTGGGCCAAAGACATCAAAAGAGAGCGCTCAAGTGTGCAAAGTCACATGGAGACAATGCCATGTGAGGAGGAGTCTGTGTTCACATCCTCTTCTTGATAAAACACTGGGGAGACCAGGAATCTGCTAATCTCTTCCCCTTCCTTTCACAAATAAGAAATCCATGGAAGATGGCAGAGTAGAAGGACGCATGTTTACGAGTTCTGAAACCAAAGCCCATAGAATTAATGTAAAAAGAGACCCCCATAACTTCTGGGTCAATACAAGGTGTGCAGAAACGGAGTGGAAGAGATTTCCATTCCAGGGAGCCCTGGAGACCCATCCCCAGGGTCCGTTGCGCCCCGGAAAGCGGACCCCACCCCCAGCGCTGCCCTGGCCGCGGGCCCAGAGAAGCTGACCTGAGCAGGCTTCAGACATGGAAGCTCCGGCAGCCGGGAAAGTCCCTCTGCCCACAGAAGCTACAGGTCAGTGAGAGAGAAGGCTAGGCTGGAGGAGGGGAGCGGAGCATCTCTGTGACTCAGGCCCCCTCGGGAGGAAGCAGTGGCGGCAGAGACGGGGGCAGGAAGTGGCAGAGGCAGAGGCGTGGGCAGTGGCTGAGGCGGCAGCGGCCCGGGACTCAGGAATCCCCCAGCAGCAGGCAGGATCTTCATTACGGAAGGTTTCTGCATAAAACCTGATGGAGCTGAGCCTGGGAGACAGTCCTGCCCCCACCCCGCTCTATTACTGAAGGACTCTGCATAAAGCCCCTGAGGGAACTGAGCCTGGGAGGTGGGGCCCCCCACCCCGCCCCCACCCGCTCCATTCCTGAAAGTCTCTGCATAAAGCCCCTGAGGGAACTGAGCCCGGGAGGCGGCCCTGCCTCCACCCCAGTGCCAGAACTAAAGCTTGCCGCGGAAAGCACATTTGAATCTCAGAGGCCAAGCACTAGCTGGGTGGATCCAGGCGGGGGTAGAAAGGAATCTCAGAAGTCAAGTAACTGGCTGGGAAAATGCCTAGAAAAGGGAAGAAAAATAAGACTATAGAGAGTTTTTTCCAACAAATGCAAATGATCCTGACCTTCGGATCTGATGACGAGGACGTATTCTTGCCATCAGGGAAAGACGTGGAGGGCGGGGCCTCGGTACCCCAGACACCCCAGGGGGGTGGCGGGTGGGCTCAGGCCTTGGAAGAGCTCAAAAAAGATTTTGAAAAGCAAGTTAGACAGGTGGAGGAAAAACTGGGAAGAGAAATGACAGAGATGCAACAAAAGTATGAAAACGGGTCAATACCTTGGTAAAGGAGACCCAAAAAAATGCTGAGGAAATTAACACCTTGAAAAATAGGCTCACTCAATTGGCAAAAGAGGTTCAAAAAGCCAATGAGGAGAAGAATGCTTTCAAAAGCAGAATGAGCCAAATGGAAAAAGAGGCTCAAAACCTCACTGAATTTAATAGTTCTCTCAAAATTAGAATGGAGCAGATGGAGTCTAATGACTTTACGAGAAACCAAGAAATCACTAAACAAAACCAAAAGAACGAAAAAATGGAAGAGAATGCGAAATATCTCATGGGAAAAACAACTGACCTGGCAAATAGATCCAGGAGAGACAATTTAAAAATTATGGGACTACCTGAAAGTCATGATCAAAAAAAGAGCCTAGACATCATCTTCCATGAAATTATCAAGGAAAACTGCCCTGACATTCTAGAACCAGAGGGCAAAATAAGTATTGAAAGAATCCATCGATCACCACCTGAAAGAGATCCAAAAAGAGAAACTCCTAGGAACATTGTGGCCAAATTCCAGAACTCCCAGCTCAAGGAGAAAATCTTGCAAGCAGCTAGAAAGAAACAATTCCAGTACTGTGGAAATACAATCAGGATAACTCAAGATCTAGCAGCTTCTACATTAAGGGATCGAAGGGCGCAGAATAGGATATTCCAGAAGGCAAAGGAACTAGGACTCAAACCAAGAATCACCCACCCAGCTAAACTGAGTATAATACTTCAAGGGAAAATATGGTCTTTCAATGAAACAGAGGACTTTCAATCATTCTTGAGGAAAAGACCAGAGCTGAAAAGAAAATTTGACTTTCAAACACAAGAATGAGAAGAAGCATGAAAAAGGAAACAGCAAAGAGAAGTATTAAGGGACTTATCAGAAGTGAACTGTATACATTCATACAGGGAAAGACAATATTTCTAACTCTTAAAACTTTTCAGTATCTGGGTAGTTGGTGGGACCACACATACACATGTACACGCATGCACACACATACACACATGCACACACATACAGAGACAGAGAGCACAGAGTAAACTGAATAGGATGGGACCATACCTTAAAAGAAATTAAGGTAAATGGTGAGAGAGAAATGTAGTGGGAAGAAAGAGGGGGAAATGGAAGGGGGTAACTATATGTCATTTAAAGAGGCAAGTAGGATTTTTTTTTAGTGGAGGGAAAAAGAGGAGAGCTGAGAAAAAAAAAAAAAACAAGAAGTTTACCGTCATCACATTTGACTAAACGAAGGAGTGAAATGCACACTCATTTTGGTATGAAAACCTATCTTACAGTATAAGAAAGGGGGGGAGGAGATATTGCAAGGGGGGCGGATGATGGAAGGGAAGGCAAAGGGAGGAGGGAGCAATTTGAAGTCAACACTTGGGGAGGGATAGGATCAAAAGACAGAAGAGAAACAATGAGGGGCAGGTTAGGAGGGATGGTAATTCAGTTAGTCTTACACAACACGACTATCAGGGAGGTCATTTGCAAAACTACACAGATATGGCCTATATTGAATTGCCTGCCTTCCCAAAGGGAATGGGTGGGGAGGGAGGGATGGGGAGAATTTGGAACTCAAAGTTTTAGGAACAACTGTTTAGTATTGTTGTTGCAACTAGGAAAGAAGACATACAGTTAATGAGGAATAGAAAGTCATCTGGCCCTACAGGAGAAAAGAGAAGATGGAGACAAGAGAAAGGAGGGATGACAGAAGAGAGGGCAGATTGGAGATAGGGAAAATTAGATTGCTTGGGGTATTGGGGTGGGGGGAGGGGAGAAAAGGGGAGAAAATTTGGAACCCAAAAATTTGTGAAAATGAATGTAAAAAGTTAATTAAATAAATAAATAAATAAAAAAGAAATCCATGCATAAAAGAAGTTGAGTGTCTTGCCCAACTTTACACAGTGTGAACACAGAAAAAAAGAAGAAAGAATGTTTTGTGAATATTTTCTCCTTTTGTTCATTTGTGACTCTTCAATGCTAAGTCCATGTCTTAAGTGTCACTTGCAGTCATAGGTCTGTGGAAACTGCCCCAAACTTTAAAATATACCCAACAAAATCCTGATTTTAAAAAAATCCACACATGATTACCAAAGAAAAACCCTACGATTAAAAGGTTGAGTCATATGGTGGTTAAATTTTAAAATTTAAAGAAGAAATAACAATATTTATAAATTCAGGAGAAAGACCTTCTGTTTTTATGAAAAAAAAATGTGTTAACCTAGGATATCTCTGAAGTCAAAATACTGTATTTCACTGCATAATCATTGTACTCTTTTTTCAGTCCCACAATTGGTTCCTAATCTTTCATTGCATAATTGTCACAAAATATAATTCTGTTTGTCACAATGCTTACAAGGTAAACAGAGCAGCAACGTATTCATCAGTGGCATCTGGATACCTCTTGCACACTGGGAGCTGGGAGCCTAGAATTCTTAGCACAAAGACATTGTCTACGTGTAAACAAACCAGTTAAATACCACTTTCACCATTTCTGCAACCAGTCGACAATAAGCAGTAATTACCAAATGACAACTACTGGAAAGATGCACCATGGGTAATTAAGAGTTGGGACCTCATACCATATGAAACATTCATTAAAACCTTCAAAAGGTGACAATTTCAAAAACACTAGATAACTCTAAAGATGAGGAGTGACAACAAATAAACACATCGAATATGAGTGGCCCTGAAGATGGCCGGTCAGATAACAGAACCAATGAGAGCAATGCAGAATCTTCAGACACAGAGGGTTAAATTTTGTAAGTCTGTACTGTGCAACACTGTAGTAAATTTTCTCAAGTGTAATATTGCCACTATAATGCACAAATTAATAATAACTAATGTGTTAAATTTATTTTTCAGACCAGAAAAATGTTCAATTGTCACAAAGAAATGATGTGCAAAGATTTGGACTATTCAGTTTTAATGCATATTCAGGAATATTCCATGCATCCTAATCTTGTACCTAAGACAATTTAGTAATAAATGATTTTTAAGTAATACCAGCACAATTTTTTTTAAAAGAGGCTTCACATAACAGTCACATCTCACTTTATTGCAAAAAATTTGGCATAAAATCTGCAACAATTATGCAGTGAAATATGGTAAATTAAGGGAAAGAGTGGAATGATACTCCAAAAAAAACCAAAACAAAACACGAAGTTGCTCAAGCTGTGACCCAGAACCGCATATCCCACACATGAAATCCTAATCTCCAAAAGTGAACTTGAGACAAATGCTTTAAGGGTGAGTCCACTTTCCTCAGGGACTAGATGAGAAAGTGTGAATACAGCCTCTGATTTGGGGAAAAATATTTTGTAAGATGTTTCCTTGCTATGTCTTTGCAGTAAATATCCCTTTGTAAAAACTAACTGATACTAATTGGTTAAATTATACTGCAGCACTAATCACTAGGGATTAACATTGAGGAGAATGGGGTTTCAAGCCTATAATATTAGAGAAAGATGCCCCCAACCATTCAGGGTTACCCCCTAGGATCTTGAGGGGAAAACTAGAACTAGCCTAGCTCTGGGAAGTCAATCTGCTGGTAGGCACGGTGGAAGGGTAAGTACAATTATCAAGAAAAAAAAAACTGAGCTATTAAATAAATTCCTTCATGTGTATAGGCTAATATTGTTTCAGAAAAAAAGAGAAAAGAAATTGGACTAAGTGGTACAAGAATAAAGAGACATAGTAAAGAGACAAAAAGGACCTAATAGGCTAAATTTGTTAGGCAAAGCTAAAGACAAAAGAGGAATTTGAGCCAATGAAAGCAGAAGTGGAAAATGCTGTAATACAGAGCCAGCTCCAAAAGGAGCCTTCTCACTTGAGGATTATGGGACTAGAATATATTTAGGTTGAAGAATCAGGAAAGGAAGGCAAAGGAACTGAACGAATTATCCATGGGCCAAATCCACCATAAATGGATTAATATATTTTATGAGAGGAATAACACCTTGACAAGCTGCACCTCAACTGGTGGCTTGAGCCTTATGAAAGATTTTTGTGGGTTTTTATTTTTACTGGTAACTATTATGAAATTCTTAATAGCAGAGAAGCATTCACCACTGACTTGGGACCACTATCCAGGTATAGGATAATGAAAGAACATACTTGGATGGCATAAGACATTCTTCTCAGAGGAAATTAACCTAAAGTAAGTTTGCTCCCCTCATTGTCCTTAAAAAAAAAAAATCGTTCAATCCCTGTTAAGAGGGGAGGGGGAGGTAGTAGTGACCTGGTGGGAAAGCAGAGCTGCCCAACAATGACAATGAAGTGAACAGCATGATTTTCAGGAAATTCCAGTTCCCAGAAGGAACTCAACAATCAGTGTTCAGGCCTCAAGGCAGGGTCATCCTGAGGTGGAAGGTGGAATAATCCCAAGAACGAGTTGATCTTGGAAAGAACAAATAAGTCAAACCCGACACCCTGTTATTATAATAATTAAAGTTGGCCCAAAGAATAAGTGAGAATTTAGAGTTCCTTCCCTTCTTTGTGGGGTTGGAGCACTGTGTTGTTGATATCAGTCTTGTTGGACTTTTTGTGACCTCATTTGGAGTTTTCCATTTCTTGCTCCGGATCATTTTACATATAAGGAAACACCGGAAAATAGGGTTAAGTGACTTGCCCATGGTCACACAGTCAGTAAGTGTCAGGCTAAACTTGAACTTACGAAGATGAGTCTTCCTGACTGCAGGCACGGCACAGCATTGTGACACCTAGATGTCTTGGAGCACTATGAGTGGAGAATATTGAATATACTGTCAGACTCAGCTAACTTGCTGTTGAGTTTTGCTGGACTGTTTTTTCTTTTATATTCTCTTATAAACAATGACTTTCTGAGTAGATATAGTAGAAAGGATATTGACCTTGGAGTCAGTAAAACCTTCAGGTCTATAAATGTGAATTGTGGTTGTTATTTATGAGACGCAGTGTTGAGGTCAGAGGTGGGAGAGTGATTCAGGCGTGAAAGAATTCACTTCAATGACTTTCTCTTAAGGAAGGGGAGCTCCACTGAGGCAAAAGCAGCCGGGTCAGCCTGGAAGAAGGACTAGCAATTTACAGAGGGGCCCAAGTTTGTTTTTATGAGGGCAGGTTAAGGAAGACGGGAAATTTGATGACTCAGGATGAGGGAAACAAAGATTTCTTCTGTCTCACATTTTCTCTCATTAGTTCTAATTCTTCTTTACATCACTAATATCTCTTTCAGAAGTGAGTCAAGGGATGGGCCCTTAAATTAAAAAAAACAAAAACAAATTGGGAGAGAAAGACCTATTGACAATTCACTGTGAGCCAGCCAGAAAGGCCCAAAATATAGTCAGTAAGTGGAGCTTGGGCAGGGAGCTATTGTGGTCCAATGTCTGAGCTCCAGAGTGGGAAGGAAGGAAAGAAGGAGGGAAGGAAGGAAGGAAGGAAGGAAGGAAGGAAGGAAGGAAGGAAGGAAGGAAGGAAGGAAGGAAGGAAGGAAGGAAGGAAGGAAGGAAGGAAGGAAAGAAGGAAGGAAGGAGGAATCTCGCTAGTAAACCCCAAGTTAACTAGGCAGTGTCTGGCCATCAAAATTTATCTTTCTTTGGAGAGGGAGAGGATGAACTGAGTTGCCCAACTGACTGGGTTCTTTTCCTAGGACAATTACCCTAGGACAACTGAGACCACAGGGATGGTTCAGGCAAGAAAGTTCACATTCACTTGCAGCATATCCTCTCTTGGAAGTCTCAGACCCTCAGGTTTGTTTCCAGTTGACTACAGCACAGCTCCTTAGGATATCAGGGATAACCTCCAATTTTTCTACAGGTATCACCTGCCTTTGGAGTCTCATGGCTTACAGAACAGAGCCTCTGCCTCCCACATTATTCTTCTCTAGTCAATAGTGTTTGCTGAATTGACAGACATAATATCCATTTGTGGAAGAAAGCATCCAACTCAGTGCTAGTAAAAATAAAATTCATTGGGATCAGCTAGATGGTATAGTGGACAAACTACTAGCCCTGGAGTCAGGGGCTATATATATATATATATATATATATATATATATATATATATATAGTTGCCCCACTCTTAGAATCTTAGAATTTAGCTCTATATATACAGTCATTGACTTTAGGACAGTCTACTTCAAAGCCAAGAATTCCAATTTATATAAGAGATAATGAGAGTCATTTTTAGTAAATTCTCTACTGGCAAATGCAAGGAGTTTCCAGTTAGTATTATCTTCACTCTTTATGTTACAAGACTGGTACCAGGACTTTTGATTAACATTAAAATATTACACAAAGAACTTGTTCAGGCCACATGCAAAGCAGCTTATCAAGTGTTTATTTCCATTTCTCATTCCAATGGTTTCCAAATTAAAGTTTCAGAAGGCTTAAGCTAAACAAATGTTTCTTGTCCTCCTTTTAGTTTTTTTTTTTTTAATGGAAAATTCATTTTAATATTTCAGTTCTTAATCTGGTAAGAACTGACAATCTGGGCTTCATGGGGCGGGGAAAGGAAGAGATACTTCAGAGAGGCCTCAATCGACGGCAAAACTGCGGCTCACCACAGGAAACAGCTCGAAGAAGCCCTTAAAGAGAGTAAGGGTCTGCAGCACACTGGAGGTACACGCCATCTCACGGATGGAGTGCATGGCCAGCTGGGGGCTGCCCAGATCCAGCACCCGCAGTCCCAGACGAGCGGCCAGGATGGGCCCAATGGTCGTGCCACAGTGGGAATCATTCCGAACCATGAACTCCTGCAGGGGCACCCCAACTCGGGCGGCCACCTCTCGGATCAATGCCTCAGAAACGGCACTGGACGCGTAGCGTTGCGCGCTGTTCACCTTGATCACCGGGCCCTTGTGGAAAAGCGGTCGGTGGTTTTCCTCGTGTTTCTCCGGGTAGTTAGGGTGCAGCGCGTGGGCCATGTCTGCGCTGCTCATGTAGGACTTGGGCACGGCCTCCTCAAACGCGGTCCCGCTCTGGGCCGAGGCCGAGATGCGCCGCAGCACCAGCTCCGTCAGCGCCGACGCTGCCCCCTGGGCGCTGCGGGACCCGACCTCCTCGTGGTCATACAGGGCGACCATTCGAACGTGCGGCTCCGAGGCCAGGGCCGCCGGCCCGAGCAGGACTCGATCAAGGCCTGCAGGGCACAGAAGCAGCTGTGCAGGTTGTCCAGCCGCGGGGCGAAGATGAACTCCTCGTAGGCGCCGCCCAGGACGCCGGGCTGAGTGTCCGCCAGGCACAGCTCCATCTCCAGGATGTCCTCGGGGCGCTGCCCCACCTGGGCGGACAGCAGGGACAGAAGCCCCGTCTGGTGCCGGCCCGTGTGGGCCGCAGGAGGCTCCGAATCGGGCATCCCTTTCTCCAGCCGCTCCTGCACCGCCGTGGCCAGAATGGGCACCAGGTGGGTCTCGGGGTTCCCCTGGGCGGCGGGATGAAGGTGGATGGCCAGGTGCGGGATGCGCAGGATGGGCCTCTGCACGTGCACCAGCCGCTGCTCCGCCCGGCCCGAGGTGGGGTTCTTGAGGATGACCCGTCCGGCCAAGGTGAGGTCCCGGTCCAGCCAGGTGCTCCACAGGCCGCCCCCGTAGGTCTCCACCCCGACCTGCAGGAAGCCCGCCTCCTCCCGCCGGGCCCTGCGCTTCACCCGCAGCGAAGGGCTGTCCGTGTGGGCCCCGATGAGGCTGAAGCCATTGCCCGGGGAGAACCGGCCCCCCACTGCGAAGGCGATGATGGTGGAGGAGTTCCTGGTCACGAAGTGCCTGCCTCCGGGCTGCACGGCCCATTTCGCGGTCTCCTGGAGCTCCTGGAAGCCGGCCTGCAGGAGTCGGCGTCGACACTCCGCCACCACGTGGAAGGGAGAGGGCCCGCGGTCCACAAACTGGAGCAGCTGGCGGGCTGCGGCCTGAACCGCGTCCTTCCTGGCCAGAGACGTCAGTGAGGCCTGCATGACTCCGCCTGGCTTTCCAAGCCCCGCCCCTTCGCCTGCTCCAACCACTGATATGGCTCCAGCTCTGGGCCACGCCCCCCTATACCACGCCCTCTGATGCCTGGGAGGAACTAGGACAGGCAGGCAGGGCTCCTCTGCCCTGGACGTTATACATAATGACAGCTACAATGTAGCAAGACTGCTTCTGATAGACTTAGCCCATCGCAGCAGTGCAAGGACCTAAAACGTTTCCACAAAATGCCATCCACATCCAGAGAAAGAACTATAGAAGCAGAGCACGGAATGAAGCAGACTGTTTTCTCTTTTGTTATGCTTTGTTTTGTTTTTTCTCATGGTTTCTCTCACTTGTTTTAACTCTTCTTTGCAACATGACTAATATGAAAATGTGCTTAATAAGAATGTGTGTGTAGAGCCCATATAAGATGGCATGCTCTTGGGGAGGGAAGAAAAGGGGAGAGGAAGAAAATTTAAAACATGTGGAAATGATTGTTGAAAACAAATTAATCTGAAAAAAGAAAATAGAGGGGAAGAGGATAAGGGAAGGGGGTGTGATAGAAGGGAGGGCAGGTTGACGGAAGGGGCCTTGCAGTGGGAGAGGGGAGAGATGGGGAGAAAATTTGGAACTCAAAGTCTTGTGGAAGTGAATGTTGAAAACTAAAAGTAGATTAATTAATTAGGAAAAAAAATAAAGATCAACCATGTAGAGCTGGCATTAAACTTGCTTTGCTTGGCCCCAGAGTTATCATTGAAGCATTTTTTTTATGCACAGAAGGAAACAGGAGGAAACACAAAAGAGAGCACAGATGAACAGTTTTGAAAGTAACAATTATATACTGAAAAGGAAAAGCAATCTGTACATAATAGAGTTTTGGAGTTTCATGTACCACCCTCATTTACTGCTCTACTTTGTATAAAAATGCTCATTTTAGTTGGCATTTGTTAAGCGCAGAATAAAAATATAAAACTTTAAAAGGCGGTGATGAGAGCCTGGACCATGCTGCTGGCTATGTGAGTGAAGGGAAGGGAACAGAATTGAGAGTTGTATAGATAGGAATGATAAGATCTGGCAACCAATTAGGTATGTGGGATGAATGAGAGGGAGGAGTCAAAAAGGACCTGGAGGTTGTTAAGCTTGATGACTGGATGGATGGTAGTGTCCTTAAAAGTAATGGGAAATTTTGGAAGGGGTTAAGGTAACATACTAAGATCTGTGATGAAAATCACACCCATGTGGGCCAACTCATCCTGTTTGACTCATTCTGCCCCACCTAAATTACAAGCAGGAGAGGCAGTTCTTTTCCAGCAGCACCTGCCCCACAGAGCCTATGTTAGACTCAGAACTCACATAGGGAAGTTGTGAGCTTTCACGGGGGAAGGAAGGGATGAAGTTGTTGGGGGGTTAAGGTTGGAGTAGTGGAGATTTTTCCCACCTCCCAGCTGGTTAATCACATCCCCTTTGGGGTCAGGTCATCATTCCCACTTTGGGGATTGATTAGCTCACAACCTTCCCTTCCTTACTCTGGCTTCTTAATTTCTTTTCACTGTTCCCCAATAAATGCTGTCTGTTGTAGATTTGTTCCACTCATACGCTCACTAGCTAAGTGCCTAGACACTCATTTCCAATTTTAAAAGCTTTTCTATTTCCTAAGGTCATAGACTGCTTTTGATGCAAAGCATAAAATTTACTTGTAGACAATTTTGTCTAAAAATACATCCAAAATGTTAATGAATCCTATCTTATTGAATGAATGTAAAAACTAATTCACTTAGAGTAAGCAAGTTTTATGAAAGAATAGATTAACAGATAACCAAATAAGCTTAATTTGATCCAGATTAAAAATGTGCTGTCACAACTTACTGTTACAGCATCATATAGTACAGAAAGATGGTACACAGTCTGAAGAATTGCTGTAGAGCTTGGATAAAATCCCCATTGTATTAATTACTAGGAGATCTATTGTGAGACAACAGTAAAGAAAAACACTGAAAGTCATCTGAGCTCTGATGAATATAGTGACCCATTGCCACTTAAGAAATCTGATAGTAGTAAGGCATGCCTCTCTCCTCTTGGTAGAGAGGTGGTAAACAGTACGTACAGATTAAGGCAGACACTATATGGCCAATGTATCAACTTACTTTACTTAAACGTGGGTTTTGGGGAGGGGAGGATTTTTTGGTACAAGGAAGGATTCCGTATAGATTGAGGGTAGAGGGAGTCCCAGGGAAATGACCTTGACCTAAGAAATTAAAAGAGCTTCAATATAAATTGATAAATAAATAAGTGAGATTGATTGTAGGAGACTAGAATTCTGAAAAAAATTTCACCACTATTATTCCTAAACAGTAGCTTCCCTCCAAAAATCTTAACTGTGAATCTGTCTCCTAACAAGTAGGGTTTATTTTTTCCCACTATGCAGCTGGAGAAGAAAGAAGGAAGAGAAGGAGGAGGAGAGGAGGAGGAGGAGAAGGAAGAGGAGGAAAAAGAAGAAGAAGATGATGGTGATGATGATAATTCAAAAACACCTCTGTAACTTGCCCAGTCAAGTGAAAACAGGACAGTGGAAAAAGAACCCAATCTTCCTGTTGAGAAGGAACTAGAGCTGTCCTGTTATCTCTTTACTTGACAAAAGGGAAAATGAGCCATGGTACGACCTCTCCCAAATAGGTACAATCTCATGATACTGAAACAGTAGAAAGGATCTCCAATAGTAAGAGACTCCTGCTTATTCTTTTACCTACTCTAATAATATAAAAAGCAGGTGACCAAGCAAGATATTTTTTCAAAATATCCTTGATCCAGACTTCTACTGATTGGTTTGCAAAGGGCAGGGCCATTCCTTACAGTGTTTGGGTTTTGAGGCCATCCTAGGAAATAAAGAATACTTACACCCTACTCCCAACATTTTGGGGGAGAAGTTAACATATTAAAATTACATCAAAAGATGTTCTTAAAGGAAACAAGTAGGGCATGAAATATCACAAAAAGGGGAAAATAAAATACTACAAGAAACTAGAAGGGGTATATGTGAAATAGAGACTATATGTAGGAGAAAAGAGGGTCAGAGGTAAAAGGAATATTATAGATTGATTTTATATATATATGTGTGTATATATATAAGCTAGTACTAAAATAGTTTTACATATATTACACACATATAAACATACATACATATATACATATACATATGTATTTATATATATACACTAAAAACATTGGGGGGACAGCTAGATAGGACAGTAGATAGAGTACCAGACCTGGAATCAGAAACTTATCTTCCTGAATTAAAAACTGGCCTCAGACAGTTATTAGTTATATGACCTCAGACAAATCATTTAACATGTTTACCTCCATTTCCTCATCTATAAAATGAGCTGGAGAAAGAAATAATAAACTATTCCAATATCTTTGCCAAGATAACCTCAAATGTGGTCACAAAAAGTCATACACAACTTAAATGACTAAACTACAACAATTTTATATACATATTTATAAATTTCATAATCCATTATATTGTTATTTTATATATTATCATTATATTATATATAATATATAATTATATATTATATATAATATATAGTATTATAAGTATATATAATCTTTTTTTAAAATATGACACTAGTTACCTCCTAAAAACATAGACTGTTAGAAGAATGAGAAAGATTATAATCTAGCTACCTCATTCTACAGTTTAGGAAAACAAATCCCCAAGAGATTAAGTGATTTGCTCTACCAGCTGTCTCCCTGAGTCATACTCCAGCAATCAGATGCCTGATTCCTATAGCAATGCCGGGAATGTAGTGGAGGAATAAAAAGCAAAGGATCAAGGGAGATTATCTCCATCAACTATCACCAGAAAAGAGTTCTGATAAGGGGGTGAAGAAATTCTACCTGACATGTTGGGCCATGGATCACAGCTGTCTGTGTGATTCCCTGTGTCCATTTGTAAATAATAGTTTCTATTTACAGACTTGTGTTAAGAAAGAAGTTTTCTAAGCCGGAGGTGTTAAAATATGCCTCCATAACAGGAGTGTAATTAAGAAATATTTAACCAAGTAAATAAAAATACAAAAAAAAAAGAGCTTTCATTACGATTATGCAAGGTAAGGAACCAACACTAAGCAAACTCAAACAATGCTAAGATTGATCCAATATCAGCTGTCAAAATAAGCAATGGATCTGAATTTCAGGCTGTAGAGTTTGAAAAGTCGAGCAGGTATAAAGGGTCAGAGCAAGGCCATTAGGCAGATCATGGCAGCATGGCATGAATTAGGATGTACACAAACATATGTAATAGGACTTTCACTCAAGTCTGGGGCATTTTGAGAACTACTGCATATGCATAAGGAGACCTGACTCCTGATTGGTGGAGAGAATATTGAGCAAGATGAGATGCCACACGCTTTATCTGCGTAAGCAATGGAGTTGGGAGTCAGAGACTGGGGAAGAAAGACATGAAAGATTCTAGGCACACTTTGGGAAAGAAACATGAAAAATTTCGGCTTTGAAAGCTATAGACACAAAAGGGAAGCCAGCTTCTCAATTTGCCCTTGATTTCAAATGTTAGAGAAATTTCAAATTTTCAAATGTTAGAAAAAGAATTTTCCCTTGGGTTATATCATGCTCTCTTTTTTTATTGAGCTACCCATATGAAAACCATGAATGCAGGCCAGTCCAGTGCAACTCTATGCTGGAAATTAAAGAATTCCATCAGACCATTAATAGCCAATTCCACTAATGATTCTCTGCAGCCAACCCCAACGACATTGGCAGCCTAGATGACCTGGGGCCCCAGACTGAAAAATACAACTCTGATTTGTCTTCTACTTCTGGAAATCTAGGAATATTCCCGATGCATGAGCTGTAGCCTCGATTGCCTGATTTTGAATGATCTCATCCCTAGGCCTTTGGGTCACATGCTTCCCCTCTTCCCAGCTGTGCAATCCACTGTGGAGGGGATAAGCATGTGCATCTAATCCATCAAGTTACCTGGGTCCAATTTAGGAGCTTCAGTGTAGTCTTCAGCCCTCCTTTCAACAGCACTACTAAACTACCAATACCCCTACTACTCCTCCATCCCAAAAAAGATCAAAGAAAGGAAAAGACTTCATATATACAAAAACATTCATAGCAGCTCTTTCTGTAGTGGCAATGAATTAGAAGTTAAGAGAGTGTTCATCAATTGTGGATGGTTGAACAAATAATGGTATGTGAATGTCATAGAATGTCACTGTTTTATGAAAGGGATGGTTTCAGAGAGACCTGGAAAGACTTGTATGAACTGATACAAAGGGAAGCCAACAGAACCAGTCATACCACGGAATAAATGTGCAACCACAACAGCATGATAAAGACAAACAACACTGGAAGACTTAAGAACTCTGATCAATAAAATGACCATCCACAATTCCAGAGAACTAAAGATGAAGCATGCTACCCATTTCCTGACAGAGAAGTGATGGACTCACGTAGTAGAATAAGATGCATTTTTGGATGTGGCAATTAGTGGAATTTCTTTTGATTGACCAAGTATATATTTGTCATGTGGATTTTGTTTTTTTCAAATGGTTAAAGAGGTAGGAGGGAGAAAAAATAGATTTTTGTTCATTTAAAAAAATTAAATTTAAATAAAATCAGTATTGCTACTAAGATCACTTCTTCCCAATTCCAAAGAGCTGAGCTCATTTAGGCTCATCAGAAGCCTCACCTCCTGCTTGAGGTTCATCACTGACACTGATACTGCTCATTTCCTGTGAGAATATCCAAAAATTTCCCTAAGCTACATTTCAAAGAGCTACTAGTCTCCTAGCAAAGGGTAACCTTTCCTCATCAATGGCCCTATGTGGCCCAAGTCAGGTCAGGTGCACTCCAAAGCAAATGTAAGAATAATAGCCTAAATATTAAATGCCCTAGAAATGCCAGCACCTCCTCCCCCTAACCCTTGATAGACAGGGGAATGGCTCTCGGGGAGCTCTGAGAAATGGGTAAAGCAAATGTGATATGTGCTGTAAGAGTGTAATTTATTATTTCTTATTATTGCTTAGAATGCCTGCAATGGCTAAGCTCCGCACCAATCTGATCATTCCTTCCAGAGTTGGGGAGAGGGTGTAGTAGGGCAGGGGAAAAGAGGGAGGGGAAACTCTACCTTTCTAGGCCTCAGTTTCTGCATGTCTAAAATTAGGGGATTACAGTAAATGACTTCTGGAGTCCATTCCAGCTAAAAATCTTTGGTCTTGACAGTAATGTTGGTAATACAGTATTATAACAACCTTAATTCTCACTGTCAAATATTAAGGTCTTAGGACACTCTGATTTCCCTCTACTTCTCTCTCCTGGAACTCTCTTCCCAAAACAGCGTTAAAAAAGCTTCCAAAAGAGTATTAGATCAAATATGATTAATAGATTCTCATTCCAACTATCTATGCAGGTACTAGATGATAGACTGACAGATAGATAGACAGGTAGATAAATAAATAGATAGATGATAGGTAGGTAGATAGATAGGTAGATAGATAGATAGATAGATAGATAGATAGATAGATAGATAGATAGATAGATAGATGGATGGATGGATGGATAGATAGACGATAGTAAGGGGAGCCCTAGAACCCCAACTCTCCGCCTCATCCCCAAGCCCAGTCTTTCCCATACTGGGGCACAGTGCTCAGCCCCAGAGCAGCAGCAGTAACACATTTATTCTAACATTCTCTTCTCTATCTTGTTCTTTGTCTCTTCTCCCTCTCCGACTTTCACTGGATATTCTCCTTTTTTCCAGTCACTCTAGGCTCCCCGAACCAAATTCCATGCTACCCCTTTCAATTACCTTCAATCCATGCAAACTCCCAAACACTAAACAAAATGGTAATTCTCTCTCCGTGACCTTTACCACCTTTAAGTTAATTTCCAACCACTTTATAACCAATGGCCTCCTGAGGCTATGATATCATAGTAACTTTAGACAAGCCCAGGAAGCTTTATGCCCCAATGACTTTAGTTACATAGCTCTTCCTCATTTCAACTAGCCCCCTAACATCTTGAAATTAACTCATTTGACGCTATGTACCACTCTATCCTTCTTTATACCTGACTCATTCTAAGAAGCGCCAAAATGAAAAAGATGCCCCCAAATGCCAAGAGCACCTCTAATTGCCCACTACACACCTAAGTGCGTGCCCCCCCACAGATCTGTATACACACACACAGACACACAGAGTAAATCCTCAACTTTCATGGGGATAATATTCCTAGAAATAGCACAAAAAAATATTGTGATTGTTGATACATTGAACCTATGGGAAGCAAGGGTTTAGGGTTCTGTGACAACAAAAACCATAATCTTTCGCTAGAGATTACTGAAAATATACTTGTCTGTATACAATACTTTATAACGAAACATTAATTCTGCTAATGAACATTTTTCCTGACACAGTAACCATGAATTAACCTATAAAATGCAGTGTACAAAATAAAATTGGTAACGTGCAAAGTAATTTTTTCTCTTTTGTTAGTTCCCTAGAGCTTTGACCTTTTGTGTTAATATCTCAAAAATAAACCTCATTAATTTCTGACAATATTCACTTTTCATCATACATGAAATCTACTGTAGCATAAATACTTTCCTTCCTTTTTGCAGATATTATGAATTGTCAATTCATTAGCACCAAACTCTCAGCATACAGAGGTTACAGACACTACACTCTGGCACAAAATTCATTTAACATTTTTATTTTCTCACTAATCTGCAGTGCTGATGCTTGGGCATAGAGCCCAAAGGACTTCCACTGTTCTCTGGGGACATGGCTGCAACATTTCTTGCTCAAAGATCAAGCCTTAAACCCAATTCACTCTGGAGTTCACAGACTGGACATCAAGTCCCCATCCACCTAGCACAGAGTGGATGTAATAACTAAAGAGCAATTGTTTCTCTTTTACCCAGGAACCTTGAGGGTCTTCCCCTCCTAGGTTGATTTTTTTTTTTATTAAATGGGCCATCCCTTGAGTAATTTAAAGAATGGGTGTATCTCACTCAAAGTAAGATTGTGATAAGACCTAAGCCTGAAAGGGCCAGGGTCTCCCATTGCATCCTGGGCCATCTCCAGTCATCCTGATGAATATCAGGCCAATGCACCCAGATGGCTCAGGAGAAGAAGGTGAGGTTGGTGACCTTGCACAGCCCTCCTTCCCTCAAATTAAAGTCAACTGTAAGTCATGTCATCATCTTAATGGCATGGTCCTCTTCGAGAATGAAGGACAAACACACAAAAACTGCGATGCAAAAAAACTTTGAGTTTTAAATGCAAACAGTAAAAATTGACAGTGAATTCACGAAGAGCTCTTTACAGTGGTAGGATGAACAAGACCAACGTGGCACCTAGTAGGATGCCAGTCACTCCACAAACTTGCACAAATCTTGTTTTTTTCTCTACTGATCATAACTAAGAAAGGGCAGAGTTGCCAACACAAAAGAGAAAATGAGGTTACTGATAAAATCACATGAATGCTTGAAGTCACAAAAGTTAAACATGTAAATGTTGAGGACTGATTGTATACATATATATGTGTGTATATACATACATGTGCAGATATACACACATACAGATATATACATATATACTCACACAAACTTGGCTTGGCACGCATAGAGAATTGTGCCAACCCTTGCATACAGTAATGATAGAAGCAGAGTTCTAAGATTTGCTCAAGTCATAATAACTCATTCATATCTACAACACATAACAGTCTATTAAGTCCTTTCTTAACAACAGGTCTTGGTGTAATTAATGCAAGTGTTATTTTCCCCCATTTTGCAGATCAGGAAACTGAGTCTCCAAGAGGCTAAGCAAATTGTCCTTGTTCTAACAGTTAAGGACCCCTGCCTCCCAGTCAAGCACACTTCTTACTTATCAAGTTGCCTCTTTTCCAACCCTACTTCAACTGTCTCTTTCCAGACCTGGAGGAAAGGAATGTCAAAAACTTGATGCACAAGAACACAGTTCTACCTTTTATACTAGTACATACAAGGTACTAATTCAGGGAAAAGGACAGGCATGAGTCATTGAATTAAACATCTGTTGTGTAACCAGCCCTAAAATAAACATTGTTCAATAAATGACTTTGTGTAATGGCTCAAGAGATAATCACTTTAATACATCTACTTGTAATTTACTAGGATTATAAGTACCTGGTTAGACCATAAAACCTAGATTGATGATGTGTTGTTTTTCAATTGTGTCTGACTCGCTGGGATCCCAGTTGGGCTTTTCTTGTCAAAGATACTGAAATAGTTTGCCATTTCCTTCTCCAGCTCATTTTACAGATTAGAAAACTGAGTCTAACAGGGTTAAGTGACTTGAGCAGGGTGACACAGCTAGTAAGTATCTGAGATCAAATCTGAACTCGTCTTTCTGAATCCAGGCCTAGCATTCCATCCACTGTACCACCTAGCTGCCTCCCAAACTAAATTACTGCCTTTCATTACTAAATGGCATTGCATATGCTTGGCACTGGCAGAAGAGGGGAAAGGACTGGTGAGAGAAAAGGGATAAATAAGAGGGGAGGGCAAGGAAGATAAGTTTAACTCACATTTCTATAGGGCAGGCATTTATAACCTATTTTGTGCCAGTCTAGCAAACCCTTTGAACTCCTTCTCGGAATTATGTTTTTAAATATGTAAAACAAAATATGTAGGATTACAGAGAAAGCCAATTATATTGAAACAATTATAATTTCAAATTGAATTTGTGAATTTGTGAATGTAGAACAAGTTCATAGATCCCAATTTAAGAACTCTCTACCCATGGGGTTTAAAGGTTTACAAAGTTTTTTCCTCTTACTTATGAAGTAGTCAGTTCAAGTATTATTGCCCTTTCTACACCTAAGGAACCTGAGAGCCCCAAAAAGTTAAATGATTTATTGTTGGTCGTTCAGTAAATGTCAAATGTTGATTGGAAGGGGAAACAGGTAGAAAAGATGGATAGATTCTCTTTCAAAATCCAAATGGGAGGCAGGTATTCACCTGAATGTACAAAATGAATATATTTATGGCTAAGCGGGCATATTTTCTGAGGGCTACAATAATTGAGATCCTTTGAAAGATAAAGATGTCATGTATAAGAATAGATTAATAGGAACTTAAGTTTTGGGGGGTTTTTTTCGGGGGGGATATTGAGCAAAGTAGTTGCCCCACTGTATCCAAACAGAATAAATAATTCCATCTTGGTCTTTTCTCCAATTCTGGTTCACTGGAAAAGTTCGCCAAACTTACAGTAAATCAGTAAATGTCTATTGTTTCCTGGCAGCCAACCTAGAAAGAAACATAGAATCAAAATCTGAGTTGGCTAAAGCTGACCTTTAAAGATCATCTAATTTAATATCTCAGCCAAAGCAAGAATTTCCTCTACACCACTCCCCAGCAAAGGCCAATACAGCCGTTGCCTAAACATTTCCAGAGAATGGGAGTTTACCACTTCACAAGGTGACCTATTCCAAATTTAGACATTTTCTAATTTTTAGATCCTCTTTATACTGACCTGAAATTGCCTTCTCTGTGACTTTTACCCATTAGTTCTAATTCTGTGCTCTGTAACAACCACTCCCTTTTCTACATTACTTCATTTCCCATATATGGGGGGATCTTGCATGTCCCCCAGTAAGTCTTTTCATCTCCAAACTAACCAGCCCCAATTTCTTCAACCATTCCCCATAATTCCTAACCCAGCCACCCTTCTGTTTGTCCATGTCTCCATTAAAATGTGGCACCCAGAACAGAGAACAATACTCCAGGACTCTTTCCTTCTTGGGGAAGATCAATGCCCCATGCCTGTGTGAGGGGCAGGCGAGAGTTGGCAAGAGTGGGTGAGAGGAGAACTCTTCAGTTTTTTTTGGATCTCTTCATGCCCAAGAGTTTCTTCAGGTTCTACAGAATACTTTAGACACTTGTGGACAGCTTTGAGAGTGAAGGGGGAAAAGGTCAATCCCACTTCAGGTGGCTGAAGTAACAGACACTGGGAAGACACAAGAGCAGCTGGCAATCTCCATCATGCTCCCATCCCCAGCTTGCAACACTAGAGACTTCAGGAAACTTCCCCTGAGAGCCTCTCTCTTGGTTAAGCTGAGTTACTTCACTCACAACGAAAGAGCTCCTTTACCTGTATTGTCTTGTATCTCTGTTTTATTATCAGTTTGAATAAAGGGGTTTCCTTGTTATACTGTGGATGTGTGGGACTCTAAATTGTGGAACTGGTAGTTGACTGGGAAATGGATATAGAGTTTGGGGTCACGTTTTCCCCCTTTAATTAAACAGTGATCAGAAGTTAGATTGGACCTGAAAATCACATTCCCCCAGACTAATAATATTTAAGGAGGCAGGTAGATATAATTCTAGCCCAGTATTCCCTCTCTCTGAAGACAGTAAAGTAGCCAAGCTTCTGGCCCCAATTTCCTGCTTTCCTTTCTGGAAGGGACTGAAGCCTCCCTTTGAGAAGGGTGGGGGGAGAAAAGGCTAGAGATGTGTCTATTCTGTATCATTCTGACTCATGCAACGACACCCCTGCAGGTTCCTGTGAGGGACAGCTCTCACAACAGCTGGATTACTTTCATAAGTCTAGACAATCAGCAAAACAAAAAATCGAGTTGTTATTTGTCAAATCCTAACTTGTAGATGCTCAAACTGAAAACGTAACCCTCAGTTCTCTTAAGTCAGCTCAATCTGGCTCCAGCATACTCCTAGACAGACCCCTTGGGTAGTCTGATGTAACCTATGGACTCCTTCTCAAAATGATGTTTTAAAATGCAAGAAATAAAAATGTAGAGAGCTACAAAATCAATTAATTATGTCAAATTCATATATTTAAATTTATTTCTATTTAAAATGTAAGCTCTTTGAAGAAAATTTGCATTTCCTGGTACATGTATAGAAGACAAAAGGTTATTAGTAAAATCATAACATCCTACAGAAAATTTTCAACATTTATACGGAGACTTAGATCTCTGTTCCGTGGATTTTTCAGCTAACTACTGGCTTCCACCATTCTCCCTTTCTTGTCAGAGAATAAACTATATAGAGATACATAATACACATCGAGTGTGATCAGGATGGATTTTTATATAAAGGAAAATGATCTTAAAGATATAGATTTAATATTAAGTTACAACAAATTTAAATAATATAGAAACTTTGAAACAAAATTTCTGGTATTTGCTGAAAGAAGGAAAACCGAGAGGCAGAGGGAGATTTTTTTATTTTACTGGTTCCAGAAGCCTACCGGGGAAAACACAGTTTCACTACACATCTGTGCAGGGAATATTCCATAGGCAGCGTCAAGAAAGGGAAGTTCCAGCCACCTGAACAGTCCCCAGTTCAAACATCAGACAGCATGCATCTACTGGTGCTGTTTCCTTACGGACTCCTTCTCTTGAAGCTACATTGAAGACTGCCTTTCTCAGCCTGAATGAATCTGTTTGCTCTGTGGCAATGATTCACTAGCGCCCATTTCAGGGCGAATACCATCCACACTCAAGTACCTCAATAGGCCTGGTCACTTGCAGAGGTGTGAAAACCCAAACTGCCATGATTCCCAGTTATGGTTTCAGTCGCAATACCCAGTTGCATATAGTTTGAATTTATTTGGTGCTTTGGTCTTTAAAGTGTTTTAAATACAGTCTCTTATTTCTTTTCCCACAATATCCCTGTGACGTAGATAGACTGAATATGAATGATCTCATCCTGTAGATGAGAAACTGAAGCCCAGAAGCTAAGGGGCTTGTGCAAGGTGATACAGATAACAAGCAGGGACCATTGTTATATTCTCCTGCTTTTCTGAACATTCCTGCTCCATCTGGTATTTGTGCAGTTAAATTCTCCTCCTTCTGAGAGCTTATATTCCCTTCTTCTCCGAAATTCATTTCTGGGGCTGACTTCAGTTTGCTGGAAGGTTTTGATCTGCATGACATTTGAGGCTAAGGGTCATTTACATGTCCAACTGAACTCTGCATACCTCATCCACAGTATAATATGGAAATGAAACAGGCTAGAATTATGTGAAAATCAAGTGCTATAAAAAATTGAATTACTAATGATAATCATCATCTCTAGCCTTTAGGATAATAATAGAGAAAAGGAAATAAAATATATAGAATTGAAATGTCCATTTTCTTATATGGAAATTTGATCAGCTTCCCCAAGCAATTTAATGAAGTTACCTCTTTCCAAGTAGAGCAGGGATTCTTGACATTTTTTTTTTTGCATCATGGACTCCTTAGACAATCTGGTGAAGCCTTGGCAGTGGACCCGTTCTAAGAATGATGTTTATAAATGCATAAAATAAATAAGATTACAAAGGAAACCAGTTATATTGGAATGCAGTTATCAATATAAAAAACCAAATTCATGGACACTAAACCCCTGCTATAGAATATAGATATTGTCATTGGCATCTTAGTAAATGGACAAATGCCTCCCTTGATCAGGTCTCCGAGACTTAGACTGTCCTAAGATGAATTGATATATTTGGAGTCACCTCTTAGCAATTCTTGTAGAATTGGGTTACCTCCAATACAACACGATTTGGTTGGCTGGAACACTTGATGATAAATACTTGTGAGAAGAATCACCCTTCTGCCATGGCCTAAAAAAGTGAGTTAAGAAACCAGCTCACTCACTTTTTCCCCCCTTTTCCCTTGCGCTTTTCTTCTGGAGTGCACATGGGTAGTAGACTGCTCCTTCACCACCACTCCCTCTCCCAACACACTGAGACCAAGTAATGGCAGAATTATGCCTTTTGGCAGAAGCATATACTGAAGCCAGTTGTCTGTGAATGACTACGGGGGCTTAGAGGGAAATTCCTGAATTTTGGATTCCTGACTATTTTTCTGTGTTCTTTTTAAGTATACATTAGAGTATGGAGAATACACTGTCCTAGCCTGAGAAATGTGTTATATGGTGATCCTCTCTAATGAGTGGGAGGAAAGGAGGGAGAGAGAAAGTTTAGAACTTAAAATGTAACAAAAATAAATTTAATTAAAATAAATAAACACCTCCATCGAATAGTTAGGTACCATCCTAGCTCCAGCCCAGTGGTTCATAAATTAGCTGAAATATTTTTCTTTATTGCTTAAGAAAATCATATGACACTAGTTTCAGGGGATGAGCTATATGCTGTTCACACTTGTGGCAACCTCCTCTTCTGTGAGTCAGAGAAATTAAATTGCATAAGCCAAATAGCTTTCCTCTTCATCCTCAAAGGAGCTTCCTCCACACTGGAAAGAAAACTGGAATTCTGCCAGACAGATCTTAAATGGAGTCACACCCTCCTAAAAGGAATTCACTACTCTCTAACATCATGATGTTACATTTAAATAGCACTGTGCTATTTTAGAAAGAGTTTTACTCACAATTTCCTGTGACACAGGGATTACTGTCTCATTCCTTTTTCAAATAAATTAGGAAGCTAAAACCTGAAGAAATCAAATAACTTTTATGGAGTAAACACAGAACTAAAACGATGAACCCTAGCCTCCTGCGTGACTCCACACTCCCTTCCAACATGAAATCCTCCACTAGATTCAGGACATTTTCTCATTGGGCTCTTTATACACCAAACCAATCCCAGGCACTAAGTCTTTGTTTCTGGCTTCTTGCCTGAAATGTCCAGCTCCACAAATCCTTCATACCCTTTATTGTTTAGTCCTTTTTCAGTTGTGTCTGACTCTTCATGACCCCATTTGGGGTTTTCTTCGCAAAGGTATTGGAGTGGTTTGCCATTTTCTTCTCCAGCTCATTTTACAGATGAGTAAACTATGGCAAACAGGGTTAAGTGGCTTGCCCAGGGTCACACAACTAGTGCCTGTGGCTGGATTTGAACACAGGAAGATGACTCTTCCTGACTCAGGCCTGGCACTCTATCCACTACGCCACATAGCTGCCTGCATAAATCCCTATAGACCATCCAATTCAACTCCTCCATGAAGTTTTCCTGCATTATTCTAACACATAATACCTCCTTCATTCTTGAAACTCCTAAAATTTTATAGTCAGTATCACACAAATTATATTCTATCTTGTATTATTTTCAAATTGCTTTGTGTATAACTTTCATCACTCTCTTTTCTGCCTGGTACCACTCCAAAGTAGATTAGAAACTCTTTAAGGGTGGGGACTGTGCCTTAAGCTGCTCTAATATCCCTCAAAGGATTGAATTTGGCGCAGGGCCATAACAGGTGCCTGATATCTTTTGACTGACTGATGAAGTGATTGATTGTTAGAAACTCATTTTCAGGACATGACTAGACTAGAAAGCTTAAAGTTTAAACTGATACAAAGACAGATGATATACATAGAACACTAATTTCAGAAAAGACAATCTCAAGTCTTCAAAATATACCATAGGTCTGACCCATGTTATATTTCCATTCTGGGCTGAAACAGATAGATACCCAAAAGTTACCCCAGCCTAGACTCTCTAGGCCTGAGCATTTAGCTTGGAGTTTGACTCCTGACTCAGATACTGACTAGCTGTGTGACCCTGTGCAAGTCATTTAACCTCTATTTTCTCATATGTAAAATGGGGATAATAATAGCATCTACCTCACAGAGTCGATATGAGGAAAAATGTGAAAACATGTAAAAAACAAAAATAAATCTCTGGACAGATTTCAGCTCAGTATAAGGGAAAGTTCCCTAAAGATTAGAAGTGTCTAAAAGTGCAAAGGAAGTGGGATTCTCATCACTGGATGTTTCTGAGCAGAAACTAGATTACTACGCCAAAGAAGCGTTATAGAGAAGATTTCTATTTAGTTATGTATAGACTCTAAGGTCCTGCAAATCTGAGATTCTACCATTCTGGGTAGAAGAATTAATGATGGTGTGGCTATGTCTCACTTTCAGAAGAGTACAGGATACAAGCTGTAAAGCACTATGTAAAAGCCAATTGCTTTTATCATCACCATTCTCACTATAATTATCGATTAATAGAGTGGATTGGGTACCTTTCACTCCAAGTCATATACCTTAACTGAGGAAAAAGAGATCGTATTTTACTTGTACTTTGCAAACCTCCCATAAGGCACTTTACCTGATACATCATTTTAATGGCCTATGTATTCATGTTTTGCAAGAGAAAATAAAATACCACCACATAGTACAAGTACATACTTTTGCTATTGTGAATTTTTATGTAAAATAGTCAAGTTACTACCCAGAAGATGATTAGTACCGGAAACATAGGTGGACTTTTTTATCAGTTCCTTCTATACAGTGTCAAACTAACCCACAAGATAACTAGAGAGTTGACAAAGTGACAGAGAAAGAGATGTTTGGTACTTTTCTGGATGTTTCTTATGCTTTCTGTCAACCTTTGGAAATGCAAAAACTCTGCCTAATGACCTGATCTCTGGGAAATTTCTCCAACTTTCTTTCAGGAAGACATCGTGCCCTGTCTCTAAGGTTCAAAAGGACAAGATGGTTCTCACATGTCCAAGGCAGGACACAATGATGCTATTGTAGGATTCTCTTCATCCATACAGTGGCAAGGCACTTGATCCAAGATATACCCTAGATAATCCTGTATGTCTCTCCTGGAAATTGAAACAAAATCTGTCTATTCAGCATGACTACAGAATCGAATACATGAAACAAAAGATTGTACTATCTTATGATCTCCAGGGAAACAGCATGACTGGATATGTTAGCCTGTGTTTCTTGGTGACTGTGTCTCTTCATTTCTCATCCTGTGAACAGACTTTTTCTCATCTGACATCCTATACTCTTCTGAAAGTGAAACATAACCACACCATCATCAATACTTCTACACAGGACAATAGAATTTCAGATTTGCAGGGCCTTAGAGTCCAACCATAACTGAATAGAAATCCCCTCTCTATCTTTGGAGTAGTAACCTCGCCTCTGCTCAGACATCCAAAGATGAGAATGGCACTTCCTTTGCACTTTTAGACCTCTGATCATTAGAAACTTTGCCTTACATTAACCTGAAATCTATTTAGCTGCAATGGCCCCCATTCTTATTTCTACTGTCTGGGACCAAGAAGAACAAATCTAATCCCTCATCCATATGGCAGACCTTAGAATACTTGAAAAACAGCGATTGCATCACGTCCTAAATATTCTCTTCTCCAGACTAAGTATCCCTAATTCCTTCAAACATTCCTTAAAGAGCATGATTTCTAGCCCCTCCTCATGATCCTAATAATCCTGGAGATGGACCAGCCTGTCAATGCCTGTCCTATAATGTAGAGTCCCTCACCAAACACAATACTCTTCATTGCATTGTGATCTGACCAGGACTGACCATTATATCCCTCATCTGAACATTAAAGCAATCCAAGATCATGTCAGCTTTTTTGGCCACCATGTCACACTGAAGTTCAGATTGATATTACAGTCAACTAAAATCCTGAGATGTTTTTCACATAAACTGTTGTCCATCCCCATCCCCTCATTCCATATTTGTGCAGTTGAGCCCAAGTATAGAATCTTGTACTTGTCTTTATTCAATTTCTTCTCATTAACTATGGATCTTTGTTACAGTCATTTGGAATCATTTGAGATCTCCCTCAGGCTGGCAAAAAATTTGGTGTAATGAACACTGGGCAGAAGAAAAGCCTCTGACACTTTTTTTCCCATGATGCTTAGGGCAGGTTCAGAGACCTTTTCTCACTTGGAGGAATTACTTGGACTGTATTTCCCAGAAGACTGCATATCTATAGATATAGATATAGTTATAGAACAGTGCTATGGGGAGGGGACTGATTGGTGGGGAGTCTTCACGAAGGTAGGTGTAAAAAGTGGGATGACTGGAGGTATGAGTGAGAGAAGACAGAGTGGTTATCTGCTGACTGCAACTGGTCCAGAGAGATGGAAAGAATGCACATGCAGTAGTATGACCATGGCATCCCTGAAGAATCCAGGAGTTCCAGAAGGATTCTGCCTGCCATGAAAATGCTACCATGCTCCACTGAGGCAAAAGATATAGAACCTTGGTTTTTGTCATTATTTGTTATAATTTCTGTTGATTTGCTTTTACCGCTGACCTGGGAGCTATGAATTGTGCTTCCTCCCCTATACTTACCTCTACACTAGGGGTAAGAGGAGTGGGAAGTAGAAGTTTGTGAAGATTAATGATAGCATTCTCTATTTGTTGGCCATGAGAGGAAATATAATAGCAAAACGTTCAAGATTAAAAACTATGTAAGAGTAATGAGCTTCCACTGATTATTTCAGAGGTGTCAAACATGAAGGCCACAAGCTCCAATGTTCCCTTGTGGCTAGAATATTATTAAAATATAATTGGGAAATGTTTAGCAAAACATATCAAAATACAGTGCAACATCCTTGCCCTACCATATTTACTATTTCATCCTTAACAAGCCTTTTCATCTGTCTAAACCTTAATTTCCTTACACGTATAATGGGACTAATAATATGTGTACTACCTACCTCAGGGGGTTGTTAGAAGAATCAAATGAGAGTACTGTACAAACATCAGTCATTGCGATTATCACTGCTATTAGCTCAATTACTGTTATTAACTCAAATCTTTCTGTCTTCTCTGCAGTGTCATAAGAAACTATATCAAATGCCTTGCTAAAACTCAGGTATGTGATGTTGATAATATGGATCTGATCTAGTAACCTTGATCTTAAAAAAAAAAAGGAAATGAGATTAGTCCGGAATGAACTTTTTTATTGAAATTATGTTAGGATTTTTGCTAAATAAATGCTAGTCACTTGAGTGATTATAGCTTGTTTTTATGTAGTCCTTTGCATGTTGTCTCCTCAGGAAACAATGAGCTCCTTGAGAGCAGGAACAAGATCTTTGCTTTTCTTTCTATCCCTAGCTCTTTTTCTCTCATTTATTTATTTAATTCATTTTAACATTCTTTTTTTTAAATTTGAGTTCCACTACCTCCACTTTCTACCTCCACTCCCTCTTCCACCTATGGAGAAGGCAAGCGATATGATATCCATTATACATAAATCTTGTTGGTGCTTAAGTATCACTGATTCCCTTTCTAAAGGGAATCCTTTAGATTCAAAGGCCATCCATTTAATAATATATACCAGAATTTTATTTTTTTAAATTTATTTTTTGTTTTCAACATTCATTTCCACAAGATTTTGAGTTCCAAATTTTCTCCTCCTCTCTCCCCTCCCCCATAATACCTTGCATTCTGATTACCCCTTCCCCCAATATGCCCTCCTATCACAACCCTCCCTTCCCTTGTCCCCATCTCCCCTTTTTTCTTGTACAGCAAGATATATTTCTATACCCCATTGCCTGTATATCTTATTTCCCAGTTCGTTTTTAAAACTTTGAGTTCCAATTTCTCTCCCTTCCTCCCTCCCCAACTATCCCTACTGAGAAGGCAAGCAATTCAATATAGGTTATACTATATCATAATTTTAAAAGAATCCAAAGCCAAATTATCAGCCTGTGGTTTAAAGAATCTTCATTCTTTTCCTCCTCCTCCTCCTCCTTCTCCTCCTCCTCCTCCTCCTCCTCCTCCTCCTCCTCTTTCTCTTCTTCTTCTTCTTCTCTCTATCTATTTCTGTCTGTCTCTCTGTCTCCCTTCCCTCTGTGTCTCTCTCTTTGTATGTCTCTCTGGAAAATCAGGTTGACATTTGACCTTCTACAGTCCTTCAACACCTTACTCTCCTGCTCTCTACGATTTGAGACAGCATAGTATGATAGGAAGAGCTCTGGTTTTGGAGTCAAGGGACCAGGGTCCAAATCTCATCATTGACAATACTCATATGACCTTGTGAAAGTCACCTAACCTCTCTCAAGGCCTCAGTTTTCCCACTGTAATATAAGAAGATTGGACTAGATGTCCTCATGGTACCTTCCTGCTCTAAATCATGATACTATAACTTTTCAAACATTATCAGTGGCGGCTTAGTAATCAAATCAGCCAGTTGTTTCTTTTTTTTCTTTTTTTAAGTACTCTGATATATAGTTCAGTGATGGACCCGGTGACTTGTACCTGCTTATGTTTAAAGGAATTGCTTTAAATGTGGTTTAGGTCATGCCCAAAGAGCTATAAAACTACATATACCCTTTGGTCCAGCAATACTACTATTGGTCTGTATCCCAAAGAGATAATAAAAAATGGAAAAGGGCCCATGTGTACAAAAGCATTTATAGCACCTCTTTTTGTGGTGGCAAAGAAATAGAAATTGAGGGGATGTTCATCAATTGGGGAATGGCTGAACAAATATTACTGTGCTGTAAGAAATGATGAACAGGCAGACTTCAGGAAAACCCAGAAAGACACATGAACTGACATTGAGTGAAGTGAGCAAAACCAGGAGAACATTGTACACAGTAATGGCAACATTGTTGGATGACTGACTTGGAGGGACTTGGGTCTTCTCAGTAATGCAAGGATCTAAGACAATTCCAATAGACTCATGATGGAAAATGCTGTCCACATCCAGAGAAAGAATCATGGAGCCTGAATGCAGATGGAAGCAGACTATTTTCTTTTTCTGTTTGATTGTTTTTTTTCTTTCTTAGGATTTTTCACTTTTGTTCTGATCTTTCTTTCACAGCATGACTAATGTGGAAATATATTTAATATAATTGTACACATATAACATAGATCAGATTTGAGAGGAGAGTGAGGAAGGAAAAAAAAATTGGAACTCAAAATCTTATAAAAGTGAATGTTGGAAACTATGTTTTTTAAGTGCTTCAGTTCTAACCACTGCACTTTAGTCTGTGAGTAACTAACTCAGTAGGAAGGTTTCTGACATTTCCTTAGGGATAGAGAGACTCTTGTTATTAGCAGAAAAGGAGTGGGTGGTCAGTAGAATGTGACAAACTGGGCTCTGGCATTTAAAGTTTCTAAATGGATGGTTCTAAATGTCAGGAAACCTTGTGAACCAGGTTGTACCTAAGGGATTGATTAACTCCATATTTTTATTAAGGTGAAATCTGGTTCAAATGAACAATAGGGGAAGTTCTACGGAGGGAATGAAAAGAAAGAAATTCATAAAAGAGGAACATTTAGACTGGGAACAAAGTTGACCCTTAGTCTTGATTTTAGATGTCTTTTTCAATACAAGCTAATTCCAGCATTTCCTTTTTCTTCTGCTTGACCTGTACTTTCTCCAGTTTCAGGCAGTAGGCTCCCTGCCCACATCCCTCCCCACCCCTTTACAGCTATAACTATAAAGCTATAATCCAAAGAAAGTAGTGAAAATGTTCCTGGGGCAAGCTGCATGAAAATCATGGGCAAAAGTAAACTGAGGCCTGTGGTCATAGAGCAGAATGAGAAAAGGTAACAGAAGACTGAGTCAGCATGATATCTTGGTAGTTTCTTAATTTGATTAAGTTTTCTTAGGTGTCTAGGTGTTAAGCTCAGTTGTTTCTATGTTGCTAAAGGATTGAAGCATTCTAAATATCAGCACCTTGGAACAAAGCCCCAATCACCCCACCCTAATTAAAGCTCTGCCCTCCCCACCACCACTACCAAATTTAATCTGTTCTAGAGGTCTGCCTGCAAAAATCTTTATTCCTAAAGCCTCTACATGAAAAAAATGTTTTTTTGCAATAGCAAATCTGCAATCTGGGCCAGGATATATTTGTTTTTGGTTTTAACAAGAGCACACGCTAGGCAGTTCTGTCAGCAAAAGAGTGAAAGATACGTAGTTGAGCCTTCTCCTTCTCCCATTGTGAGATGCAAATACAATTACTTACCTAGACATTATCAAATAATATTAGTAGCAGTCCTAAATATCAAGGTTTAGAAAAAGAATGGAGATGTTAACAATGTTTGACTAAAGTCTGCTTGCTAGAACTCAACCAAAGAATATTTAACTAGAGGCAGATTTTTCAGCTATTGTTATCAAGTCTTCAGAGAGTTGGCTTTGAAACGGTCTAGGAAACTGAAGCATCACATACAGGTTGCCAGTTTACAAAGCAATATTGCTTGAATAACTTCTTTATGCTCAATCTAAATTATAAATGCCTATTTTTTTGAAAGAGGGAATTTGTGGATTAATGTATTCTGTCTTGAACTCACCTGTTTTCCATGAATATTCTTCCTTTTCCTCATCTCCAATCAGATCCATTTTTAGAAAGTTATCAGTGAAGTCCATAGTTGAATATTAATTTCTTTAATAAGGTCATGATCTTGTAGGCTGCCACAGAATAGCATATGTTGCAATAATTTACAGTTGCATTTATGATATTACTAGTAACACAGATTCCAGATTCCAACCAATGAGACCATGCCTGATGCTAATTACACAAACTTAAGACTCACTAGTGGATAAACGAAATTCTCATTTATGTATCCATCATGTAGGAAATCAGTGTGCCAGAAATCTTCCCTCAGATGCTAACAAATGCATACATGATTCTGTGAAGGGTATGTATTATCAGGTCTAAGGAAAAGGCCTTTCCTTTCATGTCCTTATAACGAGATTTTTGTTACTGTGATGCATGTTACTTTGTGCAGAAATACTTTAAAACACAAATTCTCCATTCATCTCTGGCCACTATTTAGATGGAAAACTTGGTTTCACAGGCAGACTCAGAGCATCTATTTTCCAAAAAGAAAAGAAGGGAGGGTGAGAGTTGAGATGAGATTCCACCACACTTTGGAAGTGGTTCAATGCCTTTTTTCTCCCCTTTTCACATGGTAAAAGTCTGATAAAATAGTCTCTTTGAGAATGTCCATGAAAGCATCCTTTCCCACCCAAATAAGGGACCTTAAGAATGCCATTCCATTGAATGGAGGTAAAAGAATTCACTTAGTAATTAGGTTGGAGATAAGAAATTCCATTACAATTTAGAAAAGGTTTAAAGTCTTACAGAATAGTGTTATTTTGAGATAGTAAGCTCATTTGCTGTGTTTCCCAGAAAGAATCTTTTTGAAGGAAACTCAAGACTATTGGAATTTTATCTCCTATGAAAGAGGCCCTCTATCCACAGAAAGAAAGAGGCAGAGACATAGAGGCAGAAAGAAAGAGAAAGGGAGACAAAGAGCTTGGTGCTTCCACCAGATTTCTGACTTTTCTCCCAAATCATTATTATTTTTATATAAATGAAGTCTAGGTGAATCCAGAATAGCCTCAAGGAGGGAAAGCAGTAGAGGGGATAGCAGTTGGTCAATAGGAATTTATTAAGCACCATCCTTGCTCCATGCACTGTGCTAAGTGCTGGGGATCCAAAGAAGAAAAAGACAGTCCCTGATCTCAAGGAATTTCCAGTCTTATGGGGGATACTTACAATGTACAAAAAGAAGCTGAAAGCAAAGATGGGGAGCATGATTTTCATGAAATCAAAACTAAGCAGAGGCACTGGTGAAAAATTAGGATTTACCTGAACTAAGCCAGATATAAATAAGGGCTTCAGAGGAGCTGATCACTCCATCCCCCTCCCATCAAAGCTGGCTCAATCTGCCTGGTGATGAGAGTGCAAGTGAAGAACTTATCCTGGGGGAGCATGATGTTCCTGGAACCAAAACAATGCAGAATCTCTGATGGAAAATGAAGAAGCAACATTAGACACAGTAACAGTCACAGTGCGTGAGGACCGTTTCTGATAGACTTAGCCCACCACAGCAAAGCAAGGACCTAAAATATTCCCAAAGGACTCGAGGCAAAATGCCTTCCACATCCCAAGAACTGTAGAATGACATCGCAGCATGAAGCAGACTGTTTTCTCTTTGTTATGCTTTGTTTTGTTTTTTTCTCATGGTTTCTCGTTTGTTTTAATTCTTCTATGCAACATGACTAACGTGAAAATGTTTTTAATAAGAATGTATATGTAGAACCCATAAAAGATGGCAATCCATCTCAGGGAGGGAGGGAAGAGGGAGAGGGAGAAAATTTAAGACTTAAGGAAGTGATTGTTGAAAACTGAAAACAAACAATTTAATTTTTTAAAAAAGAAAAGAAAATTGTCACAAAAGAATAATAATGATAAGTCTTTAGGGGGTGGGGTAAGCTCCAAGGAGCTTCAGAGATAATGGGGAAAACACTTCAAGATGAGGGACTGGGTGGCTCAGAGGTTAGAACACATGGCCTGGAGTCAGAAGTCCTGAGTTCAAGTTCAGCCTCACATACCTTTCTAGCTATGTGACCCTGGACAAATCACTTAATCTCTGTCTCAGAGATTTTTTGTCACCTGTAAAATGGGGGTGATAATAACACCTACCTCCAAGGCTGTTGTGCGGATCAAAGGAGGTAACGCGTATAAAGCACTAACACATAGAAAGCACTTACTTCATAAATGTTTGCTCCTTCTTTTTCCAAAACAAGTTTTTCACCTCTATGTAGTTTTTCTACTCTCTATGTAACCTCTGTCTCAGAAATGCAACCTTAACCTCACATGGACAATCTTGGAGATTTATCAATAGTTAACACCCAGAGTTTCCCCTGGAATCATGAGAATCTGGCTGAGTTCCCTAAGGAGCTCTTAGCATCAGACTAACAAAACATTGAAAATAAGAGAGTTCTATTTAACTTTACAAAAACTACTAACTAGCATGCAAGCAGAAACAGTCAAGACAGCTTACCTTCCTCCTGCACTGAGCCTATCCACAACTCACAGGGATCTCTGTGATCTCCTAGATTTATGGTACCATGATGGATGTCTCATCCCTGCAAATGAGGGGAAAAATTCTAGCTGCTAAGGAGTCTAATGGGGCAGCTATATGGCACAGAAGCTACAGTGACAAGCCTGGAGTCAGGAAGATTCATCTTCCATAGTTCAAATCTGGCCTCAGACACACTTATTAGCTGTGTGACCCTGGTCCTTGTTTGCCTCAGTTTCCTCATCTATAAAATGAGGTGGGGAAGGAAATGGCAAACCTCTCCAGTATCTTTGCCAAGAAAATCTCAAGTGGAGTCACAAAGGGCTGAACACAACTGAAATGGCCAAACTACAACAAAGAGTGGAACAAGTTGCTAGACTCCTTTGCGAGATGATCTGATGGGTCCCATCTTTCTTGGAGCCTTCATAATCTACATGGCTCACAGTACCATTAATCAGGGTCCTCCTCCTTCTTCATGAGTTTGTTACCATCTGGCAAGGGCTCCTCTCCTCTATTTCTCCCTGGCAATGACTCCATACTTCTGGTCACCCTTGACTGGTGTCACCATCTGGTACCTTCACACCCTGGAGAGGCCCTGCATGGATGATACCTAGAAATACTTGATACACATAGGGATAGCAACAGAGATTGAACTTATAATTTCATTTATGTGGAAGCTCCCTCTATCAATGTAACTCAGCACTTCTCTGCAACACATGATCTTAGAAAGTGGCCTAAATTACTGGAGAGGTTAAGTGACTTTTTCAGGGTGACATAACCAGGGTATGCCAGAGGTGAGACTTTCCAATTCTAAGGGTAGCTTTCACCCCTCTATACATTGTTGCCTCTTTACCTGCTAACTGCTTTGAGGAGGAGGGGAAATGGCTCAAATCTTGGAAACTACAATTTTCAAAATGTGAGTATTCCTGCTACCAGGAGCCAAGTATGTACACTCAAAAAACTTGGCTTGCTAGAAGATGAGCATATGATCCCCTGAAAAGCCATTACTCTATGAATGGGGATAAAAGGAATAGTATATCACAGAGAAAATATAGTAACATAGCCCTTGGAGAAAACACTCCATTCTTCTGGACCATTTTCAACCAGGTCAACTTGGCTAGAATGACTTATTTAGTTCCTAGTTTTCCTTATAACTCAAAACCAGGAACTTATTGTTAATCTTTCAGGGAAGACACTAAAAATGTTTTTTTAAACCAATTGTCTCAGGAGGTTAAATTTAAATTCTAGACCTTCAAACATATTTTTCCTTCCATTGTTTCCCTTTTCTTTTTCCCTCCCATCTCCCAACCCTCATCCTGTTTCACCCAAAATCAAACATTTCTTCCTTGTCTGACTGCCTCCTCCTTTTCTCACACATTCCCAAAGCCTTATCCTGCTCCACCAAAACAAAACAAAATGAAGGTCATCTGTGCTGCCCCTTGCCATCCACCCCACTTCTACCACATCACTAAACAATCCATCTGTCAACATGGAACCCTGAGTCTCTCACTTCTTCAGTAGGTCTCTCTAAGCATTTAACCCATAGCCCAGTGAGTCTGCGAACATTTCTGTTCCATATTCATCTATTCTTTAGTAACCCTCCAATGTTGTTCAGTGCTTAGCAAGGGCTTCTTGGGTGCAATTTATGCTTCTGTATCTCTCATATAGGAGTTCGTAACCTTTTTTTTTGTCATGGACTGCTTCAGCAATCTGGTGACACTTATGCATTTCTTCTTTAAAAACTGTGTTTTAAGGAACAGCTAAATGGTATAGTGGATAGAGCAGTGGCCCTGGAGTCAGGAGAATCTGAGTTCAAATCTGTCCTCGGATACTTGACAGATTGTACGATTCTGGGCAAGTCAACCCTGATTTCCTTGTCTCTACCTCCCTCCCCCAAAGTGTTTTAAAAGACTTCATAATTGAATTAAAAGCTAAATTTCAGTTAGAGGCTAATGAAAATAAAGATGCCATTTCCCCCCACCTTCCAGTGGACCCCAGTTAAGAATCTCCTACTTTAAAGGATCTCATAGTTTCTCAGGTTAGTTGGAAGCACCAAATGACTACTTCATGAACATAGAGGAAGTTGGGTTCTGAGTTTTCAGCAATATTGTATATATCCAGGGGCCACAGGGAAAGGAGGGGGTGTCTTACCATCCATGCATTAATAGGCACTTATTTTCCATTACATGCATATTGAGTAAGTGTTGTACCCATCCCAGATGTAAGAAGCTGATACATTATGAGATACAGAAATGGCTGATTACAGCCTTTAGATCTCATGAGTGTTGATTGAGCAGCACAGACCCTGATTACTGAGTCATCTGATAAGTAGGGTCCCCCAGGCTGTGTAACATGCCCGCCAGACTAGAGGAAGTGGTATTACACTGTGTGGTTTATAAATTCTGTACGTCAACAAGAACTGTGTTAGAAGGATTGACTAGCTATCTCAGAGCCCTCTTCCTCTGCCCTTGTCTCGAGTACTGTCCTTTCTGTGTTTGGGGAGAGGGTGGTAGTGGGGGAATGGAGAAGGTGCTCTGCTTGATATCATTTTTTAATTCAATTTTATTTTTATTCCTAATTCTTTCCCTCACTCCTTTCCCTCCCCTACCCATTGAGAAGGCAAAAAAATCAAAACCCTTTACAAAAATGTAGCCATGCAAAATAAATTCTCTCATTAGCCATCAGTATGATAGCCCGAATCACCCTCTCAATCCATTCTAGTCATGACTTGTGATTTTGGCTTGAAAGGGGTTTCCCTGCCTTTTGAAAGGAAAGTAGGCTTCTTCAGTGTTGGATGGACAGACATTACATGAATTGGATATCTAGAAACCTCCCTGTATGTTTAGTGCATTAGTGCAAAAGGGCTTATTCAGTGACTGCTTCAAGTAGAGATTGTGCTGAAGCTGGGAAGGTAAGGGGGTGGGGGAAGGGGGAAGAGAGGTGTTCCTCTTGGAGAGAACTAAAGCCAGCAAAGCCCAGAAAAAGTATTCATTGAAAATATTCATTGAAATTGAATTGAATTCAATGAAAGTATTCATTGAAAAGCATTCTGAGCCGTGGAATCTATTCACATCTTTACCTTCTTGACAGATTTCATTTGGAATCAGTTTGTTGGAGAAACAATCTCTGAAATCTCACAAACATCGTTCCAAGAATTTTCTTTTAATCTCATCCTCAACCACATCCTTGCTCCTTGAGATGTTCTGGAGCCAGCTTTTGTCCGCTGGCAAAAGGTCATCGTTACAATTTTAAGGATTTGTACCTTGGACATCAGCAAATGCCACAAATCAGTCAAACGATTGATCATTTTCCTGATTGTCTAGACTTAAGAAGGTGATGGTTAATAAGTTAACAGTGCAGATTAAACCTACAAGTGTATCAAGCATACATAGGGTTTTTTCTTTTCCTATTAATTTGTTTATTTTCAGTTTTCAATATTTACTTCCATAAAATTTTGAATTTCAAATTTTCTCTCTATCTCCCTCTTGCCCCCACCCCAGGACAGTGTGTATTCTGATCGCCCTTTTCTCCAATCCACTCTCCCTTCTATAATCACCACCACCCCCATCCTTTTCCCTTCTATTTTCCTGTAGTGTAAGATAGATTTCTGTACCCTATTGCTTATATATCTTATTTCCTAGCTGTATATAAAAACAACCTCTAATGTTCATTTTAAAGCTTTGAGTTCCATATACTCTCCCTCTCCCTCTCCCCACTTGAGGAAGGCAAGCAATTCGATAAAGGTTATACATTTGTGGTCATACAAAACACCTCCATAACAGTGATGTTGTGAAAGACTTTCCCTCTATCCTGTACTGCCCTCCATTTATTCAATTCTCTCCTTTGACCTGTCCCTCTACCCAAGCGTTTGCTTCTGATTACCCCCTCCCCCAATCTGCTATACCTTCTATTACCGCCCCCTCTCTTATCCCATTCCCCTCTGCTTTCCTATAGGGTAAGATAAACTTTTTTACCCAATTGAGTGTGGATTTTATTCCCTCTGAAGCCAAATCCGATGAAAGGAAGGCTCACTTATTCCCGCTCACCTTCCATAAGGACTTTTTTCTGGAGCAAGTTGTTCAATATTTGCCATCATCACTGCTTGCACCACTCAGCTCCTCACCATCCACTTCCCTCAACCACAGGGCATTTCAATCATATTTCCCTTCTCATGACTTTACTGAAACAGCTTTCTCAAAGATCACTAATGACATTCTAACTTCCAAATACAATAGTCTTTTTTTCCTTCCTCATCTCCCTAGATTTCTCCACAACTTTTCACAAGGTTGACATCTCCCTAGGCAACAATAGAGTCTGTGCCTGGAGTCAGAAATATCTAAATTCAAATCCAGCCTCAGAAACTACTGGACATGTGACCTTGGACAAGTCAATTTATATCTCTCAGATAGTTTTCTGAACTACAAAATGACAAAAATAATAGTACTTACTTCCCAGGGTTGCCGTGAGTATAAAATGAGATAATATTTGTCAAGTGCTTGGCACAAAGCATGGCACATAGTAGGCACTTAATAAACATTTGCTTCAATTTGGAACTATGCCCAAAGGGCTATAAAAATGTGCATACCCTTTCTAGGTCTGTATCCCAAAGAGATCATAAAAATAAGAAAAGGACTCATACGTACAAAAATATTTGTAGCAGCTCATTTTGTGGTGGTATAGAATTTGAAGCTGAGGGAATATCCATCATTTGGGGAATGGTTGAATGGGTTGTGGCATATGAATTAATGTAATACAATTGTGTTATAGGAAATGATCAGGTGGACTTCAGAAAAATCTGGAAAGACTTATATGAACTGATGCTGAGTGAAATGAGCAGAACCAGCAGAACACTGCACATAGTAACAGCCACATTGTTCAATGACTGACTTGAATGGACTTAACCTTTCTCAGCAATGCAAGGATCTAAGACAACTCCAAAAGACTAATGATGGAAAATGCTGTCCACATCCAGAGAAAAAAACTTTAGAGTCTGAATGCAGACGGAAGCATATTATTGACTGTCCTTTTCTTTTGTTTGTTTGTTTTGTTTCTTCTTTTTTGGGATTTCTCCCATTAGTTCTAATTTTTCTTTACACCATGACTAATGTGAAAATATGTTTAATATGAATGTGTAAGTAGAGCCTATATCAGATTGCACATCATCTTGAGGGGGGGAGGGAAGAGAAGAAAGAAAAATTAAAACTCAAAAATCTTATGGAAGTGAATGTTGAAAACTAAAACTAAATTATTTTGAAAAAGAAAATTAAATAAATGTTTGCTTCCTTCCTTCCCACTGGATTCTCTCTTTATATCTGACTTTAAAGATAACCAATTTTTCTAGTTGCCTTATTACCTCTCTAGGTGTTCTTTCTATCTCTTACTACCCAGTTGGAAGCTGGTACCTGTCCTCTTTGTGTAGAAGGGATGGACCCAAAACATGAAAGGGAGGCTCTATCAATGTTCACTCTTTCTTTAGTTCCTATTATCTGGATTTTATCCTCAATTCCTTGGTCCAATTACTATCAATAAAGTCATCAGTGATCCCATAATCTCCAGCTTCAATGGCCTTGTATTAGACCTCTTCTTTCTTGACCTCTCTCTAGCTTTTCATATTCTTGATCTCTCCTTGCCTCCCTTCAGAGACACTCTGCTTTCCAGGTTCTCTGGACACCTAGGTGACCCTTATCTGCCTTTATTTTCAGATCTTCATCCTCCCTGGGATGGGCATTCCCAAAAGTTCATTTTTGGTCTTCCACCCTCTACCTTGGCAACTTCATTTACTTCCATGCCATTAAGATCCACCTACATGTAGATTGGTATCACATGTTTACCTGTAATCCTCACTTCTTTTCTAAGTTGCAAACTTATATCTCTAATGGACTATTGGATATTTCCATATGGATAACCTATCAACTCAAAACTCTCTGTTACACCACTGTCCATCTTGTCATCACATTTGCAACTTTGGAAATATCTATAACTCTTCTCTCTACTTAAACTCTTGTATCCAATGAGTAATCAAATAAGGTCAATTACATTTTCACATCTCCCCAAATTGTATGATCCCCTCTGTTCTCACTGTGGCCACCCTAGTCTCCATCCTTGTTACTGCCCACCTAGACTACCATAATAGTTTCCCATTTCTATTTTATCCTCTCATGCCCCATCTATCCTTCAGATGGCTACCAAAATAATCATATATATATATATATATATATATATAATATATGTATCATACAGTACAAACTACTGAGGTTGATATTCAAGTTATTCTCTGTTGGAGTGTAAGCTCGGTTTTCACGTGAACAGTCTTGGGTCAGGTAAAGGTGAGGGCTTCTAAACCTGCAGAGTTCTCACGAGGCCCCCCCAGGGAACAGCTGAGAATTGAGGAGTGAAACACAAGCTATCTTGTTTTTCCACCTCTTCTCAGTGGAAACTTGCTGGGGAGAGCATCCCACCCTTGAGATTGGGCCATGGTCTGATCACACCTGTTATTAATTGGCAAAGGGGCTGAGAGCATGCATGGTGTCCACAAGCGAACTATGCAGCTGGGAGAGCTTAAATGGGTTCAGGAAAGCCTGGGGGTTGGGTTTCCTCTCTCCTCGGGAAGGAGAAGGGGGCTCCATGGGGAGAACTCATCCTGCATGCTGACATGTAGCTGGTATCCAGAATAAAGCCTACACTTCTGCTTTACTCTGGCAGTCTGTTCTCTCATATGTTTATCCAACTGGCCACCAAAGACCTGGAATAGGTAAGAGGATCCGGCAGCCCACGGCAATTAGGCTGGACAATTCTCCAAACATCCTGTAGTCTAAATGGGATGGAATTAAGTGCTCACATTTGGATAGAGCAGGGAGGTTGATCAGTTTGAAAAGGTAGGTAGGACTCAAAAATGAACCTCATTAATCAGTCAGCCTTGAGAGGGGTTGTCTCTTGTTGGAATTTCATGTATAGAGGTTGGGGTCATATACAATGAATTCCATTTTGGGCATATCAAATTTGAAATGCCTATTGTACATCCAGGTAGAAATACCCAGCAGCTAGTTATTGATGCAAGACTGGATCTCAAGAGAGACGAAGGCTGGATATGTAGACTAGGGAATCGTCTATATAGAGATGATAACTGAGCTTATGGCAGCTGATAAGATTACTAAGAGACAGTATACACAAATATCAGAAGAGGAATAAAGACAGAGCTTTGGGATACACTCATGTAATGGGTACACAGCATGGATGATGATCTTGTAAAAGATACCAGGAAGGACAAGTAGACAAGAGAGAGCAGTATCATGAAAACCCAGGGAAGATGGAATTTCTAAGAGGAGAAGGTGATCAAGAATCAAATGCTACAGAGAAATCAAGAAGGATGAGACCTGAAAGGTTATTATTGACTTTAACAATTAAGAAATCATTTGTAACCATAGAAAGAACAATGAAAGTTAGATTGCAAGACATTGAGAGCAAATTTGATGTGAGAAAGTAGAGATAACAGGTGTAGACAGTTTTTCTAGGAGTTTGACTATGAGAGGGAGAAGAGGTATAGAATGATAGTTTGAATCTAGAAAGTTTTTAATGAATAAATGAGATCTTTTTAAGGATAAGGGAAGCTGGAGTGTGTTTGCAGGTAGTGGGATGGGAACCAGGGGACAGAGAAAGAAGGATGATCAGAAAGAAGGAGGGTGAACTATAAGAAATGAGAAGGGATGGGATTAAGGACATAAGACATTAAGAGACTTCAGACTTGACAAGAAAGAAGAGTTCCCTCTTCCTCAGTACCTGGAAAAGAAGACAATAGCAAATAATGCTGAAACGAATTGAGGTGTGGACTGGGGAAGAAAGAAAGTCCATAAGGTATTGTTTCAATTTTCTCAGCAAAATATAAGGCTGAAGGAACATGGTATTCAGTCAATCAATTAGCATTTACTAAGCATCTACTATGTACCAGACACCGTGCTAAGCATTGGAGATACAAAGAAAGGAAAATAATAATAATAAACACTTCTCTAAAGGAGCTCACAGTTTAATGAGACAACATATAAACAACCATGCCTAAACAAGATATATATATATATATATGGCCAAATTAGAAGGAACCACAGGAAAAGGCACTGAGAGCACTGGCAAAGGCTCCTTGCAGAAGGTGAGGCTTTAGCTGAGACCTGAAGGAAGCCAGGGAAGCCAGGAGATGGAGATGAAGAGGGAAAGAGTTCCAGGCAGGGGTGACAGTCAGTGTCACTGGATTGCAGCGGTAGAGAGGAGTAAGGTGTACAAAGGCTGGAAATCTAGGAAGGGACCAGGTTATGAAGGGCTTTGGATGCCAAATAGAGAATTTTATATTTGATCCTGAATGTAATAGGGAGCCACAGGAGTTTTTTGAATAGGAGAGGGGAATGGTTGATATTGTCAGACTTGTATTTTAGGAAGATCAGTTTGACAACTGAGCAGAGAGTGGATTGGAGTGAGAAGAGATTTAAGGCAAAGACAGACAAGAAGTAGCAGTATGTGCCAAGTAAGTTAAACCACTGCTGCCAGCTTGACCAACCCCTTCCCTCAGATCTTAAGGGAGACAGACATCTCAGGACCCTGAATCCAAAACACTGGTACAGAGACCTGTGGTCTCAGATCAGTTCATGGGTGAAAAGCCAGATGGTGTTTGAAGATTACAACATCGAAAGGGGATTTACCAGCTTTTCATCTTCATAGATGTAATTGATGCCATAGGGTATCTATACCCACTATAAACCTCATATCTCTCATACCTCTTTGAACTGACTTATTTACTCCAACCTGCCCTCACACTAGCAGATCTAGGTTCCCAGGGAAGGACCACAACCACAGTTTTACTAAAATTCCCTCAGAGTCCTAAATACTGAGAAGAAATATACTTTCCCCTATCTACCACTTTAGATCTGAAGTCCCCACAAATATGCTTCTATTTCACAAACCACTCACTTATAATAATAACTCTTCTGGATCTTAAATATAACCATTTACTTAGTAATAAGGCAAAAGAAGTAATACTAATACTTTAAGTATTCATATACTAAAGCAAATTCAGGAATAATAAATCCATTACAATCCACATGTAAACCTAGATTACATCCTCCCACCAATGCACTCAGTATCTGAGGGGAGAATGGGCATACATGTACAGACACCTGGCAGGAAACCACCTTTGTGCTCAGAGAGACTCACCTCTCTGATCTGCATGCATGCTGTGATTCCCTTGGTCCATTCGGGAACATCTGCCCCACTTGAACTAGCTTCTCTGCTAACTGCTGGTTTGGTCGCTCTCACCACTCCACAACTGGGCAAATCTTCTCTTTTATTTTTGACCCAATATGGCATTGATGAGTGCTTTTGATTTAAAATCACCCTTGAAAGATCGTTGAAGATCCAAAACAATTCTGAAGGACTGTGTTGAAAAACGCTATCTCCAAAGAAAGAACTGATGGTTGCTGAATACAAATTGTAGCATATTTTTTTTAAACTCTCTTTATTCTTTTTATCTTTTTTGGTCTGTATTTTTTTTTTGTTATCTGGCTAACAAATGTTTTGCAGGATGTATATATATAATGTACAATCTATATCAAATTGCTTGCCTTCTCAAGGAGTAGGGAGAAGAGGGAAGGAGAGAATTAAGAACTTAAATTTTTTTTAAAAGAATGTTAAAAAATTTTGATTTACATGTCATTGAGAAAAAAATAAAGTTAAGAAGGATGCAGTGAAAGTAAAGGAAAAAAGTCAATCTCAGACCCAGAAAAGAAAGAAAAAAAAAGGTCATTGGAAAAATATACAAATGAGGCATAAAAGGAAAAATTGATACAGAAGCAGTTAGGGGAGGAAAGTTCTGGAACAATCCTCTCACCAGGATTGGACTAGAGAGAGAATAATATACATATACATGTATATATATATGTATATATAAATATATATACACACACATATGTACAGATATAGATATCAAGTAGGGTATAAAAGTCTTCTAAATTCAGAAATAAATAAGAGGGTAAGGTGGGGAGGAGGTTAGGGTGGGGGGAGAAGATAAGGGAGGGACTCTTGGAGGGGGTGGGTAGGCTAAGGAATAGGAGGGCAAGTTGTGGGTAGAGGTAACGCAGAGGAGTGAGGAGGGATAGGAATAGGATGAGAAGGATAGTGAGGAAATATAAGGATGAAAGTATACAAGTAATTAAAGCTTAGAATGTGAATGGAATGAATTTACCCAAAAAACAGAAACTGTTAGCAGATTAAAATTCTGACTTCAACAATATTCTGCTTCCAGGAAATGCTATAAAAATGAGAGATACAAAGATAAAATAAAAATTAGGAGTAGAATATATAATGTATATTAAAAAAAAAGGAATTGTAATCATGACCTCAGACAAAGTTAAAACAGATTTAATCAAAAGAGAAAAATAGGGAAACTACACTATGTGTCAACAAAATTATTTAATACTGTTTTAGATCATTTAAAATAACTAGATGGTATAAAATCTCAGAGAGTATACTTGCCAAAATAGATACAAGAACTATATGAACATAAAGATAAAACATTTTTTATCCAAATAAAGTCAGGTCTAAATAATTGAATAATAATAATTAATAAATAAATGTTTGTTGTTCATGGGTAGATAAAGCCAGCATTTTTTTAAGTGACAATTTTACCTAACCAATCCATTTAATGCCATCCCAAATACATCACTATAAAATTATTTTACTGAGTTAGAAAAAAATAAGAACAAAAGGTCAGGAATTTCAAAGAAATTGGGGGAAAAGATGTAAAGGAAGCAGTTTCAGTAATATCACACCTTAAACTATATTATAAGGTAAGAGTATTATTAAAGTATAAAATGGATAATTTTTATTACTTTAAATTAAAATGTTCTTGTATACATAACTCTATGACACCAAGAATAGTAGGAATGCAGAGAACTGGAAAAAACTTTCAAAGGCAATCTTTGAATGTGATTGGGTTGGAGTATTGCTGTGGTGTAGGAAATGATAGATTTTGAAAAATATGGGAAGACTAGGACCTATGAAGAAAGATGCTATGCACCTTCAGAGAAACAGATGACAAGTGGAAATAAACATAGAAGAGTCATATATATGTGTATCTTTATAGATATCTATGTATATGTACATATATCCTTAATTAATTGTATCCTTCTTTGGGGGGAGAGGAGAAAGGGTTTAAAAAAGGCTAAAACTACATAGTAGTGTACAAAAGAAAACCTACAAGCAAGTCAAGAAAAACTGGGCAGCTCTTGGTTTTAGATAGATACTACTTAACATTTTAAGGAAAGCTCCATTTATTCTTGTGCTTTCTAGCACTTTTAACAGGAATGGGAATTGTATTTTGTCAAAAGCTTTTTCTATATCTGTTGAAATAGTTTTGGTTGTTAATGTGTGCTGTCTTGATAGAGGCAGCAAATTATCTGAGCAAGATCAATTTTTTAGCTAGACTAGCAGTAGCCAATAAATTGGGCAATGACTCTTCAGCAAAGACCCTGAGTAAGGGCTGATCAGGTCTTCTATGGTGATAAACAAGACAACAGAGCAAAACATAGGTGTTCCTTCTTCTGATTAGCTAGCAAGCAAAATCTTTTGACATCACCTTGATATTGATTGATTGATATTGACCTCCCCTTCTCAACCCCCTTAATCACAAACAAGACATATGATTTGGGTCACAAGAGAAAGGTAAAACAATCCTGATGGATAGATGTTTCTATGAGGAGATAGAGTAAGTGTTAACTCAGCTCTTCAGAATAACCTCATTCTTGAGAGATAAAATTAGTTCTCAGGCTATTGGAGTAATGGGCAAGTAGGTGGCACACTGGATAGAGTACTTGGCCTGGAGTCATCTTCCTTAGTTCAAATCTGACCTCAGATACTAGCTGCATGATCCTGGGCAAGTCACTTAACTCAGTGTGCCTCAGTTTCCTTATCTGTAAAATGAGTTGGAGAAGGAAAAGACAAATCGCTCCAGTATCTTTGCCAAAAAAATCCTAAATGAGGTCAAGAACAGTTGGACACAACTGAACAACACTCAGCTGGTATCCTGTGCTTAGTAGAGGCTGCTCTTCTTCCCCTTGGATCTGTGACCTGGAACTGGATAATGGGTGACAATGCTGCCAGATGGGCAGCCTTTTCTGCCCCCAGCACTAGTTCTGGGGTCCCCCAGATCTCTTTCTGTCACTACGATTGCTTCTCATTCTGGTGCTGATGCCAACTTTCTGGACAACCCTCACCCTAGAGTCAGCAGAACCCTCTTTTTGTCTTCCTATGCTGTACTGGGTGGGGGGAAAGGGGGGAGGAGAGAGAAGTGATTCACTGTAACTTTTCTTGACTTTCTTATCAGAATTCAGTTTAGTACATTTTCTAGGTTGTTGTAGAAAAGGTGTACTGAGATAACTAGGCAAAAATGCTGATTCTCACTGCACCATCTTGACTCCATCCTGGTCCAAGCATTTTGGAAAGCAACCTATAATCAGGCTAAGAAAATGACTGAAACGTTCATATCTTTGACCCAGAAATCCCTTTGCTAGGCATATAACTTGTCAGCTCTGAAAAATAAATGATCAAAGAGCCCACAGAGGTTTCAGCAAAAAGCTTTACTCCAACTGTCAACTCTGAAAAATTAAACAAAACACCAAAGAACTCACAGAGGTTAGGGATAAAAAGCCTTCTGTATTCCATTGCAGGAGGGAAGCTAGACATGCATGCTGGAGCCTGGTCTAAGACCAAGGCAGCCCAAGACAGTGAGGCTAATCCTTGATGTACACTGAGGTGGCATGACAAAGGATGAAGCGGTGAGGTGTAACCGCCACAGCGAGGTAGAACAGCAACAATGTGGCAATTTTGCTAGTAACAAAAAGTCTATTCACAGCAGCTTCATGGCCTGAATGTAATTCCTGCAGGTGCTTGCCCAATCTCAGGGACCACCTGGGGCTGGTTTGAGGCAGTTCTGTGGTTTAGCCGCAGCACAATTCTCCCGGAGGGTGAGTGCAAAGAACAGTTACTGTGCCAAGCTCAGGGCACAGCTTGCTTGCTGGGCCTTAGTCTGGAAGATTGTGTGTCGTAACAGGAGTGAAAAGAGAGGAGTGGTTTTGGCGTGCGGGTTCTGACAACTAGCAATTGACTTCTTCACTGAGCCGTTCTAATCTACAGTATTTAAAATATACCTTGAAACTCATATTCCCATTGTTCTCAAACTGAAGTTGGATCTTGATTGGGAGGGTCAATTGTTTTCTTAAATGATCATTTTCCTCCCTAGATTGTCCTTTACATAAGTGACACAGGAAGTCCTCAGGAGATTACCTCAGTGATGGACCTATTTTCATTTGCCTTGACTACAAATGCTCATTTAGTTCCTGGATACCCAGACCCAACTATGGACTTAGGAAGGTTTTTGAAATCTGGAATTTTGCAAAGGACCACTTTTTGTTATGACTAGTGACTCAGGGGGTCCCCTTCCACAAAAGGCTTCAGCCCTGGATTTATACAAACCAGGTTCATCCTGGGAGGGATCCTATACACTAAAAAAAGAAAGAGATGTTGGGCTTCTGTTCTCTTTCTCATCTTTGATGTGGATTAACTTCAGTGAAATCTCTAAAACCAAAGTTCATGTATAGGGTATCCCCAAAGTGGTAGAAGTGTCCATTTCAAAAAAGTTACTCCCTGTACAAATATCAATTAAAAGACAATGGTTTATTGTCTCCACCAGATAAAATACCTAAAACACTAAAGATTTATAAGCCTACACAAGTACAGAAAACATAAATCCTCTCAACAATATTCTCCTGAAGGTAAAGACATTTATTTAGTGAGACTACTGAACAGATTTCACATTCACCTTAGACCTATGCTGTCTAAGGAACTCTCCAGATGTCCAGGTCAGTTTTTCATTGTTTAGACTGTAGTCCTCATCTATAGCATCCTTCTTCTCCAAGAAATGGAGATGTTTTGGAAATAAACTCTCATGAGATGACTGTTACAGAAAGAGATTGAACCAAATGAGCTCTGAGTTCATCTCTTGATGTTCTAGATCTATGATCCTATGAGAAAGGTAGGGCAAGAACATTTCTTTATAGTAGTGTACTGTTTGGGACTGTCTTTTACTTTTTTTCACTGGTCCCAGAAAAGCTTAGAGCCCCAAATGTGACAGTTGTAGGTCACTCTGGCGTAAGTTTAGAGGACATCAAAATAGCACAGGATAAGAGAGTAATATGTGAGAGACAGCAAAACTTGTTTCCACAGTGAGTTATTGTTCATTGATGAAGTCATTGAGAAGAAGTTAGATAATAAGAAAGCCAACAGATTGCAGGTGGATTCAACCAATCAAAAGACAGACAGTGGCTTTCAGAAAACTACAAAGTTTTTGCTAAAGGAACCAAATCTACAGCTATCTGGACTAGCCAAGAAAAAGGACCTGGAACTCCCTAGAGAAGGCTTGACTTCACTGCGCTTGCTTAATGAACCTCATGCATATAAAGCAGACATCCTACATAAAATTATCCCTCCATTTTCTGATCATGGGTCCTATGTTAGAGCATGTTTGGGAGAGAAGAGCATACTAAGGGGGGGGGGTACATAAAGGGAATGTAGAGAAGATGGTGGCCTGATCCATCTCCTGGTGGGAGGATCTGTCTTGGAGTAGCCGCATATAGCTCATCCAGTTTTTGTATCCAGCGCTCCCTCCTCCTCCTGGAAAGAGGATAACCGCCCACTTTGGTCAAAGTGTTCAATTCCTCCAAACTCCGCTGCAATCAATTTTCTTTGGTACCTTATTAGAGTCAGGGGTTTCTAACAAATAAAAGGAGGTAATTCGCTCCTTCTCTGTCTAATTGTACTGTACTATCTGTACTTTGAAACAAATACCTACAGTTCAAAAGCAGCCTGCCTCCTTTTTCCTGTCTTCTCTCCTCTTCCTACGATGTTTTTCCCTGTCTAGCCTAACGAGAGAGAAGTGAATGAGGGAAGGCGGATGTAGAACGCAGAGAGCAGAACCAGAACAATTTATACTGTAACAACATTATAGAGACAACTTGGAAAGCCTTAAGAACTCCCATCAGTACAAAGATCAACCACCATGCCAGAGAACTGATGGTGAAACAAGGTATGCATCTCCCAGCACAGAGGTAATACATTCAAGGTGCAGTTTTTCTTGAATATGCATATTGGGTACAAGATGTTTTAGTTTTTATGATGAGAAATACTCCCTGGTCCAGAGAGAGAACTGATGAGGGCTGAGTGCAGACTGATGCTTTTTTTTTTCACTTTGTTTTTCTCGGTTTTTTTTACGACATGGCTACTATGGAAAATAAGTTTTGCATGATTTCACACGTATAATTGACATCACATTTCTTGCCTTCCCAATGTGTGGAGGAGGGGAATCGAGGAACATAAATTCGAAATTCAAATTTTAAAAAAAAGTTAACGCTCCAAATAAAAGAAAACAAAGTTTAGTTTGTTTTTCCTCGATGGATCGGGGAGATGGAAGAAATGAAATCTGTGGTCCTAAAAAAAAAAAAAGTTTAATTTTTTTAAAAATTCTGCTCGAATTCAAGCTACAGCTACGGCCTCGCAGGACAGCAGGCGGCGCCTCCGCATCGCCTCTCTGAATGCTCCGGGGCTGGTCCGGCCTCCGGGCCCAGGGGAAGAAGGCTCCACCTGCTCCGGGAAGGGAGGTGCGGGGAGGAGCCAGGCCGGCCAGGCGGGACCCGGAGAGAGAGGACCCGCCCCCTCAGGGGCCGGAATTCCTCCCATTGGCCGAAGGGCAGCTCGGAGGCGGGGCCGGCTCCTCCATAAATAGAGGCTACGGGGCGGCGGGAGGGGCCACGACTGCTCCAGCTGCTCCCGATCTCCGCGGACCTTGGGAAGAACCCTTGGTTGTTTGCCGCCGCCGGGCCCCGGGTCATGCTGCCAGCCTGACTAAGAAGAGGAAGCTCCCGGGAGACGAATGAGGAACCAGCTCCTCCTGCTGTTCAAGTACAGGGGCTTAGTCCGCAAAGGGAAGAAAAGCAAGAGACGAAAATGGCTAATTTCGTGATCCGCCCCGCCACGCCCGCCGACTGCAGGGACATCCTCCGGCTGATCAAGGTAGCCCGGCCGCCGCGCCCGCGGAGCCCGGCTGGGGCTGGTCTGCTTAGGGTTAGAATGGGAGAGGACCTTACACGCCCGCTGCTCTCCCTCCTCCCTCAAGGAAACTTTCTGAGCTGTCCAGGCACGTAGGAAAAGAGAGAGAGAGAAAAGAAGGAAAGAGAGATTCTGTGTGGCAGGGACAGCGCTGAGATCTAGGGTCGGAAATACAAAGGTAGTGACAGAGACAGGAAACAAACCTGGCAAAACCTGCGCCCTGTCCACTCACCCCGCCGGTGACTGTCTATGTAGCCGGTGCACGGCTCCTCCCACACCGGTAACCGGCAGGCTGCCTCCCTCTTCTGGCTGAAATCTGAGGTTTCGTTTCCCCACCCCCCCTCACTTAGTTTCAGGTCAATTGCGTGTTTAGAATTGACCAGGAACTTGACCTTGGGCCAGACCTCCTCCCCCTCCTTGAGCAGAGTTCTTGGCCCTGAGCCTGCGCCTGACGCTGTAGGTGCTGAGAAAATAACCCTGCCTCTTGGAGATAAAAGGACTCCGGGTTCTTATGTGTTGTTTTGTCTCTTTTCTTTCCCTTTTTATCTGCTCTTACCAGGAACTAGCGAAATACGAAGAAATGGAAGAACAAGTAGTGCTTACTGAAAAAGGTAACTCATTTGAAATGCGGTTTGTCTAATAGCCTTGGTGGCCGTCACCATAGCCATTAGCCATTTTCTGTCCCTGTTGGCCTTTCTTATAGATCTGCTTGAAGATGGGTTTGGAGAGCACCCTTTCTACCAGTGTCTAGTGGCAGAAGTGCCCAAAGAGCATTGGACACCCAAAGGTAACTAACCTTGCCCCCCCTGTCCTGTTCTTTCTCTTCCCCTTCTTTCTCCCCACCCCCACCCCAGTAGGTAATCAGAAAGAGACAGGATGTTGATGTAATGTCTAGTTTTTGCTTAGAATGGTTGGCTAATGCAGAAGGTTGAGAGTGTGCTTTTGGGAAAGGTGGCCAGAAATAAAGCAATCCGATGTTGAAACTAGAAAACCAAAAAAATGGATGTAGTGCCGTTCTAAAAATTGGGTGAGTTAAAAAAGAGTGTTTGTCAGCAAAATGCCCTCCATATTCCCCGGAAAACTGGGTATGATGTCATTTGATGTAATTCAGTCTCATAAAATAGTTCTTGTTTGACCCTAACATAACCTTTTTCTGTAATCGTGTTGAATCACATTTTTTCTTTAATTTGTCCCAATCTTCAGGTTACAGTCTCTAGCTTCGCCATGTACATGGCCCTTCCGTGTACATGGATGGGCGGGGAGGTAACTAAAAGATCCGTTACTCAATAAACTAGATGATCATGATAAATGAGGTAAGGCCTAGAGGGACAAGTCCTCTTCCCACACAGTGTCAAAACCAAACCAAACAAACACGGTAGATCAGAAACTCCTTTAGGCTCTCATCCTGGCTGTGTTTACAAACCAGGGTGAAGTGGCTAAAACATTTAATTTGACCCCTGACTAATATGCCTTTTGGGACTATTGGCAAATTCCAAAAGTTAAGTCAGCTGCTTGAAGTGGCTGGCTCATTGTTTACTGGATGGGAAACTCAGATAAAAAGGGAAGCTCTCAAAGGAAGGCGGGGGTGGAGGCTGTTTCAGGTTAGGAGGTTTGGTTTTTTTATTGGTGGGGGCTCTGTGTTGTTTTTTTCCCCCCAGAAATCTGTTCCTTAAGGTAAAGGGAAGAAATAGGCAGCACTTTCACCCACCTGGCAGAGGATTAAGTGTGAAGTGCTTGCTGATCCAAGGTACAAGGAGGTCACTTAGCACTTTTTATCTGCCTCTTGTGCCCTGAAAAACTGGGGAGAGTAAATTGGAAAACCTGTCAATTGGAAAAAAAAAAGCTTCTTGAATTAGCTGAAGCTACTGGCATGGTGTTCTAACCTCAAGGAAGTAGAGTTCATGAACTCCTTGTACTTAATAATATTCTGAACTGCCGTGTAAACTCGATTTATATTCGCAAGTGGACATACCAGTAACTCAGTAGGTTGTGAATAATGTCTGTATTTACATAAAGGTCATAGCAGCTCAGCTCTCTCGAGCCATTAAAACTGTCAGAGTTTCTATGAGGGGTCCAGGAAATTGCAGAGTGGGTCATGCATAGACAAAGCAGTTATTCAGAGATGTCAGAATTCTTCTCCTGCCTCCAGCTCTAATGTGCGCTTCTTGCAAACTCAGAACAGCAGAGTAGCCTAACAATGGATCATACTGTTCTAGCATAACTGATAGCTGCATGCAGAGACTGTCTGATAGCAGCTTAGTTTTCAGATCCATGCATGTAAAATTTTAAAACTTGTAAACATTCTGAGTGTATGGCTACAAGTGCTATGGACTTTTTCTCCTGTTCTTTTTTACTAAAGAAATTCTGTGATCCTCTGTTCCAGGATACAGCATTGTTGGCTTTGCTATGTATTACTTTACATATGACCCATGGATTGGGAAACTGTTATATCTTGAAGACTTCTTTGTGATGAGTGAGTTCAGAGGTATGGAGAAGTTCAAGGGTGTATACCTAAAAAGGTGATATAGGAGATATTCCTCCACCCATCCCTCCTTTAAAATGACCGTTCGTTGAACAGATTTCTCCTGATCTTTCCTAGGGTTCGGCATTGGTTCTGAAATTCTGAAGAACCTAAGTCAGGTAAGTCACTTCTTTGTATTCAGTCTTCAAGGATTCTGAAATTTGAGCAGAGTCCCTGAAAAGATAACTTTTGGGAAGAGGGTGTTGGGTTTTCTTTTTGTTTTTTAACACACAATCCCTATAACAGGTTGCAGTCAAATGCCGATGTAGCAGCATGCACTTCCTAGTGGCTGAGTGGAATGAGCCTTCTATCCAGTTCTACAAGAGAAGAGGGGCTTCTGATCTGTCCAGTGAGGAAGGATGGAGACTTTTCAAGATTGATAAGGAGTTCTTAGTAAAAATGGCAGCAGAGGAGTGAAAAGTGTTAGTGCTAGTGCTAACATTAATGGAGACAAGTTCCATTCCTGAACCAGTCTACGTAGAATAAATTCTCAACTTCTTGCTTTCTATCCTGTCTTGTAGTCAAGTCATAGCATGAGCACTCATTCAAAAGCTTTATTACCAGTGGCGTTGTAGCATGTTTGTTCCTGGGGTCTGGTGCTAAAGCATCAGGTCTGTGGGCAGTGTGGAATCAGACTTTTCTGCATCCTCTCATAACAAGGTGGTGTCATCTTAAATGTAAATGAGTAAAAACTTCATTCTTGTGAGTCATTTAAATGTGTACAATGTACACACTGGTACATAGAGTTTCTGTTTAATTGTCTTTTTTTAAAAAAATAAACTAGTCTTCAATTTAATTGCAGCTTTGGTTGTATGCTTTTTCAATAATTCCTGTGGATTTTTGGTGGGTTTTTTTCCCCACCAGAGTACATCATTAACTAAGAGAAAGGAAACTAAAGCACATGAATCAGATAGAAGAAACTCCTTTTAGATAGCTAACTTTGAAATTGAAGTCCAAGTTAGGACCATTTCTACTTTACACATGTTCCAAGTTATTTTGGTCTAGATCTTATTCCACTGGTGTGGGAACAACTTGTATGGAGCCTCCCTCCACATGGACAGGTTAGCAGCCCGTCTTGGGGGTTGGCTATGGAGAAGTTAAGGGTTCATGGTTATATATGATCATGGCTAGTATGTATAACTTTGGTCTTAGGGTTGATTCTTGCTGACTCCAAGACTTGTCCTCTGTCTACTGTATGTATGTATATGTATGCACACACATGCACATATATGTCAATATGTATATGTTATATGTAATACAAATATATACATTAACATTGTTAATATAGGAACCTAATTTATTTAAGGTGGGTGAATTTCTATCAGACCAATCCTTTGTGCACAATTTTCTTGGGAGAGGGTATATCAGAAAGGTTTCATTCCTCAAAATGGGGGAGGCAGGGTAATACAATTTTCTCTGTTCAACAGGCCACAAAGACACTTTCCCTCTGAGGAAGTCCAACCCCATATAGAAGAAAGTTCTGTACTCTGTTTTAGGCATAAGTTTGCCAAAAGTAATTATTATGAATTGAAAATTAATCTACATAGTATTTTTCCACTTAAAGAAACTGGTAGAAACCTCTCATATCCATAGAAATCTCTAATGCAAACCCTGAGTTTGAATTATTTTTAACATTCCTGGACAATAGATAAAATTCTCCAGTCAAGACTGATAGAGGGTTCATAATGTAGGTAAAAGAATAACTCTACTAAAACCATTTAATCTCCTTAGGCCACATCCTCTCCAAAGTCTCCTGCTAGTCAGAAATGAACTCTATTTTTCCATTAAAGTAATTAAAGACTTCTTTTAGTTTAACGTCAAGTGGGTAAATCAAGGGCAACTTACCCTTGTCCAAGCACTGCCCTAATTTTGTATTTAAGGAGAAAAGTTTTTTCCTGAGTTTTCACTCAGTATACCCCAGAGAAAGTGGTCAGACCTTAGGGAGGGCAAAAGATAGAGCAAAGGAAATTGTTTCAAAATTTACAGTTAAAGAATTGATAAAGTTCTTTGAGCAGGTAGTTCCAAGGATTTTAGACTAAAGTATTGTCCTAATATTATTTTGTAAGGTGGAGTCTAGGGAGGAAATGAGAATGGAAGACTCAGTTGGATTCCAGACCCATATGCACTAGTTTGGGGTGCCAACCTAAATGTGCTTACAAGCTTTGTTCTAGGCTTGGTAGAACAAAGTTTTCATTTTGTTTCCAAAAGGAAATGTCTAAGTGCAGTAGCCCATACTCTGCTTGGTGCTTCCTATTGCCAACATGTGAAAAAAGATACATAGTCAAATATGAGATAATAAAGGCCACAACATCAAGCTATGGTGAAACTCCATTAGATTTGGGGGAAACCAGGTCAGACTTAAACTAATCTGGTAATTCAAATACAAAATTGGGGTGAAATGAGAAACTTGTAGAACACTGGCAAATAACTTAAGAAAAGGAAGTTTACTTAGCCATAGCAGAGGAAAGATATGACACTGATTGGGATAAATGTAGTTTTCCCCATTACACTGTTGGCCAAGCCGGTCAGAAGCCCGAGGGAGAAGATGAATCCTTGAGTTTTGTACTTAGGCTACCAGAAATCTATGTCAGTAGTTGGAGCCTTAGTCCCCTGAATCAATTATCTTAAGGATAACTTTAATAAATATTAAGAAAAAAATAGCCTAGCATGGCAGATCCTCATCCTAACCCTTGCTGGGGAAGACCTGTGTTCTTCATTTTCAAAGAGGACCATGATGTCAGCAAGATGACGACATGGCTTGCAGTTGATTTTGATTTGAGGGAGGGAGGGCTGTGCAAGGTCAGCAGCCTCACTTCTCCTCCAGAACCATCTGGATCCAGTAACCACATATTCATCAGGATGATTGGACATGACCCAGGATGCAATGGGAGACGCTGGCCCTTTTAGGCTAAGGCTTTTTCAGGTACTCACTTAGAGTGAGGTAACACCCATTCAGTGCATTCACCTTTTTAAGAAGTGAGTCAAGGGATGGCCCCTTTAATTAGAAAAAAAGAAAAAAATCAAGCTGGGAAAAGGACCTTTGGCTATTTAAATGGCTTCAGGGTTATTACTGACAACTTTGATCTTGGGATTTGGAAAGCCTGACCTAGACCTACGGAGAAAAAGAAAAACTAAGAAAGATAACTCCCCTATTCCCAACCCACCTCACCCCCCCAAAAAAGTGCAACAAAATGGGTTACTGAAGAAGCCACCAAAAATAGATGAAAATAAAGATCAGAAATCCCAAACTTTACTTCTTCCTCTTGGAAGGACAGAATTTCGCATCTTAATGGTCCTTGTGACTGTTGATGTCAAATTTCTGTAGTTTACAATGGGTTTCCTACTGTAAAATGATGATAAGTAGGAACAGTGCCAGTCAGTCAATACGTAAACATTTATTAAGAGCCTACTATGTGCCAGGCACTGTGTGAAGTTTGGCCTGCTAGCACAAGTTCTTTGATTTTCTTTATAAAGGAAAGAGTTTCAAAGGGGTTAACAACCCTTCTTTAATTAAACATACATGTCAGTCACTAGTTCAGAGAAAAGGTTAACACTGAATGTGAAGAAAATACAAGTAAAGAAATTAGAACAAAGATCAACAGACATGGCTCCAACTGTGTGACAAAGTAGTACAACCATCTACATATACCACTGGATAGGAGAAACACCAACACCATGAGTAGTAGAGGGGAGATGAGGGGCTCTTAACAAACGGTTACTCAGAGTCTCATCCAGGGAATCAAAAGATCCTTCCCATAAGAGAAACCCCCAAAGCAAAATACTAACCTCCCAGTATATATAATTTTCAACTAATAGGCTCAGAGCCAGAAGGCATCACAACCCATGTGATTCAGCACAACCGTGAATCACCCTTCAGATGTTTTCGATGAGTCTGGGGAACTGAATGAACTCCATAAAGAAAACAACAAAAAAATCCCACTTTGTTTGGCCTTACAAGGTAAAAGACAGTCCTTGACCTCAAGGAATTCACAATCTAATAGGGGAGAAAACAAGCAAAGAAATACGTATGAATGACCTATATACAGGAAAAATTGGAAATAATACAAGATACTAGAATTAAGAAAAATCAGGAAAGGCTTCTTGTAGGAGATAAGATCTAAACTAGGACTTGAGGGAACCTAGAGAAGGCAGTAAGTGGAGATGAGGAGGAAAGGATTCCAGGCATGGGGACCAGCCAAAGAAAATATCCTGAACCTAGAAATGGGATGTCTTAGGTAAGAAGGCCAGTGTACCTGGATCAAAAAGAATGAGGTGGAGAGTAAGGTGGCAAGGAGCCTCGACTAGGAAGGCATTTGAATGCCAAAGAGTTTTATTTGATCCTTGATAATGATAAAGAACCAGTGTGGGGGAAGGGGAAGGGGTGGCATGGTTGCACCCGCATTGTAGGAAAATGTTTTTGGTGACTGAATAAAGGATGGAATGGGTTGGAGTGGGGAGAGGCTAGAGGCAGGAAGACCTACCAGCACGCTATTGCAACAGTTCAAAGCATGAGGTGATGAGGGTCTGTGGGGTGGTGGCAATATCAGAGGAGAGAAGGAAGTGTATTCTAGAGATGTTGCAAAGGTAATGTCAACAGGCCTTGGCAACAGATTGGAAATGAGGAGTGATAGATACTGAGCAGTTGAGGATGAAGCTTAGGCTGTGGGTCTGAGAGACTGAGAGAACAGTATGGCCCTTAAAAGTAATAGAGAAGTTAGGAGGAGGGAAGGGTTTAGGAGGAAAGATAATGAATTCAGTTTTGGACATGTTGAGTTTAAAATGGCTATTGGACACCAAGTTCAAGGCGTCTAAGAGGCAGCTGAAGATGCAAGACTGGAAATCAGCAGAGACACTGAAGCAGGATAGGTAGACTTGAAACTCACCAGCAGAGAGATGGTAATTAAGTCCACAGAAGCTGATGAGATCAGTAAATGAAGAAGAAAATAGGGTCCAGGACAGGATCCTGTGGGATACCTCTGTAAGTTGAATGAGGATCCATCAAAGGAAACCAAGAAGGATTGATCCAATAGGTAGGAAGAGAGCTAGGGGAGAGTGCTCTGAAAACCTCAAAAGAAGAGAGTGGTCAACAGTGCCAAAGGCTGTGGAGAGGTCAAGGACTAGGCCCTGGCACATATAATGGCATTTCTGGCAGGTCACCATCTTCATCACAGAGAAGGGTCAGATAAGGTAGCTTTCCATGCAGCCTATCCTGATACCAGGGTCAAGACCATGACTGACTTTTATCCATAGTCACACGTAATGCTCCCTGGCCCACTATCCAGATTCTCCCCACTCCTATCCAGGGACCCTTTGGAGGTAGGGAAAGGTAGAATATCAAATATTTGTCTCTTTAAAGACCTGCTGAGAACTACCCCCTTCTTCTACAAGGGCTGGGTAGACAGTTTCTTTTTCCCCATAAAGCATAGCCACCTCCCAACAGTACTGCCCTTACTAAGCATAATATTAGTACTATGATTACCAATTACTAATAGTACTAATAAATATAATATACCTTTGTATATAATATATGATTATATATTATTATACTATACTATTATTTTCCCCATTTTAAAAGATGAGGAAACTGAGGCAGATGGTAGTTAAGTGACTTGCAAAGGGTTACATGATTAGTAAGTGTATATATTATTATATATTATATATACTAACATATATTATTAATACTAGTAATACTACCCATATTATATTAATAACCAATTATTAATTAGGATTTAGGCTTTTTCAGCCTCATTCAGGCTCCTTATAGGTCAGTCAGTTTCTAAAGATAAAGCTGGTAGAGGAGAATGGCCTAATCGTCCTGGATCTTGGGCAGGATCCCATTCAACTAGAAGATCTAAGAAACAGAATCTAATCTAGGTGAATTCCTGCCCCAGAGTTTATGCCCTTGTATCCTTCCATTGATGTCTAGGGAAGCCAGCTCATGAAGGAGAAAACCAACCAGACTGGTCTGGATAGAGATTGCCCAGATTGCTAGAGGTGCTGAATTTCATGATCAAGCCATATTCCCTGCAGGAGAAACTGAAGGCTTTCAGCCTACCTCCTCATTTAAAAGTAGACATACAATTTATAGCAGCAAATAAACATAATTGCCTTGTATTTGATAAGTGTAAAGACTTAATATTTTGGGAGAAGAATTCATTATTTGGTAAAAATTTTTGGGAATGCAGCAGTAATATGATAGAAACTGGGCATAGAACAATATCTTACACAATTTACCAAGATAAGGTCAAAATGGACACATGACCTGATATAAAGAGAGATTTTACAAGAAAGTCTGAAGAACATGGAACATATTACTTATCAAACTTATGGACAGGTGAAGAACTTATAAATAAACAAGAGATAGAAATCAAAGTTAGGTATAAAATGGATAATTTCAATTACATTACATTTTAAAATTTTGTACAAATAAAACAAATGTAGCCAAGAACAGAAGGAAAGCAGAAAATTAAGAAAAAAATTTATAGGCACTTTATCAGATAAAAGTCTCATATCAAAAATATATAAAGAATTTTGTCAAATCTATAAGAATATGAGTAATTTCCCAATTGATAAATGGTAAAAAGATATGAATAAGCAGCTTTCCAATGAAGAACTCAAAACAATTTATAGTCATGAAAAAAAACTCATTATTGAATAGAGAAATGCAAATTAAAACAATCTTGAGATATAATTTTACACTTATCAGATTGGCTAACATGACAAAACAGGAAGATGATGAATATTGGAGAAGATGTGGGAGAGTTGGAACACTAATTCATTGTTGGTGGAGCTGTGAGCTGACCCAACCATTCTGGAGAGCAATTTGGAACTATGCCCAAAGGGCTGCAAAAATGTGCATACCCTTTGACCCAGAAATATTGCTTCTACAACTGTATCCCAAAGAAATCATAAAAATGGAAAAAGGCCCCACATGTACAAAAATATTTATAGTAGCTCTCTTTGTAGTGGCCAAGAACTGGAAGTCAAGGGAATGCTCATCAAATGGGGAATGACTGAACAGGTTGTGGTGTATGAAGGTAATGTAATATCATTGTGCTAAGAAACGACACACAGGAGGACTTCAGAAAAGTCTGAAAAGACTTATATGAATGGATGCTGAGTGAAATGAACAGAACCAGGAGAACATTATGCACAGTAACAGACATAGTGTGCAAGGACTGTTTTTGATAGACTTAGCCCTTCACAGCAATGCAAGGTCCTAAAACATTCCCAAAAGACTCTTGAGGCAAAATGCCATGCACATCCAGAGAAAGAACCATGGAGTCACAACATAGAAAGAAGCAGCCTATTTTCTCTTGTGTTATGTTGTGTTTTGGTTTGGTTTCTCTCACGTTTTCTCCTATTAGTTTTAATTCTTTTATGCAACATGACTAATGTGAAAATGTGTTTAATAAGAATGTATGTGTAGAACCCATGTAAGATGGCATGTCATCTCATGGAGAGAGATGAGAGGGAGGAAGAGAAAATATGAGACTTAAGGAAGTGGTGGTTGAAAACTAAAAACAAATAATTTAATTTAAAAAAATAAACCAGTGAAATGAGAAGAACCAAAGAACATTTTATATAGTATCAGCAATATTGTTTTAAGAATAACTTTGATTGAAGGTCGTTTGGGGGCGGAGCCAAGATGGTGGAGTAGAAGGACGCACGTTTACGAGCTCCAACCCACAGCCCATAGAATTAATGTAAAAAGAGACCCCTATAACTTCTGGACCACTGAAAGGGGTACAGAAACGGAGTGGAAGAGATTTCCGTGCCAGAGAGCCCTGGAGACCCGTCCCCAGGGTCCCTCACACCCCAGAAAGCGGACCCCACCCCAGCGCTGCCCTGGCCACGGCCCCAGAGAAGCTGACCCGAGCAGGCTTCAGGAACGGAAGCTCCGGCAGCCGGGAAAGTCCCTCCGCCCACAGAAGCTACAGGTCAGTGAGAGAGACGCCTGGCTGGCTGAGGGGAGTGGGGTGTCTCCGTGACTCGGGGCCCCTCGGGAGGAAGCAGGAAGCGGCGGCAGCAGAGACGGGGGGCAGGAAGCGGCGGAGGCAGAGGCGTGGGCGGCAGCGGAGGCAGCCGCGGCCCAGGACTTCCCCAGCAGCAGGCAGGATCTTCATTACTGAAAGTCTCTGCATAAACAACCTGAGGGAGCTGAGCCTGGGAGGCGCCCCCCCCCACCCGATCTGTTCCTGAAAGCCTCTGCATAAAGCCCCTGAGGGAGCTGAGCCTGGGAGGCGGCCCTGCCCCCACCCCAGCACCAGAACTTAAGCTCACATTGATTAGCTGCACGGAAAGCCCATTTGAATCTCAGAGCCCAAGCACTAGCTGGGCGGATCTAGGTGGGGGTGGACAGGAATCTCAGAAGTCAAGTAACTAGCTGGGAAAATGCCTAGAAAAGGGAAGAAAAATAAGACTATAGAGAGTTTTTTCCAACAAATGCAAATGATCCCGACTTTCGGATCTGACAACGACAACGAGGAAATATTCTTGCCATCAGGGAAAGACGTGGAGGGCGGGGCCTCAGCACCCCAGACACCCCAGGGGGATGTTGGGTGGGCTCAGGCCTTGAAAGAGCTCAAAAAGGATTTTGAAAAGCAAGTTAGACAGGTGGAGGAAAAACTGGGAAGAGAAATGAGAGAGATGCAAGAAAAGTATGAAAAACGGGTCAATACCTTGGTTAAGGAGACCCAAAAAAATGCTGAAGAAAATAACACCTTGAAGAATAGGCTCACTCAATTGGCAAAAGAGGTTCAAAAAGCCAATGAGGAGAAGAATGCTTTCAAAAGCAGAATTAGCCAAATGGAAAAACAGGTTCAAAAGCTCACTGAATTTAATAGTTCTCTCAAAATTAGAATGTAACAGATGGAGTCTAATGACTTTCTGAGAAACCAAGGAATCACCAAGCAAAACCAAAAGAATGAAAAAATGGAAGAGAATGTGAAATATCTCATGGGAAAAACAACTGACCTGGAAAATAGATCCAGGAGAGACAATTTAAAAATTATGGGACTACCTGAAAGCCATGATCAAAAAAAGAGCCTAGATATCATCTTCCATGAAATTATCAAGGAAAACGCCCTGACATTCTAGAACCAGAGGGCAAAATAAGTATTGAAAGAATCCATCGATCACTACCTGAAAGAGATCCAAAAAGAGAAACTCCTAGGAACATTGTGGCCAAATTCCAGAACTCCCAGCTCAAGGAGAAAATCTTGCAAGCAGCTAGAAAGAAACAATTCCAGTACTTGGAAATACAATCAGGATAACTCAAGATCTAGCAGCTTCTACATTAAGGGATCGAAGGGCGTGGAATAGGATATTCCAGAAGTCAAAGGAACTAGGACTCAAACCAAGAATCACCTACCCAGCTAAACTGGGTATAATACTTCAAGGGAAAATATGGTCTTTCAGTGAAACAGAGGACTTTCAATCATTCTTGATGAAAAGACCAGAGCTGAAAAGAAAATTTGACTTTCAAACACAAGAATAAGAAGAAGCATGAAAAAGTAAACAGCAAAGAGAAGTCTTAAGGGACTTACTAGAAGTGAACTGTTTACATTCCTACATGGAAAGACAATATTTGTAACTCTTAAAACTTTTCAGTATCTGGGTAGTTGGTGGGACCACACACACACATGTACATGCATGCACACACATACACACATGCACACACATACAGACACAGAGAGCACAGAGTGAATTAAATAGGATGGGATCATATCTTAAAAGAAATTAAGGTAAATGGTGAGAGAGAAATGTACTGGGAGGAAAGAGGGTGAAATGGAATGGGGTAATTATATGTCATTTAAGAGGCAAGTAGGAGACTTCTTAGTGGAGGGAAAAAGAGGAGAGCTGAGAAAAAAAAATTAGTTTACCCTCATCACATTTGACTAAAGGAAGGAATAAAATGGACACTCATTTTGGTATGAAAACCTATCTTACAGTATAAGAAAGTGGGGGAGAAGGAGATAAGCAAGGGGGGGATGATGGAAGGGAGGGCAAAGGGAGGAGGAAGCAATTTGAAGTCAACACTTGGGGAGGGACAGGATCAAAAGACAGAAGAGAAACAATGAGGGGCAGGGTAGGATGGAGGGTAATTCAGTTAGTCTCACACAACACGACTATCAGGGAAGACATTTGCAAAATTGCACAGATATGGCCTATATTGAGTTGCCTGCCTTCCCAAAGGGAATGTGTGGGGAGGGAGGGATGGGGAGAATTTGGAACTCATAGTTTTAGGAACAACTGTTTAGCATTGCTGTTGCTACTAGGAAAGAAGACATACAGTTAATGAGGAATAGAAAGTCATCTGGCCCTACAGGAGAAAAGAGAAGATGAAGACAAGAGAAGGGAGGGATGACAGAAGAGAGGGCAGATTGGAGATAGGGAAAATTAGATTTCTTGGGGTATTGGGGTGGGGGGAGGTGATAAAAGGGGAGAAAATTTGGAACCCAAAATTTTGTGAAAATGAATGTAAAAAGTTAAATAAGTAAGAATAAGGTCGTTTGATACAGTGAAAAAAAAAGAATAACTTTGATTGAATAACTTATTTTGAGTATTATAAATACCCAAATTAACTCTAAAGGACACATGAAGAAAGATGCTCTCAGCATCCAGGGAAAGAACTGATAAATAGATGTATAGAGTAATTATATGTACATACATACTCATACATATATATGTATATATATATTTATGTCTAATGGTAGCTATCTCTAGGAGAGAGTAGAAAAAAGAAAAAAGAAATTTATATGATAATTTTATTATATATTTGGAAGGAACAGCTAGTTGTGCTTGGTAGTTTTGCAGATTCATGTTCAATCATTGTTTTTGTTGTACTATATTATAGAAATGCTTATTTTATCCCATAAATATGGATTATTGTAAAAAAAGAGAAAACGAACAGGCAAAGGTCCCCCCTCATTAATTAGTCACCAGTCAGTGTTGATTTTCAGCTATGGGGGCACCCCTTTTTCCAAAGGTGTTTAAACATTCGATGATCTCCATGGTTTTGTCTTTGGTTACTGAGAGAAGACACTGACCATCGATCTATTGATTATCAGGTAGCCTAATTAATAAATTGATTATTAATTACCCAGAAACTCTGACTAGGTCTGGTCTTGCCTTTACTTCTGCCTATTTCAGTGCCCATACAGTTGGCAACAGCACTGCTGCCAGCTATCACTGACAGCTCATCACTGCTCCCTCTGCTGGGACTAAGCACTATCCTCTTGCGCTGGGCCTGAGGACACAGACACACATACACACACACACACACACACACACACACACACACCAGAGTGCTGGCCTGGAGTGAGAAAGATCCAAGTTCAAATCCAGCCTCAGATACTTAATACTTACTGGCTGTATAACCCTGGAAAAGTAATTTAACCTCTATTTGCCTCCGTTTCCTCAACTGTAAAATGGGGTTTGTAATAGTACCTACCTTGCAGGGCTGCTGTGAGAATAAAAAAGAGCATTTGTGAAAAGCTCTTAGCATAGTAGCTGGTACATAGTAGGTGCTCTATTAATATTTATTACATCCCTCCCTCCTACTCTCTCATTAAATAATTTTGAAAAACTTAGGAACTCTAATCAACATAATGACCAATAATAATGCCAGAGGACACGTAACAAAGCATAGTACTCAGTACTCTGGTTAGAAAGGCGGTAGCAAATCTTAGATAGATAGTATAGAGAGGGCCATATTCTTGGCCATGGCCCATGTAGGCATTTGTTTGCTTGACTAAGCACATTTGTAGCAGCTTTTGTTTTTCTGGCTTTCCTAATGCGGTAGGAGGGAGGATGTGGGAAGGAGAGAATTCAGACCTAAAAATAAAGTAAAACTGAATTTTTAAAAATGTTTTTAAATGAATAAAAAAGTGCCCAGGATTATAAAATTAAACTAATTATATTGAAGTGGAGTTATAAAAAGTATTTTTTAAGTTCACAGAACTTATTAATGATTCATCTCACTCATTAGATTGTAAATTTCCTGAGGACCAAGACTGTCTTTTGCCTCCTATTGTATCCCCAGCCCTTAATGCAGTGACTAGTAGACAATAGGTGCTTAATAATTGTTGGTCGATTGATCAATTCCTCTCCCATCCAACCTTCTTGTCACTGCCTCCGATGCCCAAGTTTGATTGTGTCATTCCTTTGCTAAGACTCCTGCACCAATACATTTATGCCACTCTGCAACTTAGTCCTACTCCTTGACAGCTGTTTGGGACACCAGGAGGTTAAATGTTTTGCCCATGGTTGTGTAATCAGGATGTACTGGAATTATGCTCCAGCCCAGGTGTGTCTGACCCTAAAGCTGGTCCCCTATTCATGATACCTCAATGCCTTCCTACTTCAGTAAAGAGGAACTTGAATCTCTCCTGTGGAAGAAGGGATGTTGTGTCATTTAGCTCCAGTTTAGCAAGAGCAAAATCTTACCGGAAATGAAGCCACCAAAAGTCTAGGCTGTGTCACACTGTACACAATTGAAGTGTTAACCACACTGTACTGAATAAATAAAAGTTTATTTTTTTAATGATACATGCTTCATAGTAGAATTCTGTGTGCCTATATAAAGAAACAAAAGATCTTTTCAGCACCACGCAGGAGGAAAAAAAGGATTCCAAATATTTTCTTGAGAACTGAAACATATCTTTAAAAGGTAATGAGTAGAGGCGATGGAGGAAGAAGAGATTGAATAGGAGGTGGTGAGGGGAAAAGACAATATCCCCAACCCTGGTGAATTCCATTTCATATTGGTCATGCCAGTGACCTCTGCTCACTAAACTCATTAACTACAAGGCTCATACAAATGGGGGTTGAGAAAATGTTTCATTGCTCATTGAGAGAGATTAATGAGTTCCTTGAGGGGGGGAGGGGAGAGAAGAATAAAACCTCTTGGGGGCAAAAAGCAGGAGGTTCTTTGGGTCTTTTTGCTGATGTTTTCATGGAAAGCTCACATTTGCCAAGTGTCCCCTGTAGGATGATCTCTGTTGATTTCATTGGCAAGAGGACTGCAGTATATACAGATGGGCAGGGCTGGGCTATGGTGCACAGGATAGGCCTCAGTTGTCCTATCCCCACCTGCTTCTAAAGGCTTGGTTTAAATAACTTTTAAAAAATTATTTCAACTGACATCTTTTTAACATTACTTTCTTACAGTTTTGCTTCTCACCGCTAAGCCTCTACCAAACTAGAAATGGAGCCATTGACCTTCCCAGGGCATGGTATAAGTTTCGGGAAAAAGTATGACCAGATAAAAATGACTTCCTGGGGAAACATCTTCTGTTTCCATAACGGTGCTGAGAAAATTAAGCCTCTTGGGGGAAATGAAGGGCATGGTGCCAACATGGTTGAAGGGTTTGAGCAAATCACTGAATTAGCCATACACTCAAATCATAATGCAGCCCTTTGTTTTCTCCCTCTTAGAGCTCAGTCACCAAAGTCCAGTGTTGTCATGGGTACAGCTTTTTTGAAGCTTTTGCCAGGAACACTGTAACGGTCTGGCCCTCTTGAGTTTTCAGTGGTTTAGTTGTCATAGCACACGTAGGCCCACAACTCAATCAGAAAGCATTTACCGAGCACCTACCATGCCAGGCACTAGGCTAGGTGCTGGAGAGACAAAGACAAAAAATTAATAATCCCCCGCCCTTGAGAGCCTTATATTCTATGGGGAAAGACTATCTTGCTATTTCTCTGTACCATGGTAGAAAGCTTCAGACCCATACAGAAGCTTATTCCAGCAGTAATCACAAAGAAAATCTCAAGAAATGAGTCCCATCAAATTAGAAAAGCAGAAAAAAGGCATTTATCCATATGTAAAGATTCTTTGTTAACAAGATAAAAACTCATGCAGGACATAACAACAGTCATTTTAAAAGTGACTGCCATGTGCACACAGCACCAAACTAGGCACTTGGAGTAATTAAAAAGTTTAGATCTGAACTCTCATTAACCTCAAGAGACTTACATTTCATTGTCCTACATAAGACCTTTTCTCATTCTACCTAGCTGTTAATATTATATCTCATCCCCTACAAACACACATGCCCGAATTAACTTAATTATGTTGTATTTATTTTGAATGTCATTATTATATGTGTATAAATTATCTCCCCCAATAGAATATTCATAAGCTCCTTGGGGGCAGGAACTCATTCTTTTATACACAGATACAAACACACACTTATACACACACAAAAGAGCCCAAAACATAATAGACATTTATAAATACTTCCACATTGGTTTTGAAGGCCAATACAGAATGTCATTATAGGTAATATTAATATGACAAGTGCAAGAGTTACTCTTTATCGGATGCCCATCAACTGGGAAATGGCTGAATAAGTTGTGGTAGATGATTGCCACAGAATAGTGTTGTGCTATGAGAAATGATGAGCAGAATGGTTTCAGGCTTACGTCAACAGGGTCATCCTGCTCAAATGCCTCAAATGACACAGAATTCACTACCTTAAGGAGGAGCCCAAGAAGGGAAAAAGAAGCCAAAAAGAACCTTCCGTTCTCTGCCAACATGATTAATTCTGAAGAGCATTAGAAACTTTTCTCCGTCCTTCATACTTAGAAAATAAATATAAATCACTCTGATCAAGATCATTAGTATGCTCTTAAATTATAAGTAAACTAAAGAAGAGAAAAGGTTTTTTACACTTTATATTTACCTGTTGAATATGTTATTTGCCTAGAAACTAACATTATCCAATTCAGGACATCATAGAATTTAGAGCTGAAACATACCCCAAAGACCAAAAACTCTGTGGAGAAACCAACCCATCACCTAAGGCAGAGCGCCAGAAACATCATGAACTATGGCAAATCTCCGCCTTGAGTTGTTGAAAACCTCGAAATTGATTAGCCATTTCAAATATCTCTAGCTTCCTTCTTCTCTTTCCCACCAGCCCCAGCTCCCATTGGTATTTTAGGATAGCAATGAGACAAAAACAGCCTGTTCATAGCTTGGCCAATTCAGTTTTTGATAGTTCATTTGCTCAAGGGCAATCCCTATCCCAAAGCTCATTAGTATGGGACTCTGTCCTTATTGGTAGAGATGAGAGGGAAAGTCAAGAGCTTCAGTTTTCAACCAGTCCCCCTTTGGGGACTCTTCAAGCAGGAATCTCCCTTTGGGACTTTCCAAGCCAGAGTCTTCTTGGATCTTAGTGAATCAGTTTCCAGCTTTGAGAAAGAAGATAGAAGAGGCCGATCCCTCTTCAGGTCGCTGAAGGAAAAGACTAAGAAGAAGGAAAGGAGTTGGCATTCTCCATAATATCTCTACCCACAGCTTGCTACAATTGAGACTTCAGGAAGTCTCCCTTGGGCAAGATCAAGAACATTCTCTCTTGGTTGAGTTATCTCACTCCCAAAGGAAGAACTCCTTCACTCTGTATTGCCTGATCTATATAGTTTGTTTTGAGTCATTTTTCATTCATGTCCAACTTTTCATGATCCCACTTGGGGTTTGCTTGGCAAAGATGGTGGAGTGGTTTGCCATTTCCTCATCCAGATCATTTTACAGATGAGAAAACTGAGACAAACAAGGTTAAGTGACTTGCCTAGGTCACCCAGCTACTATGTGATTGAGGCCAGATTTGAACTCAGGAAGATGAGTCTTCCTGACTTGAGACATGCACCCCTTCTCCTATGTATATTTTTTCTGATTTCTGTTTTACTATAATATGGATAAAAGGGTTTCTTTCCTCTTTGCCATGTGTGTTCGTTGTGGAACTGGTATTAGGTGGGGAAGGGGTCAAGTCTTAGATATAGAGCCTGGGGTCCCTCTTCCCCCCAAAATAACAAAGAGATTAAAAGTTCCATGGAACCCATAATATTCTCTAGATAACCAATATTTAAGGGAGAAGTTATATATGCTTTTAGCCTGGTACCCCCTTTTTCTGAGGAGAGCAGAATGGCAGCCTGCAGCCCTAAACTCCTACTTCCTCTTATGGCAGGCATAAAAGTGGAGGGAGACACTGGAGATATCTATTTTATCTCCCTTTGAGACACATACTAGGATGGCCCACTCCTTCCCCTCCTTTTCCTTAGACAAGAAACACATGAAATGAACTTCGTTAGGTTTTTGAGGGCTACAAAATTTAGATAAGACATGGAACTCATGGAACTCAGAGTCTGGTCTGTTCATTGGATCTAAGAAATTGCTCAGTGCCTGGTTCCTGGGCTTTCCTCAAAGTTCCTGACTCTGAAACCTAGTTTTTCCCCAGTGGTTAAGGGTTGTAATTAGACATGCTAATAAACATGCAAAGGCATGTTTATATGTGCTTGTGATGTCATTTATCATTCCAGGCTAATCTGAGGTTTGCATAACTGCCAAAGTATAATGGAAGGAGCCTTGGTCTTAGAAACAGAAAGGGAGGACTTTAGTCTCAGCTCAGTGATTTACTAGCTGTGTGATACCAAGCAAGTCACTTAATCTCTCTGACTCCTTTTAACTGTACTCGAGAAATACTAATAATTTTACTATCACTTCACAGGGTTATGAAGAAAGTTCTTTATAAACCTTAAAAAATTGAATAGTAATTTGAGTTATTTTTAACCACACCTAGGAATAAAATCACCATTATTGCTATTCTAAGATTTTAGGTTCTAGAACGTGGAAAGAGTAGTAGATTTGGAGTCAAAGGACCTTGGTTTGAATCTGCTCTCCTATATACTATTTACTTGACCTTGAGCAAATAACTTCTCTCTGGGATTCAGTGTCCTTAACTGTAAAATAAGAGGGGTGGACCAGACTAGGTGACCACTAAGCTCTCTTCCTGCTCTGAAACCTATAAGTCTAAATCAGGAAAACCCTGCCCACCCACAAACTAGTACCGTGGAACCAGAGGCATTGTAAATCTATGAATCTTCAATTCTTCTTGGCTTGAGCTGAACTCCCTATCTTAAATGAGATAAGACAAGGTGTCATTTGATTTCTTTTCAGGTAAGCCTGAATTATCCCACTTTTTTTTTGGTCCTTCTGCAAACACTGGTTGTAAAATTAATGTTCTCATCTCTCTCTCACACACACACACACACACACACACACACACACACACACACACATCATGGCCCAGGGCTTCTAAAGCTCTACATTCATACAAACTAGATCAAATCTTGAAGGCTGAACCAAAGGTCAGTATGGCTCATTATGCCCCTACCCAGAGTTTATTCTGGAAAACAGCCAAGTATAGTAGTTTGTGTTCATATTCCCACAATTGTGGATAACAGGGCCCTTAGTCCTTGAACAAGCACTCAGGGTAATAAATGAATAATAGAAAAAGGACAGTCTTCATTTCAACTCACAGAAAAAATAGAAGGTTCAAAGGACTCCATAAATAAATGCAAGAAAAACATAAAATACCAATAGTAATCCACAAATAATAAATCTCTCAGCATACTTAGACTTGCCTTTGGGGCAAAACAATGACATTCTGGTGAAATCCTCCTTTCACACAGGGTCTTACATAGTTTCTTCAAGACTCAGAGTGCCACACTATGTTTTGGAGTTCTTCTAGAGGGCAAATACACTTAGAATTACTTCTAGACAAGCAATTCCCTTCTGGTAGAAGGGAATTGTCCAAATAACTCAGAGTAATAATGGGAAGCAGAGTACATGTCTTATGTTCCCCCAAATCATGACTTTATATATCTCTCATATCTGTCCCCTTCTCTCCATTTACACAGCCACTACTTTGATGTAGACCCACCATTATCTCATGATCAGACTATTGCAATAGCTTTCTAGTACCTGCTGCAAGTTTCTTGCATCTCTAATCCATTCTCCACTCAACTGAAGCAGTCTTCCCAAAGCTCAAGTCTGACCATGTCATCCCCCAGCTCCCACTCTTCCCAAATTACAGTGATTCCCTGTTACCTCCAGGATCAAATGAAAAATGCTCTATCTTGCATTTAAAATTCTTCAAAAACTAACCCCTTCTCAAGGACCTAAAACAGTTCCAAAGGATTCTTGAGGCAAAATGCCATCTACATCCAGAGAAAGCACTATGGAGTTGGAATGCTGAACGAAGCAGACTATTTTCTCTTGTGTTATGTTTTGTTTTGTTTGGGTTCTCTCATGGTTTTTCTCATTCATTTTAATTCTTCTATGCAACATGACTAATGTGAAAATGTACTTAATAAGAATATTAGTGTAGAACCCATATAAGAGTGCAAGCTGTCTTGGGGAAGGAAAGGAGAGGGAGGAGAAAATCTAAGTCTTATGGAAGTGATTGTAGAAAACTGAAAGCAAATAAATTTAAAAAAAAAAAGAAAAAGAAAAGGGAAAACAAGCCAAAAAACTAGCCTCTTCCTACCTTTTCAGTATTCTTACATTTTACTGCCCTCACATACTCTGTGACCCGGCTGACACTGGCCTTCTTGCTCTCCTCTCCGTCTGGAATGCTCTCCCTCCTCATGGACACCTCTTGACCTCCTGGATCTTCCCATCAAGGTTCAGGTCAAATCCTTCTTTCTGCAGAAGGCCTTTCCCAGTTCCCACATCCACCTACTAAAGACGTCCCTTGAGACTACCTTCCATTTGCATATCTTCTATGTACATAGTTATTTTCATGTTTTCTCCATTAGAATATGAATTCCTTGAGGGAGGAGATATTCTCCCCCCCCCCCTTTTTTCTTAATATTTCCAGTGCTTAGTGCAGTATCTGGCACATAGTAAACCCTTAGTAAATGCTTGTTGATTAAATGGCTGATTCAAAATCTTGTATTCTCCCTCCAAGCTTCACACCCATATGGATCATTCTTTTCCATTTCTTTTTTCTTTTCTTTTTTTTTTTTTTTTACAATTTTAACAACATTCTTTATTTATACAAATCATTATATTTCCCACCCCCAAAATGAGATTCTTCCCCCAAACTTGTCCTTATAAGTCACGAATGAGTCAATGGTAGCAGACTACATTTGTTCACCTGTCATACTCCACAGATCAAAAAAATTAAGGCTGACTGCGGGGAGAAGTTGGCAAGAATCTTTACTCTCAATTCTCAAGGTGGCTCTTAATAGAAGGACTGAATGTGGTCACTGCAGGAGCCTCCTCTGGCTGAATACAGGTTTGTTTTTTTTTTGCCATGGGGGCAAAGGTCTTGTAGGAGTTACCAACCTTCACTCAACTTGAAGACAAAAGTACTTGGAAGAGAATGGAAGGGGAGCCTAACAAAAGATGAAGACCCCATCAACACCACTATAGAAAAGTGCTTTACTAGAATTATATTCTGAAGCATTATTATATTTCATAACAGTTATTCTATCAAGCTGTCTTTAAAAGACCACAGTCAATACTCTGGGATTGGAAGAAAACCTTATATTTTTTTAAATTAAGCTAGACTGACTGTCATAAGTTAGCAAAGCAAAGAACAGTCTGGAGAGAGTAACTGTGTAGTACCTGGAGGAAATGAATTTTGGGGCTTGTCATTTGCTAAATAAAAAAGCCAGGCTCTAAAAGGATGAGACACCTGTGAGGTTCACTACAAAACCAAAAATAAAGGGACTAAGTATACAAAAAAGTCTGTTTTCAAACTGTTGTTCAGTAGGCAGGAGAAGGGAGAGAGAATTTTGAGGTGAAATACCTAGTTTACATTAGACCCAGCACTCCACTAATATAGTGAAATGCACACTTCAAAACACGTACAAAGTAGGGTGTGGCAAAGTCAGCAAGAGACTAGGTGAAGGAAGCCTCAGGAAGAGATTACAAACCAAAGAAAGCAGAATTTTGCTGCAAGTTACTTTCAAAGGGGTGAGAGTTGCATTGTCTACCCCAGACTTTTTTGGATAGTCCCCCGAATCCAGAGTGCCTCGATTACTCTTTCAACAAGCAATATCATTGTCAGTCATAGGCTACTCATGCTCAGAGCTCAAACATCTCCAATTTTCAGCTGCCTCTACAGCCTCTAAATAACAGCTCACATGAAATCTGGGTCATAAAACGGGAAGTGAAATATATGAATCTTCTACATTTTTTCCCCACAAAAATTTGATCAAATGGCAGTTCATAACCTACGTTGTCAAAAGGTCACAATTTATAGACTATATAAAATGAAACTGGAAAGATCTCATTCAGAAAAACTCCAGTTTGGGGACCTGTTCCCAGGTCCTCCTATGGAAGCATTCTTAGCAGCAGAGGAACAGGTCACAGAATTCTCTGTCAAACAAAACAATGGAGGCAACAGAGCTGAGCCCCAAGTCTCTTATCATCTGACTCGACATTCTCTCCACGAAGCTCAGCTGTCAACCTCTTCTTCATCATTCTTCTTCTCCCATTCTTTCATCAGCCTCATCACTATTATCTTCCCTGCTCTTGTCTTGCTCCTCAGAATCTGTTCTTTTGTCTTTATCCAAAGCTTCCTTCTCACCTTTCTGTTCATATATATATATATGCATCGAGTGCTTCTTTCAAAGGGGAACTGAATCTCTGAAATTCCATCTCTTTCACTGCTGATAGCACATCACCAGCATTTAGGGTCTTTCGTTTTCCTTTCATTGCAAAGTTGTTTGCACAGGATGTGCACAATATGAACACTCTGGCAGCCCGAGAGATAGCACTCCGGGCCTCTTTGGAGATGTTGACGCCGTTGGGGAGCGCCTCCTTGATGATCATGGTGATGATGGCATTGGGAAGGTTCAAGTCCTCCGGCCATTCCGCCATGGCCACCTCGCCTCTCACCTCTCGTCTCCCCCGGGAAAGTCGCAACCACACTGCCATCACCGGCCTCTGAAACAAGGTGGCAATTGCACCCTGGACCTACTCCGCCCACGTTTCTCCAGTTTTTCCATTTCTAAGAGACATGCTTCTTAGAAACTCCTCTTCTCTTAGCAGTTCATCCATGCTCCCCAGAGTTCTAACTAATCAAGTCACTTGAGTATATCCCCAATCACTGAGACCCCACCCCAGGAGGTACACCAAAGGCTCCAATGAAGCCAGTTCACCTTGGGCAGCAGTTGACATCATCCTCTGAGACCTACTCAGATGGTGGTGGTCAAAATATTTCTTTTATTGCATTGATAACATTTTTTGTTTTAGTATAATCAAGTGCCTCTGATTGAATAATGTGTTTAAAGATATTCCCTACCCATTAACAGGCCTGGGAAGATTTGTGGGAAGGCCCATACCTTTTGTCAATGAAGTACCTGTTCTCAAGGATTGTGATGTCCTCTGGCTCTGAGAAATGTATATACTCTGAGGGGAGGTTTACTTTGGGGCTTGGTTTTGGAAGAAGGTGAGATTCTGGGAAGCTGTTGAGCAGCTCCCTGACTTTGAAAACCCAGATGTGGTGCTGCTTTCTCTGGTAAAGTATGTATGTAATGGTCAGACAGTTGGATCTGTCTGTTGATCTATGATGTGCATATTGCTTATGTCACACAGTTGGAAGCCATATCTGTTGATTTAGATTTCTCTATATTTTCTCTGAAGTTCAGGGTGCTGACTTTTTCCTCTGAACTAAGTGAATAATACATGTGCTTAAAGTGATTGTTGACCCCTCAAAAGTTGCCTTTCCTTTTAGAACTTGTGATAGCAGCCCCCCTGTGTATATCGAGGTCCTTACTTTTACATTTATTTGCCGAAAGATTAGACTATTTTTGAGTTCTTACTTGACGTTTTCAGACTGCCTCAGAAATTTTTTGCCTTTAAGACTCAGAGATTCAGAAGTGACATTATCTTTAGTCTCTACTCTAGAACTATGTGGGCAAGCATACATCTGCCTTGAGTATGTCCTTCTATTGAGATTCTATCACTGTCCTGGCTACTACCATCTCTTGGGTAAAGAAAGTCTGCTCTCAGGTCTCCAATCTGTAAGTAAGCATAGACAGCTCCTATAGTCTTTTATCCCAATGAAGTCCCTAAGTCTAATGGCTTCTGGTGAGGAGACAGTACCTGAACCCCAAGTCTGCTCTGTTGAATTTTGATCTGTCCTCCAAACAGATAAAAGGGTGAAAAGGGCTGAGAATCTTCTATTGGCTTTCATTCAGCCTCTTCAACTCCCTTCTAGCATTAATGAGCTCTTCCTGGAACTTCCATTTTGAGGAAGGAACCAGACCAACTTTTCCTTGTTTGCCAGACTTTGCCACCATGTCCCCCTCAGGTACTGTCACCTTCCAATCTCAAGTTTTTTCAGCTCCCTTTTTATGTACTGTCTTTCCCCAGAATGTAAAGTCCTTCAGGTCAAGGACTGTCTTTCTTTTTGCTTATATTTGAAATCTCAACACTTAGCCAATGCCTGTCAAGTTTAAGTACTTAGCAAGTGTTGGTTGACTTTGTGTACTTTTCACAGACCAGCTGGAGCACAGGCTTCTCCAAGAAGAGCTCATCTTCCCAAGAGTCCTAACTAATCAAGTCATGTGGAGTGCATCTCCAGTCACAGAGACCCCTCCCCTAGGAGGTACACCAATTCATGGCGGGAGGGGTGTATGGCCAGTAGGCTTCCTCCTCTGAAGCCTAATCAAGTGTTGTCTTTGACCTTATAACAATTAGTAGTCTGTAGGGCTTATGCCTGATAAACTCTTCCAAGATGGAAGTGGATTTCCCTAATCCCCTAATCAGCCCAACCATTTATTAGAAGGATTTAGAGCTACAAGGAACCTCAGAGAGCTTCTAATCTGACCTGTTCATTTTCCAGATAAAGAAACTGAGTCCCACAGGAACTGTCACTTGAACAAGAATATCTGATTCCTCTTTAATTTTCCATAAAGAGTCTGAGGAGTTGAAGACAATATATTTCAGTCACTGTGACTTCAGGTCTCATTTAAGGTTGTGATTAAAGATTTTAATACACAAAACCTGTTAGAAACACTTGTTTATTCCTCCTTATCCAAGCACAAACAAGTTTATGCAATGAAAATTGAACACCACTTTATACTTACATGATAGCCTCATTTCCTGCCATCTGACAGATGTTTATCTACTTGCTCAGCATGTTTTCTTACAAATAGTTCTAAATACAATAATAAAGATCTGAGAAATAGTGACTTTGACCCCTTAAGGAACTTCTAAAGGGATGTACGAATTTGGGAGAAATACTTATGCTAACCAAGACCCTTTTATAGGCAAATCTACCATTTCATGTTCCAGACTTGTCTCCTCATGTTTTATTACAGTCAAAATGGACTGTTTGTCATTCTTATACCTGTCCCCATGCCTTTGCTCACTGTTCCCCATACCTGGAATACCTTCTCTATTCTCTACCAATTGAAATTCTACCAAGACTTTTAAGAACCTGTTCAAATCCTTCTTGATTCCCCCATTTGAAAGATAGTTCTATCACTGGACTTTGCATATCTCCCATATGCATTTATCCAATTGTTTTTTAAAATAAGTTTTTATTGACATTTTCTGATTCTTACATCACCATAGTATCCCCGTATCTGTCCACCTCTCCATTCCAAAGAGTCATCCCATATTACAAATAGTATTTTTACAGAGAAAAAAAAATCAACATAACTAATATATTTTAAAAACTTGAAAATATGTGCGATGTGTAACATCTGTGGACCTGCCACCTCCAGAAAGGGGTAGGTTGGGGGCATCTTCTCATATTATCCATTTGATTTTATAACAAATTGTCCATGTATTATATCTGACCATTGGACTGAAATTTTCAAGAAGCCTTGCAAGAAGGTGTCTTATTCACAGTCCCCAGCACTTATCCCAGTGCATATAAAATTGAACAAAGTTATCTTTAATCCACATTTTGACCTCTGTGAGACCAGAAATGAACCACTTCACTCAGCCGCCCTAGTGCTTTCCAAGTTGACCTGCATCAGCAGAAAATAACTCATCCCTATTGAATAGAAGACTTGGGAAAATCTATGAACGTCTTGAGCTCTAGGGGTAAAAAGTGCTACTAATTACTACGACCAACACCCATTTCTCTATTGTCCTATCACCTTCAGCAAGGTAGGGGTCGAAAGTGATCCAGATAGGAAGGAGAAAACCAGGGAAATGTTGTGACCCATGACACAGCAACTACTAGTTAGTTCCTGATGTGGCCTGGTGAGTAGCTGAAGCTACCCAGGAAGGAATTTTTACTGAAGTCCAGGGAATTGGAGAGCCAGTCTCCTGGGATAGGAATCTAGGTTGCAATGTGTGCAGTTAACATTCCAGGCTGTGTTTAAGAGTCTTAAAATAAGAAGACTTTAATTAACCACCCCCTGAAACTTGCTAAACAAGCTTTGTGACCTAGGTTCTTTCTTAAAATCTATTGTTTCTTCATGCCTGAAAACCAACAGAAAATTTCAAAGTGTACATTTTAAACCTAGATATTTCCTGATAATGGCTAAATGAGACAAGAGAGAAACTGCTTGTAACTATTCAAAGGAGAGAGCAAGGGGGAAGAAAAGGAAACGACACTTTAAATTTTCGATTTCCCTTAAATGGAAGGTGAAACCAAAAGCAGTCTTCTGAGATGAAAACCTGTTTTCTCCTGTAATATACATGCCACTTACAGCACAAAATGTAGAAATTGGATACTTAAAAACAAAGTCCATCTGCTCCAACCTCTGGGAGTCAATTCAGCATAGTTTCTAGGACTTTTGCTGGTCTGCACTCACAAAGCTTGCTTTTACAAATTATTTTTAATAGGTACCTCATGGCCTTTCTGGAAAAATAACACTGAAAATATATCTGGACTAGAATGAGTCATTCCGTTCAGACAAAGAATTCTCAAGACTTGATATACGGACCTTCTGTCTCTAAGCATTTAACTTCAATGTTATATTCAGTCTCATAATATCTCACTCCAATTAAATTGGTCTGTGAAATCAATTACAGATTCATAGACTCTCAGATTTAGAATTAAAGATCCTGTTGAGGTTTAGAGGTGCCGGGACTCCTAAATAGTGATGCACCAGTCCTGCCAGAATGAATTCAATCAAAACCTTCTTTCAGCAGAAGAAAAAGCAGAGTTTATTAAAAATTCACCATATTGACCCAACTTAGGAAATCTCAGCATTAACTGGACTTTTAAAGAATCTGAGCATTTGTGACTCTTTCATTGGCAAGGGCGTCAGATTGAATCTGAGAACCTTCATGGAGCCTGAGATGGATCTTATATACAGAAAGACTGTGGGAGGGATGTAGGGTTGACTAAGTAGTGTGGAGTGACTGGAGGAGGGGTCTAGGGAGGATCTTGATGGAAGTGACCAGTAGGCTGGGGTGACTACAGGTCAGAGACCAGGAATCAAGAGAATGGGATTAAGGGTGGGAAGTAGCCAAAGGCTAGCTGAAGAGAACAGACATGGAGGGCTAGGCTAGGTCAAGGGTAGCAGAGTATTGGGCACAGCAATAATGAAAGGCTTATAGTCTCTAGTGAATGCCAGATTAAGTGGAACGATCCAAGGAGAGTTCAAGGGGGTTCATAGAACTTGGACCCCATCTCTCCCTTGGAAGTCATCTAGTTCCGGCATCTTTTCCACAACAGCCTTGATAGATGACCTTTCACCCTCTGCTTGAACATTTAATTATGTAGAGTTCACTGCCTTAAAAAGCAGCTAATTCAATTGCTGGATACTCCTAATTTTTTGCTTGTCTTTTTTTTTTTTTAAAGTTCCTCCTTACATTGAGTTGGAATTTGTTTCCCACTAATTACTAACCCCTGGTCCTGGTTCTGCCCTCCAGAACTATAATTCACAAGTCCACTTTATTTTTCATAAACCATACCCTCAGATATTCCCTCTAGTTTCCTCTTCAATAGATTAAACTTTTCCCATTCTGTCAATGACATCTGACATGACATAGCTTCTATATCCTTAATGTTCCTATAGCAGTGGTGGGGTGGAGTGGTAAATAGACTTGTACAAGCCCCTCCCTTACCTGACTGATTCATTGCCTAGACTGGTTTCCCAGTGTAAAGTTTCTTCTTTATTCTATTAAGTTGTATCAAAGGATGCATAATTCTCTCTCTCTCCCCCCACACCTCCATTTCTTTCTCCCTTTTTCCCTCCTTTTCTGGTTCTGTCTTTTCACTGTTTATCTCTGTGTCTTTCTGTCTCTGTTTTTCTCTCTGATTTTCCCTCGTTCTCTGTCTGCTTTTCTCTATGTCAGGTTCTCTCCTGTACAATTGTCTCCTTTCACTAGTTCCGCCAAGTGTTAACCAGATCAGTAAATTTCAGTGGTTAACATTGTTTTCCGTAGACAAAGTTAACATTTAAAATGAAGAAATATAAACAAACTTTTCCTGTCCCTAGAGGGAAAGACTTCACTGTACCTTGAAGGAGCTCAAAAAGGAGGAAAAAGATCCAAGATGTCTATTTTGAGGAAGTAGTGCTTTTAGTAACAGAGTTTGTGCCCTGGCATTCCTTGTGCCCAGTTGACCTAAACAAGCTTGCTCCTGGGAGTCCTGGCCTTGCTACCTACAGCAGCTGCCTCTGCTGAGCTCTCCAAAGTTTCCTGAAGTCTACCTGTAGTTTGAAGTCTCCCAGTTGTATAGCTGTGTAGTTGAGTTCATGTTTGATTCTGATTTCTGCCTGGACTGACTTTTAAAGGTTACTTGGTGGAGTTGGGACTATTGTTTTTCCTTTTCTCATTTCTCCTTTTTGAAAGCACCCCTAAACCTCAGTATTCCACTTCATAAAGGGATCAACTGACTTGGCTACATCTTTAGAATTACTTTAATGTGTCATTATCTATCTCTTTTCTATGCCTGGGCCTTTGGCTTTGACATAGCTAGGTGGCGCAGTAACTAGAACACTAGACCTGGAGTCAGAAAAACCTGAGTTCACCTCCTGTCTCTGACACTTACTAGCTATGTGATGCTGGTGAAGTCATTTAACCTGTTTGCCTCACTTAGCCTTTGTTTGTCCCAGTTTCCTTACCTGCAATACGGAGATAATAACAAGCCCCAGAGTTCTTATGAGTGTCAAATAAGATAATGTTTGCAAGGTCCTTTGCAAATCTTAAAACACCAGGTAAATCCTAGCTGTTAATATTATTATTACATTCTGAATATGCTCCATTTGCTAATATTCCTCTTAAATTGTTATACGTGGAAATAAATGCAATGTTCCAGATGTGGTCTGTTTCCTGTTGTGTGGGATGACAAGATTCCCTACTTAAATTAATTACCGAGAGGCTCTCAAAGTGATGACAGAAAGTTTATTTATTCGATTCTCAAGAAGCGGGGCAATTCCTCAACCATGTGGTCTGGAGCAGGAAAAGCCGAAGACAAAGGAAAAGCAGTGATATATATAGACCCGAACACAAGTTCCTCCCTCCCCACTGACCATTATCCTCATTATTCTGAGAATATGATCTTACATTCTAGATGCAAAATCTAGCCAATCCCTTTTGAAATGAAGGCATCAAAAAGTTATGTAAGTTTTATCCAATCATTGAGACCCTAATGTACTACATAGTTTATATCCTTATATGGAATTATTCCACTCTAAAAATATTGTAACCTTGAACCTCTCGGTCTTTCTTAACCCTGGGAGAAGAATTACAATCTGAGAAGTCTTCACTAAACCTATTCCACCCACTGTGAAGTTTCCTGAAGTAATTCTGCTAATGCACCCTCAATCACTTAATATTATATTATCGCTTCATATTGTTGAAGTCAGGGAACCATAATGTTGGTTTGGAATGCTTGAGACTCCAAAATACTGACACTCTGGGTCCTGCTGAAAGGAATTTGACCCAAGCCTTCTTTCAGCCAAAGTAAAATATAGTTTATTTAAGATCCACCATATTGGGTTGACTCTTAAGAAGCCTCACTATTTGTGCCTGCTATGAGTCAGATAGAATCTGAGCTAGATTGAATCTGAGAACCTTCATGGAGACAAGAAGGATCTTATATACAGAAAGACTGTGGGAGGGATCTAGGGGTGGTGGAGAAGTCTAGGGTGATTGGAGGAGGGTTTTAGAGAGAGTCTTGAGGAGGAGCCAAAGGAGGATCTTGATGGGACTGGGGTGACTAGAGGTCAGAACCAAGAGAGTGGGATTTTGATGTGATCAAGGGTGGGAAACAGCTGGAGGCAATTGGGAAGTAATAGACAATGGAAGGCTAGGGTGGAAAGGGTAGAATTAAGTTTGAGAAGCAGCCTGAGGCAATCGGACAATGGGATAATGAAAGGCTTATGGCCTCAGGCAAATGCCAGATCAAGTGGGAAGATTCATGGAGAGTTCAAGGGGGTTCCCAGAGTATGTACCCCATTATTAAGACTATAATCCCCAATTTTTGCTTATTAATATTGCAAGAATTTTCAGGGTCCTTGCTAGCCACTGTATGAATAAGTAAGCACAGATTACAAATAGATAGTTCTGCTGCAGTTTCTTTATCTACTCAAAAGCTTCACACACTCCACCAGCAGTGGTGGACATATGTGTCTCACAATTACATGAATGATATATCTATAGTCTCTCCATCTGAACTACATGACCAAGAGTTTTGACTAAGGTCAGATAGGTCATACAGACTAGTTTACAAAAGAGTTTTGGGGAAAACAAGGTAAGGAAATTCAACAGGAAATAGCACATTTTTAGAAAAGACTGCCATTTACACCAGAACGGAGAAGGCAGATTGTTCATCCTTCATTTGTAACAACTCTCAACCTCCACAGAGTTAGTTCTAAGGAAAGATAAACAGAACTAGGTTGTGTCTATGTTTTTAATTACTCTCACAAGCTGGTGACATGCGTTGCTTGTTATGCAATATGCGTTGTGACAATGACATGACATGACAATGTGACATTGTCAACAATGCGTTGCATGGGAGTTACAGTTCAGAACTGTCTCTCCCCAAAACCCCAACCAGAACTTGGGGAATAGGGTTCAGAGTTATATGCCTTTCAAGAGTAGGTGTTCCCAAGGTGGGGCAATCAATTCTGATTGGTCAACTCACTGGGAGGTGGACTAGATTTAGGTCACTTAATCTTGGTCAAAGAGATATCAATTCCAAATCACCTGCCTTGACAAAAGTCTTAAATCAACATTTCCCTGTTTGGCCACCACCAAGAGCGGGAACAGAGCCTTTAGACTAGATAAAGGGGGCTGGGGAAGCTCTGAGTCACCAAAATGATGATTGCCAAGAAAAATCGTTTCTCCCACTCCCTCATCAGATTCTAATGAGAGGCATGCCTTCACAATGAATCACTAACTGATAGGGTCTTTTGGGGACTTGTAATGGGTAACAATGTTAAAGAGAGAGATGGAGGAGGGACAAACTGACCAACTTAGCCTCATCTCATTATGAGGAATTTAAGGACTCTAACTTTTACAGAAATACATACTAGCAACATGTCAAGGCTAAATACTTATTAGGTGTTTGAACTAAAATTCTAGGTCAAATAGCTCAATCTTATACTTGTATCTTACTACAGTAACCTCAGAAGTTCCAGTACCAATTTATTATTTGGTATTACGCTTACAAAACTTTTTGATTATAGAAATTTGCCATGAAAGAATAGGGACATGACTCTAGCAAAGGAACAATATTTGCCTGACTTCATGTCAATTTCAGGCAGAAGTTATATAAATGGCCAATTGCATTGAGCTAGGCTTAAAGTCTGCCAGGTAGAATATTCATACTGGGGAAACTGAGTAAGGAGAATCCTACCTCAGCTCATGAGGAATAATCATTCTCCCAATTTTTCCCATGATAACACCCTCTGCAGTTCATAGATGTAATTCATAGACCCCACAAGGTTGCTGGCATCTTGGATCAATGGTTCCATAGCATTCCTTGATAATCATACCTGGCGTCAGACTCGGAATATCATCAGTTAGCAGTCCTATAATGTCTTCAATAGCAAGTTCCAGTAATCAGTTTCACGTATGTGACTATAAACTCACATTGGTTAGGAACATCTTTAAGGTGAGTCTTAAGTAGTTTGCATACATTCCTACACATGTTCTAGTTCCTGATTAAATAACAAACATAAGTAAAATCAAATTTCCCATTAAGACAATTCATAAGTTATGCTGCTTCCATTGAACTGCTGACTCTGACTCGTTCTCTGAAAACACCCATTTTAGGCTAGTCCAAAGGATGCAACAAACCTAGGAGTGAAACTGGAAAATTTGCAGTAGACTTCGACATAATGGTTATCCATATAAAATTATTATCACAATAAATTAGCTTGCAAATGGAAATTTAGTAGGCCTTCTAAAAATCACACAAAAGATTTTGCAAAACATTTCTTCATACCCATACAAGATTGCATGTGTTCATCCTTCGTTGCTGAAGAAGACAATGCCATCAGAGAAACAATGACATGACTTGCACTTGACTTTGTTTTGAGTGACGGAGGGCTGTGCAGGTTAGCAGCCTCACTTCTCCTCCAGAGCCATCTGAATTCAGTGACCAGATATCCATCAGGATGACTGGAGATGACCCAGGATGTGGCAGTTGGGGTTAAGGCAGTTAAGGGTTAAGGTCATACAGTTAGTGAGTGTCAAGTATCTGAGGTAAGATTTGAACTCAGATCCTCCTGACTCCTGCACTGGTGCTCTATCTACTGCACCACCTAGATGCCCCACAAGATTGGGGAAGGAAAACTTAATGGAAGTGATGTTAAAACTGAAAACAAATTAATTTACAAAATTTTAAAAAACATTTCTTTGCAAAAGTATTTTTCCTTTCTTAAAAACAGCTTACAATTTATCCTTATGTCAACTACAACAAACTAAATTCCTAGCTATCACAAAATTCCTAGTTATTACCTCAATTCTCTCGTCAAAAAGGTGTTTGTAATGAGACATATTTACTCAGTAAGAATTCCACAACATGAAATTCTTGAACAGGTTAATAAGAATTACAAAAGAGATTTCACAACGTCTTTTCTTTGCATAATTACCAAGTTTCCTCTCCCAAAAATACTTTTGTAAATACTTAATTAAGTCAACAACTCCAAATTACTTAGGTAACAATCTTACAATTTTCCTAAGTGAGAGCAAAATAATTTTAGCTGAAATTTCCTTTTAAATATAGACAAAATTTGGAAGTTTATGATTTCTTAAATTGCAGTACTTCAGAATATTACAACATATGGTCAGCAGAATGACCTAACAGCTTCCTGACCCACTCATTTTTTTCTCTGACAGTTCAATTTTTCATCTAACAACATCTTGATTATAAGAGAAATTGCTTTTCTAACAACATAAGTGATACAGTTGTTACCAAATTACACAGTGCAAGAAAACTTAGATATATAACAATACCATAGACAACTATCATGTACTTAAACTTGAAAAGAAACAATTACCTCAGGTGACCTGTGCTTCCAGATTGCCTTACACACATTGGCATACTGAGGACATCTAAAGAAACTCATATAAAGTTACCAAGTATGAAGCAATTATATTTAATTAAACAGTTAACATTCAGATAGCATTTGTCCTGTGCCAAGTACTGCGGCAGACACGTTACAACCATGTAACATCACCACATCCCTGGGAAGTGGGTTCCTCTATTATCACCTTATGGAACAGTAAACTGAGTACATAAATCTCTTTTGGGGCTACATCATTAATAAAACTTCTTGATGCCAAATAATAGTATCTTTTTGTGCTTAATTCTGACAGGAAGAGCCCTCTCAGGCACCGTTTTTATTCCATCAAGATAGATTTTTGACTTAGATCAAATCTGGATTTATAATCGCAAATGGTAAACATTTTAATTTTTGTAAGTCCAATACTCTTGGTCTTTTAAGAGAAAATATTATCCACAAATTCATATATTTCTTTAAAAAAAAGACATATGTGACAATTCCCAGCTCCAACCTCCTTTTCTTCCTTAAAGAGCTCAAGTCCCTGATCTTTTTTGAGGCTTATCAGATAAAGAGAGCCCTAAGCATTCCAGCCCCCGTTTTCCAGCCGCCTCTGAATTTCAGACTGTATATATATACCTAGGGAGGCATATAAAGTTTTACAAACAATTTGCAATCACTCCTGTCATCATCAGGTTAGATTAAAATGTGTTGGGCCAACATTCTGCACAGCTGCTTTTGGCCTGGAGACCCAAGGAATTTGGTTTAATGCTGATAAGGTGTGGCCAGTTTCCCCACACAGAAGCTTCCAGAGATTCCAGAGATAATAATTAAATAATTGACTGCCTGAGTAACTCAGTTTCTCAAATTGGAAATCTCACTTATCCCCTTTCCTCCTGCTTCTCTGCACCTGGTAGAATGTGGAGGGAGTTCATGCTTAATAACTTATAAATCAAGAGAGCTGTATTTCTCTCACATCCTTCACAGGCAGCTTTTATGTATTGTTAATATGCATAGTAAACAAAACACTGACATTCTAAAGTGATCTCATTTAAGGGTATGATATAAAAGCTCTGATCAAAATGTTTTAAAAGACTCAAAAATTTTTTTTGCAGTTTTAAACAAATCTTGGTCTAGATCTTATCAGGACAAAGTTGCTGCTAGCTGATTCCCCCTTCCAACTAACTTTTGGGAGAGTCTCACCCTGCTTTTTAATTACATTATTTATTATCGAATTTTCTTTGTGTGACCCCAACTTGGACAGTCTTGGGACCTGTCTCCTCCCCATGACCCCGAAAAAAGTCTTTATCTCTCACAGAAAGCCTAAGGTGGGAGTTCTTTCCTAATGTTCCCTCTAATTACAGACCTTAGAAGTTTCTTAGAAGGTTTTCTGGCTGCATTTTAAATCTTTTAGCACATACATGACAGTCTCGGAGACACAGACAGAATGCCTAGGCACTCACAAGACAGAGTATGCACAAACCTAAGCTTCTTGTTGGCTTTTTAGATTTACTTGGTTTTTAAGATAAACCGATTTCGAATTAGAATTTATTTATTTTTTAGGCTGGCCAAAATTCAGAATTATGTTAAGTATATTAACCTGGACTGGTCAAAGGAACTCCAACAGGGCCATCGTAGTTCAGGATTGTCTTTAGTCAACTGATAACAGCACTGGCAATATTTAGAGTCATCACACTAATAGTGAGGCAGCAGTTTTGTTGGCCAGACCCCCAATTTTGAATTCTGACTGAACCACAGCCAATTAAAAAGGATATCCTTACCTTCTGAGAGACCTATCTTGAGGTCTCTGTCCCCAGAGGTGTTTGGAGAGAAAAGCAGACTGCCACCGAATATTGAGAGTCCAAGAGATAAGGAACAGGAATTCTGGGTTTAAGATTCATGCACCCTTCAGGGCTGGGACGTCAGGAGAAGAGTCATGTGGGCACCCAATCCCAGCACTGTGGGGGAATTGGGAGAAGCGTACAGTCTCTGAAGTCCGGTCCAAATTCCAGTCACACACCGATGGGACATTTGGGTGCATGTGCTTGCGCCCCAATTCTAAAATCACATTTCTCCCTAACCTCAAAATACTATCCCAGGCACTTTCTCCCCAGTCCAAGGACACAGCCTGTCCCAGCAACAACCGTTCTCTCTGTTCCTGATACAGCAGCCAGCTGCACTTACCTATAGAACTGATTAGTTTGACCCAGCTGTGCACTGGCTGAACAGGCCATGCATTGGGTCATAATGACATTCACTACTCACTGACCAATCATATGTATCCTAGACTTAGGATACCTATACTCCCTTACATTTATCCCTCACATTTAATAAGACACTGATGAGAGCAACCTAGTATTTCTGGGCCAGCCTTGACCATTGGTTTACTTAGTGACATTTCAGGCCTAAAACCACACCTCCAGGTTGCCCTCCCCTTGGATTATTTCCTGATGAATTCTGGGTAAAATACCTGCTCAGTAGATACTAAAAGTGCATGTTCTTTTAAGAACTGAACACTCCTTAACCATTCCCTAATCCCACCCCAAAACACCTCATCAGCGTATTTGGCACGTTTCACTATAGAATTTCCTATATAAACTTTACCTGTACCCCTCTAAGGTTGCAGGTTCCCTAAGAACTCTGGCCTGTTAAAAACCATGATAAATCTTTCCCTTGACTTCAACAATGCTTGAGTCTGTGAATTCTTCTCCAGGCAACCTGGCCCTGGTACCCCTGTGTTTGTTGGGGTTTCACACTCTCCTTCCAGCCCTCATCAGCACCATTAAAATATCAGCCTCCAGAGTTTCTTCTAAGGAAAGTCAAATGGAATTAGGTTGTGTTCACATTTTTCTCTCACAAGTTGGCAACATGTATTGCATGGGAAAGACAATCTAGAACTGACTAAATTTGGAATGCCCTTGGAAGAGTAGGTATTTCCAACAGGTGTCAATCAACTTTGACTAGTCAACACACTGGGAGGCAGGCTATATTAAAAGGAGGGTCTTGGGGGACAGGATTTAGGTCACTTAATCTTTGTCAAAGACACATTAATTTCCATATCACTTATCTAGATAATAAGAAGGAATTAACATTTTCCCAGACCTATCTGGGCAGCACAATGGGCAGGAATAGAGCCATTAGATTGGATAAAGGGGGATGGGGAAGTTCTGAGTCTCCAAGGCAATGATTAGTAAGCAAAATCATTTTTCATGAAACCAACAACATGGCGTGGTCTTGACTTGCCCATGAACTAGATGAAGGCAAGGCAGAGTGGCACAGAGTCATCAGCCTCACTCTTTCTTTCAGAATCATCAAAGTTCAGTGGCAAGACAAAAGTCAAGATAAATGGCGATGGCATAGGATACAGTGGATGATGTTGGCATTGTTAGAAGGGAGCCTACCTAACAAGCTCCCCACAGTGAGAAGCATACTCACCTTAAACAAAGAACAATACCTGTTGTGAAATCAGGAAGGCCTTTAATAATCTGAATGACCAGGTAACCTCCCCAGTAAGGTTATAGGATGATTACAACACGTGCAGAAAGATGCGATTTCTTACACTGTTTTCCTAACTTTGGATATCCCAAGATACCGTCCCCTGGCCATGTGACTCCATGTTCTCCTCTCTGATAGGCCCTTCCTCACACAGCTCCTTGGGCCTGCGCATTAATTTCTGACCTCTAACCTGTCCATGCTAGGTCACAACCCTTATAGGAATGTGGACAACAGAACTTCCTTACTTCCCAGTAAATCTCCCCTTTTTCTCTTTATTAAAATTTCTGTTTCCACACCTAAATTCAATAAATACCTCCTCACATTCTTTCCCCTATGAATTATTCCCTTCATCTATCTCTCTTTTATAAGGGAGAAAAGTTGACTGAAGCACTGACAAAGTACAAGCAGGTAGCCCCCTTTCATAAGGAAAAGGAGATCAATGAATTGTCCATTCAGAGGTTGTAGCTCATACAGCAGTCAGGGGAGGAACATCATCCAATGCAGTTTTCTGGTTTGGATGCTCCTTCAAGACATCTTCAGCACAGCATCTCAGCATTTTCTTCCCTTTATCTTCTTGTAGAAATCCAGATGTTCACTCTCCTACAAAACTGACCTTAATGCAATTTTAGATGACCACTCCTAAGCTTTATGCTCTTATCACTCTTACAAAATCATAACTGGAACTTTGGCCAATTATCATGTTTGAGAAATTCACATTAGAACCCAGTTTTTACATTTTACATTAATTCACTATTCATTTCCCCCATCAGAAAGATGAGATTTCACTAAAGAGTCAATACCAGGCTCCAGTACTTATGTAAATACAATAAATAATAATCTTTAACACAATACATATCACATCATAGAACAATTCCAACTTCTGGTCATGTGATGCTTCTTTTAAAGCATTTACAATATAGACCACAAGCCATTCTTCTTTTAGCATTAACCAACTGAGACAAAAATAATGACTACGTACGTATGCTAACCTCCCAAGCCTTTGACCTCATTGTCTCCACACTATTACTACGAATTAAAGGACCCTACTTATTGCTGTTAAGTATGAAATCCTAAACCTAGTAGCTTAATTTTAAACTTAATCTCCGATATTCCCCTACCAACAATTTAGTAGTTAATAGATCTGGTATTATCCTTACAAAACTTTTGATTATAAGAAATTGTCACTAAGAGTAGGAACATTTCAGGGAAGCAATATTTCCCTAACTTCATATCAATTCCAAGCAGGAGTAGATTGTCATTTGGCATTCAGTCAGGCTTAAGGTCTGCCAGGTGTCAGTGGGGAAACTGAGTCAGAAGAATCGTACCTCAGCTCAGGCTGAACAGTCTCTCTCCCAACTTTCCCATGAGATCATCCCTTTGCAGTTCATGCCAGCATCTCACAGGCTTACTGGCATCATGGATCAGTGGCTCAGACCACCTTTCTTGCTATCCATATCTGGAATTAGACTCAAAGGAACAGTCAATTAATAGTCCCATAAAATCTTAAAATAGCAAGCTGCAATAATCAGTTTCAGATATGACTATAATTTCACATTGGCTAAGGAGCAGCTTTTGAAGCAAGTCTTAAGTAACTTACATGCCTGTCTATACATGTTTTAGTTCCTGATTAACAATCATAAGTTATTGTTCTGATAGATTTACATCTGCTTCCCAAACTACTGTATCCCTTTCTAACCATGCTCAACTTAAAACTCTTATGAACCTAATTGGCAAAAATTACAAGATCTAAAATCAAGGCCTTTGCACATTTGCCCATAAACTTCCTTTTACAAACATACTTTTGTAAAATGTTTGATTCATAGCAAAAAACAATTTTAGTTAAAACTGCCTTCTTAACAACAGAAATAAACTTTTATCATACTTAATACATCCTTAGATGGAACAGGCTTGAAAAATCACATCCATATATAAAAATATATGGTTTTCTTTTTTAAGAATTCTCATTTTTCTCAATAGGAATTCTACAACACAGAAACTCTTACACAGAATTCATATCAACTTCTTTTTTTAACCACTTCATCACAAATTTAACAATGTAATTCTTAATATAACAACATTTAGATTTACTTAAAAATTTAAAATAAGACATTACCCGTTCAGGTGAATGGATTTCCACAACACTTTGCACAGTATTTCATCTCCTTACCACTATGTGGGCACACTCTATCACCTGACATCCTTTCAGATAGAGTTATCTCAAATTTGATTAATCTATTAACTATCAAATCAAGTTACATGATTTTTTTCTCTTCTTAAAATACTTCCTCACACCCTCACTACTTACTGAAACTATCTGAAACTTATTCATCCAGAACTTACTCATCAAACCTTATTCATCTTTCCAAGTCCCTCAGTCCCATTACTCAGATTATCCAGTTCCTTCACATCTTAACTATAACTGTCTGCAGTGGAATCCCTTTCTACCATTATATAGTAAACACCAGCATTTTCACTGCTTATTTCTATCCAAATATAAGTTTCAAATTATTAAATCTCTATCACATCCCTTTTATTTATTTATTTATTTATTTATTGAGCTTTTTACATTCATTTTCACAAATTTTTGGGTTCCAAATTTTCTCCCCTTTTATCCCCTCTCCCCACCCCAATACCCCAAGCAATCTAATTTTCCCTATCTCCAATCTGTCCTCTCTTCTGTCATCCCTCCCTTCCCTTGTCTCTATCTTCTCTTTTCTCCTGTAGGGCCAGATGACTTTCTATTCCTCATTAACTGTATGTCTTCTTTCCTAGTTGCAACAACAATACTAAACAATTGTTCCTAAAACTTTGAGTTCCAAATTCTCCCCATCCCTCCCTCCCCACCCATTCCCTTTGGTACGGCAGGCAATTCATTATAGGCCCTATCTGTGTAGCTTTGCAAATGACCTTCCTGATAGTCGTGTTGTGTAAGACTAACTGAATTGCCATCCCTCCTAACCTGCCCCTCATTGTTTCTCTTCTGTCCTTTGATCCTGTCCCTCCCCAAGTATTGACTTTCAATTACTCCCTCCTCCCTTTGCCCTCCCTTCCATCGTCCCCCCCCAATATCTCCTTCTCCCCCGCTTTCTTATACTGTAAAATAGGTTTTCATACCAAAATGAGTGTGCATTTCACTCCTTCGTTTAGTCAAATGTGATGAGGGTAAACTTTTGTTTGTTTGTTTGTTTGTTTTTTTTTCCTCAGCTCTCCTCTTTTTCCCTCCACTAAGAACATCTCCTACTTGCCTCTTAAATGACATATAGTTACCCCCTTCCATTTCCCCCTCTTTCCTCTCACTACATTTCTCTCTCACCATTTACCTTAATTTCTTTTAAGGTATGGTCCCATCCTATTCAGTTCAATCTGTGCTCTCTGTCTCTGCATGTGAATGCATGTGTGTATGTGTGTGCATGCGTGTACATGTGTATGTGTGGTCCCACCAACCACCCAGATACTGAAAAGTTTTAAGAGTTAGAAATATTGTCCTTCCATGTATGAATGCAAACAGTTCATTTCTGGTAAGTCCCTTAATACTTCTCCTTGCTGTTTACTTTTGCATGCTTCCTCTCATTCTTGTGTTTGAAAGTCAAATTTTCTTTTCAGCTCTGGTTTTTTCATCAAGAATGATTGAAAGTCCTCTGTTTCATTGAAAGACCATATTTTCCCTTGAAGTATTATACTCAGTTTAGCTGGGTAGGTGATTCTTGGTTTCAGTCCTAGTTCCTTTGCCTTCTGGAATATCCTATTCCACGCCCTTCGATCCCTTAATGTAGAAGCTGCTAGATCTTGGGTTATCCTGATTGTATTTCCACAATACTGGAATTGTTTCTTTCTAGCTGCTTGCAAGATTTTTTCCTTGAGCTGGGAATTCTGGAATTTGGCCACAATGTTCCTAGGAGTTTCTCTTTTTGGATCTCTTTCAGGTGGTGATCGATGGATTCTTTCAATACTTATTTTGCCCTCTGGTCCTAGAATGTCAGGGCAGTTTTCCTTGATAATTTCATGCAAGACGATGTCTAGGCTCTTTTTTTGATCATGGTTTTCAGGTAGACCCATAATTTTTAAGTTGTCTCTCCTGGATCTATTTTCCAGGTCAGTTGTTTTTCCCATGAGATATTTCACATTCTCTTCTATTTTATCGTTCTTTTGGTTTTGTTTGGTGATTTCTTGGTTTCTCATAAAGTCATTAGACTCCATCTGTTCCATTCTAATTTTGAGAGAACTATTAAATTCCGTGAGCTTTTGAGCCTCTTTTTCCATTTGGCTCATTCTGCTTTTGAATGCATTCTTCTCCTCATTGGCTTTTTGAACCTCTTTTGCCAATTGAGTGAGCCTATTTTTCAAGGTGTTAATTTCCTCAGCATTTTTTTGGGTCTCCTTTACCAAGATATTGACCTTTTTTTCATACTCTTCTTGCATCTTTGTCATTTCTCTTCCCAGTCTTTCCTCCACCTGTCTAACTTGCTTTTCAAAATCCTTTTTAAGCTCTTCCAAGGCCTGAGCCCACCCAACACCCCCCTGGGGTGTCTGGGGTACTGAGGCTCCGCCCTCCACATCTTTCCCTGATGGGAAAAATACATTCTCGTCCTCCCCATCAGATCCGAAGGTCGGGATCATTTGCATTTGTTGGAAAAAACTCTCCAAAGTCTTATTTTTCTTCCCCTTTCTAGGCATTTTCCCAGCCAGTTACTTGATTTCTGAGATTCCTTTCCACCCCTGCCTGGATCCGCCCATCTAGTGCTTGGCCTCTGAGATTCAAATGCGCTTTCCCGCGGCAAACTTTAGTTCTGGCGCAAGGGTGGGGGCAGGGCCGCCTTCTAATCTTGGGCCTTCAGGGGCTTTCTGCAGAGACTTTCAGGAACGGAGCGGGTGGGGGTGGGGGGGCCCGCCTGCTGTGCTCAGCTCCCTTGGGGGTTTTATTCAGAGGCGTTCAGCAGTAGAGCAGGGTGGGGGCAGGGCCGTCTCCCCTGCTCGGCTCCCTCAGGTTGGAAAGACCTTCAGTATTGAAGATCCTACCTGCTGCTGGGGGATTCCTGAGTCCTGGGCCGTTGCCGCCTCAGCCGCCCGCCCACTCCTCTGCCTCCGCCGCTTCCTGCCCCGTCTCTGCCGCAGCCGCTTCCTCCCGAGGGGGCCCGAGTCACGGAGGCGCTCTGCCCCCCTCCCCTATCGCAGCTTTCTTTCTTACTGACCTGTGGCTTCTGTGGGCGGAGGGACTTTCCCGGCTGCCGGAGCTTCCCCCGGAGCTTCCCTCTCTGAAGTCTGCTGGGTCAGCTTCTCTGGGTCGCGGCCAGGGGTGGGGGTGGGGTCCGCTTTCCGGAGTGCGATGGACCCCGGGGACGGCTTTCCAGGGTTCAGTGGAACGGAAATCTCTTCCCCTATGTTTATGCACCCCCTGCAGAGATTCAGAATTTATGGGGATCTCCTTTTACCTCAATTCCATGGGTTGTGGGTTCGGAGCTCGTAAATGTGCGTCCTTCTTGGCTCCGCCCCCCTCACATCCCTTTTTAAAACACCAATCTATACATAACAAATTTCAAATTTAAAAATTGTGTAACGTTACATATAACATATACTCATCCTTGTGTTAAGCACTTTACAATTGTAAATGCCAAATAACAATATTTTTCTGCTTAATCATGATAGGAAGAGCATTCTCAGATGCTGTTTGTTATTCCTTCAGGACATATTAAACTTGAAATCCCATCAAATCTGGATTTATATTCACTAATGGTAAACATTTTAGCCTTCCTTTTTTAAAAAAAATACTTTTGCTACTTAAGAGAAAAATTTATTTATAACTTCCCATAATCTCTTTTTTACTCTGCTTCCTTGAAGAGCTGAAATGTCATCTTCCAGCTCCCCCCTCCAAGGTCCACCAGACCAGCTCTCCCAGTTCCATTCCAGCCATTAAATTCTATAGGGTCTGAGTACATGGACAGAGTTAATGCTTCTAAAAGAAATGACTGAAATTCTAAAGTGAATTCACAATTTTAAACACATCATATAGTATCAGATATTTACTTAATTTCAACATAAAGTACAGATTTTAGCTTTGAGATCTCATTAAATCAAAACTCAGCTTTTCACACCAGTCTGCCAGTATTTTACTCTGCTAATTTCCTTTACAAAAGAGATCCTCCTTTAGGTGAGGTTTGCCATTCCCCAGAGGGGGAAAAATTTTCCCAGATTCAAAAAGTTTTGAATCAGATTAATTAAAGAACCTCCTTGCCCAGGCAAAAAGGCCTAAATCATGTAATACTGACAAAGTGTGACTTCCAAGTATCACAAGTGCTTAGGCTCCTTAAAAGTCAACCCAGTATGGTGAATCTTTAATAAACTTTCCTTTTCTTTGACTTTAAGAAGGCTTGTGTCAAATTCATCTGAGCAAGATATTGGTATGTTGGTATTTTGGGATTCCCAGCACACTGAACCTTAACATTTCTACACACCAAGAGTGAGAAGATGAAAACTATAGAGAATGGACTGATATGAAGAAACTGGAATTTTACCAAGACCAGCCCTCCTCACCAAAAGTCCCCTCTGACCGAAGCTTAGGCCTTCAAATAAACAAACCACATAATCCTGACAAAAGAATAACATAAGAACATGCATTTGGAAGGGCTACCAAAAAGATAAGGATAGGAGAGAGAGACAGAGGAAGAGAGAGAGAGAGAGAGAGAGAGAGAGAGAGAGAGAGAGAGAGAGAGAGAGAGAAGAAGGGAGGGAGGGAGAGAGGAAACTGAAAACATCAAGCTACACAATAGTTTTTTTAATGTATTGAAATATTTTGGTTTCGCATTTTCTTCATTTCCAAATATTGCCCTCTCTCCTCCCTTCCTCAGAGAACCAGCCTAAGTAGCAAAGGATTATAACGGGATCTGGTGCATATACAGACCACCTTCAGGGGGAGGCTGGAGAAATAGCTTGTGGGAAAAGCATGACACATAAGGCTAGTACCCAGGAGGGACTGTGGAGCAAGCATGGACATTCTATAATTAGTTCCCATTGACTAATCATATGATTAGGAAGAATCTTTTTCCATTGGCTATGTAAAATATTCAAAGTTAAGCTCATCATTTCTCTGTTTCATTGTCTTCTTTGGTAGTGTGATGGCATCTGGAGACAGACTATGCAGTAAAGGAAGGACTATGAGACTTTCCCCCATGAGGCAATATGACCATTGAGAAATGGGGCCTCCTTGCCCTGGTCCCTTTATTAGGTACAAATGTCTCTCTGAGTTATGAAAGAGGGGAAGAAGATTGACTGAGGAAACAAGTTAGACACTATTTTGGAGGCTTTAGCTAAGCTGTGAGGAACTCAAAGCAGTCAAATCTCAGAGCAACTTGTTGAGGGGACACCTAAAGGGGAGAGCAGGAAACTTCTCTCCCTTCTCCCTTTGTCTCATTTCAGCCATACAGCATTAAAGAGGAAGTTATTGTTTCTGTAGGAAACACAGCATGGAGTGGAGACACACTTGAAACAAACCCAGATAGAGATGGATTGACTCCCAAGGGAGAAAGAAACTCCTAGAATCATGGTCCCTGTAATTAAGAATCAGGTTGTGGAGAAAGACAGATATGAAGGCTCTAAAAAAAAAGAGAAATGAATTCTGTAGAGGCTTAGGGGTGCTGGGATGCCAAAATAGTGACACTTTGGTCCTGCCCAGATGAATTTAACACAAGCCTTCCTTCAGCCAAAGAAAAAAATGGAACTTATTAAAAATCTGTCAGATTGGCCAGACTCTTTAAAATCTAGGCATTGTCTAGACTGTTAAGGAATCTGAGCATTTGCATGCCTTGCAGGGCAGACTGAATCTGAGCATCATCATGGAAACAAGATAGATCTTATATACAGAAAGACCTTGGGAGGGATCTAGGGTTGCCAAGTAGTCTGGGGTGATGGAAGGAGGTGGGGGTCTAGGGAGGATCTTGATGGGAGTGGCCAGTAGGTTGGGTTGACTAGAGGTCAAATACCAGGAACCAACAGATTGGGATTTTGGTAGGATCAAGGCTGAGGAGCCAGAGACAATTCAAACATAACAGACAATGGAGGACCAGGGTAGGTTAAGGGTAACAGAGTTTTGGGCACAGAGATAATGAAAAGCTTATGGCCTCAGGTGAACCCCAGGTCAAGTGGGATTCAAGGAGAGTTCAATGGGGTTCCTGAGAGCTTGCACCCTGTCAAATTCTAAGCCCCAGAGTACTAGGAGATTGAAGTTGTCCTTCGGTACATGTCCTTCACCACCATTGTGTTCTGCGTCTGAGACTTCTCTTCCCAAGGGTACTGGGTATATTGATGGGAGAATATGTCCCAGGTTTATGGAGGAGGGTGGAGATTGTTTTGCAGCTATTATTTTTACTATGCCATTTTAGTTAATGCCTTTGTCAAAAGCTAGTTGCGCCCATTGGCTACTTGTTTAATGGGAATCACAATGTTTGTGGGAATTTGTGACTTATGGTATTAGAAGCAGAAACCCACAGGGTTACCAACCCTGTAGAGAGAGGTACAAAAGATCTTGGGGCCCAATGCAATGCTAATCAGAGAGTTAAAGATCTTCCCCAGCCATTAATGGGTCTACCCTTTAAGGGAAGCTTCCCTTTTATTAATTTTTATTTAGGCACTGGTTCTCAAGGGTTGTGATGCTCTCTGGCTCTGAAAGGTGTATAAATACTCTGAGGTGAGATTTTATTTTGGGGCTTCTTCACTGTAAGTGTTTGTTTGGCCAGATGAGACTCTGGGCAGCTGCTAAGGAGCCGCCTGGCTTTGAAAACCCAGATGTTGGTGCTTCTCTCTCTGGTAACTATGTATGGATGTAATGGTCAGACAGTTGGATCTGTCTGTTGATCTGTGATGTATGTACTGCTTATGGTCAGACAGTTGGAAGCTCTGTCTGTTGATCTTGATTTCTCTGTTTGTATTTTCTCTGAAGTTCAGGGTGCTGACTTTTTCCCCTGAACTAAATGAATGATACATGTGCTTGATTAAAGTGATTGTTGACCCCTCAAAATTGCCTTTTCTTTTAGAAAAGTAGATCTAAGAACCTGTGATAGTAGACCATCCTGGATGTGTCAGGGTGTTTGCTTTTACACCTGGGAACTCAATCTCTAAGTACAACTGCAAATTGGAAGAAGAAAACAGAGGGGTACTGTAAGTGTAGTGCCTTTGTGGTATGCGATATTCCTATAAACGTTTTCTCATGAAAAGTTTGAAGGAACAGACAAAGAAGTCTCTCTACTTGCAGTTTTATTAAGAAGTGGAATCTTCCCCTGTTCCTCACTAATAACTAATAATAATAATAATTAATAACTAATAATAGTCAACGTTTATATAGAGCTTACTACAGCCCAGGCACTACGTGAGACATTTTCCCATTATTATTTCATTTTGATCTTCACAACAATCCTGGGAGGTAGGTGCTAGTATTATCACCATTTTATAGATGAGGAAACTGAATCAAACAGAGGTTAAGTGATTTGCCCAGGGTCACAGAGCTAGAAAGTGTCTGAAGTCAGATGTAAACTCAAGTCTTCCTTACTCCAGGCACCACCAACCGTCTCATCCCTCCACACATGCCGTTGGCTCCACTCCTTCCTATATCCTCAAGGATCTTGTTTTATTTGCCATTCTCTCTCTCATTTATCTTTAATCTCTTTCCACTTAATTCTCATCTGCCTGCCAATGTGCTCAAGTCCCCTAAATCTTTAAAAAAGACATGTGCATACATACATATGTATCTTATGTACATAGCTATACTGCATATATGTATATATACACATGCACATATGCATATACACACCTCTAAAGAAGTTTGGAGACATGGGAGATGTTGGCATAGGTCTGCCCAGCATGGTGTGCCCTCCTCAGAGAAGGCACTGTACTCTATGAACAAAGCAGAATGGAAGTAGCTCAAAAGAAATGTGAGATGTGTAAATTTAGAGAATCCATCCCAAATGATCCCATGGATTATTTGTGCCTGACCTGTGGTAGAACATTCCAAGGCTCATACCGGTCTGATCAGCCAGTTGGACATGCTGTAACGTGACTCTAACATAATGAAGTGATTTTGGATCTCTTTGAGAACAAAGGACAACGAACCAACCAACACATTCACATATATGTATGTGTATGTATATGTATGTGTGTATATATATCTTCCTTTTTATTAAGCTATTACTGCCAAATAAATGTGTGTAGTTGATAGAATGCTGAGCCTGTAGTCAGAAAGACCTGAGTTCAAATCTATTTTCAGACTCTTAAAAGCTGTATGACTCTGAGCAATTCGCTTAACTCCGTTCCTATATCTGTAAAATGAGCTAAAGAAGGAAATGGCAAACCACTCCAGTATCTTTGACCCACTCCCAAAGAAAATAACCCAAATGGGGTCATGAAGAGTAAGACATAACTTTAAAAATGACTAAAACAACAGCGAAGTTCATGAAAACTGAATTGCAGTACTGTTTTTCTATACTTCACAGGATCCTTCTAGAACTGAACCACAGTTACACTGTTGGCGAAGTACTCAGTGAACCCATTTGTTCATTATTGCTTATACCACACACTTATGAGAGATGGAGGGGGGTCTTGGAATTCAGGGCTACCTTGATTCAACTCTCACTTCTAACAGATACTTGTTTTGGGACCCTGAGCAAGTGACACTAACAAGTCTCTTAGACTATATAAATGTCAGGATATTTGCCAGACCATACACTGATGAAATCATAGCTCTGGACTAAAAAAAAAAAAAAAAAAAAAAGAGGAAGAAGAAAGAACTCTGAGCCTTGTTTTTTTTCCCAAATTTATTTATTTATTTGTTTTCAGTTTTCAATAATCACTTCCATAGATTTTAAATTTTCTCCCCCTCCCTCCCCCTGCCTCCCCAAGATAGCATGCAGTCTTTTATGGGCTCTACACATACATTCTTATTAAACACAATTTCACATTAGTCATGTTGCATAGAAGAATTAAAACAAATGGGAGAAACCATGAGAAAAACTACACAAAACCAATGGTGGGATTTTTCTCTACTGCTCATAGACCCAAATGTGTGGGGTTGTCAATGGAAAAGTGAAAATGAAATTACTAATAAAATCATGCTAATGCATGAATTCACCAAAGTTAAGCAAGTGTTGAGGATTGACACTGAGGATTGATAAAAAAATCCAATGGGAAATTAAAATAAGTGACATTATATCCCACAACTTCATAAACATATAGGCAATAGGAGGGGGTCTCCCAACAAAGGCAGTGTCTGAATCAGTTCCAGTGTCAGTTTATGCCTGTTGTAAGTCAGCAGTCTCCCAGGAAGACCAGATATGGACCAGCAACCCATGTAATCTAAAAGGTTCATGTATCCTGAGCTAGAGTGGAAGTTCCCCTGAGAAAGCCCTAAAGGAATCAGAAAGCCCTAATGGGGTCAAGTGGGGATGTTATAAGGGACCAAGAGCAATAAAGGTCTCATGGCAACAACCAGACAAGGATTCTTGAGGGCCCTTGGTCCCTAGAACTCTGTCCTGAGATGTTATCGAGGCCCTCAAAGATCCAGACCTCTGAATTTCAAAGATTCAAGAAGCCTTAACCCTTGGAGTTAGAGGTAGAGGTCAGTACAAGAACCAGGCAACCAATCAAAACAACTCTGAGGTACCACATCATACCTATTAGATTGGCAAACATGACAGAACAGGAAAATGATAAATGTTGGCGAGGATATGGGAGAGGTGGTACGCTAATTCATTGTTGGTGGAGCTGTGAGCTCATCCAGCCATTCTTGAGAGTGGTTTGGAACTATGCCCAAAGGGCTACAAAAATGTGCACACCCTTTGACCCAGCAATATTTCTTCTAGAATTGTATCACCAAGAGATCATAAAAATGGGAAAGGGTCCCACATGTACAAAAATATTTATAGCAGCCTCTTTGTAGTTGCTAAAAACTGGAAATCTAGGGGATGCCTATAATAAATTATGGTATATGAATGTAATGGAGTACTCTTGCGCCATAAGAAATGATGAAGAAGAAGACTTCAGGAGGCCTGGAAGGATTATATGCTCTGATGCTGAGCGAAAGGAGCAGAACCAGGAGAACTTTGTGCATAGCAACCACCACAGGTGTGAGAGTTTTTTCTGGTAGACTTGAATTTCGTAACAATGCAAGAACTTAAAAAAAAAAATTCCCAATGGTCTTCTAAGGCAAAATGCCTTCCACACTCAGAAAAAGAACTATGGAACTATGCAGAATGCAGCAGATCATGTGTGTGTGTGTGTGTGTGTGTGTGTGTGTGTGTATTACATCTTTATTTGTTATATGATTTCTTCCATTTGTTTTAGTTCATCTACACAGCATGACTATAGTGAAAACGTATTCAACAGGAAAATATGTGTAGATCCTATATAGAATTGTATGCCATCTTGGGGAGGGAGGGGGGTGGTGGGGGAAAAATCTAAGTTTTATGGTAGTGATTGTAGAACATTAAAGATAGAAAATAAAAAAAAAAAAGAATCAGGCAATCCCTGAGTTGGGTTTAAGTAGGAATAATCACTGTATCCAAAATGGCAGCAGGATGGGGAGCTCAGCCTGATGCAAAGTCCCAATTTAAGAACTAAAGATAGAAAAATAAGTGAATGAAAGAAGCCATTGTTTACTATCAAAGGACTTTAGATCCAGATGTGCAAGAGAACCCCACCCCCCTCAAAACTCCCTAGCATTGAAGGAGAGAGTAACCATAACAACTACAAGCAGAGACTCCAAGGAAAAAAACTGGATATTCCACAAGGACTATGTGAATATCTAAGGAAAAATGAAGCAAGAGATTTAAAAAAATGAAATAAGAGCTCATAAGAGCTCTGGAGGAAAAGATCAAGAGAATAGATAGCTTAGGACAGATAGTAGTAATTCTAACCCAAATAACACATCCTGTGACACTCTTTCACTGTACTTCCTGAAAAATCAGAAAAAAACAAAGAGAAATCAATAACTCTACAAAACAACCAGAAATGTAAAACCATCCTCAAAATACTGAAAAAATAGAAGAAAATGTAAGATATCTGATATTCAGTGCAACTGATCTGGAAAACAACAGCAACATCAAAAGCAGAGATAATTAAATAATCACTGGACTTGCTAAAACTTTGATAAACAAACAAAAACGTTTGGGCACCTTATTTCAAGTAATCGATGCAAACTATCCAAATGTATTAGAAGCAGTGAGCCAATAAAGATAATAAGAACCCACTGATCACACCTTGAAAGAAAATCCAAAAGGAAAAACCCTAGGAATATCCTAAAAATAAAATCCAAAGTTCACTAGCTAAAGAGGAAGGGAAAATGTTGTAAGTGTCCAGAAATAAGGAGTTCAAGTACCAAAAAAGCAACAATCGGAATCACACAAGATCTGGCAGCTTCTACCAAAAACCAGAGGAGATCTTGGAATACAATATTCTAAGAGGTCAAAGATGAAGACCTACAACCAAAAATCACTTACCCTGAAAAGCTAAGTGTAATACGACAGTGAGGAAAATAGATATTTAATGGAAGAGACAACTTTCCAGAATTTCTGATGGAAAGATCAGAACCATGAAGGAACTTTTAAACACAAATACAACTAGGGAAAACTTAGAAAGGTAAATCTATTTGAATAATTGGGAGAGGCTGTATAAGGACGATGTGATGCAATACTAAGATTCTAATGTTGGAGAAGATGTGAATGTCCCTTCAGAACCTTAATGTTTTCAACATTTTTGAGGAAGTGAAATAAGCAAACAGAGGACCCCGGAGTAGACTGGTTCTATTGGAGGAGGGCAAAGAAACAATAGAGCAAAAGGAATGCACTTTTGTAGAAAGGAAGAAGAAGGGGTGGAACTTCAAAAATGGGATATTTGAGAAAAGTAAACATACATGGGGGAGAGGAGGAAAATAAGATGTTAAATGAACCTCACTCTTATTTGATCTAGACCAAAAAAGAGTTGAACATACACAGTCTGGTATAGAAATAGGCTAAATTCAGCAAGCAAACAAGAAGATGGGGACAGAGCAAAGAGAGAGGATAAATACTGAGGATGGAATCATCACAAACAAAACAAAATTCCTGCTCTGAAGTGGGAATTTAAGTTGAAGATGAGTCCATGCAGGGAGGATGACACATATATAAATGAAAAAAAAACCTTCCTTTTTTTTATAGTCTATGCCCACAAACTAAGAGTGTATATGATAAGTTAACTTACAGAAAATGAGTAAAAAGTGCATGTGCCAATTAGAAAAGGCTTACTAAAGTATGTGAATTTTTAAGGTAAGTAAGAGGTTACAGGACACTCACTGGGAGAGGAGGAAGGAAAGGGAATTATAAACACAGGGATATGTTGTCACAAAGGCAGGAACAAGTAAATTTTGTCTAGGGGAGTTAATGAGCTTGATGAACTTATTAGGAGGTGAACCTTTGTGTGGATTTTTGCTGTAAGGACCTGATCAAAGGATAGAGTTCAACTTGATGAACTTATACCTAGTGAGGTCATGAGTATAAGCCTTTGGTTGGGATTTGAAGATCGTCTCTTTATAGAGGATGGACACACCCATTAGTGCCTTGTTAAGATGATGAAAGACATATTTTCATTAATCTTCAATTACTAGGGTTGTCCCAGATATGAATTAGGCTCCTTTTAGGGGAGGGACTTTGGGGACTTGGGCTTCTATGAAGAAGTTTTGAAAATTCCCTCAAGAATTCATTGACTGAGATTCTTGGGAGAATGAACTCATGTTAAAAGAGTGATTTCCTTTATGATGGTCAATAAAAAAGGAGTTAAAAGACTTCACTAGACTGACCTTTACCTTTTCCTTTTGGCCTTTCTTCTGGAATGCTTGTAACAGGGTAGCAGGAAGTCCTTTCTCTTCCCCCTCCACAAAGTGCCATAAATGGCTGTCTTCCCACAGGGGAAGACACAGTTCATTCATGAAGTTCTAGAGGAGAGTTCCTGGCCACCTCTGTCTCTCTTTTTCCTTTTTAGGAGCACAGGGTGGCACTATGAGTCAGGAGTATGGCTCTGTGGGAAAGTAGGAACCATAATAGAGGGAGGAAGATTATGTTGACTATTTATGGGCTAGTTTAAGCCCCTGTGTGCAGGTTATGTTCATGGGCTCTAGTCTGCCCTCTACGTTGAGTGAATTTTCTGTGAGATTAAACAAAGTTTATGCTTTACCCAATATCATGCATTACCTAACTGCTTATAGAGAGCTGGAGATTCTTTTATGTTCATTTATAGAAAACTAGACATGAATTATATACAACCTATATTAGGAGACTTTTCAAGAGTAAATTCTGAAATGGAACAAGGAGAATATGACTTCTTTTAGGAGAAACCCTTTGATTGGACTCATTCTTTATGAGCCTAGAGCTTAGAGGTCCCAGGGGCACTGGTTACACTTTTCCCAACGGCAAGATCCTGTGCCAAGCATCCAAGATACAAAGAAATATGAAAACCAGTTCCTGTTCTCCAGGAGATCACAGTCTAATGACGGAGATGACATAGCAACAATTACGTACAAACAGAATATATACAGAGTAAATTTGAGAGAAGGCACTGAGAAACGCTTCCTGGAGAAGGTGAGATTTTAGCGGATGCTTGAAGGAATCAGGGAAGCCAGGAAGTGGAATGAGGAGGAAAGAATTTAAACATAAGGAAGAGACGGTAAAAGTGTAGTCATTAGACGGAATGCTATCTTTGAAGGGCAGCAAAGAGGCCAGCGTCATGGGATCACAAATTACGTGGGAGGATATAAGCCGTCACAAAATTGGAAAGAAAGGAAGGGGCCAGGCTGTGGAGGGATTTACAAGCCAGAGGATTTCACATTTGATCCGAAGGCAAGAAGGAGTCAAGGAGTCGAAAGATTAAATATGCTTTTACTGTTGTGGTTCAGTCATTTCAGTTGTGTCCCACCCTTTGGGATTCCATTTGGTATTTTCTTGGCAAGAAGACTAGAACGCATTTTACAGGTGAGGAAACGGAAGCAAATAGGGTTAAGTGATTTGCTCAGGGTTACACAGAGTCTGAGGTCTGATTTGAACTCAGGAAGATGAGTTTCCTGACTCCAGACCCAGCACTTTATCCACTGTGCCACCTGGTTGTAAACTGTTCTTCTAGATGGCAAGTTCTTTGAAGAACTTAAACCTGTGTCTTGACCATGTTTGCGTCTTTCCTCCCAGATTTATTTATTTTTTTGACTAGGTCAAAGAGGTCATTCTTTGCCTCATTTTGACCTAGTTTTAATCACTAAATGGGTGTTGCCTTAAACACGGTGAGACATGGGAAAGACCTTAGCTCAAAAAGGTTAAGGTCTCCCACTGCATTGAGGATCATCTCCACTGATCCTAATCTATATCTTGCCACTGGACCCAGATGGCTGCAGAGGAGAGAGTGGGGTTGGTGACTTTGCACAGCCCTGCCTCGTTAAATCCAATTCATTTGCAAGTCATGACATCACCTGCCTGATGTCTTGGTCCTCTTTGAGAAGGAAGGACCATCAACAATCCTCCTCCTCCTCAATATGCTGAATACAGAGCCTTGAATGTAGCACGTGCTCAGTAAAAATTTGTTGAACTGAGTTGTTTGCTGCTGAGGCAGGAGCAGAAGTGGTCTGTGTTGGGAAGTATTAAGAAACGAGGCTAGTGTGACTGGAGGGAACAATGGACAAAGGGCTCATGAGATCTCGACGAGAAGTGCAGACAGATCCCTGGGATCAGTGTTTTCTGACCATTTTTATTCTACATCACAAATGGAGGTAGGAGAGGAGAGCATCCTGCTCACTGGCAAACACTTATTAATTCCCTGATGCAGTAAATTATTACAGGATACCTAGTATGTGTGAGACACTATGGAGGAGTAAAAAAATGTGGAAAATCTGCCCTCTAAGAAGGGAGATAAGACATATACATAGATAACGACAGCACAGAGCTATAGTATACTACACATAAGGGTCATGTTAATAGGACAGAATATAAGTGATAGAAAAGATAAGAGGTAGAGATCGATTTGGCCTGAGGTATGCCCCATGGAACCCCCGAAAGACTGAGAATGTAGGTAAGGAACAAACTCTTGTCATAAAGGGACCTCCAGCACCAAAATGAATGCCCAAAGGATCATGGATTTAACTGAGGCAGGGCTGTGCAAAGTCACCAACCTCACTCTCTCCTCTGGAGCCATCTGGGTCCAGTGGCCCAAAGGATCAGGAACTCAGACACAAGGCCTGACACAGAATGAAATGCAAACATGCCCCAAGTGTGCCTCCATCTTGGGAAGTAACCACTGAGCTATTGTCATACATGAGTGTCTCTAGGCCTCAAGACCTCTAACCTGAACTCTCATATACTACTACCCCCAGCTCCCCAGGGTTTGGAGAGGGAACATTACACCAACATTGCCCTCTAGCATCAAAACACCCTGAAACATCAAGGCCTCAACCTACCTATGGTTAGCAAATTTGTACCTCTTGTTTCCCTTACTCTAAAATTTCCAATTTCTAAATTTTGGAAAAAGCAACACCATCCTATCAGCCACCTAGGTACATAACTTCAGTCACACTTGATTGTGGCCTTTACCTCAGCTCCTAGGTCTAGTCAGTCGACAGGTATTACTAGGTTTGCCTCCATAACATCTCACATCTGAGTGTCCCCAGCTCATACAGGTGTCCCAATAGCTCATGCCATCATCATCTTTTGTTTGTTCTCTTAGACAAATCTCCTAATCAGTCTCATTTTGTTTCTTTCAAATTTCTCCCCTCTCTAATCCCAAAGTATTCCTCCTAATGTACAGGTCTGACTATGTTCCCCCCCAATTCAAAATCTGAAGGTGGGTCCCCATTGCCAATAACATAAAATAGCCTTAGATTGATACTGAAAAGACTTCCATAATCTGGCCTTTCCAGCCTTATTTCACATGCACTCTATATACTCTCACAAAACTAATTTTTCCAATTGAACTGCACTACTAGCTTTTCTCTGAACATAAGATTTCATCCTGTACCACTTTGCTTTCACACAAGCCATCCCCACAGTCTAGAATACACTCCTGCCCTAATCTCTCCTCAGAATCCTTCCTTTCCTCATTCCATCAGTAATTAGCATTGGCTTCCTCTACAATTTCCCTTATTTTATACTTATTTGTGTTTCTGTTGTATCTTCCTAAGATCACATAAGCTCTTTGGAGGCAAGAAGTGTTTTGTTTTTCTCTCTATATTCAGAGTGCCTAGTACAGTGTTAGAACATAGCATGTACTCAATAAATATTTGTTAAAACATTGAGTCAAACCAGGGAAATATTTAGGCAGAAGATGAGACAGGTACACCAAGGCAACATATATGGGAAGTAGTGATACAATTGCATAGTGAAGAAAGAGAATTCAGTTCCATTCATTGGATCCTAAGCACCTATTATGTACCACAGAAAGAATACAAGGAATCTGGATTTCTTATTAGGAGCCATAGATTACTTGTACAAGGTCCACATTAGGTTCTAGATCTAGTTCTGAAGGGTTAAGTTACTGAACTTCTCTGGGTCTCAGTTTTGTAATCTGTAAAATGAGGAAGTTGTGCCTCTACGGAATCTTCCAGCTCTATGCCTAGGATCTCTAACATCCATTCCTTTTCTTTTCCCAGGGCCATCAAATTTAATTCATGATACCTCCCCTGTACTATCATAGAAACATAAAACAGACTATGAAGGACTCTCAGGATTCATCTAATGTAACCCTACCTGAAAGGAATCCATTTTATAATAGCTAAACCTGTCTCCCTACTTCTATTATCTTTTCCCATCCAATCCATTTAACATACCACCATTAAAATAATTTCCTAATGTATAGATCTGACATGTATATGTATAACATACATATGTACATGTTTTCCCCAACTGAATATAAGCTTTTTGAGGACAGGAACTGTTTGATGGAGCAAGTGATAAGGAATTAGAAGAGTGCATATACAGTACAGGAGAAATCCTGGTAGAAAAAGAACAGAAGCCAGAAATTTGGAGAGAGAAACATTCAGAGAAATATTCAGTTACCTCCTTTAGGGAAAATGGAATCTAATAGAAAGAGGTGGAAATACCACGATCTAGCAGCTGGACCCTCAGGCAAGGGATCAGGAGCTACTGAGTGCACCTTAAAAGAGATGCAATCAACCAATCAACCCACCATCCCTTCACAAGGCTCTCTGACTGTCAGACCCTTTGTAGAAAGAGGTGATATTGTTTCCACATCAAGAATCCAGCATCTTAAAATGATCCGAATGTGGTTATGCATGACTTGAAATAAGGTGGTGGTGGGACCTTATAACACCTGAATAAGGATTGAGGGAGGAATAAGGAGGATGCTTGAGTATTTGTTGACCATGATCCAAACAGGAAATTTATATGAAGTCACCAACACCATAACTATCAAGAAACATAGCACAAAACACTGGGTTCTTCCCCATCGTATATCTTATCTAATAACCCACTTAGAAAGGACAGGGCCCAACAAGTTGAGTCCAGGACCATTTTATTCATTTATACACACTCCCTATTAAAATGTAGAGCTGAAAACCACACAAACAGCTACAGGTTTAGCCAAGTAAGAACAGGTTTAAAAAATAACAACCCAAAAAACAAACCTGTCATGTCATCATCTTACCAGAAGAATTCCTATGAGAACCTGTCACACCCCTTCTCACAAGCTTTTGGTGGCTCAATGGGTCTTGGATTTTGAACTTAAAAGGATCTTAGCTATTCCCTAGACAACACTTCTCTCATTTAACAGATGAGGAAACTGAGGCCCAGGGAATAAAACAACTTGCCCAAAGTCACATAAGTAATTTGTATCCTAGCCAGAATTTGGTGACACAATAGATAGAGGGGTAGCTGTGGAATCAAGAAGATCTGAGTTCATATCCAGCCTCAGATCCATATTAGCTATGTGACCCTGAATAAGTTACTTAACCTCTGCAAACTGAACAATACCTTGCAGGGTTGTTGCGAGGTTTAAGGGAGATAATATCTGGAAGGCATTTAGCATGGTGCCTGGCATATAAAAGAAGATGCAATATAAAGGTTTGTTCCTTTCCAAGTCATCGGACTCCAAATCCAGTTCCAATGTCTCCTAAAGAGGCTTCTAGAAAGCAGGAGCAAAGAGTCCAGTTTCTTAAAGGTGTCAAAATGTGATCCTTCATTATTAAAACTGGGAGAAAAAATGGTAGATTCTAAACCAAGGCAAGTTGACTGAAAGAATATTTTCAGGCTAACCTTCAAGGGAATTCAATGGTATACTCTGCCTCCTACACTTTCCATGAGGAAACAGCTATATAATATTTTTAAATTGCTTACTGTGTTCAATTACATATTCAAAATGTGTTTTGAAGTTTTAAAAAAAAATTAAAGGATTGGCTCCCTTTTAGAGGAAAAAGAGTCAGGGGTGGAGAAGTCATAAAATGTTAAATGGCTTACTGATTAAAAGGAAAATTTCAAAGCTGGTATGCGGCCCTAGGGAAAATTACCAGAAAATTCAAGGTGGAATTGTGTTTAGGTCTTTTCACCTGAGACATTTGAGGCCACATGATCAGGGTTCACTTTATAGCTACCTCCTTTAGGGAAAATGGAACCTAATAGAGAGAGGTGGAAACATCAGATCTAGCAGCATCCCTGAGGCAAGGGATCAGGAGCTACAGAGTGCACCTTAGAAGAGATGCAACCAACCAATCAATCCACCATCCCTTCACCAATTTGTAGAATCCCAGAATCTGAGAGTTAGAAGGGACCTTAAAGGCCATTTAGTTGTTGTCAAATCATTTCTTAGTCATGTTCAACTCTTTGTGACCCCATTGGGAGTTTTCTTGGCAAAGATACTGGAATAGCTTGTCATTTCCTTCTTCAGCTCACTTTTTTACAGAAAAGGAAACCGAGGCGAAGTGATTTGCTCAGGGCCACACAGCTGGTAAACGTCTGAGGCTAGATTTAAGCTCAGGTTTTCCTGATTCCGTGCCTAGCACTCTACCCACTGAGCCATCTAGCCGCTCATTAGACCAATTCAGGTATGAATAAGAATTCGTTCTACCACATCTTTGACAAAGTGGCCATCCAGTTATTGACTGAGCAGTTAAGAGGAGATTAATTTATTTCCAGTTCTGTACTTATTTCTCTAATATCTATTACTTCATATCTATTTCCAATGCCATTCATTTAATTCATACACTCAATAGCTGCCCTGCACTATTTTTTTAATTATTAAAAATTTTTTAAAAATACATTTCCCAGTCTCCTTTTCCCTCCTTTCAGAGAGTCATCCCATATAACAAACAATATTTTTTAAAGAAAAAAGTTTTAAAAGGAAGAAGAAACGCCCCACCCCCACCCCCCAAAAAAATCAGCAACACTGATTGTGGGGAGAAAAAGCAAAAAAGTGATACATGGGAAAATATATACAATGTATCACAGCCATGGAGCTCCCAAGCTCTGCAGAAGAGTCAGGGCGGAAGATCTTCTATTTCTTTGGAGCCAGGTCTGTTCTTTGTAATTGTGCAGCATTCCCTTTCGATTGCTGGGGTAGTTCTTTGGGGTTACATTGTTGTAATCAATGGATATATTGTTTTCTCAGCTCTGCTTGTTCTACTTTGCATTAGACGGTGTAAATCTTTCCATGCACCGAATTCGCTCAGTCTTTACGTATTTCAGGTCCTACTCATTAGGTCATAGACCAGGTAGTGATTTAGGTTGAGATTTGCATTTGTGGTAGAAGTTCTCACACTAGGAATCAGTGAAGAAACTTTTCATGTCCTCTTCACACACACCTTCGCCTCAAAATAATTCTATGCACTTGACCCTATCAATGATATGTGAAGTCAGAGCCCCACATGAGGGAAGAGGGGAGGGAGGGATAAAGAGAAGAGAGAAGACGACATTATTATCCCTCCACCAGGCTGGTAAACAAATGCAGGCCAGAATCCTCTGATCATTTCCCTGCAGACATTTTCCTTCCTGTGGCCTGGTGTCATTTCTTCCTTTATTGTAGACACTTTCTCAGTAACATGGAATTCTAGCTGTTCTTCCTGTCTGGGAAATGTTAAGCTCCAAGCTCAGATAACCTTATGCCTTGATCATGCAGGGAACTTAAAAGCATCAATTTAAAAACTACTGCAATGCAGTCACCCACAATTGTAAGCTTGTCCTCTTTTGGTGCATTGATGATAAGGGTCTCTAGGTCTTCATAAAATTTTCCTTTGACCTCATCAGGGTTTGTCATGGTGGAGCATAGGCACTGATGATGGTGGCATGGCGTTTTTCTGCGAGTGACAAATGCAATGTCCTGAGCCTGTCATTCACTCCTTTTGGCAGGCATACCAGCTTGCTAGATTAGTTTTGATTGCAAAACCTACACCAGCTTCATGGGGCTCCCTTTCACTGTACCCACTCCAGAAAAATGTGTATCCAGCTCCAAATTCAGCAAGCTGCCCTTCATTTGCCAACCTTGTTTCACCCAGTGCTGATATTTGGATGCAATACCTGTTGAGTTCTATTGCAACAAGAGCAGCTCGTCTTTCAGGTCTACTGGATTGTGTGTTGTCTATCAGTGTGTGCACGTTCCATGAGCTGATGGTGAGAGGAATCATCTTTGCAGATGTTTTTGTACATTTTGTACATTTTTTTGTGTTTTGACCACATGCTGGTCATACAAGGTAGGGGGACCATTGCTCATATAAAAGCTGACTGAAATTTTCCAGGTTATATGGCAGGAAGAGATTATTCCCCAGGAGTTCAAGGATGCCTCCATTGTCCATCTCTATAAGGGTAAAGGGAATAGATTGTCCTGCAGCAATCATAGGGGGATCTCTCTCTTAGTCAGTCATTGCTGGCAAAATTCTTGCTAGAGTTCTCCTTAATAGGCTGATCCTTCACCTGGAAGATGGGCATATACCTGAGAGCCAGTGTGGCTTCAGAAAGGACCAAGGAACAGTCAATATGGTGTTTGCTGCCTGCCAACTCCAGGAGAAATGCCAAGAGCAGAACAGAGGTCTACACAAAATGTTTGTAGATCTGACCAAGGCCTTTGACACTGTTAGTCGTGAAGGCTTATGGAAAATTATGTCAAAATTTGACTGCCCAGAGAAGTTCATCAGTATTGTACATCAATTTCATGAAGGCATGTTTGCCCAGATTCTGGATAATAGACAAAGCTCTCGTGTCTTCCCAGTCACCAATGGAGGGAAACAGGGCTGTGTGCTTGCTCCCGTGCTCTTTAGCATGATGTTTTCAGCCATGTTTTCAAATGCTTTCAATAAGGATGAACATGGCATCAAGGTCAACTAACCGTACTGACGGTATGTTGTTCAATTTGAAAAAGCTACAAGCCAAGACCAAAGAGGAGGGAGTGTTGGTGCATGATTTTCTGTTTGCAGATGATTGCACACTCAATGCAGTCTCTGAAGCTGAGATGCAACAAAGTATGGATCAATTCTCTGCTGCCTGTGCTAATTTTGGCTTAATAATTAACATCATGAAAACACAGGTGCTCCATCAGCCACCATCACACCATCCATACATGGAACCATTGGTTACAACAAATGGGGAAGTTTTAAATGCTGTGGATAAATTCATTTATCTTGGTAGTGTACTTTACAGGGATGTACACATTGACAATGAGGTTGATACATGCATTAGCAGAGCTAGCTCAGTGTTCGGGAGGCTCTGAAGAAAAGTTGGGAGATAAGAGGTATTAGACTTATTACCAAACTGAAGGTCTACAGACCCGTTGTGCTGACCTCGTTGTATGTCTGTGAAACATGGACAGTCTACCAGGGCCATGCCAGGAAACTGAATCACTTCCATTTGAACTGTCTTAGGAAGATTCTGAGGCTCACCTGGCAGGATAAGGTACCAGACACTGAAGTCCTTGCTCGAGCTGAACTACCAAGTATTCAAACTATGCTTCAGAGAGTGCAGCTCTGATGGGCTGGCCATGTTGTTCAAATGCAAAAGTATGCTTGCCAAAAAGACTATTTCATGGAGAACTTGCATGAGGCAGGCGATCACGTGGTGGTCAGAGGAAGCGATCCAAGGACATTCCCAAGGTCTCTCTCAAGAACTTTGGATTTGACTGTGCAGCATGGGAGACGCTGGCACAGGGCCATAGAACATGGCATGCACACATCAGAAAGGGTACTGTGTTCTATGAGCAAAGCAGAATTGAGACAGCACAAAGTAAATGTAGGATGAGCAAATTTGGAGTACCTATCCCCAAAATTCATACAGACAATCTGCGCCCAACCTGTGGTAGAGCATTCTGAGCACATATTGGTCTGATCAGTCACAGTCGGACACAGTGAAACTTCACTTTATCATGGTGATGTCATTTTGCTCCTCTTGCAAAACGAAGGACAACAACCAACCAACTGCAAAGGAGATATCCTCCGTCCACATTCTGGGAGTCATAGGTCAAATATGTTTTCAGATCTCCAATTCAGTTCTCTCCTCTGATGCCTGACTGAGATGGAGGTGGCCCCAGAAAACTCAATTACTATGCTATTTATTACACAAGTTCTGGCAGGAACTATCGTGCCGAAGTGGCTTCAAATATGAACCTGGCAGTGGGTTCTGTGAGTCTGCTGTCTAAAAATCAGCCCCAGGTTCAGAGAAGCTCAACATCAGAAGGCTGGCCACCAGATGAAGGTTTGGCTTTTTGTTTTGTTTGCCAGAGGGTCCTAGGTCAAATCTGAGTCTTCCTGACTCCAGGTCTAGTGATCTCTCCACTGTGCCATCTCCTTACATTACTGTTCATTCTGACTTGCGCACTAGAGAAGAAACAAAATTTAAGGCTAGAATGGGGTTTATTTGGTGTTTTCAGGAACTCTGAACCCTGGCAGGGCAATGGTTTATATTTTCTTGGTGAATCTTTATGCACATGACATTTGTGTTCTTTCATTGTCATTTTATGGTAAGAATTTGTATTGGAGGCAGCTCGGTGATACAGTAGATAGAGCACCAGCCTTGGAGTCGGGAGGACCAGAGTTCAAATCTGACCCGTGTGACCCACGGCAAGTCATTTAACCCTAATCAGCTCAAAAAAAAAAAAAAAATTTGGATTTGTTGGTTTCAGACAAGGAGTAAGGCAAAGAGGTTGAATGTGAATCCAACAAAATGAAGCAGATTCGAAGGAAGGGAAAAGATGTTTACGTAGGAATCATACATGAAGGTGCTGGAAATTAATAAGAAAAAAGTAGAAAAGAAGGTTGGGAGAATAGACTGCCTCGTGCATTCTTCATCACTTGTGGCTCTCAAATGTTGGCTTGCAGCCTCCTGTAAAATAGAAATTTATTTGTATGAGACAAAAAAAATAGACTCTCTGTGAGAAATTGTGGTTTTTCCTTAGCTGGGGGCTCTGGAGCTAAATGAAAGAGAATTGTATTGATTTTTAATATTTCATACCTCCCCAAAACAAAGTGTCAAGTCAATGTGAATCTAGTTCTTCACTGCTGGCATAATGGAGGGGGAGAGCTAGCATTGAAGCCAGGAAGATTTGGGTGCATGGCCCTGGATTCAAGAGGACCTGAGTTCAAATCCAGCCTGTGTGACCCTGGGCAAGTCACTTCAACCCCTTAGCAAAAGATAAAATGACAAGCCCAATGTCACAGGTAATTGCAAAATTAGGATTTGGAGCCAGACCTTGTTGCTGCCAACTAGGTTCACCATGACATACCTGCCGTCTCTCTCATTTTTTCTCTTATCCAAATCTTGCTTATTATTCAAAGCCTACCTTTCTGTGTGGTCTTCATTCTCTCCTCTGAATTCTGTAGCATTTTCTGCCTATCCAACTCATTTTTTAGCACTTAATAAGTATTTCTTAAGCATGTACTATATAGGTGGTAAAGAGGGGGAGATATAAAGGCAGAAATGAAACAGTTTCTTACCCTCAAGGAGGGTATATTTTTCACATACACAGCTTTCTATGTTATTTAACTATTTCAAGTGTATTTTTATCTTGCTTCCCTAAGAAAATACAAGCTCTTTAAAGGCTTCTCTCAGTGTCTTCCCTCAGTGCCCAGCATTGTGCAAAGTACTCTTAATAGATATTCGTTAGACACATACTTCTTCTATAAAGGGAAGGATATAAAAACTCGTGATGTATTTTCCTTATTAAAAATAATGATACCCCCCTGCTACAAAACAGCAAAGTACAGAATAGTACAGGAGGCAGAGCATCAGACTGGCATTCTGAAGACCTCCTCAGCCACTAGCCAGCCCTGCGACTTTGGAAAGTCACAATCTCTCCAGGTCTCTATTTCCTCATCTGTAAAATGGAATCAAACTATAGAAAGTGTTTTCCAAACCTTAAAGCAACATTTACATGTGATCAATTACTATTATTATATGATGTTGAAAGCTCCTTCCAGTTCCAATGGCCCATGATTCGATTTCATTTCCCTTTCTCTCCACCTCATTTCACATCCTCTCTGAAGTTAGCCAAGCCCACACACAGCAGGCAGCAGACCTTCAGAACTCAGACACAAACCCTGTTTGAATTTGGGTAGACGAATTTCCTGGCATCGAAAGCGTGTGATTCAGCACAGGAAGACTGTCTACTCATTCCTAAGCTCATTCGGCAGATTTAAAAGCAGTGCTTCCTCTCCTGAGCTTTCTTCCGCAGGAACATCTTTTATGGGCAAATGTTCGTCCAGGGCTGAGTAGCTGACCTGGGGTTTTTATTTCTTTAGACTGCAGTCTACTTGGCATTTTGCTTTGGGAGATTGTAAACAAGGATCAATAAGCTACAGTTTACATCAAAGGCAGAAGGGATAAGGAAAGCTAGAAGTAAATAAGAGGTTAGCTATACCAAGAAGCACAAAAGTTCTATGAAACCACATCTCAACTTGTACTAGAGCTTTTGGAGGGTGGGCGTTGCTTTTATCTTCTTACTAGACTGCAAACTCTCTGTCTGCTCACAGTCACCACTCCAGCTCAAGCCAACTAGACAGAGGTGGGGAACTTGAGGTCTCAAGGCGGTGCTGAAGGCCCTCAACTTTGAGTGAAGTGTAGGTCCCAGAAAGTGAGCTCCCAGATGTGGGGAACTTGTAGCCTCAGGTGGCACTTCAAGCCTCTCCCCTCTAATCCATCCTCCATATCCCTACCAAAGAGATATTTCTAATATCTGATATTTCTAATATCTAATATCTAAGGGCTCTGACCTTGTCACCCACTGACACAAAAAGGCCTAATGTTTCCTTATTGCTTCTCAGGATAAAATACAAACTCATGGGCCATTTAAAGCCCTCTGCAATCTGGTTCTGGTCTACCTTTATAGATTAGGCGTGACTGTCCTTCACACACCCTGTGTTTCTGCTGAACTGACCTACTTACTGTTTCTCACATTCATTATTAGGCTCCCCAGCTGCATTCCTTGGCAGAGGCTGTCCTCCATTCCTCACCTTTGGAGCTATCTTCAAGGCTAGCTTCCAGGTGAAGCTTCTCCTGTCCAGTTCAGCTATTACCGCCTCCCTCTCATCCAAAATTACTTTGAATTTACTTTATGTCTAACACAGTGGCTGGCCAGGAACCCCTTGTTGGCTGAGGCCTGTCCCTTCCCTGTGATTGTGGTTTGCACTGGGTTCAGTGGGGAGCTGCAGGCAGCTCCTACTGGTTTGCAAGGACAGTTTATTGAATTTCCAGTGGAAGCATTTATTCCTGGAAACTAGAGAACATGACGAATTAGGGTTCCATTCATTTTGTTATTGCTTGTCCAGACTTAAGAAAGTGATGGAAAAAATGTTAATGACACAGGTTAAATGAAAGTGTTTCCTGCAGACCTTCCCCTATCCCACTTCTGCCCCCAGAGAACTGGTGGTGAAACATTTACTAGAACATCTGCTTTCTGGGTTCATTGTTGTGGGGCTGCCTGTCTCCTCAGTAGGGGAATTAGACTCCAATTCTATCCTCCACCTCAGGGTCCTGAGGAAGAACTTTATTTTTGGATCTACAGAAGTTCCAAGAGGCATTGGGGTTAGAAAGGTGGAGAGGGGATGGGGATGGGGAATGGTTAAGAGGTCAACCAGAGTACAAATATGAATCAGGTATGGTATCATCAAAATGAAATTGATTTGGTGAACCCAAAGATTTAAAGCTCGAGAAGACTTTAGGAATAATCTAGTCCAACCACCTAATTTTACAGATAAGAGAAGAAGAGGAATACACTGGGGGGAGAAACCGAGGCACAGATAGTGACAGAGACAGGATTTCAACCCATATCCCCTGACTTTAAAATCCAATGCTCTTTCTACTACAATATAGGCACACAGTAAATGAATCACACTGCCTAATACTATTTATATTATAGTTTTATATTTATAAATATATGTACTATTTATATTATAGTTTTATATTTATAAATATATTTACTATTTATATTATAGTTTTCACCTGAAGGACATGTGACTGAGGGGAGTTCTGGCTTCTAAAAACAATAAACAGAAGGGTAACAATAAACTTAAGAGTGTTAAGGACAAGGTAGGTACTCTCAGATGTAGCAGCCCCTAATTCCCCAATGGCATTCTTCATGAGTCTGGACAAGGATACGTTGACTTAGAACATTTCCTTCATGAGACTTGTCTTGCTAAGGCTCTCATTTGCCTCAAGGACTTATCTATGTTAGGTCTATGGGGCAGTGAGGTGCTCGGCTTGGAGTCAGGAAGACTCATCTCTTGAGTTCAGATATGGTCTCAGACACTTACTAGCTGTGTGACCTTGGCTAAGGCACTTACCCCTATTTGCCTCAGTTCATCATCCAAATGAGCTGGACAAGGAAATGGCAAACCATTCCAGCATCTTTGCCAAGAAAATCTCAAATGGGTCACAAAGAGCCAGACGCAACTGAAAAATGACTCAAGCGCAATAGAGGAATATATAAAGCATGTTATCTACTTATACGTTCTCCTGTTGTGGAAAACTTGCATCTGCCTAAGGGTATGATTATAGTATGTCTCTCTTGTGGAAAATTCACATGCCTTTCCTCTTTCCCCAAGTCTCAGCTTGTACTGAGAAAAATATCTTGTATCTTTTAAAGAGACCAAAATCTCTTTCCAAATCTCTGTCCTTGCATCTGAGAATTTCTTCAGACTTCACAGAAAGATGTGGAACAGGGACGGGCATACACATAGAGGGCCTTTGAGGGTGTCTCCCCACACAGAGAGGTTGGAGAACCTGCTTCTGGCAGAACTGTGATGATATGTGAAAAAAGGAAGTGCATTGGAGAGATATTGGAGCATGTGTAAATGCTCATTAATTAGGTCTAGCTTGCTAATCACGCTCCTAGGCTGCCTTAGCCGCTCTATTTGGCAGTTGTCTCTTGGCTTGACCTCTCCGATTGAATCAGAATGGGAACTGACCACTGGCTGGGCAAAGATTGATTGAGCCTCAGGTGACCTTCGAAAACTAAGCCTTGACTGACCTGGAAATAGTTCAAGAGTTCAAGATATTTGAGGCAGGGAGAAGCATCATGGTCCCCATGCCACTCTCAGATGGCAGCAAAGTCAGGGAGAGGACTTTTTCTCTTTCCATTAACCCCAGAGTTTTTTAGCAGAGCAACTTACCAAGTAGGACCTAGCGAAACCAGATGAAAGCAGAGAGTCACATAACAGACACAGAATCAGAACCAAGCTTCAGGAACCAAGAACTGGAAGGAAAAGAGGGAACAAGGCCTCAGCGTAGAGTCAAGATGCAGAGAGGAGCAAATCCAGGGAACCCACATGAGCAACCTGCCCAGAAGAGGTGCTTGGTCTAGCTGGCTACAGAACGAGGATACCATTCAAAGAGAAAAGATATTGGGACCTGGCAGTCCTGGGAAAAATGAGTTTTCTTGATTATTTATGTTTTTCTCACATTTGTGTCTCACTACTGGTGGATTTTACATTTGTAATAATGGATACTGTGTGTATTTGGGGGAAAGTGCCAGGTTTATGGGGGTGGGGGAAAGTCCTTACCAGGTCATCTTAATTTCATTACTAGTTAATTTCAGCTGCCTGCTAAACATAACCTGAGATTTGTGAAATATGGTTTTAGGAGTACAAACCCACAGAGTCCCTTTAAATCTAGGAATATCAGCTGCCCTTTGGGAGTAATAGCTACCCTCCTGGAAACTCATGAGTGCTAAAATGGAAAGGTAGCTAGCTCCCATAGGCCATGCCACACTCTCAGCTGGGATGTAGGTAGCCACCAGAGGTTCTATTTGTAATCCTGCACAGAAACACACAGGATAATTCAAGGGGGAACCTGATTATGGGACAAACAACATGAATGAGCTCTAGCTGCCTTTACCTAGCAGCCAGGAGTGTTAGGTCTCTGTCTCTTTCTTCCCTAATGGCGTAGAAAGCAGGGCAGATCCAATAATGAGCACCCCACAGTTCCAATGACCACAATCTTGTTAAATAGCATCCTGATAAAGTCCAGGAGGAAGGAAATAGGGAATTAGACATATAAAAGTCAGACACATTGCTCAACCCTGCCAGTTTCATTTTCACTTGAATGGTTCATGAGAGAGGAACAATCTCTTCTGGCTTCTTTCTTCCACAATTCTCCAAGGCCAAGTTCAAAAAGAAGTTACCAAACTGTTGAATTATTGGCATTATTGGCAGTGTTGAGTCTTGGCATTTTTGGAAGCTATAATCATTCTTTCCAGGAAGTAACCTAAGATTATGTTCACATATATATCTACTTTATCTTTATTTTGAAAAGAAAGCAAGTTCCTTCAGGGCAATTACTACTTACTTGAGTTTGGCATGTTACTGTTCATTTATTTGCTATTTTATTTTTCAACTCTTAAAATGTCATAAATTGTCAATGGCACTGAAGGCTTTAATATGAAAAGGTTTGAGGTTTTTTGCAATAAATTATCTAAATGCAAAAGAGAAACATAGTGTGGAAGCACTTTAAAGATTAATAGTATTACATTTTATCCTCATGACAACCTGCAAGGTAGGTGCTGTTATTATTGCCATTTTATGGATATGGAAACAATGGTTTAAGTAACTTGTACAGGGTTACACAGTTAGTAGGTGTCAGGGGCTGGATTTTAACTCAACATCTGGCATGTACCCAGCAGAAATGGTCAGGAAGACCATTCAAATCCAGCCTCACACATTTCCTGACTTTTTGACCCTGGGCAAAGCACTTCACCTTTAGGATTTTCTATATCCCCATCTTTAAAATGAAGATAACTTCCAAGTACCTATTTCATAGGGTTGTTGTAAGGCTTAAGTTAAATAATATATGTAAAAGTGATGAGGGCGGGTAGGGTGAGATCCCCACAAAGACAGGAGTACCAGAGGCAGATCACCTGGAATGAATTCGGGGACTCAAACATTGTTGAGGTCAAGGTAAAGATTTATTACACTTTTCAGCAGACATGAGTTCTTAGGGAACTCAAAACCTTAGAGGGGTACAGGTAAAGTTTACATAGGATAGTCTATGGTAAAGGGATAGAGGTAAAGTTTATATAGGATATTCTATAACAAAGAGGTTATATAGAATATATATATATATTCTATATAAAGTTTATATAGAATATTCTACAGTAAATGCTAAATATGCTAAGTAGGTGATTCAGGGCATGATTAGGGAGTGGTTAAGGAATAGTTAGTTCTGAAAAGAACATGCACTTTTGGAATCTACTGAGCAAGTATTTTACCTAGAGTTCATCAGGAAATAGTCCAAGGGGTGGCTACACAGAGGTATAGTTTGAAGCCTGAAACATTACTAAGTCAACCAAGGGTCAAGGCTGGCTCAGAAATACCAGGTTGCTCTCATCAAAGTCTTGTTAGACAAGATAAATGTAAGGGAGTACAGGTAGATCTAAGTCTAGGATACATATGATTGGTTAGTAAGTAGTAAATGTCATTATGATCCATTGAACAAGTAGCTCAGTCAGTACACAGCTGGTTCAGACTAATAAGTTCTATAGGTGCAACTGGCTACTGTAGCAGGAAGGGAGATAAATGTTGTTGCTGGGCTGGCTGTGTCCTTGAGCTGGGGAAAAACTGCCTGGGATAGTGTTTTGAGACTAGGAAGAAATGTGATTTTTAAAGAGAAATGTGATTTTAGAATTGGGGTCCAAGTACATGCACCTAAACACCACATCAAAAGTGCTTTTTGGTACTACCTCACACCTATTAGATTGACTAATATGACAGAAAAGGAAAATGACAAATGTTGGATTGGATATGTGAAAATTAAAACACTAGTGTGAAGTTGGTGAAGTTATTTACTGATTCAACCTCTGTGCTGAGCAAGTGGGAACTATGCCCAAAGGGCTATAAAACTATGCATACCCTTTAACCAAGCAATACCACTATTAGCTAGGTCTGTATCTCAAAAGGATTTTTTAAAAAAGGGTTTAAAAAAAAAGAAAAGATCTGTGTACAAAAAAAAAAATATTTAAAGCAGCTCTTTTAATGAACACAAAGAATTGGAAATTGTGGGGACGTCCACGAATTAGAAAATAATTGAACAAGTCATTGTATATTGTTGTTATGGAATTCAATTGTGCTATTAGAAATTATCAGCAGGATGCTCTCAGAAAAAGATTTACATTACTGATACAAAATGAAATGCATAGAACCAAAAGAACATTGTAACAATAATAGCAATATTGTTTTAAGAACAACTTTGAGCATATAAAATATTTTGACTATTATAAATACCCAAATATGTCAAGGACATAGGAATGAAGTTCTTATCTGCAACCAGAGAAGGAACTGATAAATACAGCATGTATAGAATAATTTTACATCTTTTTACTGTATTATATTATGGAAATGTTTGCTTTATTCTATAAATTAAAAATGAAATTAAATTTAAAAATTTAAATAAAAATGCTTTTTGCAAACTCTGAAGTATTATATTAATGTCACTTGTCATTTAAAATTTCTGGTGCCCAACTTTAACAAATGGCAATTTCCTACCACTTTCCTCATTCTTTTTTAGTAGCTCCTGAGGCACTAGTCTGGGAAAGAGAGAAGGTCAGGGACACTTGCGAACCAGGATGAAGCAAGAAGAGTTCACTAAGTCCCAAAGGAAGCCACATTAAAGGACTAATTATCAGGTAGGGTCTTTCCAACTTCCTCTGGTACCTGGGACAGTAGAAGAGAAAAGAAAACCCCACTACAGCCTTTGCTATACTACCTTTACATTATCTGTCCACAGCTCAGACTGCCAGCTCCATCAGGGAAAACAAGCAAAACCAGACTATTTGACACAAAGTTTCCATCATTAAAAAAATATGTAAAGGTAATGAGTCCTTTCATCTGATAATTACAGCAATTCCAGGTAATGTATGTGTAACAGCAAGGACCCCAGCATACACAGGAAGGCCTGCTGTACAGGTTCTTAGACCTACTTTTCTAAAAGGAAAGGCAACAATCACTTTAATCAAACACATACATGAACAAAGGAAAAACAAGCAGAGAAATAAAGACCAACAGACAGAGCTTCCAACTGTCTGACCATAAGCATTACGTACATCACAGATCAACAGACAGATCCAACTGTCTGACCATTACATGCATACATAGTTACCAGAGAAAGAAGCACCAACATCTGGGTTTTCAAAGCCAGGCGGCTCCTTAGTGGCTACCCAGAGTCTCCTTTGGCAAAACAAACCCTTCCAATGAGTAAGCCCCAAAGCAAAACCTCACCTCAGAGTATTTAGACACTTTTCAGAGCCAGAGAGCATGACCTCCTGACCCAGGGCCTCAATAGAAATTAAGAAAAAGTACTGAAGCCTGTTAATGGGTAAGGCAGATATTTAACTCTTCCTCCCAACCACAATTAGCTTTACATTAACCTTAAATTATAGCACAATACTATTTGATTGTAAGGGACAGAAGTTTGATCCACGACATGTTAGTAGTCAGCCAGTATACATTTACAAAGTGCCTACTATGTGCCAGGCATCGTGTTAAGTGCTGGGATTTAAAAGAAAGGTAAAAACGACTCAGAGGAGGTGCTCACATGCAAATCATGACATACATACAAGCTATGGACAGGATGAATAGGAATTGATCCACAGAGGGAAGGCGCTGGAATTGAGAAGGGCTTCGTGTATAAGGTGGAATTTGAGTTGGGATTTGAGGGAAGCCAGGAGGCAGAGATGAGGAGGGAAAAGACTGCAGGTGTGGGGGACAGCCTAGTCAGGGAAAATGCTGGATGTAAGGAGAGAGAGTGTGTGGAGTATCTAGTCAGAGCAAATGAGCCAGTCTTGGATCACAGAACATGTGTTTGCAGTCGGGAGGATGTAAGGAATAAGACTGAAAAGTTCTGTGAGGAGGAAGAGAGAAGGTTATGAAAGGCTTTGAATGCCAAACTGAGGATGAAAAAGACAGTGGCACGATCAGACCTGCACTTTAGGAAAATCACTGACAGCTGAGTGGAAAGCAGCCTGGAGTGAGAGACACTTGCGGCAGGCAGGCCAGTCAACAGGTTTTTGTGACAATCCAGGCATGAGGTGATGAGGACCGCATAGGGGTAATAGCAGCATCAGAGGAGAGAAAGGGACCTACAGGGAAAGATTAAGGTAAAATCAACAACCTTCGGCCATAGTTTACCATAATCACAAACAAGAAGTGCATTGTTGAGGGTGACTCATTTTAGATACTCGAGCAATTACATAACTGCAGTGGGCCTGGAATACTTTTAGTTTCTATCACATTTTATTTTTTTCTGCCTTTCTACCAAAGGGAATTTGAAGGCAGGAGGAAATAAGGCCCTGATCTTTCTTCAGAAGGGAAAAATTCCCATGGAAGGAGCAGGGCATGAAGTCAGAATTTGCATAGCTGGAGAATTGGTTTTTCTTTTTAAGTGATCTAGTTAATTTTGTTTCAACGTGTTCCAGTGTGAAATTGGCTCTCCAGCGACTGTGCCACCATTCTAATAAATGCAAACTGATAGAAGTTCTGTCCCAATATTAAATTTCATGGAAAACTACTTAAGAAGTTTTTTCCCCCTGGTTATTTATAACAACACATGCCAGATTCACTTTGCTATAGGAGCTATTTCATTCATTTGCAAACACATCAGATTACTACTTGAGTATCTCCAAGGGGAAAAGGAAGTCTTAACAATTGGAGAAGCAGGTACCCTGATTCCTAAATAAGGAAGTAAACAGTGTGTTATTTCAGATGACGAAACAATAAAAAAGCAGAATAGAAGGAGGCTCACCCTCCCTCAGGACTTTTCTTTGTGGCTTTTGTGTTTTGATCTAAGTGAACTCAAGGTTGCATGAGTCAGGTCTCATTGTGTAAGGCCATGGGTCCTCTTTGGTGAGAAATCAAAACAAATGGATTCATAATGAAGTTTTTCAAATATTACACAAAGAGGAGTCATAATATGAACTGTGAGAACTTAAACGAAACCCAAATCTCAGCTCAAAAGGAATTGCTCTTTGGAACAATGGATAATGATTTTGACATTAAAATAATTTATTCTGAACTCAGAATACTGGACAGATTAGACAGCTGTAGTCAAACGGAAAGAGCCTCTCAGGAAAAAAAAAGAACATGGAGTGTTAGGGGAATGAGAATCAGTGAGAAATTCAGAGGCCAGAGTCTGAACCCAGACACTGATAACAGCTAGTTGATCATCTGACTGGTCTTCCTATCTGAGACACTGTCTCATTTCCATGCCTTTACACAGGCTGTTCCCTATACCTGGAGTGTACTCCTTCCTCACTGCTGCCTCCAAAATGTTCCTAACTTCAAAACTCATTCAAAAATCATCTCCTCTACGAAAGACGCCCTGATCTCCCCAACTGGTACCCTACACACTGATTAAATTCTATTATATTTATTTTTACATACTCATGCATAAATGAAATTTACTCTGAAAGAATTCTGTATCTCTCTATTAGACCATAGGTTTAGACAACATCTCATGCTATGTCCACAATAAATTCCCAGTGATTATGTAATATAAAGAAGAAAGAAGAGGGTGAAGAGGAGAGAAGAGAAGGAGAAGGAATTTTTATGGCTTTCTTTTAAGGAGAGAAAGAGTTTTTCCTCGTGATATGGTTGGTCCAGAGGACTAGAAGTACCAAATCCTCAGCCTCCGGGAAAATGCTGTTCCTGAGGTTTGGCAGAGTTCCCAGCGCTATGAGAAACATCCTTCACAGGAATTTTTTTCTCAAATCCTACCTTCTGCAGGTCTTTCTTGGACCCTCTAACTGCTATTTCCTTCTCCTTCTGAGATTACCTCCCACTTATTCTGTATTTGTTGATGTTGTTATTGAATCATTTCAGTTGTGTCTGACTTTGGGACTCCATTTGGGCTTTTCTTGCAAAGATATTGGAGCATTTCTTTCATCAACTCATTTTACAGATGGGGAAACTGAGACAAGCAGGACTAAGTGACTTGCTCAGGGTCACACAGCTAGCAAGAGTCTGAGGTCATATTTGAACTCTGGAAGATAAGTCTTTCTGAATCCGGCTCACTTCCCTACTAAATTTATACATATGTTGCTTTGCCTGAAAGAATATAACATCCTCTAGGCAGGCTTTGTGTCTCCAGAGCATCATTAGTTGATTGTGTCAGCTGGTAGCACTAAGACTTAGAAAGGTAGTGGGAAGTGAGCCGGAAATTGGATCCCAAAACTCTTTATGCCCCAAAGGCTTGAGGAATATATTGATAGAATTCTCTGGTAAAGAACAAGAATAACCCACCTGTCACACACATCCCTTTCCCATAGACCTCTCACAGACAACAAAGAAAATAAGATAAAAGAAACCAGATTCTCCAAACCCTCACAACTACAGTATTTATGGAGGTCTCCAAATATTTAGGGTTATAGAATCTATTTATTTAGTCATTAAAAATATTTGAAAGAAGTTTTACTGATGTGTTAAGGTCAGTTATTTTTTAAAACATCTCCTTTCTTTCTGTCCCCTTCCACATTTCAGACCTTCCTTGTAAGAAAGAAAAAATAGTTGGGCAAAAATACCCATCTGACAATGCACACAACATTTGATGCCAGAAGTCCCCTACCTTTTTGCCAAGAGGTTTAGGATCATTGATCTAGAGCTGGAGGGAAGTGGATTTCCTTACCTTTTCTTTGTAGAATCATGATAGGTTTTCTCAAGAATTTGATTTCCTTCTGTTGGATGAAAGGATTTACAGCTAGAACAAAGCTTAGAGATTTTCTATGCCTCCCTTCTCATTATACAGTTGAGTAATCCGTAAGCCAGAAGAGTGAACTCCAGACCTTAAACTAGTTAGTTAGCAGAGATTAGAATCCAATTATAATGACTTCAGATCTAGAACTCAAGCTAGATGGGACAAAATCCAATTTGGTAACAAATGTTTTCAGTTTTGAAGGCAAATGTTAAGTTCAAAGGAATGATATGATACACTGTTTAATAAAGGAAATGATGTTGAAAAATTCAGCAATTCAATCTTATAGACATTTATTAAAAACTTACTATATATAAGGCATTGTACTAGAGATATAAAGTTTAAAAGAATGACCTAATCTCTACCATTAAGGAGTTTATATACTTCTCTTAATATTGGGGGGAAGGGAATCTATAGTATCCAACATGAATGTCTCTACTATTTCCCCTTTTAAGTTAATAATGACTTAGATGATTAATAAAACCCACATTGGATGGGAACCAAAAGCTATTAGTACACAATTCCCTAAATAATATTTATCAGTTTTTATTTTATTTACTGTTTATTATTCTAGCACTTAGCACAGTGCCTGGTACGTTGGAGATACTTAACAGATGCTTTTTGACTTGAATAAGAGACTTAGACTTTCTAAACTCTAAGAAGGCAGGCAAAATTATTAATTAAATGTTTAATGTTTGTTGTACCTAGCGTACCAACTTTAGGTCAAATTTATGATAAAGTAAAATGTATTTTTTATATGTTGTATATATGCTTTATAGCACATTAGGGACTCATATAAAATCCTGGCATACAGCATACTTATGCCTATATTATTTGCTATTTTAATAACATGGAGGGTTACATATGGTTTAGCTTTGTCTTTAAGACATATTGTTGGTCATTGCTATGATTTTTAGTTGCTGCTGCTGAATTCTAGGTTAGAGTTGTGGCCCTCAATCATAACATTGCTTCTCTAAGTAAATATAGTCCACTCTATGTGTTTTCAGAAACAGTGAGATGGAAAGTAGGGTTGGCTTGATATACTATTAGCCCTGAAACTGAGCTCATTCCCAGAGCTAAGTGCAGCAAATCCATGACTAACTTCCTCTTTTCTGTGACTCCTTCTTTGCTACCCTTCTGACTAGTGATCTCATGGAATCAAAGGAAGTGGAGAAAGGAGGGGGTGCTCCTTACTCATGCTCTATGCTTCATATCCTTTGAAAACATCATGGCACTGGTTTTCCCTCCCTAGTATGTGTCATTAGCTAAGGAGCTGTTGTTGCAGCTGGGTTAAGTAAACCTAACATGAGATGAATGGATTTCTAGCACCTTTGGGGGTTCTTTTTGTAACCACTCAGTTTTTTCCCTTCAGGAGAACAGCTGTTCTCTTTGTGACTGGTGGTCTATATTCCACTGATCAATCTGCTGCACACTTATGATATACACATGGCTACTCATTTGTCATCATCATGGGAAATGACTTGAGATGTAGAAATAGTGTGTTTGTTGAGGCTTTCTCCTCAGTTTGCACATAATGATGAGTCTACTTTTAATATTTCCCCCTTCTGAATAATTGCTGTTTTTCATTTTTAAAAAAAGGGACTAAAATATGAACTGTATTTCACTGGGCAGGAACATTAGACATTGATGTTTGATTTAACGTTAACCAGCAAACATTCATTAAGCACCCTATTGTTAACAGCACAGGACAACAGATGCTGTCCATTGGAAATTAGGAGGAAGAAATAAAGAGAGAGAGAGAGAGATTTACTTCCTATTTTCATGGAGCTTAAAGTTTAATTAGAAAAAAGTTTTATTAGGAAAAAATGCAAAACAATCAAAATACATTTTAAAAAGCAAAACCATATTCCCAAATACAACACAATTTATAAATTAGCTAGATGTGACAAACCTGAGCTTGGACATTCAATAATTCTAAAAAAGCACCTGAGAGCAAATACTTAAAATATGAACTTAACATTCCCAAGAGAAAACTAATTATTTTCATTTCTAGCTGTATATTAGACCTCTTCCTCTCACCCTCATTTCATCTCCTTACAGTCACAGAAACCTGAGTCCCCTCTGAAGATATTGCCTTCTTGGTCACACTCTCCAACACCACATGGACCTTCTATCTTTCTTCCCCACTAAAACACTGGGCCAGAATGGGGAATAACTATGCTTTTTGCTCCTCATTGCCACTTCCAGTTCTATTCCCCTTCGCCTTTTCTTCAGTTAGTGACAGGAACTTCTGTAGTTCCTCCCCCTCCTCCCCCCCACTCCTTCTCTGACCTGGAACTTCAAGACTCCATCCTGGGATTCTGGATTTCTCACTGGCTTGGATCTATTAGAGTGTGGTCCAGCCATCTTCTTGCCATGGTGTCCTGAATATATTTTTCCTCCTATTCCCATTCCTCACTTTTCTCCTCTAGCTTGGAGAACAGTCATCAAATCAACACCACCAAAACACTCTTCCCTGGCCACTACTGCCCTACATATATTTTATTTCCTTATTAGAAATATGAACATCTTGAAGATGGCAGAGTAAAGAAATCTTTGCAGTTGAGTGCTCCCAATATACCTCCCCAAACAACTTTAAAATATTTCAAATTGGATTCTGGAGCAGCAGGGGTAACAAAAGGTTGGGGTGAGACAATTTTCCAGCCCAAGACCATCTAAGAGGTCAGAAGGAAAGGTCTGTGGCATTGGAGTGGGGTCTGGCCCACAGTACACATGAGGGCAACACCCGCTGTGGACCTTGGAGGCAACTGTGACAGTGGCAGCAGGCGTCTAGGGAATTTTCAGTCCAAAAATAAATAGTAAAGGGATTGAACAACTGATCAGAAAGAGATTACAAAAGACCCCAGCGCTAGCACTGGGTGCAGGATGAACATTGTTTGGAAACTCCACTGCCTTTACCCACTACAGGGAGGAGAGGGACACTTGTGGGTACAAGGGACAAGGGTCCTTCCTAGGTGGAGACCAGAGCACAGACCAGGAGAGTGGTAACCACACCTTCCCCAGATCACACCATCTTAGAAGCCCTGAAAACTTCCCACACCCCAAAACTAGCTCTGACAACACTAATGTAAAAAGTTTTGAAGATTGGGACAGTGTCTCCCCAGCCCAACCCAAGTGAGCAGAGCTCAACCTCGAGATAAAGTTCAAAGAAATAGGCTTGGAAAATTAGTAAGCAAAACCACAAGAAAAAGAACCATAAGAAGCTATTATGGTGATGGGAAAGACCAAGACACAAACTCAGAAGAAGACAATGAAGTTAAAACAACGATTAGAAAAGCCTCAAAGAAAAGTGCAAGTTGGAATAAGTACAACAAGAGTTCCTGGAAGAGCTAAAGGAAACACAGAAGAAATTTTTTCAGTCTAATAAGAATGGTAGAGGAAAAATTGGGAAAAGAAATGATAATGATGCAAGAAAATTCTGAAAAAACAATTAACAGTTTGGCAAAAGAGACACCCAAAACTACCAAAGAAAACAACCTTAAAAAGAATTGGCCAAATGGAAAAGCTCATTGAAGAAAATAATTTCTTAAAAATCAGAATTGAATAAGTGGAGACCTCAAGAAGGAGTAAAGCAAAGTCAAAGAATGAAAACACAGAAGAAATGTGAAATATATCATTAGAAAAACAACTGACCTAAAAATGGATAATTTAAGAATTTCTGGATTACTTTAAGGCTATGATAAAAAAAAAAGAACCTATACATCGTATTTCAAGAAATTATATACAAGAAAACTGCCCTGGTATCTTAGCACCAAAGGATAAAATAGAAACTGAGGCAACACACACACACACACACACATACATCCACTGATCAGTTCCTAAAAGTGATTCTAAAAAGAAAACTCCCAGGAATATTCTAGACAAATTCCAGAGCTCCTGAGTCAAAGAGAAAATAATACAAGCAACCAGAAAGAAATTGTTCAAATATTGGAGAGCCACAGTAAGATTCACATAAGATTTAGCAGCTACCACATTACAGAAATAGAGGACTTGGAATATAATATTCTGGAAGGCATAGGAGCTATGGTTACAGTTAAGAATAATCTATCCAGCAAAATTGAGTATAATACCTTAGAGGGAAAAAACAAATATTTAATGAAATAGAGGACTTTCAACCATTCCTGATGAAAATACCAGAAATGCCTAGAAAATGTGACTTTCAAATACAAGATTTGAGAGAAGCATAAAAATATCATGATTTAGCAGGACCACCCGAGTTTGAGAATCTTTTTCACCTGACCAAGTGTTCTCTTCCATTGAATGAGCCCTGGAAATTTTTTACTGGTTGGATAAGCATCTGTTGTCATTCTTTCTGGATATACCCAATCTGTATAAAAGGAAAAGAAAAAACTTGGGATGTTTTATCATGATCATTGCCACATGGTAGCAGTACAAATATCAACACATAAACTTCATTCTATTTTTTAAAATGTTCAAAGTTTTCTTTTGCCTTTGAAATCTCCTTGTCCTTAAAAGTTTTCAAGTATGATTAACAGACAATACCAAAAATGAAAACAAAAAACTGTGGATATCTGGAACTTAATTCTTATATTTAAATTAAAACTTAAATCTTCCTCCTTCTGGTCCTCTATCCTCATTTTAATTAGCTAATCTAACAGTCTAGGATAATCTCCCAGCTCTTTGTTGTTTCTTTGTGAAACTGCCAATAAAGTAAGTTAAAATAAATTTTACATCTCTGACAGAATTTCAAGGAAAATTATATCTGTTCTTTTCTTCTTTTGTTGATAATCTGAAATTTCACTGCTAATTCATCCTCATTTCTAAATGAACTACCTGGAATTCCTTTGGATGGATTGACCTAGAAAATACAGTTCAGTCTTAGACTCATTCCAGGACATCCTTCCTCTCTTTTCCCCTCAATCCCAACCCAACCCCTGCAGATCACCAAAATGACCACCATTACCAGATCACAAGACTGAGTCAGAAGAAATGGCACTTCCTTTAGATAGATATTCCTCAGGCACAGTGTTAGTTCCTGTGAATGGTAGCCATCCAAGCCAAATGAAACTGACCCCATTTTAAAATGATTTAAAAAGCAAAATGACCGGTCCTCTCTGCTCAGAAAAGCTAATCAAGCAAACAGAGAGCCCCTGACACCCTAATACCTAAAGACTATAGCTGGTCAAGACAGATGTTGAGCCTGATGTTTTCTCCTTTAAACAGTGAGTCAAGGTTTAAATTTCATTAAAACCTGTGCCAAGAACAAACTAAGAAATTTTACTGCACCAGCAAAATTGTCTGAAAGAGGCTTTGTTTACATACAAGCAAGCTTAAAATTTTCTTTCCTTTTTTTGGAAGTTACAAATTTTATTTGTTAATCTGTACACATCAGGGATATTGGAAGAAACAGGGGCAAGAATCCATTGTTTTGTGAACTCTTGCTTGTACCTAAAGGAGAGGAAGCTAATTTTTGAAGTCCTTAGTGATTGTATTTTTTAAAAGATTCTACTCGTCAAAAATAAAATTATAAATTGCAGATAATGTATGATATTAATAATCCCACAGTACGCCCTCTATTCAATTTATATTTAAATGGTTGTTCTTTACTCTATATTGTGTAAAATTTCTTTGATTATTGTGAAATAAAATACTATTAAGTTTTTTAAAAAGTTCATTTTTTTACCTTTGAAATAAAAAAAGAATACATACACATACATGAAAAAGAGAATATTAAAAAAACAGAATGTAAATTTTGGGATCTCTTGATGTCAGGGATTGTTTTGCTTGATTATATTTCTATCCCAAGCACTTAGTAAAGTGCCTGTCACACCTGACAAATGTTTTTCACTCATTCAATTTGTATAACATGATGTACTTAGAATTATCTTAAGTAGGTTAAACATAACCCCTATAGCAGGGGCCAGAATGGGAGGCCTTGAGGCCACATGTGGCCCTCGAGGTCCTCAAGTGCTGCACTTTGACTGAATCCAAATTTCACAGAACAAATTCTCTAAATGAAAGGATTTGTTCTGTAAATCCTAGATTCAAGTCAAAGTGCTGCACTCAAGGACCTAGCAGGCCCCGTGTAGCCTGGAGGTCAGAGCTTTGTTTACATTCATATCAAACCCACTCTTCAAACAAAAGAAAAATTTAGCTCGTTGATTATTATGGATTCCAAATATTAATGGAGTTTACTATAGCGTAACTCAAATTAGAACGCTTGTATTAATGTGTTAATATTGTTAATATGTTAATGTGTTAATACTGATTTTTCAGATCCTAATTATCCAATTCTAGGAATTAGTCCTTGTTTTGTCCATTGATTTGCAAGGCACTAGTACTGAACGAATGAATGGACAGATGCATTTATTAAACACTTACTATGTGTGCAGCACTGTGCTAAGCTCAGACGTACAGGTACAAAAGTAAGACAGGCCCTCCCTGTTCTCATTCTCCTGGGGGAGAACACACATATGGAGGGTTTCAGCTGCACATGGAAAGAAAGGTCCCATAGTTTTGAGCAGAGGCATCAAAAATGCTGACATATGCTGCCCACAACCCTCCCCAGTGCAGCCTGAAACCAGATTAAAGATAATTCGGAATTGTTAAACAATATAAGCAAAAATATGATAGAATGTACAAAATGTTGGTATGTGGTTCACTCCATCAATGTGCCCCCCACAGCATAGCTCAGTGACCCCTCGTTTCTATGAGTTTGACACCACAGGTCTTGCAGGATGCGGTGGCAAAGCAGATGTTAATGCCTCTTTGTTAATACCATTTCCACTGATAAAATCATAAGTTTCTTTATTAAGTGATTTTATATCATTTCATTAATTTATCAGTCACTAAAAGTCTCTACGTCAGAAAAAAATAAAGAATTCCATAAAAAAATTCTTCACACAGAACACAAAACAATGAGAAAACATTTTATTTTTTTTAGGCAGTGTTTTCCCAAAACTACAGAAATGTCAAGTTCCTTTGTTTAGCACAAACTAAGTAGTTGTTTTTGTTCCTTATACTCAGAGCAAACAGATTTTTCTTCCTTCCATCCTGTTCCTGGAGAAAAGCTGCTGGAGGAGTTTTATAAGTAAATAGGCCTTGGGATGAACTTTGTTCAAAAGCGATGTGCTTTTGAAAGCATTTATTTGTCCTACCCAGACAGCAGCTGGGCTCATTTTAGATGGCTTTTTCAGCCTGAATACTCAGAATGCTAAAGCTATGATATCTATATTTTCTATCAACCACAGTTACTGATTTTCAAAGAATGAAAAAAGAAAGCATATCCCTGGAAGAGTAGAAGGGCCAATGAAACTTTCAAGGGAGAAAACTGACTGAGTGATGTCCTTAGGTGTGCCTCCTGCAAGGAGTCAGGCACTGTGCCCTACTGCACCCCCAGACACTGCCCACAGTTCTGGATTACTCTCTGCTGTGTGTATTTTGAAGTGAGTGAAGTGACTTGGGAAAAATTTCAAAGTAGAGATAAATTGCCTGCTCTAATTATAAAAGCCTTGGGGACATTTGTCTAAGTCTACAGTCACCAAGTTGCACCTAAAATTTTGTTTTCCCCCTGGGAATTGTCACTTGTTGGTTTTGGCCCAAATATTCAACCCTTTGTTCCTTCTTTGACTTGGTTTCCAGGAAACCAAGAAAGATTAAGGATGAGGCTTCCACCTGATAAAACTTTAGTTAGGAACTCTTTGTCCCTTCCTGGTATGTGATGAATGAAGCCATCACAGGCAACTAAAAACTTGACAGTGACCAAAACTTGTATAGTATGGCCTGGGGACAGGCTTTGGGAGCCCCTTGAACTTTCCTTGAATCTTGCCACTCGATCTGAGGTCAAAAGTCTTTTATTATCACTATGTTATCCTTAACCTCACCTAGACTTCCACTGTCTTTCATCTCCAAGATGGTCTTTGGTTACTTCCCATCCTTGATCCTATCAAAACCCCATTCCCTTGTTTACTGGTGTCTCAGCTCTGGTCACCCCAGCCTGGCCATTCCCATCAAGATCCTCCCTAGATCCCTCCTCCAGCCATCCCAGACTACTTGGCCAACCCTAGATCCCTCCCACCATCTTTCTGTATGTAAGATCCATCTTGTTTCCAGGAAGGGGCCCAGACTCAATCTGGTCTGCTTACATTAGCGTTACAAATGCTCAGATTCCTTAAGAGTCTGGCGAATATGGAGGATTTTGAATAAACTTTGTTTTTCTTTGACTGAAAGAAGGCTTGAGTCAAATTCATTCAGGCAGGACCCACTTGTTACTATTTAGGGGTCCCAGTCCCTCTAAACCTCAACAGTATGACCTGCCTCTGTTTTTTTGTGGCCCATTTTTTTCTCCACAAGGAGAATCTCTGTAGGCCACATAACAGCTCTTCCTAAATAAAAGTAGGGAAAACCAGTACAATGCTAGTGAATAGGATTATTTCTCCTCTTTACATTATTTGCCACTGGGAATGGGAAAGGGTGATAACATAGTTTGGTCAAACCAATTTTTAGATTGGGATTGGGGAAAAAAAGGGAGCTAACAATTTAGGGAAATCCATTTGCTCAGGGGCGACGGTGCTGAAAAATAGAAAGTACTGAAATCTTTTAACCAATGTCAACCTCAACTGAGTTTGTTCTAAGAAAAGACAAATGAAATTGGGTTGTGCCTGTTTTTAATTTCTTTCAAGTTGACGACATGCATGCATTGCATGAGAGTTGTAATCTAGAACTGGCTCCATTTCGGGGTTGGAGTACATAGTTTATGTATCCTTCAAAGAGTAGGTGTTCCCAAGGGGTGCCAATCAACATGATTGGTGAACAAATTGAGAGGGGGGCTACGTTAAAATAAGGGTCTTAGAGTACCTGGTCACTTTAATCTTGGTCAGAGAGACATCAATTTCCTTATCACCTGTCTTGACAGTAGGCAGGAATCAACATTTTCCCAGTGCTGTCTGGGTGACACAATGAGTAGGAATCCACTCATTAGATTACATATTAATGTCCTTCAGAAGAAGAAACTGAACTTTGGAAGAGAGGGAGATGGGGTGGGGAGCTCTGAGTCACCAAGATAATGATTACTAAGAAAAACCATTTTTCATATCATCGGCACTTCCTGGTTCTCCCTCTCAGACATCAGTCTACCAATTTGATCTCAGATTTACTCGGCATGAAAAGTCAGCTTAGAAACAGGTGTGTTATAAATTGAGGACAGAAGGTTTAACTTAGTCTCTAAGTCTGGGCCTCGCCTGAGATTCTGTGATGGATCTTCTCCTCTGTCTATTCTCCTTCTTGTGATAATCTATCCCATCTGTTTCCATTGGCTTAATTACCAGCTCTCTACATCATGCAACACCTGAATGGGTCCACTACAAATTTATGTAACATAACTCCAACTGGGCCCTCACTGCTGAGAGGCAATCCTTCTCACTATCCCACTTTCCAAGAGGCTCTTCCAAAGCTTTGCATCCCTCCTCAAATCCCCCATGGTGCACCCTCCCTCCCAACTCTCTCAGCTGAGAAATTTGCCTCATATTTTACAGAAAAAAATTGAGGTCTTTTATTGTGAACTCCCTCTTCTCTCCCTTTCTTTATCTCCTGTCACTCAGATGCATTCTGCCACTTCTTTCTCCTTTACCCTGTTTATCATGATAAAATGGCCTTACTCCTTACCAAGGCTAATTATCCCTATGTTCAAGTGATCCCATTGTCTCCTCCAATAGAAATCTCCCCTGTCATCCCTACTCTTTCACTTATTTTAAATTTCTCTCCCCCTCTACTGGTTCATTTCTTACTGCCTGAAAGAGATCTCTTCATATCATCATATCTCTTCTCCCCCTTATAGCAAAATTCCTAAAAAAATATCATTTACAATAAGTGCTTCTAGTTTCTCTCTTTTTATTTTCTTAATCTCTTACAATTTGGTTTCTGATCTGATTTCCCTGAAACTCCTGTTTCCAAAGTTACTAATTATCTCTTAATTGTCAAATCCAATGGTCTTCTCTTAAATCTTATTTGCTTTAACTTCTCTAAAACTTTTGACGTTGTCGATCACTCTCCTCTCCTTGACACCTTCTAGGTTTTCAGGACACTACTCCCCTCCCTCCTGGTTCTCCCTGTCTGATAGTTCCTTCTCTGTCTTCTTGGCTGGATCTTCTTCTAGATTAGGCTTCTGTCCTGGGTCCTCTTCTCTTCTCCCTTTAGACTACTTCACTTGGTGGTCTCATCAGGTCCAGATTTAATTACCATATTTATGCCGATGATTCTTAAATTGACCCCAATTTTGCTCCTATCTCTTTGCTGACCTCACATCTCCAAATGCCTTGCAGATATTTCCAACCAGATGTCCAACGGATGTAAATAGAACTCATTATCTTTTCTATGAGGACCCCTGCACCAAGACCACTCCTCTTTTTACTCTTCTCAAACACCTTGTTTTCCAGAGCTAAGGTCCAACAAACAAGCTGTGCCTTGAGCTTGGCATAACAACAATCTTTTGCACTTACCCTGTGGATGAACTCTGTTGCAGGGGAATCAAATTAGCCCCAGATGGTCCCTGGGCTTGGGCAAGCACCTGCAGGACCACATTCTGGTCATGAAGCCCTGCTGTGAACAGACTTTTTGTCACTAGGTAAACTTGCCACTTCTATATATACCAAGGCTTGGCCTCACTGCCTTGGCCCCAGCATGCATGTTTAGTTTCCCTCCTCCAATGGAATAAAGGCTTTTTGTTGATGATCTCTGTGAGCTCTTTGGTATTTTATTTTTTAGAGATGACACCCCCAAACCCTTACCCTCCCTCCATCTTCCCTAATTCCACAGAGGACAACTCCATTCTCCCAGTTCCACAGGCTTGCAACTTAGGAATCGCCTTGGATTCCTCAACATCTCTCCCCACTAACCCCCATATTCAGTCTATGGCCAAGGCCTGTGGATTTTGCCTCTGCAACATCTCTTGAACAAGCCTTCTTCTCTCCCCTGACACTGCCTGCCGATGGATCTGGCCATCTGAAGTCTCTCCCCACTCCAATCCATCCACTCAGCCACTGAAGTGATTTTGCTAAAGCGTAGGTCCAGTCACATCACTCTTCTACTCAATCAACTCCAGGGGCTTCCCATTGCTTCTAGATCAAATGCAAAATGCAGTTTGTCATTCAAGCCCTTCACAGTCGAGGCCCCTTTTACCTTTCCAGTTTTCTTACACTTTACTCCCTGACTGATATTTTTCCATTTACTGACAATGGTCTTCTGACTGTTCCAAGAGGCTCCATGTCTTGGCTTGGGGCATTTTCTCTAGCTGTTCCCCATATGTAGAATGTTCTCCTTCCCCTGCTACACTGACTGATCTCTCCGGCTTTAAGTCCCAACTAAAATCCTACCTCCTACAGGAAGGCTTCTCCAAGGCTTAATTCCAGTACCTTCCCTCTGCTAATTACTTCCCATTTATCCTGTATATATCTTGCATGTTGCTGCCCCCCCTCCCCCATGGTAAGCTCCTTAAAGGCGGGACTGTGGACAAACAACGTCTTTTTTGCAACCCTAACGTTTCTCACAGTACCTGGAACATAGTAGACTCTTAATAATGTATAGTGATTGATTCCTAACTCTAAATATCTTGTCTTAATCTCTTCTGAACTCCAGTCCACAGGATCCACTGCCTGCTTGAGCTCTCTGACACTCCTTCATCACTGCAAACTCAATCTGCCTGAAACATCATTGATCCTCTTCCTTCTCACGCCTTGTCCCTTCTCCCTAAGTTCGCCATTTTGGCCCAGCCTACTCCCTTCTCTTCTAAGATTACGATCAATCTCTTCTGTATCTTACACACGCCTATTTGTTGACAGGCTCCCTCTCCTTGGACAAGGGCGATAATGACCTTTTTCAAAGCTACCTTTGTCGTTTCCACCCTCACAACACCTCTTGTATCAGCTCCCCTCTCTCCAACTCACAGTACCACCATAGTTCAGGTCCTCATCCAACGGATGCGCTTTACTGGACAATCATGATGGCCTCCCAATTCTTCTTTCCCATTGTATTGCCTTTGCAAGCTCATTGACCGGCTGGCCGTTCCTTGAACTCATGTTCCACCTCTGGCCTTCATGACTGTACGCCCCTGCCTCTACTTTTCAAAATTCTCTTTTTCCTTCAAGATTCAGGTCAGGTACCACTTCATTTAGGAAGCCTTTCCTAATTCCCTTAATTATCAACACTTTCCTCTTCAAGTTACTTCACACTTAACTTACCTGCATATTGGCCTCTGCTCATCAACCTCACAGGGAGCCAGAGATTGGGGGTCGAAGAAGGCAAGGGTCTTATTTCACTAATTCATTTGGGCTAACAAGCTGTTCTTATAAAAGGCAAAGAGTGGAGGTCAGATAATCACTAGTGAGAAGTGTTGAGGGACTTTGTGCACTGAGCCCTGATTTACCGCCCTGAAAAAACCCAGCCCCCTTTCCTGCTATGTTCTCCATAGTGCCTAATAGAGTACCAGACAGAAAGTATGCAATAAATACTAGTTAAATTGGGTGTAAGGTAGAGGAGTATGGCTGCAAGTAATTAAGACAGGATGGAAAATTGGTTACAAAAAAATACAGTCAAGAATCATGCCACAGATCCTTAGGAAGTGATTCCCTTGCTGCACAAAGAACTGATTAGGTTACTAGAAAACTGTGTCCTGTTCTGTGTTCCATAACTTTTAAGAGGAAAAATAACCTGGAGGATGTTAAAGAAAAAAAGTGACATGACTGAAGATTTTTTTAAAAAGCTTAAGAGAAACTATTATTTATTTCTTCAGGAGAAAAAAATTAGAGTATGATTTGATAATTGTTTTCTGATTTTAAGAGTGGATCCTGACCATTTCCAACGTTAACAGAAACAGAAGAAATGCTTCACTGTAACATTAGGCATGTCAGTGACAAATAAGGAAAAATTTCATGACTGTAAACGAACTTGGGGTATCTCCTTTTTTAGAAAGCTCTCTCATTTTTGAAATTGCAAAGATGCTCTTCTGCTGTGGATGGTTCATGTGTGCTACCTTATGCTGAGGTGACATACTAGATGACTTCTTAAGGTTCCTATTACGCAAAAAGTCTATAATTCTATGTATTTGAGAAAGAGGTCATTTAAAAGTAAGAATTATTCCTTTTTTTGGGAAAACTCTGAAAGAACAATGTGTATATAATAGCACAAATTTGGCACTACTTGAATACATTCCAATACAACCTCTAGATATGAGGCTTACAATAAAGTCTTTATAAAGGACATGAATGAATAGTTTTATGATGATGTAAAAATATTTCTGCTTCAAAGAAACAAAATGAAAAGGAAATGTCAGGCAACATGTGAGAATATTTTAAGAGCCAATTTGTACCAACTCCTTAAGATGCTAATGAAGCTGGCACAGTGCCTGGTATTCTGGGCATTTTGATTTGGGAATAATTTGCAAGTACGGTATTTAATCTAAAAATGTACATGGCATTAAGTATTGGTATCTTATCAACTGGTAGCAACAAGGCAGGAAAACCAAGAATTAAAATGAAAATTACCACTACAAAAGGGAGTTCTACATCCATTTAGAACCACGGAAATCCTTCAGTCATCCTTCTGTCTCATAGCTGGCCTTTCTGCCTGCCTGAGAAGAGTTAAGAGTCCCAGATTACGCTAGAGCTGTTCCCACCAACACAAAACATGCATTCGCCAATGAGCTGTGCACTCAGACAAAAAGGAACAAACATAAACGACCACCTTCCCATGTATCCAGTGGAAGGAAACACAGAGATGCTTCATTTTATATCTCTCAGTGGCACTAATGAGGCAGAAGATTTCCGTAAAATGGAAGGGAATCTTGGACAAAACATAGCATCGCTATGATTGTTTTCATATGCAAATCTTCTGATCAGCATCAGGAAAAAACCTGGACGTTATTTATATGTGTCTTAAGCTATCCCCAGCAGCAAAGTATGGTAACTCGAAGACTGGTTCACTGCTTATTGAAAATAAACGAAACCAAAAACCCCAACAAAAACCCCCAAGTAAATCTGCTAAGAGAAAAATCAGAAGAAAGGAAAAACAAGGCAACTGTATTTACTTAGAATTTTAATTATGTACCTGGATAGCAACATGAGAACAAGGAGTTCTGGGACTTATAAATTATCTCTAGGGGAAAGAATATTAACCAGTTCATTCAGCGATATGGCACCAGAGATAATGAAGAAGATAAAGGTAGTCTTTCTTGGAAAAGAAAGACACTTTATTACATTCAATATCAACACCTCCGGCATCTTTATCTGTTCAAAATACTGGTTTCTGCATGGAGTCTCTGGAGTACATCTATTAAAAAAAGAAGAAAAAAAAAAAGAAAACATGAGCACGACTCTAGTTCTGAAAAACAATGTCTACTATAATAGCTGAGGTTTTTTATAGATGCTTCATATTTAAATAACCATAGAGGCTATGGGATAAAGGTAAAGCACTCATGTTACTACAAGACTAATGCATTATAGGTCAGGAAAAGGGCAATTATTCTCCCTTTACATATGGGAAATTGAGGCTCAGAGAGGCTTATTATAGAGATCATTTAGCATACTTCTGATTTTCCAAAAAACTCTTATCACAAATTAAAAAAATCCACTCAATTTCTTTAAATCCACGTACACGCAACCCAGAAGACGTAGCAACAAAAAGAATTTTCTCTAGATTAGCTTACTAAGTAGCTATATTTTTTTAAATTGAGAAAATTTAGAGACTATGAAGTGGCTGCTTCTAGTATAGCAAAGAATTCCTCAGCTGAGATATCAGTATCTCATCTTTCCCATGATACCTTGTGAATCTCTTCTGAACTTCTTGCTTAAGAGAACAGAACTTATATGTGTAGTGAAATGAGACTGCAATTCAGGGCATTACGGAAAAAAACAGACGTTAAAATGATTTCATTTAATGAACTATATGTCATGCTGAATGCAAAAAAAATCATATTTTCATGATTTCTGAGTTATAGAAGCCATATTTGAATCTCAATAGGGACTGTGAACAGTAGGAAACAGTAGGAAAAATAAAATGGAAAATAAGTCTTGCTAAGAGCAATATTAAGGATTTCCTTTAATCCTTTTTTGCAGGACATCTGTTACATTAAAAAAATTCCACCCTTTGGTTCTTCTATGTCATTTACTATAGTCTGAAAGTTTTGAAGTACTCTAAAACTTTCTATCGTTATTTTCTACATAGTACTAACTTGTGGATTAGGGAGAAAAACAGTTGTGGTATATTTTTAAAATATTCAAAGTTCTAATTGGCAAAATAATAGTTTTTTTAAAAAAAGTATTCTCTACTTTATGTTTGTGCTACTAAACAACCAACCTGAATATATGTAATTATAATGGGTTGTACTAGTCATCTACTTAAGGATTTCAAAGTACAAGATATTTAAAGCAAAAGCTCAATATACCTTTTTAACTGTCTGGAAATCACATGATGTTATGTGCACAGACAGGATAATGTTAATAACTAGTGTGGTTGACATTTATTCAGCACAAACTAGCACTTCATAGTGAAAGAAAAGGGGCAAATCATTTATTAAGAGCCTACTATTTGCCAGGCACTGCGCTAACTAAGCACTTCACATGTATTATTTCATTTGATTCTCATAGCAACCCTCAGAAGTAGGTGCTACTATTATCCCCATTTTATAGTTGAGGAAACTGAGGCAGGCAGAAGTCAAGTGACTTGCCTAGGTCACATAACTATTAAGTGTCTGAAGCCAGATCTGAACTCAGTGATTGAGGGCCCAACATTCTGTCTACCTGTACCATCAACCAGCGGCTCAGAAGGCATTCAATAGAGTTTAGAAAAACCAAGCCGCAAAGAAAACGTGGTTGAGTTCTTATGATTCCATCCCTGACAGGCTGAGGGATGCTAAACCTGACTTTAGTGTCAGCTTACCTATCTGTAAAATGGGAGTAACTGTGGCGTCATCACCTTTTTCTTCTAAAATGTTGTACCCTAAGCAGAATGGTAAACAATTAGTAATTATTTACATTTAAATGAAGTGCAATTGTGCACTCACTCTCATTTGCTTTTCTCTCTCTTGGGTCAGTTAGCAGGACCAGTTGTTCTCATTCTACTTTTTTCATAAAGTCCCTCAAGATTTTTCTATCCTACTCACAGTCAGTAACTTAAATTATATTAGACTATTCCATTACATTAATGTGCAATAATTTAACAACTCCCCTATTATTAGAAATTTAGGTTGAATCTAATTTTTTAAAAACTACAAATTATGCTATAAAATCCTTATGTTCTATTTTTGATAATATTCACAACAACAGAATTATTGGGCCAAAAAGCATGGTAATTTTTGTACCTTTTATTGGATAAATACTTTCCAAAAAAGTTTACTATTTTGCAATTTTAGCAGCAGTGATGAAAATGTGAACCTTTTTCTCCACAACTCTGTGACAAAATTCAATTTCATTGGCTTAAATTATCTTATGTCAATTTTGTGGGTGTGAAGTGGTACCTTAAGACTTATTTTAATGCTGAACTGGTTATCAGTGAGACTGATCATTTTTCAAGTGTTTGATGACAATTCATGTTTACTCTTTTATAAAATTTTCTGTTCCTATACCGTAAGCATTTATCTATTAAGAATGGAGAATTTGCCTTGGTAAATTTTTAAAAGGACTCCCTTACACATAGTTATATCAAATTCAAGTTGGTCATAAATATTTTCTCAGTCTATTACTTTTGTTTCCCTTTGATTGTATTTTTAATATTCTTACTCTCTCTGCCTCTTAAAGGACTTCGCACCAGCCTGGAGTTTCTCAGTGGCACACTGTAAGGAATCATAGAGGCTGCTCTAAGAGTATCATGTGCACAAGGTCATCACCCTAAACTGGTACTTTTTTTTGGTTATCTAAAATGTGCAGACAAATGCCAACAACGCTGCGTGAGCTTGCCAGGAAAAAAACTGGGCAATTCTCTGCAAAAACGAACTTCATTAAATAACGTATCACTTGAGCATGTGAATTATATACACATTGGCTGGAACATTGCCCCATTTTTCAATTTTCCCCAACAACCTGGAATTGCTGTAAACAGATCATTTAAAACTGGCTAAGATGCCGCTAGCAAACACGTAACAAAAGCTTTGTTTACCTGTTGGAAATGGCTGGGGCCATTTATTTATTTCTTTGTTTAGAAGACTGCTTTACGTCTTCAGCCTTAAGAGATAAAAACGTGAACATTAATGAAGAGGCTAAGAAATTTCAGCAGAGAACCGAGGCTCAACAACTTGACTAAAAACAAACCTTCAATACTGTAAGAACACTTCTATTAAAAAAATAAATCATTAGCTGTAAGCCTCACTTAACAAGTGAGCTTTTTACAGTATCACCGTGATAGTGCGAAGCATCCACTGTTTTATTAATCCTGGGACGACTACACCTTGACTTCTCCCCCTAAACATTTTGCCCATCCTCAGTCCTGGAAAACATAACTAGGGCATGCCATGAAAGAAATGTGATTTGGGGAAATTATCTGTAACTGAGAGAAAGCCTGAACTGTGACTACCAGTAAGAGATGTACGCTATGGAGGGAGAGTCTTGTCCCCCTTGGTCAAAGTCTTTACTTCCATTTAGTTGCAATCTTGAAAAAATGAAGATTATACCACATTTGTCAGTTTTCTAGTCTGGGATCTCATGAACTTTTCTTGTCAATTCGTATTTTGCCCTATTCATACCTCTAATAATTTCAGGGATTTCACATGCACAAATCACACCATGATATCTCTTCCTCCACACTGAACTATGGGCTTGCAGTCACATTTTAGGCTACCGGGTGCTCTAATTTACGTTCTTAATGGAGAGAAGCTGTAAGGATTTCTGAGACGTGAGAGTTTAAGTCTGAATATGTTCTATCTTGTAACCAGTCAAAGGGATCTATCTGGACCCAGGCACAAAGCTTTCAAGTCATTTTAGGAACTCCCAAGGGATTCTGATTTAGTCCAGAATCTTGGATCCTTCATGCATCTTATAGATGACTTGTGTAGCACTTCAGGGCTTGTAAGTATTTTCCTCAAAATAGGTCAGTGAGACAGACTGTATTATCCTCCTCAGCTTTACAGATTAAGAAACTGAGGTTCAGAGAAATGAAAGGATCTGCCTGAAGTCACACTGCTGGGAATCAGGGCCAGGCTCCTGATATGCCCGGTCTATGAAATCGACAGAGTCTGAATGGTGGCTTGGTTCTATAGGTCCCCAGACGACTTATTAGTGTTTACTCCACCGCAAATATAGGGTTTTGTTGTTTTTTGAAGAGCAAATTCTCATAAACATTAAAGCGAAACAAAGGATGTGGGAATGGGGGAAGGAACCTCCCCGCACACACTCAGGAAGTGACTTGTGGATTTCCTCCCACCTCTAGTAACACAGTTCTTGTCTTTTGTGCTCCCCCTCTGCCCATCAAGTGAGGCCCTGGTGAATATGACCAATAAGAGGTAGCTGCATGAATAATAGAGAAAATATTTAATGTTTTAAAGCACAACTCAAAAGGACATCGTGGTAAAAGCCAAACATGTCTAGCCACTTAACCATACACTTTACTTGGAAAAATAACCCTGGATAACCTGGGTCACTTTGCTCTTAGTCCCAGTTACTTCAACTGCAAAAAGAGGGCTGTGGCCTCGGAGAACACGGTCTACTTCTAAATCTGTGATGCAGATTAATCACCCATCTTTAAGACTTGAATCTCAACACAAAGTCTTGGGTTACACTCCAGAATGTAGGAGTGCTGGGGCAGTTGGAGAAATGTCAGTTTGGTAATTTCAGGGAAAGCTTTCATGCAGTTTTAGGGGCTGGTTTCTAGTCGGGATAGGAAGTTGGTCACAAGTTCATATATTGCTGGGGTCTTACCAATGTTTTAGTAACATGGATAGGAGTTAAGAGGCCTGGAAAATGAAAAAAAGTTTGCTTGTGAGAAACTATAAGACATAAGTAAAGATGGGGAGCAGCTTGAGAAAGTAAAGTACAAGCTGATGCCTAATTCTGAGGCGATCGTGGTTCAAATTTACCTCGGAATAATAAATTCTCAATGTTACATGCCCTATTACTAAAATATCAGTATATGTGCAAGTATGTCAGTCTTTTAAAACACACCATCCACAAGCTTTTTTATTTCTATGGCCCTGGTTTGAAGTCAGAAAACAAACATGCAAAAACGCCCTTTTGATTTAAGAAAACACTCTTGCTAGGAACACATTTCTTGTTTGGTTACATATCATGTACTCTATGCCAAAACATGACGGTCCAATGAACTAACTAAAAAATACTGAAATGTCTATCACCACAAAAAACACATTAAGGTAAGCCAGCCTAGGTCTATGAAGGGTCGTTATTCAAAAACTTGAAAAGACCACTCCCTGGACTAACCAGAAATGACCTTTGTCGCTGTAATTTTCATATTTCTATCTGATGAAACCACTTCTGTACAAGACCCTGTTCTAATATCTTCCAACCATTTTAGAGAGAGCAGTTTGGAACTGCATACCCTTTGATCCAGCAATACCACTAGAAGTTTTATATCACCTATTTGTACAAAATATTTACAGCAGCTCTTTTTGTGGTGGCTAAGATTTGGAAATCAAGCGGATACACATCAATTTGGGGATGGCTATACAAGCTGTGGTAGGCGATTGTGATGGGTTACTACTGTGCTATAAGAAGTGACAAGCAGCATGATTTCAGAAAAACTGGGAAAGACTTACAGGAACTGATACAAAGTGAAACTAACAGAACCAGGAGAATGTGGCACACTGTTACAGCAATATTGTGCGACAAAGATTTGTGAGTGACTTAGCACTTCTCAGCAACACAATTATCCAAGGCAATTCCAGTTGGGGACTGCACACTACATGCCTTCAGAGAAAGAACTGACAGTTTGAATACAGCCCGGTGCACACCATTTTTCACTCTCTTTTTCTTTGAGTCTTGTAAAAAATGAGTAATATGCAAATGTCTTTACAAGATTACACATGCATAACCTATACCTGACTGCTTACCATCTTGGGGAGGGGGAAGGGAATGCAAAACCTTTTTAAAATGTCAAAAAATTGTTTTAGGATGTAACTGAGGAAAAATAAAATAAAATTGCTCTCAGTTCTGCTTATTTGGTGGTGGTGGCAGAGTAGCAGTAAGGGGAGCAGAAAGTAGTTAGAATCACACAATTTTTGGACAGACAACAAATGCCAATTTGACTTTGGAGCATTTAAACCTGAGATTCTTGTCTGATGATCAACAAGTGGATGTATCAATCTTAACATTCTTGCTACAAGGAAAGCCAGCAGAAAGAAGGCAGTTGCAGTTCACTGGAAGAACGGCCCACAGGTATTATATGGAACACGGAAGAAAGCAATCATACATTTAAAAGTTACAGGAAACACAATTTCATGGGACGTTTGATGGAAAATATTTGGAGAATGACCACCATGAAAAATAACTGCAACTTATATGGCAACAATGGTTGCTAGGGATGAGGTGTCAGAGAAGTTCTACGAAGGACTTGCTAAGCGCCTTCAGATCAGGTGTTCTCTCTGACACTGTGTGACTTCAACGAAAAAGCGAGACTTCGGCAGAAAATATACAGGCAAGTACGGTTCAGGAAAAAGAAATGCGAGAAATCAAAACTTGCTGATGACTTAAAAACCTCAAACTGCCAGGTTACAAACACCTTATTTTAAATAAACTGGGAGTCCCAGTACATAGAGAGTTCTCCCCTCCCCCCACCCACACACACACAGAGAAAAGAATGAATTAGATCTGATTTTAACAGAGAGGAAAATACTTGCTGCTGATGTAGGAGTTATCTTTAAGGGAGCTATCTGTGCATAACCAGATCATTAAACTGACAGAGCAAGCATCAAACTCTGTTAAAACAAAACCAAAAACTGACAAGAACAAAAATGAGAAAAAGATATGAATTGTCATTAAAATGAATGAACCTTGAAACTATTAATGAACGTAACTAAAAAGCAAAAATGGGAAATAGGTGACAGTACTGACATCAACACTGACTAAAATTTAATCAAAGTAAATTAATTGTCACAAGGAGTCCATAAAAGTGCTTTAGCCAGCAAATGACTAACTTAGATGCCAAACGGAAAGACTTGAATGCCAAAGGGAATTCTGGGTTAAAATAGAAATTTGTTCATAAAATCTTACAAAAGACGAGGGTTGATTGTGATCAGTAACGGTTGTGAAAAGCTTCTCTGAGCAACGGGGGATAAAACTAGTTTAAAGAAAATATGGAAAGACATTCAACTCAACAACATCTTCCTAAGAGCATCTAAGGATGACAATGGAAGGACAATGGAAATGATGAGTACAAGTCATTTAACAAAATGATTTTTTCATCAAGGATAGAGGAACAACTCAATTCGGCTGCTAACAGAGGAAGTAGAAATGAGACTAAAGAGAACATATATACAAAAAGTCATCAAACAGGACCAAGTGTGTATATACGGAAGAGATTCATGCCTGAGATGATGTAATTGTGAGGGCACCGATGGACCGACATCTATGGCATCTGAAGGAGGAGAAGATATCCAAGTGCAAAAAAATTCCAAACTTTGTTAAATTCTGCTTCCCTCCCCAAAAAGCTGACCTAGAGAACATCAACAATTAATGACCCATGTACCTACTATCCCATTTATATAAAATTTCTATGAGACATCTACAAGTGAATTGAGAGCATCCTCAACAAAGGTATTAGTAATAATGAAGCTATGGCAAATAATTCTTGACAATGGGACATATCTTTACCACCTCACAATTAGCTCAAATGGGTAAAGAATATGAGATTCCCATTGTGCTTATCCATTGATTACGAAAAAGCATTTAATTCAACAGAACAAAATACTCACAAGATCTTTTACACCTCCCATCCACACATCAAGATCATTCAGGGTTCCTTGGAACACGTAACAACAGAAATAATCCTGCTCAATGACTTTCTGACAAGAGTAACACGACGACATGGGAGATGTATGCTTGCCAAAATATCTGTCATAGAGGATATGCTGATAAGGTCAGAGAGGGATACTCTGTGGTTGAAGAGGTTCGCAAACCTTACTCTTTGAGAATAAAACTGTAAGCTCCAGGGCACTGCAAACCTTTCTAAAAGAGATATGTAAACCATCAAAGGAGTTTGGCCTACTTATCCACAGAGGAATGACCAAGTTGATAGAAAATGTCTTTCAACATGCATCAGCATGGTTCCACCACAGAGCACATCCAGTAGTACAGCGGCCCTAGGTAGCACGGTGGAGAGGCTGTGGGCTGGAAGTCAGAAAGACCTGAGTCTCAGACACTTACTAGTGGTGTGACCTTGGATAAGTCACTTAACCTCAATACAGCACTGATAGATGGACAATGAGCTGGGCCCAAATTTGAAAAAGAAGGGTATGGCAAGGACGGCTTCTGGAAAATGGCAAAGCTCTTTTACTGACTCTAAGTTTTCCACGGGTAGCTAGGTGGCACAGTTGATAGAGTGCCAGGTCTGGAATCAGAAAGCCTCATCTTCCTGAGTTCAAATCTGGCCTTAGATACTTAGGCCAGGCATCTAACCCTGTTTGCCTCATTTCTCAACTGAAAAAATGGGTTGGAGAAGGAAGCAGCAAACTACTCCAGTATCTTTAGAAAACCTCAAATGGAGTCACGGAGAATTGGACACAAGTGAACAGTGGCCGCAACAACGAACTTCCCACAAAGGCAAAGGTCTACCTTTCTAATTCTAACAAAGTACGGTGTGGCTACACAGATGCAGAACAGGCAGTGCTCTGAAGAGCAGGAAGAGAAGGGGGTGGTCACACAGTGACAGGCAGCCATGACAAGGACACAGTCAGACTGCTCCCCTAGTTTCTGCAAGGAAGGCTTCTCACACAGGTTGGATTCCCTGGAGTTGCCCAGGACATGTAGGCATGGATGGATTGTGCTCTGCATGGCTGAGGGAACTGCTGGACTGATAAGATCATAGATCTCTCTGAGAGTAATGTGGGCAAATGGGGAGATGGGGGAAACATGTAATAGCTCAGGATTTGGGGTTGGAAGGGAACCGAGAGCCTCCTATTTTGTAAATGAGGAAATAGAGTTCCAGAAAATTGAAGGGATTTTTTCAAACACAGAAGCCATTTGTTTGACACTTAGCTGACGACAGACTATTGGTTGAATAGTGATTCCACTGTAGGATCTTGGCTTTCACAGAGGCATTAGGAATTTAACCACTTTTAGTTTCATTTAACAAATGCTACGGTACGTTGATGGATAGCCTTTATGTTTGCTTGCCGAAGTGAGACTGTACTCTGTTTATTGTATATTCTGAGGTCTGTCAGTCCTGTCCTTTTCCTGATGAGTCTTACATTTCATTAATATTGTGGAAATTTTTGTTAGGACTTTTCAAATCCATGACACTCCATTTTATAGTTCTGAAAGTTTTTTTTATTAAAACTGATACTGAATAGGTTTTTCTCATTGAGCTTTGATTTGAGGATGTCACTGTATCTCTTGACATCACATTCACAATCACAGCTTTCCTCTCCATAGCCTTTATGCTTCATGTCTTGCCTAGCAGGGTCCCATGTATTTGTAAATACTGTCTTTACTCACAATGTAACCTCTGGACTCAAATGAAAAGGTTTTCACTTCTACCATCTCCTAGTGTATTTATCAAGCCCAAATAACAATATTATTATTAAATGGAGACTTATAAAAAAGTTTTTAGAACAGAATATATTTTGGGGTCTAGCAATATTGTAACCATAAGCCACAAGGTACGTTTCTCTAAACAGATCAATTATAGGGATCTCAACCATGTGTGCTCCACTGATATCCATACAAGTCAAAAGGTAAATGGATCCCTTATGGATCATTTCTGGGAGGAATTCGGTTTATTAGCCAAAGGACATTTTTTATGTGCTTATTATGTACTCAGCCTTGTACTAAGGGCTGGGGATGCAAAAGAAAAGAAAAAACAGCTCAGGTCCTCCAAGAGCTCACATTGTACAGCGATCAAGAGCTGTAGGGGATGAAATCATATGGATAAGTTGATGTGAAGTGATTTGTCTTTCTGGAGGGAGTACCCACATCAATGAGCTCAAAGGTGCACTGAAGTGCCCACGGCAGGTGTCTATAATTCTTAGATAAGAAAATATGGAGCAAGGACAAATGACTTGTTAAAGGAGACAAAAGAAGAGTTTAAGTTCTGGGAATGAGGCATTAAGGTCAGGAGTACAGACCCCACCATCCCACACAGGTTCCCAGAAATGCAAGTAAAGCTTAGAAAGTCTGTAAAATGTGCAGTGACTTAGGTGCTGGCATTAGAACACCTAGAGCAATCATTTCCTTTCTCTCCTGACTCCAGGACAGGCGCGTGACTGCCCTTCTCAGACACCAGGGGATTAGTTGATTATTTCTGGCAGCTAAAGTTTCTGACTAAGAGGACAAAGGTACAAGACTATTTTCAGTCATATGATTTAGTCTCAGCCAAATCAAGTGTGTTTAGAAATTGAAGTAACACCGTGTGGAGGGAGAGAGAGCGGGGTATGTTTACTACAATTTTCCTTTGTTCTCCTGCTGAGCCAGCAAGTGTCTGAATAAACTTTTAAAAACAAGCTTTGAAAATTCTGCTGGGCCTGTCATACTATTCATATGTTCTGTGTTTCTTTAGTACAGTATTTTCTCTTTGAAGAATATCGTAGGGTTTTTTTATTGGCTTTACCATAGTCTTGACTATTAAAATACTAACGAACTTGTTATATCTTTCCAAATCCCAAAAGAAGTCTAAAATGTGTTCTTTAACGTGTCACACCACAGGAGTGAAAATTACTCATTTTTATAGACTGCATACAAATTAACCAAAGAAATAAATAACACACTAAAAGCAATGCCCTATCTTGGTATTTCCTTTGTATGAGGCAAGACCATGTTTCCCAAGTGCTAATGGAGATTTAGCATACAGGGGATCATTTTGAAACGCTTCTGGCTGCCCAAATGAAATCTCTGACACACCTTTAAAAGCCCCCAGGTCCGAGCCTTATTAGTCATCCTCATTTACAGACTGAGCCTATGGCCATGACCACAATGATCACATCCTCTTGCACAGTCCTGATGAATAAGGTGGAATGTTTACTTAACTATTAAAATTAGTGAGACAAAATTAAAAGACATCCTCACTCAAAGATGGAAAATGTAATGCTTGCATTAGTTCTTAAAAATGATAAAAGACAGCACATGAAAATATGTCAGAGATTTGTAGGGGGATTTGGAGTAGCCTATCCCGTTGGGGAAGGAGAACTGGAAAGTTAACAAGCAAGAATACATTTCCTACATAAACTCTTACATCTCACTTAACACTACTACTTCTATTCCAGAAACATAACTGCCATTACTTTGCTGGGGAATCTTTTCTTTGTTAGCCTAAGATATGATTCACGTGTTTCTAGGGCAACTGGTCTTCCATGAAATCCCTGCACATAATTTCTGATCACCCATCTTAAAAGTAGAGTGTAAGAAAAAAAGAAGTCTGCCGAGTATGAAAAAATGTCATTGAATGCATTAACGAACTGAAGTAAATAACACCTGTCACTCCAGGCACAGAAAGATGGCTAACATCTGCATGTCTGGTTGTTTCCTTTTATTATTTAAAAAAGTGCGAAGGGCAACAAAAATCTAATGATTAGCAAAAATGAATTCTATCTCCTCTCAAGTAATACTTAAAATTTATAACAAATTTTTATTCATCACTGTTCTTACTGAAGTTTTACAAGGAACTCTAGTATTCTTCATTTCAAAGTATCTCTGTGTATTCAACTAATCAAAGCTATTTTAGCAATATTCTACATGCAGCATTAGTGAGAAAGAAAAAAATGACCAAAATGGGCTTTGGTGGTACACAATTTAAGGCTCATTTAAATTTCCAATGGGTACAAAAAAGGGAGAGGAAGGAAAAAGGAAGAAAAGCCAAGATAAGGATTACATATTTAAAATTTTTTTGAAAGGGCCAGATCATATATATAAATATACAATTTATGTAAATGGTCAACAGAAACCAGTCCTGTTGCAACATAATGAATTATTCAAGGCGTCCCACAACTTTGCCTCTGTTACCAAAAGAAGTGCGCCATTGTTTTCTGGCGCATATCTCTTCACACTTAGCCTTAAAACGTCTGAATGATAATTTAATCCCATTTTTAAAATTTCCCTACAGCTTCTAGTTTCTGAAATTTTCTTATTATTTCCAATTTTCTAGACAATCCAACAGCATAGACTTGCTGGGATTTTTAAAATAGAAAAATAAGATACCAAAAGTAAATTATGGAGAAATAAAAGACCCTTATCTTCAAACGTTCAGTATCTTAGAAGGGGTTGCCAAGTGAAACTTTATGATAAAGTTAGAAATTCTTACTTCAAGTACTCATTCCAACAGGCCCCCAAATAACTACAACTTAGATACCAGCAGGGCCAAAAGCCAATAAAGTACTTCACTGAAATGTTACAAGAAATTATACATGTGGATAATAGCAGGGGGTTTAATGACTTCGTCTATAATTCTTCTAAATTTTAATTGTTATTATATATCAGAATGCTTTGTGGCAAAATAGTTTATTTTAAAGACTTTGATGTTAACAATAAAGCTTCTTTTCCCTCTAACTACAATAAAGGTGGTCTGCTTAGGAACATAATGCTAGCCAGATTTGCATTCTCCTGTATGCCAATTTAATCTGTTCCCTACTCACCCTTCTCAGAGGCAGACCACAACAGCAATCTTTGATACTTCTGTGGACGCCAGGACACAAGGACAGCGTGGCTTAATATGAGCTTAGTGTAACTTTCTCCCCATGCAAATTACCAGACAGCGTATGAGATCAAGGAAAAAGAGTCATCTCAGATAAATAAATATAAGTATCCATGTATGTATACATATACAATAATATATAAGATGTATGTACATATAAACATGCACTGTGTATGTACATGTGCATACACACATGTAATTCAACCCCAAAGCATTCTAATGGTGCCATCCCCCATGACCGGGATGTGGAGTTGGGGTTGTTTTGGATATAGCCACGGTACAGGGCTTCCCTTTCAGAAGAGGTGGGAAAGACACCCTATTTCTTTTGCCAGTTTTATAAAGGGCATCACATAAGGTACTTTTTCACAGGACATTCTTCTGTAGTCCATGTGAATGCAGTTAATTTGTGGAAATAGCTTTGTACGTAATAGCTAAAAGCAATGACGTAGATGATTTACCATCTTGCAAATCATAAATAAAAAAATGAAAACTGAGAGTGAGGTGAAAGCAGTCCCGAGTAGGGACATCACTAATTCAGGATTGTGATAATGTCCGAATGTTAGAGTGGTTTTGCACTTAGTCACTCTCCTCCCAATCCCCACCAAAATAGAACTAAAAGAGTATGAAGTTTTGTGTTCATTTTTGAAACTCGGAACAAAGAGATAAAATCCCTGAAGAGATTAATTTTTATTAATAAAGCAGACCATGAAACATGTATTTCTTACCTTCTCTCGGTTTGCATCCGTTTGAATGTATGTCTTCCACACATCTTCTAGGATTATATATACTCGCAAACCCCAATCATATAATTTCTCTCCATTGACCTTGAAATAAAAGTTAAACATTACTATAAAGGCAATGTAAATATAATATAAAATATCAGGCGATTTCTCCCATTTTTTGGTAAATTAAAAAAAATCATTACCTAAACACACTATACCCACTTGGGACACACATTAAAAACAGTGCCAAGTAAGCAAAAATTAGGACAGTAAGACTGATGCAAAGAGTGAAAAGGACAACAGAGGAAGCCTGTGGCTGATTACAAACATTTTAAAGAGCCACTTGATGCCAAAAATTCAGGCACATCAATTCATTTCCACTCCATTCCTGTCTTCCAATTCCACACATGTCCCATAAGAGACGAAACAAAACAAAAAACTATAAGATTATGATAATTTTTGGAAGTCACGGACATTATACCAAGCAAAGCTTTTATGTGGATTTTTTTTTTGCAAAGAAATGATCTTAGATAAAACTACACAACCTTATTAGAAGAAGATGATCTTCAAAGCCCAAATAATCATTTTATCTTATAGCTGGAAGGAATCATAAAGGATTCTTTCATCCAGCCTCCCACATGATGCCAGAATAGCCTCTAACAGATGGTTATTTACCCTGTTTAAACACTTCCAATGACAAAGAACTCACTGCCTCATAACTACCTAATTTATAAAGTTCTTTCTTATATCCAGTGAAAATGTGTCTTCCTCTAACTTCCTCTGATGTGTCGTCATTCTGCTTCCTCTCTCTTCTGACAACCCCTCAAATACTGGGAGACAATTACTGGGTTTCTCTTGCTCCGACCCCTCCATCCTGCACTGCCATGACCCACCCAGCTCAGCCCCAGCTTTTTCTTAGTGAGACTAAAAATACTTAGCTCCTTCATAGTTCCTTCAACTATTCCTAATGGAACATGGTTTCCAGACTCTTCATAATCTTGGAAATATTTTCAAACTTTGGATAGATATGAAAAAGCAGGCTTTCAGTAAGTTTTATTCTTTCCAAGCATCCAATAAGCATTTGTTAAGTAGTGTTAATATGGAAGTCCACAGAAATTCAAGGACAAAAATGAAATGGTCCCTGCTCTAAAGAGCTTACAATCTATTAGAGAAGACAACATGTACGAATATAAATTGATGCAAAATGACATAATTTGGGGGGAAAGGTAACTTGGAAGAACAGAAAATAGAGACAAACAAGTCTCCATTAGCTTAAACGTTTGCCTAAAATTACAAAGAGAAGTCACATAACAGTAATTTAATCAGGAAATGTCATAATGATCCCAAGGTTATTATTTAAAATATTAAAAAATATGCCCCAAAATAACAACCATTTATTGATATTTTATGCCTAGAAAAGAAAAAAACAATTTCTGTTAGCTTACTGAATAAATAAAATAATTTAATATTCTCACTCCATATATATGTGTGTGTGTGTATGTGTGTGTGTGTGTGTGTGTGTAAAATCTTACCACTGAAATGGAAAACAAAATATATATTTGGGAAAGATTAGAAAAGAGAGACAGAGAAAAAATATTATTTTTCAAGCTGGAGAAGAATAAACTTAGATTGGAAACGTGAATTGCATCTAATGCCTAGTTACATCTCATGAACATCTACAAAAAGCATGTACTGGAAAGATAACTTGTCTGACTATAGTTAACTACCTTCAAAGTTGTACTGAGGTATACTTACATGCTATACTTTTCCTAATGACTTTATAGTTAGAGATATATTACCATAGAAAAATTCTGTTGCAACAAATAATAAAAATTGCCCATCCTTAAGAATTCTAATTCATTTCAAAAGAGCATTTTGCATACAATAACAGTAAATCTGTACTATGGACTCAACTGATAAAACTAATCATTCTAAAAAGTTAGTTAAACAATCAATCCACATGACTTTCACAGATTTATTTAAAAGTATACTTTTAAAAATCTGATAATTTTTTATAAATTTGGACCTGAAGGAATATAAATCTGATCAGGATTCTATATCCCAAATATCTCTTCCTCCATATCCAAATAGACATACTCAAAAAAAAAAGGTTAAGATGATGTTTATTGGATAATTTAATACCTCATCTAAATTTCTGACCTAATGAAATACAAGTATAATGAAATATTTCACTGTTAAGCAGCCAAATCTAGTTATTAACAAACCAATCAAACCTGAAATATAGAGCATTAACAGCAAAGTCTAAATACAATCTATCAGATGCAAACATATACACCAGGAGAGATACAGAGGAGAGCTCACACAGATCACCTGGATTAACCCTGTTAAAATGAATAACATGATCAGGTACTTCTGAGGCTTTAAGTGTACTTCTTAAACAATTCTGATGTATGAACAAGTAAGCAGGATTCATGAAGTCCCAAGGCAGCACGGAAAGAGACTAGGCATTACTCAGGTGTTATTGCTGCATGGCAAGCGGGACTGAGCAAAATAAATCCCTCCCACAGTGTTTCTGTATAGAAGATCCATCTTGTTTCCATGAAGGGGCTCAGATTCAATCTGTCCCACACATATCAGCAATACAAATGCTCAGATTCCTTAAGAGTGAGTGAGATGAGGAGATTGTGAGATGAGGAGATTGTGAAGACTTTTCATAATAAAAACATGAGGAATATTGTATTTTCTAAATAAAATTTCTCTTCCATAAGGCCTCTCTCCCTGGATACCTGAGTTTCAGGAATCCAGGACCTGTGGACGGTCAGTTGCCTCCCCCGCTTACCAGCTACCAGCTTTCTTTGTGCAAGTGCTGTGGGCTGTAGCCAAAGCTTGGAAGTTACTCAAATCTTCCCTTTGGTACTGTTGCCACATCAACACTACCAGCTCCCCCTTCTTCCCCTCCCCACCTTTCTAAAGCCACATCACCAGTTAAGTTAGGTATTAAATGAGGTAACTGTGTTGGGATAGGTGACGATTTCCTGGAGTTTGTCTAGTTTTTCCATGCTTAGATTGTAAGCCTGCCTCCCAGCCAATGGAGAGGTGGGAGAGTGGGGGCTGGGGGGTGGGATTCTCTGTGTTAGAGCATAAAAACTGTGCTTCAATTTCTGTAAGTTGCCTCCTTCCATCAGATTCCTCTATCTGGCGGAGGGACGTCCCTTTCTCGTGAGAACCGTAATAAATCATTTTTCTGTTCTTATCGAAGCCTCTTTATTTACAACTTTGAGTAAGGGTCTTTTTATCCCATATAAGAGTTTACCCAATATAGCAGATTTTTAATGAACTTTTTTTTTCTTTGACTGAAAGAAAGCTTGAAGGTCAAATCCATTTGGGTAGGACCTGTGTGTTGCTATTTCAGGGTCCCAGCACCCCTAAACCTCAACAGATCTGCCTGCCTCAAGTCTCTCCCCACTCTAGTCCATCAGCTACCAAACTGATTTTCCTAAAGATAGATCTGATCATGCCATCCCATACTCAATTAACTCCAGTAGTTCCCTATTACCTCCAGGATTAAATATAAAATACTGTTTGGAATTCAAAGTCCTTCACAACCTGACTCTCTCCTACCCAGGTACTCTCTGATCCAGTAACAAGGGCCTTCTTGCAGTTCATGAGTAAAATACTCAGGTAATCCAGTTCTTCAGGGTTCCATGGCCAATACACCCCACAGCTGTAACAATAGGTCCCAGCCCAAGCCCCATCTGGTCATTATTTGGGCCCAGATAGCTCAGAGTGAATGTAAATAGCAACTGTTTCAATTCTGGACAGAAACTCTGAGGGTCTTCCCCTCCCAGACTGATTTTTTTTTGGATTAGATAAGGCCATCCCTTGCCTCATTTCTTACCTAGCCTTAATAACTGAATGGGCACTGCCTCAGTCGAACTGAGAGGTGGGAAAGATCTTAGCTTAAAAAGGTCAAGGTCTCCCACTGCATCTGGGCTCACTTCCAGGCATCCTGATCTATACCTTGCCATTGGGCCCAGATGCCTCTGGAGGAGAAAGTGAGGCTGGTGACTTTGCACAGCCCTCCCTTGATTAAATCCTTCACTTCCAAGTTATGATTTCACCTCCCTGATGTCTCTGAGAAAGCAGGGCAAGTCCTAAGCTGAATGAGTCAGCCAAATAAGCGTTCATTAAGTACCCACTAGGTACCAGACACTATCTTATGAGCTAGTGATATACAATTAATAAAAAGAAAGACTGTTCCTGCCTTCAAGAAGTCTACAGTCTAATGGGGGAGACAACATACAAATAAATTACATAAAGGTGTATTGCCAAAGCAATATTCACAGTGACTATGAATATGCTGGTGTAGTTCTGAATCGCAAAATACAACAGACTCTCCATATAGAAGGAAGAAAAAAACACTTATTCAGACACCAGAAAGCCAGCTCCCAACAGCAAAAAACTGAATCCATCATAGTAACAAAAAAGTCAACACACATTATGGCTACAGGGGACACCACCATTCCCAAGCCTTCCTACCCCTGCTGGGTGGGTTCTTCCCACAAATAAACACTCACAGTTGTAGCTGACTGCTTGCTGCCTCTTTGTTCCTCTGCTCTAACTTCTCTCGCTCACCTCCTCCCAGTTCCACCCCATCTGTTCAGCAAGCTCTTTCTACCCCATGTGATTTAAGTAGGTCACATAGGCCTATTAATAGATGAGAAAGATCTTCAAATTAAGCAAAAATACATGAACATTACAAATGGTTAAATAGAAAACATACAGAAAACTCAGGCTTTGATGTTATACCCTCTCAATTCACATTCAGTTGCCTCTCCCCTCAGACTTCTCCCAAAGCCTTTCTTTATAGAGGGCTCACACCCGTCCAGGTAACTCCATTTTCCATCTACATATATCCTTCTCCTTTTTTTGTGCAAGGTGTGGCTCCATTAGATTGACTGTAAAGATCTCTAGGGCAGGGACTGTTTTTATTTCTTATTTATATCCCCAGTTTTCAGCACAGAGCAAAGCACAGAGTGGTAGGTGTTACTACAGATTTTTAAATGAATTAAATTGAGACTCTGGCCTCTAGGAATTTAGTCATGCAGGCCTGGAATGCTCTTCCTCCTCATCTCTGCCTCCAGGCTTCCAGGCCTAGCTAAAATCCCACCTCCTACAAGAAGTCTTTCCCAATCCCTCTCAAAGCTCTAGTGCTTTTCCTCTTTTATTTTCTATTTATTCCATTCCATGAAGATCATGTATATACGTACTTTTTTGCCTGTGGTCTCCTCCAAAAGATAGTGGGCCTTTACTGACTTTACTTACTTGTGTGTCTGAAGCAAAATCCCAGCTGTTCTGTGCTACTTCTAGCTTTGCTCAAAACTGAATAACTGTGATAATGAGACTCACATCTGAGTTGCTTTCACATATCACTGATAATAGAATATAAGATTAAAAGACTCCCAAACAAGAAGGTTCACATTAAGGCATGTTAGCAACTGGGCCCAACTTCAATTCAATTCAATTCTCAACAAATGGCAAGGAACTTCTACGTGGAAAGGTAAGCAGTGGTGACATAAGGATAGATATAACTGACACCCTGATCTCAGGGAGTTTATAATCAACGGTAAGGAAAATAAATCAAGATCTAGTTAATACTGGGGAAAGGCTGAACAATCATGGTATATGCATGTAAGAGAGTATCACTGAACTATTAAAAATTATGAAAGAGCCAGATTTAGAGAAACTTGGGAGGATTAGTATTAACTGATGCAAAGCGAAGTGACCGGAAGCAGGGAATAATTTATATCATAACTACCTGTGAAAGACCTTTGTGTGTAAGAACTATGATAAATGCAATGTCCAATCACAACTCTAGAAAGCTGACAATGAATTATGCTTCCTATCTGTGGGAAAAGACTATCTAGAGGAGAAGGATGAAACTTACATTTTCAGACACAACTATATCTCCTGCGAGGGATGACTTATTTTTATGAGAAATGATATGAAGGGAAGGGTGGGGAAAAGTAGTAAAGTTGATTCTCACCCTCCAAAAGGAAGAAGAAAAAAAAATCCTCAATGAAATGTATAAATACAGAAAAGGAAGCAGAAGAGGTCCAGTCAGGAGTATAGGAGAGCAGGGCAGGGTTGAAACTATGGTGGTAAATAGAAGATGTGCTTAAAATAAGTTGTATTATTAAAAATTCAGTGTCATATACAATCCCCCTTTTCTATTCTGTTGTTTAAGGAAATGTCAAAATTTGCTGAGTTCCTTCAGGAGCTCCCAAGGGCTCCCCAGTGGAGACTACGTCATGCTCACTGATGAAGAACATGCGGGTTTGGTGAAGTTAAGCTTCGATTCCAAACCTCAGGGCCTATACCTGCCCATCGATGATCATTTCCCAACCCGTCTCTAAGCCTAACTACATGAGGAGCTAGAGGAGCTAGGAGCAATCAAAAAGAATGGTATCCCACGGTGTTCAGGTCTCTCCTCACTTTCTCCACTCTGCCCCTGGGGGCTTAAAACAACCAATTCTGACAATGTTTGCCTATTTATTATTTCCTAAATTTAGTACTACCTAAATTAGAGTTGAATAAATGAACGAGACCAACATTATTTACTATGCACACTTACAGAGGGGGTAGGCAACATTAATTTTCTGCCACACGCAGTATGCTACAAATAATGTTTACTTCTGTATGGCAAGGAATGAGAAAGAATATGCAAGAAAGCAATGCTGGGATGATAATGGGAAAAATTTCCTAAACTCAGTCAAAATAACAGTGTTAAGGGAAGTTCTAAAGTAGCCCAGTGTATACTAAAAAGATTTGTGTTCCCTTTCTGGTAGAAATGAAATAATGCTACAAAACAATACACATGGCTCATGAAAGCATGTTAAGTCCTGTTTCCCACTTCTCTGTATTTGTACTGTAGGGACACATTCCAAAAATGTTTATTGAGTGCCTATTATGTGTAAGATGCTGATGATACAAAAATGATAAATGCTTCTTCCTTCAGGAATGAAACATGTACACAAGTAAATTATAGCAAAAGAGAGATTGAGAAAAATGAACAGAAGACAATGAAACAGAGCATCTCACACCAGCTGCCTCAACGTTCTCCAGCCTGACCACCCCATGGGAAGGTTTTACTGCAGTGGCCTTTTTTCAGATCTCATCCTCTTTAGCTACAGTGACTCCTACTGGGCTCCCTTCCTTGGCATGTTCTTTCCCAGCCCTGGGTTTCAATGGGCCTGCCTCTTCCTGGTTCTCCTATCTCTCCTAGATTCCTAGAGGTGACTTACCACAATTTATCTTCAGCCCTCCTGTCTCCATGTGCTTTCTACCCTCCCTTGGCAATATCCCTTACTCCTCTCATTTCACCATCCCTTCTCTACAAATGTTCACCATCCCTTCTCTACAAATGATAATCAAATCTTTAACTCTACCTTCTATCACTCGTCTGAGCTTTAGTCTCTAATTTCCACTGTTTTCAGGCCGTTTCCACTTGGATGTCCCACTGACCCTTTAGTATATCTAAAACTGAACTCGTCATCCCATTCCACCCCCAAAACAAAACAAAAAAACACAAAATTTTTGCCCCTTCTCATAACTGTCTTACTTCTATTGTTGACACCACCATTCCTACAGTCATCCTCCTCATCCAGACTCATCTTTGTCTTTTTCCTTTTTTCCCCACTCCTTATATCCAGTCATTTCCCAAGTCGTATATAAAGTCTGTCTCTATGATGCCCCTTGTATCCATCCTCTGCTTGTTATTTACAATATCAACATCCCTAGTTCAGACTCTTCTTCTAGGACTGCATTACGTCTTATCTTTTTATCCCATATGCAGGGCACAGAGAAGCATCCATAAAATGTGTACTGCAGATGTCACAGTAGTTTACACTAATAGAACTTATTTTAAGATTCTGAATAATTCTCCAATATGTTTGTACTGAAGTAGCTATTCTTTTCCTTTCAAATAACTTCAAAGTTTGCCCGTGAAATAATTTACTTTCAATATAATTCTGAAGGTTGTATTATGTTTACATGCAATGAAAAGCTGGGCTATTACAAATTTATTTTCAAGTCTGGAGACATCTTTAATTTGTAATTTGTAAAGCTATACCCTAGAACTCTGACATTCACATGAGCCCAAACAGCCTAAACAAAGCCTAGCTTATTTGTATTAGTTGTATCCTAATAAATATAAGAGGGACTAGAGTGGGGGTACAGGGTAGGGCAGTGTGAGTGTGTGTGTATGTATATAATATTTTAATACTGCTGAATTCCAATGGTTCTTTTAATAATATTACTCTCCCTCCCCATTCCCGAACTACTCTGGCATATACTTTAAGCCACAAAGGAACTGCAAAGGGCAGTTCTAACATGAGACAAGATTTGCCTTGCACAATGAATATAGGTCCAAAACTAACTTTATGGGCAAAAAATTCAGGTTTACTTAAAGTAAAATATCCAGGTAAATTTATATTTAATTCAATAAGTATTTATTATACACTTGTGATATGCAAAGCAAGGTGTTAGGCACTGGGTATACAAAGACAAGAAAATAGTTCTTTTATTTTGTGGAGCTGACATTCTACTGGGGATATACCATGTAAACAGGTAAGTAAACATAAAATAACTTGAAGAAGAACAGTTAATTATTGGGGCTGGGAAAGACCTTTTCCAAGAAGGTGATAAAGGAAACTGAGGATCTGAAGCTATGTCAGGATATACAATAACCTGGAGAGCTGCAATTTCTTACTTCATAGACAGAGCTTATCACCACTTTAGCAGAAACCACTCAAAGTAAAACTGAAATCCCTAAGAGGAGGTGGGGATGGGGACAGGAGAAGGGGAATTCTTCCAGAATATTTGAAAGTTAGATCATTTTAGAAATGGAATGAGGAATGTGAGTCTTCTTTCAACACAAAAGGACTGTGGAAGAAAAACCTGATTTTCAGAATTATAGATTCCTAAAGTTCCTCAAGTTATTTACTCTAAAATCTGTATCACGGAGTAAGTCTACCGAATACACTGAACTTCTCTCAGTTTTATTCTCTGCAGGAAGACTCCCTAGGGTATGAATGTATTCCCTGAAAACTTTGAGAATGAAGATATATACTTTTGTTAACTAGTATTTTATGGAAGTCTTTTTAAACATATCACTTCTTATCTTTTCTACAGAGAGTTCAATGACCCTAATCTACTATTTTTTTGATGAGTCAGAGCTATCATGATTCACCTCCGGAAGTGGGATGTAGTACACTGATTACATCATTGCTACTGAAGCACACACAATTTACTGGCTGTTTCTCTACTAAATGACTTCATGCTTTGAGTGATCAGTCATTTCCTAATATTTTGGTTCCTCAAAGCTCTTCTGGCCCTTTTGCTGGTCGTAACTCAATTTCTGCAATTGAGCTTTTAAAATCTGCAAGCTTAATTTTCTCTACAATTCTGATCCCTTTTTTGTCCTAAGGGAATGCTTCCATATCTCTCTGATCTACAAATAAAGGGCATGGAGTTCATGAAGAACATTTTTCTCAAAGGAATTTTCCCTACTTACTTCTCAGTTCAAAGCTCTGGTTCAGGTGACTGAATTCACCAGAAGTCAGTCAAAGAAAGCCCTCTGGTACCAGGGAAAGAGCAAGGGCTCTGGAAACAAGGGGACCAAGGTTCAAACAATGTCTCTAACACTTAGTCCTCTGAATGACCTTGGGCAAAGCATTTTACCTCTATGGACCTCAGTTTCCTCACCTGTAAAATGAGAGGCTTGGACTAGATGGTCTCTGGAGTCTCTTCCAGCTCTAAATCTATGGTCCTATGAAAGAAGCAAGGATATTACTGTATATAATTGTATGAAATTTAGGAGAATAGCTACAATTAGGTCTGGTGCAGGGAATAGTAAAAACTTGAAACTTGCCCAAGCCAACTTTTAAAGACAAGCTTAGCTGAGGGGATGGGAGAGATAGAGGAACAATATGGGGGGCTAGGGCAGCAGGCCAGAGAAGAATTTATCTGCAGCAGTTGGAAGAAGACATATTTTAAGTAATTATTCTTGCAAACTAAATGCTAAGCTCAACTGTCAATGTGGGATCAGCAGATTCTAAACTGTGGTACTCTGCGAGATCACCTGACCTGGCCTTCTCATTTAACAGACAAGGGAGCCGAGGTCCTCACAGTCACTGGCAGAGAAGGGACTGGAATACAGGTCTTCCGATTCAGCCTGAAGCTCCTTCCTCCATAATCCCTCTGAAATATGAACAGGGTAGAGAGCTGTCTGTGTTGTGTCTCTCTAAACAGAGAGGAAGCTCTTCCGTAGCAGGGGCCTGGCCACGTTCCTCACAGCCGCCACCACACATAGCACAATATTTGATATTCATTTCCTGCTGCTTCCATCCAAACCCAGCTAAGATTCTCTACACCTCAACTCAGTTCAACATTTATCAAGCACCTGTTATCTACTAGAAACAAAGACAAAATTAAAATAGTCTCTGCTCTCAAGGATAAAGGTAACTGTAGTTCTTGGATAATGACTGAATAGGGAAAGGAGAGATCAGATGAAGGACTCTAGAAACTTTTGAGGAGGGAGTGAGCATGAAGAGCTGGAGGGGGAGGAGGAGGAACAGAAAGGCTTCACAAAACAGGTGACACCTGAGCCTTGAAGGACAGGAGATTCTGAAAGCAGAGGTGACCCGGGAATACGTTAGGCATGGGGGAGAAACTGGGGGAATGCGCCAAGGCAGGAGATGACGGTGTGTTGAGTTTCAGTTTGAATGGAACCTCAAGCACAGGAAGTGGAGTATAATGGGAAATAAAGGCGGAAGAGGCAGGTTAGTTATAGCTAGTCTCTGGTTGTCCCTCCCAGGAAGGGATTTCCTCAAATGATTCCCTCTGGGACCTTCTCTGCTTAAAGTCTTAGAAAGTTACCAGAAGGTACTGAGAAGTTTAGAGACCTGGCCCAGGGTCACAGAGTCAAGCTGTGTCAGAGCTGGCTTTGAATCAAGGTGTCCCTGACTTCCACAGTATGTCTATCCATACTTTCTCTCCACTTGCCCATAACAGCTGCTTTATACATCTTTGCTGAATTAGCACAAAGCAGGTATTTAATAAGAATATGCTGAATAAATGAAAAAACCCAATATGGTCAGCTGCACATGTCTATGGCCTGGGTTCAAATTCCACTTCATAAAATGACTAGAGATCCTGAGTCAGAAACCACTACTTAGAATACACTCCTCATCTGTAAAATGATGGCACCTCCACTTATTCTATCGACCCAAGGACCAATGAAGGCCATTAAACCTGAGTTCCCTTTTCTCCTTCCCTTCATCTCCAAAGCCCTTGACACAATCCCTCACTTTCTCTTGCTTTCCCTCCACTCTATGATAGGTGACCCTTAGAAGTGCCCCCAATCCCATCCCCTTCCATTTCTCCACAGATTACAACCCTAATCATCCCCTCTCTTTCCTTACTCTCCCAGCTTTCCCTGTCTACTGCGGCTTCTTTCCCTACTGCCTCCCAACATTCCCATCCCCTCAAGCTACTGTCATGTATCTTTCCTCCCTTCCTCAGTCAAACTCCCCAAAAAAGCTACCTACAGGCTTACTTTCATTTTTTCTCCCCTAGTTGACAACTCAACCCTGAGTAATATGGCTTCTGACCTCATTACTTAGATGAAACTCCTTCTCCAGAAAGTAACCAATAATTTCTTAACTCTCAAATCTAACTCTTTTTTTTAGGCTTTACTCTTCTCAAACTCTCTGCTACAGATAACACTAATAATTATCCTCTCCCCTCGGACTCCATCCTCGGTGGGTTGTGATGGTCCTACTCCATTTGTGTAATTGCTCCTTATCAATCTTTTTTGCTGGTTCATCCTCCAGGTCACACCCCATAATTGTGGATGTGCCCCAAGGCTCCGTCCAGGGCCTTTTATTACTATTCTTTTTCTATACTCTCTCTCAGTGCCCTCATTAGCCCCCATGGGTTTAATTATCTCTCACTGTAATGACTCACAGATGTACATAGCTAGCCTGAGTTTTTACAGTGGGCTTCACTCCCACATTACCAAGGGCCTACTGGACATTTCAAATTGGATGCAGCAGAGTCAGGATCAGGTCTGTCAAGGGACACAAAAATCTGCTTGGTCCTTTGAGATATTTTAAAATTCCAATCCTTCTACTGTTAAACACCTATTATGTGCTAGGAAAAAATATGTTAAGCACCTACTATATGCTAGGAAAACACCATAAATTTAATGTGTCCAAAACAGAACTCATGGTCTTTGCCCTCACCCCTTTCCCAAACTTTCCTATTTCTGTCAAAGGCATCATCATTCTTCCAGTCTTCCAGGTATGTAACCTTGATATTATCCTTAACTTTTTACTCTGCGTCATCCCACATATCCAATAAGTGTCAAATCCTGCTGTTTCTATCTCTACAATATTCTCAATCTTACCCATTCTGTACTCACACACCCACCACCTAAATTCAGGCCTTATTCCTTCTGGCCTAGCTTTATTGTAACAGCCCCTTAATTGGCCTCCTGGCCTCAAGATGCTCCCCATTCATTCTCTCCTCCATGTAGCTACAAAGAGATTTTCCTTAAGTAGAGATACAACCATGTTGCTCCTCTAGTCAATGAATTCCAATGGCTTTCTATTGCCTCTAGAATCTAGAAAAAACTCCTCTGCTTTGCTGTTAAATGTGCCACCTATGCTGCCAGACTCAGCACGTCACTCCTTACTCCATACCTTTGCAACCTTGGACTTAGTCAAATTGGCCTTTCCTCCATTTCTCACACGCAACAACCCACCTCCCATGTTAGTGCTTTTGCACTAGCTCACCCCTATTCATGGAATACTCCTTTTTCATCTCAAAGCTTCCTTCTCTCCAAGTTGAAGCCCAAACATCACCTGCTACAGGATGCCCTTCCTGACCCCCTCAGTCCTTGGATACCTCATCTCATCCTCAGGAGATTAGTGTCTTTCACTGTCTCTACCTGCTAGACGTGGACCTTCGCTCCCCCCAGCTACTGGCGGCTAGCCCTTCCAACATTCCATTCCAGCACTGACACTGTGTAACTTTTACACATACATGCCTACACACACACTGTTTTCTCTGAACTTACTAAATGCTTATTGGTTCCCTAGTATCACACCTCTGTTCAAAATCCTTCAGTTGCTCCCTAATGCCCATCACATAAAGTTCCATTTTCTTTACCCAGCACTCAAGGGTCTTCAAAACCATGTCCTACCTTATATGTAACTATGTACTCTGTGAATAATCACAAAATCACAAGTCCTGAACAGCTATAAATCTAGGGTCTTATGAATCAACAGAACTACTAACCTAAAAATGGTTGGTTGGTTGGTTGTGTCCTTCCTCTTTGAAGAGGACCAAAATGGCATCACCATTGCAAAGTGACATTTCAGTGTGTCTGACTGTGGCTGATCAGATCAACATGAGCTCAGAAATGCTCTACCACAGGTTGGACACAGGGAGTCCATTTGAATATTTGAGGTGGATATCCCAAATTTGCGTATCCTGTGTTTACTTTGTGCTGTCTCAATTCTGCTTTGCTCAAAGAGCACAGCACCTTTTCTTATGCAGGCACACCATGCTAAGCAGTCCTGTGCCAGTGTCTCCCATGTTGCACAGTCAAATCCAAAGTTCCTGAGAGAGACCTTGAGAGTGTCCTTATATCATTTCTTCTGACCATCATGTGATCACCTGCCCCATGCAAGTTCCCCATAAAATAGTCTTTTTGGCAAGTGTACATCCTGCATTCGAACAATGTGGACAGCTCGTTGGAGTTGTGCTCTCTGAATCATAGTTTGAATACCTGGCAGTTCAACTCAAGCAAGGACTTTAGTGTCTGGTACTTTATCCTGCCAGGTGATCCTCAGAATCTTCCTAAGATAGTTCAAATGGAAACGATTCAGTTTCCTGGCATGGGACTGGTAGACTGTCCATGTTTCACAGAGATACAGCAATGTGGTCAGCACAGCGGCTCTGTGGACCTTCAGTTTGGTAGTCAGTCCAATACCTCGTCTCTCCCAAACTTTTCTTTGGAGACTCACAAATTCTCAGCTAGCTCTGGCAATGCATATGTCAACCTCATTGTCAATGTATACATCCCTGGAAAGTACACTACCAAGGTAAGTGAACTTGTCCACAACATTCAAAACTTCTCCATTTGTTGTAATTGATGGTTCCACATATGGATGGTGTGGTGGTGGCTGAATGGAGCACCTGCGTTTTTTTTGGTGTTAATTATTAGGCCCAAATTAGCACAGGCAGCAGAGAATTAATCCATACTTTGTTGCATCTCAGCTTCAGAGGCTGCACTGAGCGCACAATCATTTGCAAACAGAAAATCATGCATCAACACTCCCTCCACTTTGGTCTTGGCTTGTAGCCTTTTCAAATTGAAGAATTTATATCATCAGTATGGTAGTTGACCTTGACGCTGTGTTCATCCTCATTGAAAGCATTTGTCAACATGGCTGAAAACATCATGCTAAAAAGCATGGGAGAGAGCACGTAGCCCTGTTTCACTCCACTGGTGACTGGGAAGGCACGAGAACTTTGTCCATTATCCAGAATCTGGGCAAACATGCCATCATGAAATTGACATACAATATTGATGAACTTCTCTGGGCAACCAAATTTTGACATAATTTTCCATAAGCCCTCATGACTAACAGTGTCAAAGGCCTTGGTCATATCTATAAACATTGTGTACAGACCTCTGTTCTGCACCTGGCATTTCTCCTGGAGTTGTCAGGTAGCAAACACCATATCAACTGTTGCTCAGCCATTTCTGAAGCCACACTGGCTCTCAGGTATATGCCCATCTTCCAGGTGAAGGATCAGCCTATTAAGACGGACTCTAGTAAGAATTTTGCCAGCAATGACTAAGAGATGCCCCTGTGATTGTCACAGGACAACCTATTCCATTTACCCTTGTAGAGATGGACAATGGAGGCATCCTTGAACTCCTGGGAAATAATCTCTTCTTGCCATATAACCTGGAAAATTTCAGTCAACTTTTGTATGAGCAATGATCCCCCTACCTTGTAAATCTCAGCTGAAATAGAATCAGCACCAGGTGCTTTGCCACATGAAAGGAGCCTAATGGCCCTCAAAACCTCTTCTGCAGTTGGAAGTTCATCTAAAGAGGGACTGACTTCAACCTGAGATAAATGGTCAATGGTCTCAGCATTGATTGATGATGGTCTGTTGAGAACACTATGGAAGTGTTCAGCCCATCTCTCTAGGACCATGTCCTTATCACTAATCAATGTGACTCAATCAGCACTGAGTAGTTGTGATGCACCATAGGTTTTTGGTCCATAAATAGGGATTCAGGGAATCATAAAAGCGCTTTGGATTGTTACTATCAGCATAAAACTGAATTTCATCTGCCTTCTTACCAAGCCAGGAATCCTGCTTCTCTCTAAGCTCTGCTTGTACTTTGCTTTTGAGGGAATTAAATGCTGCCTTCTTAGAGGTGAATGAATGATCCTGCTGGTAAATCCTGTGGAGTTCTTGTTTTTCATTTAGCAGCTTCTGAATTTCCCCACCATTTTCATCCAACCAGTCTTAGTGTTTGCAAGTGTTCTGAGGCAGATGAGCAAATGCAGTGCTGTGCACCAAATCTCTGAGAGCTGCCCACTCCTTTTCTGCTCCACTGTTGACAACTGTGTGTTGGCTCAACTTTCCCTCCAAGTCAGCAGCAAACTGCTATGCTCAGAGAAGAGCTCTAATTTGTTGACATTAATTCTTCTGGTAGTCATTTTGCCTTGGGGTTGGTGCTTTTGATAAATGCGAATATTAAGCTTGGAAAGGATAAGTCTATGATTAGTCTGCACCACACACTCCCTTTGTCACTCTCACATCTTGTCCGTCTCTTCTCCTTACAATTACATAGTCTATTAGATGCTCGTGTTTGCTGCGAGGGTGCATCCATGAAGCTTTATTGCATTTAGGTAAATGGAAGACAGTGTTGGTGATGAGAAGGTCATGTGATACACAAGTCTTCAGCAGTAAATGACCATTGCTGTTGCTGTTTCCAACTCCATTCCTCCCTAGGACTCCCTGCCAAGTCTGGTAGTCTGAGCCTACTCTAGCATTAAAGTCACCTAGAATTGTAACCTTGTCATCTTTTGGCGCATTGATGATAAGGGTCTCTAGGTCTTCATAAAATTTTTCTTTGACTTCATCAGGGTTTGTCATGGTGGGATCATAGGCACTGATGATGGTGGCATGGCATTTTCCTGTGAGTGGCAATCACATTGTCATGAACCTGTCATTCATTCCTTTTGGCAGGCATATCAGCTTGCTGATTAGATTAGTTTTGATTGCAAAACCCATGCTAGCTTCATGGTGCTCCACTTCACTGCACCTGCTCCAGGAAAAAGTGTACCCAGCTCTGATTTTAGTAAGCTGGCCTTCATTTGCCAACCTTGTTTCACTCAGGGCTGCTATTTGGATGTGATATCTGCTGAGTTCTCTTGCAACATGAGCAGCTCTTCTTTCAGGTCTACTGGATTTTGTGCTGTCTATTACTGTGCACAAGTTCCATGTGCTGATGGTGAGAGGAATCATCTTTGCAGATGTTTCCATACATTTTTTTTGTGTTTCGGCCGCATAGTGGGATTCCCTGCCTGCCGCGGTAATCAGGCCAGGGTTAGGTAAGCAGGCAGTGTTTAGGGCAGCTTTTCTAGCCCCCTTCCTCACACGAGGAGGTGAGCAATGAGATCCTTAAAAGGCTGCTCAGACACCCAGGGAGCTGCCAAGTCCCACTGCTGCTTCCAGTGAGAAATGACCCTGTGGCCTGGGCCGCCTGTGTGTAGGGTTGTGACTATAGCTCCCAGTGTATCTGCACCTGCTGCTTCATCACTTGTCTGTCGCCCCAGGACTTTGAGGCATAATAGTGAAATGGCATGGGTGATGTCTTTTGATTCATGCGTAAATTGGATTTAAGTGAGGTAGAGTGGCATGAAATCATCAGCCTCACTCTCTTCTCCAGAGTCATCATAATCCAGGGGCAAAACAGAGCTAAGACAACTGGCGATGGCTCAGGATGCAGTGGATGACCTTGGCGTCTTCGGTGTCTAAGCTCTAAGCTCTCCACGTTGCCTGCTTCATCTGCCTTCATGGCTGTTGGAACAAATTGTTCTCATCTGCCCATTCCACCAAATGAAGTCTTCACAGGCTTGGTGAGTTAACCAATGGGTTTGAGAACCCCTGGTTTCCCTCAACATGGTTTGGCCTGTCTGCTGAAATGGTTTACTGGGTTGTGGCTGCTGCACATGCTGCAGCTTCTCGGAGCTACAGGTGAGAGTTAGGTGGAACAGGTGGACACCAAAGGCGGAAGAGCCCTGAAAAGGGCTCGGCAGCCATCACTCCAAAGGTACTGGTACTGGTCCTCCCTGAACACACCTTAAACCTAAAAATACTCTGCACACCAATGAATCATAAAAATATAACTCCATCCTTTGTATAATAATTGAGATATTTTTGTATTATGTTATAAATTAAGTAGAAGGCAGAAAAAACAGGATTTTAAATGTATTCTAGATAATGCAAAAAATCCACACACAAAAACAAGACCTTTTTCAAGCTCAATATGAAAACTGATGGAGATGATGAGAAATCAATTATTATAACTATAAAAAATATTCTACGAACAAAAACCAAAAATTGTTCTGGCTTGATAAGTGTAACTGACCTGTGCAAATTGAAAAGCCTCTTGTGGATAATAGACAGATGCAGTAATGCTCATGAAACCGACCGGATACATGAGCTTCTTTAATTTTGAACCTGTTAAAAGAAAGTCCCCCACACTGTTAGTGAGTTTTATTACTCTATCACCTATTTTATGATGCATCTTTAATATTCACAGGTCATAATGGATGTGAATCCTGATTCCACTATTTATTGTCTGTATAATTTTGTAAAAATGCATCTCTTAGGACCTTAGTTTCCTCATTTGTAAAACAAGAAGGAAAAGTAAATGATTTCTAAGTTCTCTTTAAGCTCTAAACTCCAGGACACTGATAAAAACCAGAAGTAACATTATATTCACCAGCTGATGTCTAACATTAGGCTCTAAGGTGCACAGAAAAAGTTATTTCTAAGCTTCAGATTTTGCTTTAAAAAAAATGAAAAAAGAGATTCCTTACTCATGTTATTTCCCCGTGAAAATGGGCCTCAACTTCCTCATATGCAAAATGGGGATGAACTAAATAATTACTCAGGTCACTTCTTGCTCAAACTCTTATGAACAAAAAATTCACATTTGTATAGCAGTTTAGGGTTTTTAAATCACTTTTTTCACAATAACCCTATGAAGTAAAGTGACTTGCCCAAAGTCATGCATTTTCTACATGATGGAGTCTTTGCACAAGATGATACATAGTTTCTAACAGAGAATATGATTCACTAGCCTAACACTAGAAAAACTTTATAAATTAGCATTTCTCTAGAAGTAGCAAGATTAACTTACATAAGCATTTCAAGAGTATCTTTCAACTGAATTTCTTTATGATAGCTGTGATAAATGGCCGATAACTCCAATGAACAGGTAGTTTTACATTTAAACTGACATATCAAAAAATATTCCAGTTTTTAAAGTACCTAAAGTTTGTCACAATTTATAATTTTACACTTAATGTCATATAAACTCTATGGCAGATTAGAAAGTGAAAATTATATCACAGGATAGTACTGAAGTCACTTTTCTAATGATTATAACCTTATCAGTAAAAAGAACAGAAAGTTTATTATGCAGAGGTGTAACAGCTTTGGGTAACAAAAGTTAAATTCCATCCTATACAGAAAAAGACCCTCTTTCAACTGAGTGTGTCTAAAATGTGATCAATTTCCTTTTTTACAGTAGGATCCGGACCAACATTATAACTTATAACTGAACATTATGTAACAACATCATAACTGGACAATTTTATAACCTAAATAATTCTGTAAAATCAAATTTAGTGGAAAGAAAGAAAAGTACAAACTCATGACATATTAACAATTCTACTGCTTAGCACTGTGAATTTTTAAGAATGCCACTTCTTATGATGGCCAGAGTTGCGTACAATTCAGGGCTGAATAATATATGCCTTAGCTAAATATTCATGTATCTTAAAAGTAATTAATTGTAATTTAATAAATAAATAAATAATAAAGTAATTATTGATTACACATGATTCCATTTGAAAATAGTACCTACCTTTAGCAAAAAAGTATCCCAAAATTCCAGAAAAACCAATCACACCAAGTCTTGGAAAAAATCCTGGGGGTGGATTTTGAAAAAGTTCACAGCTGGCTACAATGAAATCAGATTATAGAATGTTTACATAAAGTGCTTTTACAAAGGACTGCTGCCACACTTGATAACTAATTTCCACATTATTGTTACTGAATAACACAGTTTTCAAGTCATGTGTTTTTTTGTTTGTTTCTGCTAATCTATCTATAGCAGACATATAAATATAAATATGTACTGACATAACATAATTGGAAGGTCCCTTTCTCTAATACTCTGAGCTGGTTTATTGTAAGAAATAAAACTGTCATATCTCAAGTGTGTTTTGCTACTTAATAATGAGAAAAGGTTCTCAAAGGAAGCAATAAAAGGCTGGAAGGCAGAATTTTACCATGTACCAGAAAAAGAGAACATCAGGAACAAAACTAATAAAGATACAGGATTTTGGTTTTTTTTTTCCTAATGATTTATTTATTTTTCCCTCAAATGTATTAACTTACTTGTTTTCAGTTTTCAACAATCACTTCCCTAAGTTCCAAATTTTCTCCCCCTTCTTGCCCCTCCCCAGGATGGCACGCAGTCTTAGATGGGCTCTACACGTCCATTCCGATCAGACATATTTTCACATTAGTCACGTTGCACAGAAGAGTTAAAACAAATGGGAGAAATCATGAGAAAAACAAGAGAAAACCAAACATAACAAAGGAGAACAGCCTCCTTCACTCTGCTCTCTGATTCCACAGATCTTTCTCTGGATGTGGACGGCATCTTGCCTCAAGTCCTTTGTTTCAGGTCCTGCAATGCTGTGAAGGGCTAAGTCTATCAGAAACAGTCCTCATGCACTGTGGCTGTTACTATGTATCATGTTCTCCTGGCTCTTCTCACTTCACTCAGCCATAGAAGTCTTTCCAGGTTTTTCTGAAATCTGCCTGTTCATCATTTCTTAATTTCTGATATTTTCTATGACACCAGTAGAATCTTTTCCAGGAAATATAGGAAGAACTTAAGACTCTTGATATATCACTATCAATATCAGCTAATTTATATACATTTCCATTGTTACATATGGATTTAGGATCAGAAGAGGGAAGGGTCATACAATTCTCAAGCACTTAGCCTGTGCAGTGAGACTCCAAGCTATCCCAGATAGCACATATGTCTACTTGAATAATTACATTCATACAAGTTTTCATCTAGCTTGGACATTAACACTAAGCTAGAGACAACCACACCAATATTTGGGAATAACATCATCTTGTGATCGACTGTACTGTTAATGTATTTTTAATGGAATGGGAAGATCTTTCCCATCCATTAATAGGCCCATGTGACCCAGTGGGAGGAGGTAGGGCAAGAAGAGGCTGACAGGGAGGCGGGCTGGGCAGAAGCCGGTCGGAGCAGTCAGAGCTGCAAAGGACAGAAGAAGCAGGGAGTGGGCTGTGAGGGAGAGAAGGGCATTTGGCTCAGGGGAGCCTGTTTGTGGGAAGGCCTGATAAATTGTAAAGACTTCTTGGTTACTGGGATGGCGTTGGTTTTCTGGTGCTGAATAAATGTTTTTCTTCTGCCTTCTATGTGGAGAGTCTGTTACACTTTGGGATTCACAACTATGTGCATACCCATAGTCACTGTACGTGTTGTGAATACTGCCTTGGCCATACAGTCACTCTTACTTGCTGGTGAAGAAACTGAGTTGTCATTTCTTTCTGATCAAACTCAGAGAAAATTTATGTTCTAAGTAAGAATTGATCGACTTTACAAATTTATGACACTGGGAGAAATCTTATATCCCCATTCATATCCCCTTTCTAGTAAGCAGGTCCACTTGGCTTCTGATTATAGAATCAGAGACAAGGAGATGGATGACAGAAAGAAAGTCCCACACACTCAATAGCTCTCTAACATCTCTTGAATAAAAGCCTAAATTCCCCTGTTTGGCATCTGTGTCTGGCCCTGTATTGTTTAATATTTTTATCAATGACACAGGTAAAGTAATGTATGACATGTGCACCCAAAGCTAGGAAAGACTAACACATGGGTAGAGAAAGTTCAAAAAGATTATGAAAGTTTCCTATAATGGGCTAAATCTAATAAGATGATGAAAAATAAAATATCGTGCACTTAGGTTTCAAAAGCACACAATGGAGGAAACATGACTAGACAGTAATCCACTTGGAAAAGACCGAGGAGCTTTAGCAGTCTGCAAGCTCATGAGACATCAATGAAATGTGGCAGTCAAAAACATTAATGCAATCTTAGGTTGCCCTGAGGTAGTGTCCAGAAGTGGAGAGGGGATAATTCCACTGTACACTGTTGTGATCAGACCACTTTTGAAGGTACCACATACAGTTGTGGCCACATTTTAGAAAGGGCACTGAAGGAAGTCAATCAATAAGCATTTATTAAGGACTAACTATGTTCCAGAAATTGTGCTAAGTGCCAGGACTACAAAGAAAGACAAAACCAGATCTTGTCCTCAAGGATAGCTTAATGTTCCTTGATCCCTTCTATTCTATATGCTCTAATTACATTCTAATGGGATAAACAAGATGCAAATAGACAAGGTACATACAGGATACATACCAGGTAGATGGAAGGCAATCTCGGGGAGGAGAGCACTAGCAGCTAGAGTGACTGGGCCTGGAGAAAGTAGGACTTATACTTAATTCTGGATGAAGTCACATAGGTTAAGGGAAGAAGCATCCCAAGCATGGCACACAGCCAGTACAAAGGCACAGAGATGAAAGATGGAGTGTTGGAGTTGAAGAACCTGCAGGTAGGCCAGTGTGGGCCAGGTTACAAAGAGGTTTGAATGTCAAACAGAGAAATTGAACTTGGCAGCTGAGAACAGGATGGATTAAAGGAGGTAGAAACTTGGAGAATACCAACAAGGACAGAAAAGAGTCAGGTTTATGTCAGATGTGGAGCAATCGAAGACATCAGGAATGTTCTAGCTTAGAAAAGAGAAGATTTAGGGCAGCCAGCTGTCTTCAAACGTGTGAAAGCCTTTCACGTGAAAGTAATTATACTTATTCTGCTCAGCACAAGAGGGCAGAACTAGGAGTGCCGTGTGGAGGCAAGTTTCAGTAGAGAAGTGAGGACAAGTTTCCTAACAACTGAAGCTGTCCAAAAACAAGATGGACTTTTCATTTATTTGTGTTCTCATCGTGTGTCTTTGAGACCTTATTCAAGGTCCAAACTCACGGCATCTGAGCACAGCTTCCTTTCAGGGCTGTTTTCACTTACATTATTCTCCTGGTTCTGGTTTCTTCATTGTGAATCAGTTCATACAAATCTTCTCATGTTTCCCTGAATTCCTCACATACATCATTTCTTAGGACACAACAGTATTACATATGCTCATGTGCAAAAATTCATATCCAAAAAATTTCTTCAACAATTCCCTGAATGATGGTCCTCCATGTGAAAAACCTAATTACTGTTACTCTGGTTTCCTTCTCCTAGGTCCTGAGCTAAAGAGTGTGATGATGTTAACTTTCAGTACTATACTTAAAGGCTTCGAGTTTAACTAAGGACCTTACGTAAGGAGGGTTGTTTTCTCTCTGACCTTCGATTTATTTCACCTTTTACTTGTTTTTTAATGTCTAACTTTATGTGTGGAACAGTGGTTAAAGAGGAAGCTTTTGATTCAGGAATACTTGGGTTTAAGTGATTCATGCCCTCGAGTAAATCACTTAATATCAGAGTGCTTTGGGAAACTCTCTGAAACTCTAAATTACAGAAAAGCTGTCAATCTGTATTGGCAGTGGGCACACCATTACAATCACAGGTCATGTGTGGGAAGTGAGGCAGGGAGGGAGAGAGAGACCTCTCTGCCAACCAGATTCTGGGCCACTTACCACTTTCTTTCAGTTTCATTTTCCAACACTACAATGCTTATTGTAATGTTATTCTAGCAGAGTGGATACGTGTGGAGTGAGTTGTTCAAGATATTGAAATCAGCTAGAGCTGAAAAATCACCATCAAGGAGGACAGAATATTCATCTTAGATGAGCAGTGAAGCGCAGCTTCAAAAAATATGGCCCAACTGTGGCTGGCAAAGAGCCAAGGTAGCAGAAAGACAGAATAATACATAACAACTAGGAGTGAGAGAAACCCCACCAGCCAAAAGGGGCTGGCATGTATGGTGGCTGCAACCAGAAAACACCACCATGCTCTGCCTAGCAACACTTTGTTTTTCAGTCACACACACACAAAGATTAAAAATCACTCCTGGCAAAAAGTGTTAACAATGTGAGTGAGTACCCGCTTCAACTGATGTTTCCAACTATGTATACACACTCCAGTCCCTTGGCATGACTCCATATGCTATATTTCCCCTGCACTCTCCAATCTCTGGGCTTTTTCTCCTACTTTTGCCCATATCTGGAATGACTTCCCTCCCACGCTACCTGAACTTTTGTCTTTTCTAGTAAAGATCTGCGATGCACTACTCAGTTCTTAAAATCCAATGCAAATTCCGCCTCTTCCACAAAGTTTTGCTTGTTTTTTCTTGGCTAATAACAACTTTCTCCCTTGGAGTTAAGATTATTAGCAAAGAAAAGTTTATCTCTATAATGCACCTAACACATACTATTGTGTACCATAGCTTTATAGCATTATAAGTTCCAGGAAGGAAGGGACAACGTCTTATATAAATTTTCTGTCTTTTGGTGCCCGCCACAGTGCTCTCCATATGGTAGGTGTTCAATACATGGTTGTCACATGTAAAGAGAGCAGAACTAGTCTTTATTCATCAACAAGTATCTATTAAGTGCCCGTTATGGGCTACGCACTGAATTACACGCTGAGGATGCAAAATGTACACATAAACACAAAATATAATGAATGAAGTGATTTTGGGGTGGAGGAAAGGAGAATTAGCTGGGGAGGAAGCAGAGGGAGAAATCAAGAAAGAAAATAGTATTTGAGCTGTGCCTTAAAGGAAACTGGGGATTGTAAGAGGTAGAGGTTTGCAGAAATACATTCCACATGTTACAATCTGTACAAACTCATGCAGACGGGAAATAGGGCATCATGTATGAGGAAGAAGAAGGCCAGTCTGACTTCAACGTACAGTGTGTAAAGGGAAGTAATAGGAAATTTGGCTGTAAAGGCAAATTAGAGCTACATCGTGAAGGGTTTCAAATGCCAAAGCAAAGAATCTGATCAATGACATGATCAGATGCGTTTTAAGAATGTCACTTCGGCAACTTTGAATAATGACAGGGAGAGACCTATGGCAAAAGGACTAATCAGGAAGCTACTGCAATAAGTGATGACAGTTTGAACTAAGGGACTGGTCCTGCAAATGGAAAGAAAGAGACAAGCAAGACACACTGTGTAGGTAAAATTGACAAGATGGGCACCTGATTTAATATTGGGGGTAAAGGAGTAAAGAGTCAAGTTGGGGTAACTGAAGAATAACAGTGCCACAGCAGAGATATGCTTAATCCTATCTGAATCAGACCTGGAAGGGTCTCTTGACATAGACCCCTCTCATCATACAAAGAGGAAACTGAAGTCCAGAGAACATTCAGTAACTTGGCCACATATTCCAGCTAATCAGATATAATGTAAAAGTGTTTTATATAAGTTCTAGTGATTATCAGAGTTATTCAGTATAAGTCAACTCACCTACTCCTTGCTGAATGGCACCATCTATTGTGGGTTTAGTTTTGTCATAAGCAACCTGAATAGGAGAAAAAAAAGACAATGAACTACTAAACTACTAATTAACTACTAAAGTAAGAGAAAAATATGCATCTAAACAGAATGAAACTCCCATTCTGCAGTTTGTTTTTTGCTCAAACCTTTTACAATAAGGCTCCAGTGTTGCCATTGGAAGAAAGAACAAAAAACAAGCCAAACCAATCGCTTTCAACGGCACAATCCTCTCAGTGTTCTACATAAAAGTAAGAAAAGTTGCAGCCTAAATAAATTATTTTGATAATCACAACCAATTTAATGTATATGATAAGTAGTAATCATTTGCCCACCTGATCAAGTCAATTTCTTGTATAAAAGGAATACGCATTAATCTGATAGAAAGACGTGCATGTTGCAGCTCACTTCTGTAAAAATGCTTATCTGCAGATGAGCAGTTCTTTCTTCTGACAGGGAAAATTATTCTGTCCCAGTTTGACAAACAACTTAGTGCTACTCAAAATTAAATTAAGTCAGCCTACTTTTTTATGATGAGACATTACTAACGGATTACCAAACACAAAGCAGTGAGCCCATAAGAAGGTATTTTAAAAACCCCTCTCACTTGGTTCATTGCAATAACCTCCCCATCACTCTTCTGCCTCATCTCCCCTCATTCTAACGCATCCTCCACAAAGCAGCCAAAGCACTTCTATGACCTTCTACTCAAGAAACTTCCTATTGCCTCCCATACAGATATGAGCTCCTATGTTAAACATTTTCAGCTCTTCACAACCTGACCCCTTCCTATCATTCTAGTTTTCTTTCACATTACATTCCTGTACATACTTTCCAGTCCAGCCACAAAGGCTTCCAAGCTTTTGACTCTATGACACGACTCTCCATTACTATCTCCCATCTCCATGCCTTTGTATAGGCAAGAGCCTTCTATTCTAAAGTAACCTCATAGTGGCTTTATACGTCTTTATTTCTCTATGTATATATTACCTCCCCATTAAAATATAAGTTCCTGCAAAATCATAGACACTGAACTGGAAGGGACCTCAGGAAGGCCACCTAGCCCAATGCCTTCATTGTATAGGTGAGGAAATGAGGAAGAATAAATGAGTTGTCCAAGTCAAAAATATCAGAGGCAGAATGTGAGCCCAGGTCCTCTGAATCTACAGCCAATGCTCTTTCTCATTCCCTTGTCTTATTTATCTTTCTGCTGTTTGTGTGTGTCTACGTTTTGTTTTTAGAATTTACCATAATGCTTTGCATATACTAAGTATTCATATGTTTACTGAAATGAAGGAGATGGAGCCTCTAATTTAATAAAAGAGATAGGGGTAACTAGCATGGGCAGATGGTCACTTTATGCTTATATTTCTATTAGAAGGATTCTTACTTATCTGCAGGTTCTGATTATCTTAAAATGTCATTATGTGTATGTGCTTATGAATAATCTATTCCTTCCATTCTCCTGTCTCTACATAGTGTTTGCTATTTACGAGTATTATTTTATGGCACTCTGAGAGAGTACTAAAGTCAAATTTAAATGCTCTGAGCTGTACTTTTGCTTTTAGAAAGGTAACAATTTGCACTCCCTGGTGTTTGTAAGATTTTAAATACTCTTAGGTAGACTGTTCATAAATACAAAGTACTTTTGGTATTTCAATAGCACAATGCTATATAATAAAATGCTATGCCTTTTTCATTAAAAAAACTGTCCTATAACAACTTTTTTTCTAAGTTAATTGATGTTTCCTTCCTTCCTTCCTTCCTTCCTTCCTTCCTTCCTTCCTTCCTTCCTTCCTTCCTTCCCTCCTTCCTTCCGTCCCATCACTGTCACTCTCCTATAACTACCTCTTTTCCCATAAGGAACTTCTTCTTGTAATAAATAACTACTCAAACCTATTTCTGACAATGTACGCCTCATTCCATGACTACAGCTGAATCCTCTTCTGATGGGGACACACTTCACCACCAGCTTCAGCTGACTGTGGCCTGAAGTCATGATGTGACACTGAATTAGTCGCAGTCTAATGGCTTCTGACACATCACTGTGGTCATCCTGTGAATTGTTTTGCTTCAGCTAACTTGATTCTGCATCAATTCTCATGCCTTCCTAAATTTTTCTAGATTATTCATGTTTGTCATTTCTTGTTGTGAATATCCCATATCTCATATACCAGAATCAGCCATTCTCCCAACTGATGGACACCCATTTTCTTCCTAGATTTTTTCTACTATAAAGTGCTTCTATTAAATTTTATTTATTATTGAACCTTTGTTTCTGTCACTGATCTCCCTGAGGTATACAACAGTATCAAGTGTGAGTCAAAGATTAAGTAAATTGACTTATTTTTTACATAATTCTAAATTGTTTTCCAGAATAGTTGGACCAGATCATAGTTCAATTCTAGCTGGATCAATTCACAGTTCCACCAAAAGTATAACTGTCTTCCCACAACGTCCAAATGTTTATTGTTTTTACCTTCTACCATCTTTGTCCTAAAGTAAAATTTAAAAGGCATACAGAAGGCAAAAGAATGAGTTGACATTTGCTTTTCACATATTTGGAAGGAGAGGCTGGAGCAACATATGTATGTAAGTATGTGTATATATGTATGTATATATGTTTATATATGTATGTGTATGCGTATATGTGTGTATAAACATACATATGGATAAGTGTATATGCTAAAGTATAATAACAGGTCTTTAAGGACCAATTTCCTAAGCAATGTTGAGGAACATGGTCCTTCCTCCTCTGACTTGGATGTTGCTATCCTTGTACTTTCTGAGTCATATATATCACAGCACATTAGGGGACCTTTAAGCTTAAAAAGTATCCCCCAGATTGGACTTGGCTTTCACATAACACACACTGTAGGCTACACATTTCTTGTGGTAGCTACTGAAGCAAAAGCCTAGACAATTAGTCATGCTTTGAACTTTCAAAACAAAACAAACCCAGAATGATCTCAATACCAGATGAACTCAGACAATGCAATATGGTGCTTTCCCTACCATGTGAAAGACTTTCCTCTCAAACACAAAAAGCTTAATAACCTGTTAAATGCAAATTTTAAAATATGTATGTAACCCCCCCCTTAAAAATATGAATGTTTTCTAAGCCAAAATAACCCCTCAAAACCGGTGAAAGTCGACAGCAGAGAGCACTTAACATGTTTTCTCTCCCTAATGACCAAGACCAGTGAACATTAACCTTTGGTTTTTCTAGTGTACTCTCAAGACTAACACTAGAAGCAAATTTAGAAATTAAAATCCAGGCAGTCCTTAACTTACAGACAGGCTGTGTTTCAAAAACTCATTTTTAGGTTAGTTGTTTGGAAGTTGGAACACATCATGCCACAAATATAACGTACAAATGAGGATTAAGTAATTGGGCTAGCTCACAAAAGTCTATTTACCCAAAAATATAAGCAAATCACATTGCACATTTGTAATAAAACACAACAGAGAGCACCGATTACAAAACTGAAAAAACAGAGCTAAAACTAATTAAGACAGGCATAGCGAGTTTCCTTCTACCCAGGTGATAAAGAGTTGGCTTAGATGGAAGAGTACACCCACTGCCTATCTCTTGTGGTTGCTTCCTGTACAGAAATAACCGGCAGCCTCAATAGTGTGTGACATAGTTTCCTAACCCGAGCAACAGTTGCTTCTTCATGAAAAAAGAATTACTTCCCCAAATCGTGGTAGTGGCCCACGGCCAGAAGACAAAAATAAATCTCCCAAACTAGCCAAAGTGATTCTGTGCTACCGGCAAGAACAAATCTATTCAATGACTAGACGACATTGTCTAACGACCACTCATATGGATACAGCATTTGGTTCTTCTAACTAGGAGTGTCTTTTCCAAAAACACTAAGTAGAAAGCACTTGTGGTATTAACAATCTATTTGAACAAGTTCCAAATGGGTACCTGACTTAATTATAAAGAGTGGCATAAATAAATTAGAAGAAGATGAAAGAAATTACTTGTCAGATCCATGGGCAGAGGAAGAATTCAGGACCAAACAAGATATAGAGACATCAAATAAACAATTCTGATTATACAAAATTATTATTTTTTTTTGCATAAGCAACACCAATGTAGCCAGATTCAGAAGAGAAGCAGGAAACTGAGAACAAATCTCTCTGGAGCAATTTTCTCTGGTAAAGATCTCATTGCTAATATATACATCTATGTATATGTAGATGTATATATAAAGACATTTATGAGAATAAGAGCCATTCTAACTGATAAATGCTCAAGATGTCAAAGCTATTAATAGGCATGTAAAAATTTTTCTAAATCACTAAATAATTAAAGACATACAAGTTAAAACAACCCCAAGGTATCACTTCACACCCATCAGATGGGTTAAGTTCACAAAAAAAAAAAAAAAAAAGAAAAGGAAAATGACAGATGTTGGAGAGGTGGTGGAAAAATAAGTTTTTTAATGAACTGCTGGTGGCACTGTGAATAAATCAAACCACTCTGGAAGGTAATTTGGAGTTATGCTCCCAAATCTACTAAACTGTCATACCCTTTTTGGCCAAGTGATACTATGTCTAGGCCTATACCCCAAAGAAATTAAAGAAAGAGGAAAAAAGGATCTATACGTACAAAAATATCCATAGTAGCTCTTTTCCTGGTGGCACAGAACTGGAAACTGAAGGAGCAGACCAACTACTGGGGAATGACTGAACAGCTGCAGTATGTGAATGTGATGGAATAATTATTGCACTCTAAGAAAGAATTAATGGGGGTAGCTTCAGAAGAGCCCGGGAAGAACTGGATGAAATGATGTAAAATGAGCAGAAGTGGGGCAACAATGTATATGGTAACAACAATATTGCAAAGACAAACAACTCTGAAAGACTAAGAAACTCGGACTCAACAACTCAGCAACTAGCTCCATTTACAAAGGACTCACAATGAGCAAGATGGCGTACACCTCCAGCAGAGAAGTGACGGACGCCCAGCGTAGATCTGGAAATGGTTAATCCAGAAACTGATTTCGCTTGACTATAAACATTTGCAATAGGTTGTGTTATTCTGCCTTTCTCAATGTAGAAGTGGAAGTGAGAGAGAGAGAATTCAGAGCTGAAAATAAAAAGGAATTTTAAAAATGTATTTGAACCATTATCTACTTCAACTCATTTAGAAAAGTGCCGTACCTGAAGCCAATGTGTATATGGTTCAGCATACTTTCTAAGTTGTGAGATGCCTTCCTCCAGGGGGCTTCTCGGCTCCTCCACATATTTGGACTCAAAGTTCGGAATCGAGTAGAGCGAAAGCTGTAAGTATAAAAGAAAATTAGACAAAGTTAGGAGACAACTCTTTATTAAAAATTTCTAAAATTACATCATAAATGCTCTATCAAAGTTACAGATTTATCTCTATTCATAAAGCATATAAACTTTCAGTTAAAAACACAGCAAAAAATTACCATATCATTGCTTTTCTTTGCAGACCTCTTCCTTCCTACAGAACATTCATTGTCTGAGCCACTTAATTCAATAGTGAAAAGAGCACTGGATCTGTAGTCATGGGACTTCATTTCAAATCCAAACACGGCCACTTGCCCTGTCATAATCTCTCTGGGCCTTAATTTCTACATCTGTAAAGTGGGAATTATAACACTTACACTATACCTATCTCTTAGGATTACAGCCAAGTGCTTTTGTAAATCTTAAAAAACTATGTTAATAAGTTAATGTTAATTTTTAGCTGAAATGACCCTGGTTTTTTAAATAAATTAACATGTAAAATAACTACATCTTTGTAGCACTCTGCAATAATTAACAGTAAGTGGAAATGTTTAAAATAACTACTATGCTAAGCACACATTAATTTTCATTATCAAAAATGAGATTATCCATGAAAATCTCAATCAAATATCTTCCTCAGGAGGGGGATATTAACCCTGAAAACAAACTAGAGGGCATTTTCTGGAAGTTTCTAAGACTCCTTGGAGGCCAAGTATAACAATTCATTATTGGGATTTCATCCCCCCACACCTTATCCGGATACATCAGATTTGGGGGAAGGGTAATAAAAACAGCAGCAGCTAGGAAGGGATCCGCCACCCAACTGAAGATCCGGAGTGAGGGCTTTGGCAGAAGGCCAGCTCTCTACTTCAGTTTTAGCACATGCTTGTTTAAAAAGACACACTCGTTAGCTCCTTCAGACACTGAGGAATGTGACTTATAGACTTCTTATTTCTTCTGCCAAAGTAAACTAGTGGTTGAACCTATTGAAAGAGACATTCCACACTAGGTTCCCATTTCTCATCCTTCATTTCACAAATCATTAAAAACATATCCTTCACATAGAAAGTACTTCAGCAGAAATCTGAATCATAGGAAGGATCTCAGAGAAAACCTGGTTTAACAAAACTGGAAAAACTACTCTTAAGGTTTTCAAAAAGAGGAAAAATTATATTTTTGTTTTTTTTTTTAAATTAAAAATCTTTTAAAACAATAGGAGTGTTAATCTGTTAAAAATTCAAGTAAACAAATATCAAGTCCCTGCAATGTGCCAGGACTAAGTAAATCAATGTAGATTTCTCATCCAATCAATATCTATTCAATCAATTGTAACCTTTTCAAACTGTGCAATTATGAAGGATTCACCTTAAGTGCTAGGTCAGTTTATACTTTGTGGGTGCCTCTGACTGGCTCACTCCCTTTTCCAGGCACACACTTCCTTTAGGATAATTCTTCCCTCTGCTTCTTGAACGTAGGCCTTTGTTGGAAACATTATAGCCTGCTTCTGCCTTTTTATTAGATCTCTCCCGTGATCTCTGTGTCACCCAACTCTGTGGTCCCTTAGAGATGTGATGTTCACAAGATCTTTAACCAAACACTACAGGAAGAGCGAAATGAACCACACTGGAGGGAGTTGTTTTGTAATTTTTTTAAAAAAAGCTGACTTGTGTATTGAGGAGCAGGTTTGGATGGCTGGAGGTGAAAACTGCTCTCTTCCTGCTCAGTTCTGGGCCCAATTCACAGTCCATCTGAAGTGACTGCCTCTGACATATGAATTGATGTATTACTTCAGTGGACTTGACATCCAACTGCCACAATCTAGACATGCCATTCATTTTCATTCAGTGTATGGATCAATAAATAGTCTCCTTGCTTTTCCGTAATAATGGATTTCACTGAAGAGGCTCTATAATATTCAAAGACTTGATGTAATCAGCACAATATCAGCTGCAATGAACAGGTGGAAAATTTCCTTCCATTTAGACCCCACGTAGGACATCCTCCTCAGTGGTGGTGAACCTTAGGCAAATCTATCACTGTTTAATCCATAGCTTATTATTAATAATCATCTAAGAGTTATCTCTTTGCAAACATCAAGGAATCTTGATATGGTCTAGGCATAAACATGATAAACTCATAGTTGGGGGAAAGAATTTTAAGGCTACATCCTGTTCTATTGAGTCAAATGTATTTTTGTATCAACAGATAAGAAAGACATTTATATCTTGTATTCACTACACCTTTCAATCAACTGTGTGACTACAAAGATGTGGTCAACAATGGAAAATCACTTATCATATTTTCATCAAAGATACCTCGTTATAATAGAGACTCCTCTCTTAAAGATAATGGATGCTGATGTCCTTTCAACTACCTTTTTTTAGTGTAATAACAGAATATGTGACTTCTCCAGTAATTCTGATTTCTTCTTTTCCAAGATATATTGTAAATTGATCCCTCAAGATCCCCTGCAGGATGGCTGACTCCATTCCTCAGTCTGTGCTAAACAAAGAAGCAAAATTTCTTTGCTTCAAAACAAAGAAAACAAAGTTTGGGAGATGGAATAAACCAAGTAAAGAGAGGCAGTTTGGCACTCAGCATAGAGGACAGAGAGCTAGCTGGCTGATCTGGAAGCCAGATTTGAGTTCTGCCTTTGGTTTTACAACATTGGACAAGTCTCTCTTTCTAGGCAATTGTCCAAAACTATAAACTGCAGAGAAGGTGCTAATCTGCATGGGTAGAGGGAGTTTCTTCTCCAGAAGTTCCCTACAAATGTGGCAGTTTCAAGTCACTGATGATGAATGTGGATTACAGAAATATTCACCAATTCATTCTATTTTACATCTATCTGCCTTGCCAACTTTATCTCTAACAAATTGTCTTGGGACGATAACTCTTAGTTTAGTCTTCTACAAGTTTCGGCAGGTTTATTTTCGTCTCTGTAGTTTTTTGGTTTCTTACAGTGCTTCTACATTCCATTTCTTCTCTATACTGTTTTACAAAATAAGTTTGTGTTCCATATTAGAGTTGCTTTTCACTGCCATGCCTTTCTTCTTGGCAAAAAGATCAAGTGCGTGCTGGCCAAGGTGATTTCTGGACTCATTTGGCCTTCTTGCTGCAGTCGTTGCTTTACTCTCATTAAACTTTTGCAGGAAAGAGTGATAATTAAGTCACTCTTTTTGCTTTTTTCCAGTTCCCATTAAAAAAAAAAATCAATGACTTGCCTGGCTACTTTGGCTTAAAGCTGTTTCAACCCTATGAATTAGTTTTTTCCTCTCTTTTCTTTCTTCTAATTTGTTTTTGATTTTTGGCCTTTGCTATAATAAGTGTAAGATCTGACTGTACACGGAAAGTAGATTTTAAAATTAATTTTACTTGAATAACCAACAGTGTTTGAAATGCCCACTATCCTTTCTCTTCTGGAAGAAAATGTTTGACATACAGAGCAAAGGGATTTCTAAGTGTTCCTCAAGCTTCTGGCCTTTTTTAAACCTAAATCACTGCTACTTACCTTCATGTTGATATCCAGAGTATTTAAATATGTGATGACTTCTTACAGAAGACCTTGTCAAGCTTCTCCCCTTACCCTCCTTCTTCTTGATCTGCACCCCATTCTATGAGACCCTCCCTTATCCTATTCCCCTGAAGACTTTTACACCCCTCTAGATGTATGTTATTCTGTCTTTAACCCAGCTCTGATTAGAAGAGGGTTCTAGCACTGCTAGCTCTCCACTGTAACAGTTCTTCCATTCATGCCCTGTCAGTATGAGATAATTGCTCCATTTTACTCTCCCTACCCAATTTTCTTCTTTAGGATTACCCTATCATACTCAACTTCAAGCCTTCTAGCTATCTATGCTCTTTCAAACGACTAGGTCTATTTCCAAAGATGATCAGGGAAAAAAAGAAAAGAACCTATATGTTTGAGAATGTTTACAGCAGCTCTCTTTGTGGTGACAAAGAACTGGAAATTGCAGGGATGCCCATCCACTGGGGAAGGGCTGAACCAGTTGTGATATATGGTTGTGTTGGAATACTACTGAGATATAAGAAGTGATGAGCTGGTGAATTTTAGAAAAACGTGGGACGACTTGTATGAAATAAGGAAGAGTGCAATGGGCAGAACCGAGAGAACACTGTATATAGCAACAGCAAAATACTGTTTTAAGAACGTCCATTACAGACACCCAAATTAACCATAAAGGATACATGAAGAAAGATGCCATCTGCATCCAGAGAAAGAGCTGATAAATAAGAGTATGTATCAAGTAATTTACACACACACCCCTATATATGTCCGATGGTGGCCATCTCTAGGGCAGAGGAGGGAGGGAAGAAAGAAAAGAAAATGATAATTTTGTTGCATGTTTGAAAGGAACAGCGAGTTGTGCACAGCAGATTTGTAGTTTCATGTAAACCTCTTTTTATTGTACTGTGTTATGGAATTTATTGTTTCATTCCATAAAATTAAAAATAAAATTGAAAAAAATAGCAGATATTTTTCCATATAAGAAGTAAACAGTCTGACCTTATTAAATCCCTTATAATTGGTCTTTCACGTTTACCTTCTTAGGTTTTTCCTGATTCTTGTAGGTTAAATTTTCCATTTAGTTTTGGTCTTTTCCTCATAAATCCCTGAAAGTTCTTTAATTCGTTAAATATCCATTTTCCCCCATGCAGAACTACACTCAGCTTTGCTGGGGTAAGTTATACTTTTTTATTTGAATTTTTAAAAATATTTTATTCATTCTGAAATTAAATTCATAAAGGAAAAAAGAACACAACAGGGCACAACATAAAAAGACTCAAAATTTCCATTTCACACTGTTTATTTTTTTTTAAACTATATAATAAGCACTACACATCACATTCAAAGCTACCTCACTTTTTTGTGCTTCCTTCTAAGTTTATTTTTTGTTCTCTGCTATGCACTTTCTATTCTTTTCCTCCTTCCCTCCCCACCCTGCCCTAGAGAAGGCTACCATTAAACAAAAATGTGTATATACATATATGTAAAAACATCCTATACATATTTCTATTTATCAATTCTTTCTCTGGATGTGGATAGCATCTTCTTTCACAGTTTCTTTGTAATCGATTTAAGTATTTATAATACTGAAAATGACTTAGTCGTTCAAAGCCGCTCTTAGAAGAATATTGCTGCTACTAGATACAACACTCTTCGGTACACCAGTGTGATGGAATACTACAGAAGAAATGCTGTGAGAAAGGGTGAGCTGGTCGATTTTAGAAATACGTGAAACAACGAAGAGTGAAAAGTGCAGAACCAAGAGAATCTGCAACAGTCCATATACATCTTCCCAGTTTTCCTGAAACTTCTCACGGTACATTAGTATTCCATCACGATCAGTGCCAGAGCTTGTTCAGCTATTCCCTAATTGATAGCTATCCCTTCGATTCCAGTTTTTTTTTGCCACAGCCGTTATTCTTGGTTGTAAACTCGGCTCCTTCGCTCTTTGGTCTTCCAACGCGGAAGCTGCTAAATCTTGTCTCATCCTGACTGTGCAGCTCCACGGTATCTAAACTGCTTCGAGGTGTTCAGCTACAATGTTGCTGTGAATCTTCATCTCGGCATCTCCTTCAGGTGGTGATCAGAGGATTCTAAAATTTCTATTGTACCCTCCAGGAGAGTTTTCCTTAATGATGTCTTGAAGGATGGTGTCTAGACTCTTCTTTCAATCACTCCCTTTGAGGCAGTCCAATCACTTTTATATTGTCTTTCCCTTATCTCATTTCCAGGTCAGTTGTTTTTCTAATGAGATGTTTCACATTCTCTTTTATTTTTTCGTTCTTCTGATTTAGTTTTATTATTTCTTGGTGTCTTAACCCTAAATTACTTTGTATGAATGTAAAAGGTTCAAAGCTAAATTCGTAAAACATGCACAGCAAGTAGGTACAGATTTACATGGAGATCTTTGGTTAGAACTTTAAAAAAGATCTCCATGTAAAAGTTCAAAATTTTAAAAAGCAGGCATTTATTTAATGCTTTTAAAATTTTTAGTCAAACATTTTCAAGTGAGGAAAATATAAGACACATGCCCTCAAAGCACTGATGTTCACAAATGTAAATATTAAAGTCAAGTTTATGTCAGCTTTAATGTGCACACAACAAAGAATGAAGCTTTCTCGTGTGTTATCTGTTTATACATTGTATTGACAAGAAGAATTTAAGAATTCAATGACAGCAAGATCTTTGTATATCCAGTTACTACCACACACACACAGAGCACGCACTGAATAAATGCAAACTTAAAATATAGACATCAGCAGTGGCACTTAAAAACATTTCCAGTTTGTGTTAATTTATCATTAATCCCTCCTCATTTACAATTGGATCCACTGCAGCTTTGTGCTGCTCATCAGTAATCTTTTTAAGTATATTCATTGACTCCCTATCACACCCCTCATAGCATCTCTCCAAATCACTTTGAAGTGTGTGAGCTCACCAACAATCTACTCTGGTTGGGTGTTTTTCCTACAGTTTCTAAAGGAAACAAATCACTTTGGTTTTCATAAAGACAGTAAAAATAAAAGATGTGAAATCCCAAAACCACAAATGAGTTGAGCAGGTTAAGCAGTTACCAGGAGAGCAAGGCAAGAATACCTATTTCCTATGCCTTCCAGGGTGTGTGTGCCTCCATCATTGTCGAAGAAGACCACGCCATCAGAGAAATGATGACATGACTTGCACTTGACTTTGTTTTGAGTGAGGGAGGACTGTGCCCGTCACCAGCCTCACTTCCCCTCCAGAACCATCTGAATCCAGTGACCAGATATTCATCAGGATGACTGGAGATGACCCAGAATGAGGCACTTGGGATTAAGTGACTTGCCCAAGGTCACACAGCTAGTGAGTGCCAAGTGTCTGAGGTGAGATTTGAACTCAGGTCCTCTAGACTCCTGCACTGGTGCTCTCTCCACTGCACCACCTAGCTGCCCATGCCTTCTAGTACTTGTTTTATAGATACCCTACATTACTAAAACAGAAAATAAATACAATAAGGAAGTTGTGCATTACCTCATCAATTCTGACTGAACATTTTTCCCTTTTCTCCTTTTTATGAGATGCATAAACCTTGAAGGAGAGAAGACTCAGGCTGGCAGAACCTGCTGAACACTGAATTACCTGAAAAATAGAAAGAGTTGTACACTTTAATTTATGATTCACAGGTAAACTCATCAGGAGCCTCATTCATTAGGAAGTAACCTTTAAGCAAGAGTTATATTCCTAAAATCATTAAGTAAATATAATTACAACTTTATATTTCAGAGATGCTTTAAACTTCATTTTTGATTAATCTTCAATGGACAATCAATCCTAAACTTTACTTTATCTAACCAGCCTAATAAATAATAACCAATTTTAAAATTTAAGACTTATCTTTTTATATTTCCTAATAAACTCTCACCCTTTTTCCTCCCAGTTTTCCATAAAAAGGAATAAAGAGAAAAAACTTTCAACAAAACTAACCTACATAGGCAGTAACTTAAAGCACCATTTAATATGATTAACATTTTTCAGTTCTTTTTCTTCTATTTTAACATATCCCAAACTTGTTCTCAGTTCTAACACTACTTCACTATGGGAGCTTTTAAAGCTGTGTTTGTGAGTGATATAGGATGAAGTAGAAGGATAATTGTTTCTCAATTTCCTTACTTGTAAAATGGGGATAATGGCAGTTCATTTTCCAAATGGGGTTAGAGACTCAGAAATTAGATGACTCTCTCACTAAAGTGCCCTAAACTAGCACGAAAACTAGAACTCATGTTTCCTGCCTCCAGCTCCTGAACTCTACACCACAATGTCTATCCTAAATCTCGTTACCTTCTTCTTTCCTTTTGACTGCTTTGGGGAGCTCTCTAACTAAATTATTACATTAAGAATATAAGTCTGTCACCTATGGCTAAAGGGCTATGAAAATGTGCATATCCTTTGATGCAGCAATACCACTACTAGGTCTATGTCTCAAAGAGATTACAAAAAAGTAAAAAGGACCTACATGTGCAAAAATATTTCAAGAAGCTCTTTTTGTGGTGGCAAAGAATTAGAAATTGAGGGAATGCCCATCAGTTGGGAAATGACTGAACAAGTTGTGGTATATGAATGAATGAATGAATATAGAATACTATTTTGCTATAAGAAATGATGAGCAGGCAGATTTCAGAAAAATGCAGAAAGACTTATATGAACTGATGCTAAGTGAAAGGAACAGAAGTAGGAGAACCTTGTACACAGTAACAGCAACACTGTGAGATGACCAACTTTGACAGACTTTTCTTTTCAGTGGTACAATGATCTAAGACAATTCCAAAAGATTCAAAATGGAAAATGCTATTCACATTCAGAGAAAGAACTATGGAATCTCTGAATGCAGATCAAAGCATTTTCTCTTCTTCTTTTGCAGCATGCCTAATGTGGAAATGTTCAATATGTGTATTAATATAGAGCCTACATCACATTGCATGCGTGAGAAAAAACTTTGGAACTCAAAATCTTATAAAAATGAATGCTGGAAACTATCTTTACATGTAATTAAAAAAAATACTATTAAGTGGGGGGGAAGTATATAGTATTTAACTCCTAAAAGTTATGTCAGGAACAAAGTGATTGACCTATACGAAATTATTGCCCTCACAACAGTAATACCACTAAATCTCATGATTTTTGAAAGAGGTGTTAATAATGATATTTCCTTTATAAAATTGTTCATATTGTTTGTTATAAGATGAGTATTAATTATGTAACATAACAAACTAGACGTAACCAAGGTAAAACTGTAAAAAAAAATTTAAGAAAAGTAACAATAAATGAAGTGTTGAGGAATTCATTCAGTCAATAGGATAGTATTTTATAGGGCTGATGAACTACAGTCAGAATGAACGTTGTATTTCATTTTTACATCTTAAAAAAAGCTCTTAATTCCCTCAAGGCACTTACAGGACGCAGATATAAATGCATCTATATATGTATGCATATGTAACATATACACTCTAATATATTATGTAGATTTTGGAGAAAGTAAATAAGATAAATTATTTTCCCAAAGTCACACAGATAACTAGTTACTCCACCCAGAACACTTTCCATTGGGCCATGTAGCCTCACGATCAAAGCTGTCATTTTGAAATGGTATTTTTCTGTAACTGAACTTGGAAATATCTTGAGTTTTTTTAAATGACAAATACACAAATGTTATTGCTAATTGCACCACTATGCAGATAAGCGCTTCAGTGAAGCTGACAGCGACTCCTCCATGCCCGCCCACCCTGCCTGACTCTTGTCAGTAAACCCATCGTTTTGTTGTCTTGTTGACTTCCTCTTTAGCACATGGGTGGTCCAGGGGTGATCCCTGATATTTGCGACATCACCAGCTCATTTTCTTTCATGCATTTACATCTGGAAAGGACTTCTCAAGAGGTCAGGCCTCTCGTTTTACAAATGAGACAATGGGCTCAGAAGACTAGGAGACTTTCTCCACAATTTTGCCAAGAAGGCTGTTATCCCTTCAACTTTCTTTTTCTAAAAAAACAAAGCAATAAACCAAAAGAGGCTCTGGGAAATCCGAGGCTTTCCTGAAATGTTTTTCCTTGTTGCGTTTTTTGGGTGTGTGTGTGTGTGTGTGTGTTCGTTCAGGTTACATATTGGGGAAAATGGCTGTAGTACAATTAAAAGATTAAAGATTATGGTTGTAAAACTCACCTGTGAAATATGTGAACATGAACTTAATTTTCTTTTGAAATTCAGTAAAAACTTCTTGCTAGCTATTCATTTTAAACCAACATTCATATAAATGAGTAACTCAAATTATTGCTACATACTGTGTTATTTTTATGAGACTTACCTGACAATACCTGAAGCACTTTTACTTGGAGTACTTCCAAAAATAATAAAAATGTGATCATGGGTGTATGAATTACAGTTTATAAATTACTGCCTTTAAAGTCATGTCCAGGGTCATAAAGGGTTGCAAATATAATAATCTATGAAGTAGACCCTGTAGGATGGTATACTTTTGTAGGGTAGTATACCATCACATTCAATATTTATGGTTCAAGAATGTTAGCGATAGTCTTTAAAAAACTGTCTGAACATGTATTTGATAAAGTATACTCAATAGTCAGAATTTATAACACGTAATATTGTTAACTGAGGACAGTTACAGAGTGCTGGGCCTAGAGTCTGGAAGACTCACATTCCTAAGTTGAAAACTGGCCTCAGAGACTTACTAATGTGACCCTGGACAAGTCACTTAACCTTGCTTGTCTCAGTTTCCTCATCTATAAAATGAGCTAGAGAAAAAAAAGACAAATACTCCAGTATCTCTGCCAAGAAAATCCCCTATGGGGTTATGAAGAGTCGGACATGACTGAACAAAACGACTGAACGATGAACTGTCAGCTACCTGCTTAATTCCCTAATTTTAACTAACGTTACAGACTGTGCATATAAAAGAACTAAAAGATGAATTCCTACCTAACCCAACACACACAAAGAATGGAGTGAAAGCTGTTTCATTGCTTCAGAATACCAGGCATAACTTTTTAAAACAATAAAATGGTATACAGTTTATGTTAACACAAATACATAGAAAATGTTTTTAAATGAAAATAAACCATGCAGTAGACAACCTAAGTTCTGGCTAGTATCAATGTCATTGCCAATAACCAATTCAATCTTCATATTAGACAGAAAGATCTGATTTTGTCAAGAAGAGAACATCTGAATATTATCTAGTTTGGAAAAGACATGACATGGCCAGAAATGCTGAAACGACTTGTGTGTTCTCCCTCTGCGTTACCATGCTTGGTGCTCCCACGCATTCAGTGAGCATCCCTAACTTGGAGGGAATGTGCAAAAAAATAAAAAAGAAACTCAAAACTGTTCCACGATACTGAGGGTAGTCAGGTAAAGGTATCACCAGAGTGGATATTTTTCACTCAGCCAACTCTGACAAAATTTATAGCCTAGCATGCTTTTATAACTTCCACGGTTCACTTGAAAGGAAATGGTAAGACAATGGAACAAGCTTGGTGCCCCAGTTTCTGTCATCGGCTACTATGCTACGGGACAGAAAGGTAGGGAGAAGGAAAAAAATGTTGCCTCTTAATCTGTTCAACATTTTCTGCATATCTGTGCAAAGATCTGGCTTCCTATTTTAAAATGATAAAGACAGAGCTATTCCTTTACAGTAACAATAGTTAAGTGAAGTTATCTGTGTGCTACTACAACTTATGAAAAAGAAATTCCAACCTAGAAAATATTCAGGATTTATGGTTCAGAGAAACCTCAGAAAAAGAAGGTAGATTGGGTCTTATTTCCTATATTTCTGTCCCAAAACATACTGAATAAAAACAATACTATGATTCCTTTTTTCAGGTCTTGTGTCTCTCAGGATCAGCTGAACTGTAAAAGCTGGTCCAGCTTTTTCCCTAGGGTAAAGTGGGTGGGGGTCAGCCAGACATCTTATTTAAAAGTATACTTCATTATAAAAAAGGAAGAGATGTTAATAAGGAACATTTCCTTTATAAAACTGTTCATATTGTTTTTTTAATAACATGAGCATTATGTAATATAAGATAACAAACTAGGCTTAACCAAGATAAAATTGTAAACACAATTTAAGAAAACTAAGAAGGAATGAAAAATGTTGTGGGATTCAGTCAACAGGATTTTATTTTACAGGCCTGATTTTGTAGTTTAAAATTTTTTTTCTTATGATTATAAACTTGAGAAACTTCAATACATAAAATTTCCTTATCAAATCGAAAAGGATAACTGCATGTAGCATAAATCTATAGGCTTTTTTTCTCTTAGGCATATATTAAATTTAACATAGAAGTTTCAACTTTATCCTGCTTGTTGGTCTCCCCGTCTAAACATGATTCTGCTATTCTGTGTATTTTTGAACTGTTTCACCAACAATCTTCTATCCAAAATTTCTTCCACTGTTACTGTCACTACCCTTTCAATCTGTCATCACATAAAAATTTTCAGTTGTATAAAAAAATGGCAGGCGAACCAAACAAAGCAATGCATCGTCCAGGTCTGAGAACACATGCCCCATCCGACACCTCTAGCTATCCCTCCTCTGCCAAGAAGTAGGCAGAATACCACCGTCAGCTTTGTGGAGCCATGGCTGGTCAAGGCATCTATTTCATAACTGTGCTCTCGAGCTCATTTTACTGAACCTTTCCTTACATTTCTTTGACATCACTGCTCCTTCTCCTCTTTAGTTCTCATGACAAAGTTCTGTCCTATCTGTTCTTCTGTCTGATTCCAGGTCACTCCCACTAACTGTGGGTATCCCTCCAATACTACCCCACGTCTTCTTTTTCTCCCTCTATCCTACCTCTGCTGATGCTGCCATGGGTTCAATTATCCTTTTTATGTAGATGATTCTCAGATTCATATATATAGACCTAACCTCTCCTAAACTCCAGTCTCATCTTCTGGACTTCTTGAACTGCGTATCTTGTAGACATCTTAAACTCAACATGTCCAAAACGGAACGTATCACCTCGCCTCACCTTTACTTCCAAACTTTTCTACTGCGGTCACGGGCAGCACCAACTTCCCACTCAACTTCTGTAAATCTCAGGCCTCACTCTCATTCACCCCACAAATCTACTGGTTGCCGAATTTTGTCATTTCTGCCTTCCTATCTTTTGTATGCAACCTCTTCTTTCCCTCATGCAGTCAGTTCCCAGGTGCAGGCCTTGTCACTTCAGGTCTGGGCTACTCCAACAACCTTTTCTCCACCTCAAGTCTGACTCCTCTCAGATCCATCCTCCTCTCATGACAGTGATTTTGCTAAAGCACAGGGCAGACCAAGTCACCTTCCCACACAGTAAAAGTAAATTATTGCCAGCTGACATATTTCTTTCACAATGTCCCAGTCACTGCATAAATTATCCTCTTGGTCCTGTGTGACCCTAGGCAAGTCAGCTGACTCTGTCTGCCTCTGTTCCTCATAGAGTTGCCCATGACTGAGAATGAACCAAACATGAACAAGCACTATCTATGCTATTGAAGTCTGTCTTTATTTCTGTAAAGAGTGTTCTATAGTTTTATTCATTTATTTCATGTGTCTTAGAAGGTGCAGTACCAGATTATTCATTCTAGTTATTCACAAAGCATTCTTTTCTATCTCTTCCTGCTACAGACCGATCCCCACAATACTCGAAATTTTTGCTATTGCTTTTTGGTTCATCCAAAGAGGCGGCCAGATCAGAAAGTCAAGTTTTGGTGTTCCTGATTCAGGTTAATGTGTACACAAGGCTATTAAAATTCCTTGTCGAAATGCACACATCAGCAGTGTGGAATTCAGAATCGGATTCTTCCCATCCATTATTTTGTGCTCATCTTCTGAAAAAAGCCTTTCCCTCGCTTCCTTCACCTTAGTGCCTTTTATCTTTAGGTCATCTCCAATTTGTCCTCTGTAACTTGACATACATTCTCAGAAGGGGCAGCTAGGTGGTGCAGTGGATAGAGTATCGGGGCTGGAATCCACAAGACCCAAGTTCACAAGGGGGCAGATACTGACTAGCTGTGCGACCCCAGACAAATGACTGAACCCTGTTTGCCTCAGTTTCCTCATCTGTAAAATGAGCTGGGGAAGGAAATGGCAAACCACTTTATCAAATGGGGTCACAAAGCGTTGGCTACCACTGAAATAACTGTATAACAATGATGCATTCTCAAAAAGCACTGCACTATGCAAAACTGTGCAATTAAAAACCACAGGGCTTATGGGGGGAACAAGAGTTAGGGTCACAGTGCTCAGAAATCTTGTCAGTAACATTAAAAAAAATAGGAACATAATAAACAGCAGAAGTTGTGTAAACATCAAATGGTTCAATGTAAATGCTACAATAAATAGAGGCAGTGTCCACAGCTTCAGGCTGTTCACCGCAAGGGCTAAGGCTTGGCCTGCATCCCATTTCCCCATGACCTGGGTTGGCAAAAGTTTCGAATATGCTGGGCAGGCTGCACTTAAACCAGGGAAACCATGTTGGTCAGAAGGGGGCCGAAACTTCCTGTGCCCACAGCCCCTACTGTACCAGGAGATATATATAAAATATATATGGCTTTTTTACCTTGACAAAGACCTGAAATTTGCTTGTGTAAGTGAGCATCAGAATGGTTGCAGTTTATGAGTTACTGTGAAGTGTAATTTTATGTATTCTCACTATTTCTTGTGGAAGAAATCATGAATGTGCAAACATGAAATTTGAGTGATATTGTGTTTCAAAATATTTGTTATAGCATAAGAGACCATATGTACTGGCTTGCACTAAGTTGTTTGGAAGCTGACTACCCCACCAGACCTTAGCTTAAAAAATGCCAAGGTCTCCTACTGCACCCTGGGCCACTGAACTCCCATGACTCTGCAGCAGTAAGTGAGGATGAAGACTTTGCACAGCCTGCCTCACTTAAATCCCATTCACTTATGAATCAATACATCTCCAACCTCAAGTCACTGATCTTGTAGAACTAGAAGGAAAGAACTACTGAGAAGAGACTGGAGTATGCATTGCCTCCAGAGAGTAAAGTGCCTTGCTCAAAGCTGTATAAACTAGTAAATAGGAAAGCCGAGACTTGAATCCATATATAACTCAAATCCAGGCTATTTCCCATTATAACACATTAATTAATAATGAAAGATAATTTTAAGCAACTTTACTATTAGTAGAACTGCAGATATAATTGTGGTCCCTAAACTGACCGCTGTCATACTTTTCCCTTTTTACATGGCATATTTATGTTTCCCTTTCTTGAACACTTAAGAGCTATATCACACAAATTTTTATTGTAATTATATTGCTTTGTGTAATTCTTTCTTTCATGTGTACTGTTTTTTTGTCCCTAATGAGACTGTACTGATGGGGTGCTGGGACCTGAACTCCAAAAGGCAAAGCCCATGCCTCTGGCAGCACCTCTAATCCCAGCAAGGCCCCTGTGAGAAAATTCTCTCCTTGTTACAAGCACATACAAACTTGACCCTGTAATTTCTCAGATAAAGTTATCAGCACAGGCATAGGGGATGCCTGCCCAAGGCCGATGCTCTGGCATCCCTTCTATCTTGTCCCAACCAACCAAGCTGTCTCTATTGACTCCCAGAGTTTTCCCATCCATTCCAGCAGCCTCGCTCCCAAAATACTAGTATACACTGACCACTCCCTAATCCCACCCCCATTACCTGGCAGTCTTTTCCTGGTCCCTTTTCCATACAAGCTTTAGCATCAATCCTGTTAGGCTGCAGGTTTCCTTGCAACTTTGCCCAGTTTGCTAAAGAGTTACAATAAATTTTGCCACTTGACTAAGACGACTTGAGCGTGTGGATTCATTCCAGGCAATTCTGTCTCGTACCCTTCTGACATTCTGGTGTTCCTAGAGCCCCGAACCATGTCACTGTGACTTTACATATGTGAGTACTGTCCTCATCAGTACAGGTTTCAACCTTGCATAACTTCTTAACGTGTACAATTTTTCTCTACATTTTTTTCTAAGTTTTCCATAAAGGACTTCCCGAGCATGATGAAAGTCGTTCTCCAGCTCCATTTTCAGTCATGCACATCTACTTTTCATCAACATATGACTTATGTAGCTCATTTGAATTTTAAGATATTTTCAAGTAGGGATCCTTTCACTCACTGTAACTACATTCCCTAGTACCTAACACGGCATCTGGATCAAAAGCATTTGCCAAATACTTGTTGAGTTCATACTACCTGTCACTTGTAAATTGTTGGTAATATGGTACAGCCTATTAGGAGAAATGACTATTATGCTATTATAACCCAATTATTAATTTGTGTTTTGGGATATTCTTCTAATTTGCTTAGAATCTCAGCTACTGTTAAAGTCAGTCCGTTTTTGAAGTCTGTGGCTGGTTTCTGAGATCACATGAGGGTCAATCTTGGGTGGGACCCCACCCAACCAGTTTAATTTCTGTAAAAACAAAATACATCTGGGCAAGCACCCTTACCCTGAGGGAAGGAACCCCACCCCCACTCCTTGGTCCCTTTCTATTACAGCAAAAGTTCCCAAACTTATTTGGCCTACCGCTCCCTTTTCATAAAAAAAATTACTCAGAGCTCCACTGGAAATCTACTTTCTTTAACCCTTTAACAGTTGCAAAAAATATAAAAAATTTTAAAATGACACATCTTAAATTTAATAATTTATTATAAATTTGTGAGTTTTCCCTAAATTTAAGTTTTTATGATGAATATTGCATCATGTAACCAGAGTGTCATAATGTAGGCAAATCATTACACACACATAAAAACGCACACATATAACTTGCATTTTGTGTGTTTATTTAGAAAACAAGGTAATTACGATGACTTTAACTCTGTTACACAACAGATGAAAGGTGTGTGAAAGGATCTTCCGTTTTATTCACCATCCCCCAATGGCACTGGAGGCTGGTACACCCCCTTCCTCCCACCCCAATCATTCCAGCGCCCCAGGGAGCAATACTGCCCACTTTGGGAACCTCTGCATTAGAGTATAGGGTGACCCACTACCTTCCTTACTTGACACGCAGTTAAGAGCTGACCCAATGCTTCTGAACTGGAAAATCTTCTCTCTATCAAGAACTAATCATCAGTCAAGAAGCATTTAAGATGCTTACTATGTGCCAGGTCAGCACAGAATGACTCCCCATCTGGAGCGATCCGGCAGTAACTTGATCAAAGTGTCTTGATAAGGAAGTGAAGGAAATTAAATAATTTGTCTAAGTTTTACCTGGAGTTTTTGAGTGTGTGAATAAAAAAAAAATTAGCCAGACGTTTTAAGAAAAAGCCTCTTTATCTAAAGAAGTTTTGTGGAATTTGGAGGTTTCTTATCTTCAGTCAGAAGTGACATCATATGACTAATTATTGGGATTTTCCTAATTTTTTCACAGTCTTTTGTTTAAAAAAAAAAACAAAAAACTCTAACAGTGCTGGTTGATTAAGAGTTTTTTTAGCTTGAGCTCCTTGTACATGAGCCATTGGAAAAACAAAATTTTATATTAAGGGCTTATTACAGTTTTAATGGTGGCACTTAAAATTCAAATTTTCATGTCTAAGAGTATAAATTACAACACCAATAATCTGTATAAATGATAAATTTACTTGAGAAAGAAATGCCAGCAATAATAGCTGGAATGAATGTTTTCTTCAGGGTATTTTTTAATGAAAATCAATCTTTTGTCTTCCTACTTCCACTACTCTCCAAGAGTACAGTGTGGGATTCAAAACGACACTGCGCCCATCTTGGGAGCAAGGTTTGTTTGTTTTGTTTTGTAAGGGGGAGATTGGAAAGGGAGGCTGTGGAGAAGGACCCACAGAAACATGTTCATTTTTCTGTGCTGAGGAGGGAAATCCAGTGTTTTTCATTTTAAAGCTGGAACACTTTTCCTTATTCAGCCTTCTGTAAAACTATATTAAGTACAAGTGAAAAGAATACAAAGTTGTTTTCTACCTTTTCTCCCATCTCACAAGCACAGGTTCCCATGACATTTTATGTAGAAATACACAGACATGTAGGAATGTGTGTGTGTGTGTATATGTGTGTGTGTGTATGTTGTGTGTGTGTGTGTGTATTTTCCCCCTCCCTATTTTTGCTGACATAGATTCCATCTCTCTTGGACAGACTGATGTAACAAGCTGATTTCATGCGTCAGTACTATGACAAAGTTTGAAATAATTCATGAGCAACCAAAAAGTAAAACTAGGTCCTTCCAACATCTGTTTGTTACCTACCTTCATTCTTAAATATTGTTTTTGAACTTATTTCGTCAGGTTAAAACTTCTGAGACTGTTATGAAAGCAAAGTACTGTTTACAGTACAAATATTTATCTTCCTTGTCCTCCTCTTCCCTTGTTTTGGTTGAGATTTGATTCTGAGTGCAGTTATGCTTAAAGGGAAAATTTTCAGTTAAGATTTCGTGATGAACTGAGCCTTCTGTATTTTATTTTAAAAGAATTTAACCGGGGCTTTTTTCTCTGAAAATGAGTGTTACTGAGGTAGGCAAGGATCTGCCATCAGCAGCAAATAACTGCCGTGTGCTCAGCTGTGCACATGCCCCAGGCTGAGTCGTAAGCCTAACTCAGTACATCTTACTTAGAAAGCAGCTCCTCCTCGGGAGAACGCCGATGTTTCAGTTTTTAACCCGTTTGAATTGCTTGCAGAAGGCCTTAGGAAGAAAGAATTCTCTGTTGGTTTCTTTTCCCCATTTGGACTGACAGAACTGAAAAAGATTTGACTGGATTTATGATGTTTCAGAAAAAGTCTGTTTGGGTCTTACCCTGTGCTAAAATCACTAAGAGTCATTCTATTCCTAATCTCAAACGTGTTCCCTGAATTAGAATATAATAGTGCCTTAAATTCCCCTGGGATTTGATAGTGAGCTTTCCTTTGTATTTAACAGAAAATGTAAAAGATTTCTTTGGGTTTCTTTGTGTGAAATTTTAAAAATCTGATGTTCTGATGAGTCTTTTGAACGGGGAGGAATCCAGACATTGGTGGCTGAAGTGTCTACTTCTTTGACAGTCTAATTTGGCATATTCTGACACTTATATGCCAAGAACCCGATACTCTGTGAGAAAGATAGTTTTATTTGAACACTGCCTCATTTGTTGAAGAATGTTTTTTGGAAGTTCTATGAAACAAGGTCACAGTTTACTTACATGAAATGGAATAACTAGTAAATATGTACTAATAGCCCTAAAAAACTGGAAGCTTCTCACACAAAAAGTTTGTTATAGTTATACTTGTTCGTCACTTGCCTTTTCCTTTTGCATGTCTCAAATATATCATCCGATGGCCTTGGCTTTATGTATCACGACATGAGCAATGACTATGACAAATGATTTTTATTAGTAAATATCAGAACTTCCAACTTCCCTTGTATGTAATGACCCTATAAAGCTATATATTTATTCTAGTGGTTTCCCATTCAAAATATTTTGGGAATTGTTTAGAAACTGACATCAGAAGCTGCATCACATTCTTTGTGTTGGCAATGCGCTGTGCTACATGCCTCTGGATAACTATGCAGACCAGCCTGTATTTTTATCTAACCTCACAAAATGACCACTTTTCTCTCCGTATTTACAGCTTACTCCAGCATGTCAACCTCAAATCCCCATTTCATGAACTTTTGTGATGCAGCAGGAAATTCATGATCTAGTCAATCTTCTTAAAAGCTCTGCCCCATTTCTTTTACCCTGTACTACATCATCCCATTCAATATACATAATCCACCCGTCTCCCCCACTCCCATATCCCTCAATGAGGTTTTTAACAAAACCTTCACATGCTATCTCTCTAACGGCAGAAGTACTGAGGGTGTTAAAAGGAAGTTCAGACGGTCTTGATTCCAAATGGGAAAAGTTACCACAATGAATCCAAGTTTGACCAGAAAAATGTTTTATATGCATGTAAAGGTATCTTAGTTGTAACAACTTACATGCTCCGCTGCCCCTGTCCCCTGTACTCTTTGATCCAAGGACACCAGCCTCCCTGCTGTTCCGTCTCTCAGGTCTGGGACGTTTCTCTGGGTATCCACCACACCTGAAAGGCTCTTCTTCATCATTTCCACCTACTGGCTTTCTTGACCTCCATGTTCCAAATAAAATGCCATTTTCTACAGAAAACCTTTCCTACTCTCTCTTAATTCTAGAGCCTTCCTTCTCTTAATTACTCCCTATGAATAGCTCACATGTACTTACCTGTTTGCTTGTGGTTTTCCCCATAAGATTGTGAGCTCCTTAGAGCAGGGACTTTTGCCTCTTTTGTAGCACCAGAATTTTGCACAGTGGTTGGCATAGAGTAGGTACTCAATAAATGCTCATGTGTCACTAATGTGACTTCTTTCTTTCCCTAAGGATGTTTGCTCCCCTGCCTTTTAATCCCTACATTTACTTAATTTACAGTGGGGATAAGGAGAAGAGAGTTTTTCTTCTGTTAGACCATAGGTTAATGCAGTACATTAAAAATTTAAAAACTAACTTTTTCTCATTTATGGTGATTTCTGATTACTCTTTGACATTGTAGCTCTGTACTCCTTTAAACCAGCAACACATTTTTCATATCAAGCGCAGGATGCATACTCTACATAATAACGTCCTGGAATTTTGCCAAGAGTGAATTCATTACTAATTTTTCACAGATGTCTTTCTTGTCACTACCCAAGTCCAGTGAACTATTAAATTACTCAAATGCTGCTGAATATAACACGAATTTCACTGAAATGAACCTACACCTGTTGTGTGAAAATACCCTGCTGATATTTTCTATCTGAGTATTTCATGAGTAACTTCAGACATAGTAGAAAAATGAAAAGACATACATAAAACCTGGCATTCCAGAAAAATCTCATGGAATCTTAAAAAGTTAGTCAGGAAGCATTTAAGACACTGAGCTGTCTAGGCATACAAATACAAAATTAAGAGCCCTTGCCCTCAAAGTGATTACATATTCCACTTAAGGTACATATCCTGGAAGCCAAGGTAAAAAAAAATATGTATTTTACTAAATATTCAGAGCAGCATTTTTGATAGTACTGTAAAACTGAAAACAAAGCAGGTATGCATCAAATGGAGAAATCTAAACAAATCATGGTACATGAATGTAATGGACTATTACTGTACCACAAAAATTGAACTTTTGAGAAATTTAGAGAACTAAGAAAAGAAGTATATGAACCAGAATCAGAGTAAAGTAAGCAGAAGTAGAAAAACAATATACACAATAAGCACAACACTATTAACAAAAACCTAAATTGATCATTATAATGACGAATATTGAACCCAGAGAAAAGACAAGAAATGTACCTTAAGCAGAAGTAGAAAAACAATATACACAATAAGCACAACACTATTAACAAAAACCTAAATTGATCATTATAATGACGAATATTGAACCCAGAGAAAAGACAAGAAATGTACCTTAAGCAGAAGTAGAAAAACAATATACACAATAAGCACAACACTATTAACAAAAACCTAAATTGATCATTATAATGACGAATATTGAACCCAGAGAAAAGACAAGAAATGTACCTTTCCCTCCTTTTACTGTAAAGGTGGTTGATAGGTTTTCCTTAAACTTCTTTTACTTCCTTGTTACAGGGGAAGGATCAATGGGAGAAGGGGGAGACCAGGGATCTATTCAGAAATAACTGACAGGAAACAAAGCTGGGGCAGCTACATGTTCTCTAGGCCTGTCTGTCCAACTGTAAATGATGGGTTTGTCCTGGATGACATCCAAGGTCCCCTTCGGTGCTAAATCTTTGACCTTACATTCCTGTGACTCCAAATGATCCTCTCTTTCCATGACATCTCTGCCTCTCTATTAATGCTAAGCCTGCATTAGCATTCTGACGATTGTCACGAACAGCTGAACTTACCACTGAAATCCATTCAGTCTCTCTTACGAACTGCCATCTAACCATTTATGTCCTAAACTCTACTCATCTTGAATTTTTCCAACTATATAGAAGACCTTATACTCATAGCTATTGAATTTTATCTGGTTTGATATAAAAACCTTAAGCTATAAGTAAGTTTGAAATCATCCTCTTCAAATTGGTTTAAAATAACCGTGACAAACACATAAGTAAGCTTCAGTGTTCTAGATGGTAAAAACAATATATAGCTAGAGAGATAAAGACCCATAGATAGTATTAATGAGAAAGATACAATTTAAGGGCAAGATTCACCAATTAAAATGAATGAATGAAGCATTTATTAAGTGCTTCCTATGTGTAAAGCTCTGTACTAAGCTCTGAGAATATAAATAAAAAAGGCAGTTCCATTCTCTAGGAGTTTCCCTTCTTAACAGAGGAGACAACACATATAAGGTGGTAATGTCTCTTCTTTCTAATGTTGTACCATTTGACAGTGTCAAGGACTTTAGTGACAAAAATTTTCCTTTCAGAGCCTTCGACAGATACATGGTTGTAGCACCCACAGACTCTCCACAGGGACTGCTTCCTAGATGACAGCTGGTCCTGGGGTAGGCTCCCTGGGTCTCCATCAAAGTCTGAGAGGACTTCTGAGGTTGTCAAGGTGGTAGCAGTGAAGGTTCAATTGCCTAGCAATTGCTCCACCTGTTGCCTTTCAGGATGCCCTGCTGATTCGGCTAGGCTAGGCTGCCTGCCCTCTGCACCCTTAACAATGGCTGGGCCAGAAACACAGCTGTACATGTGTGCGAGTGCTTTTGAATGCGTATGCATGCGTGTGTGTCTGTGTGTGTGTGTGTGTGTGTGTGTGTGTGTGTGTGTGTGTACACACTCCTGGTTCAGGACTGCCACCCACAGGGATCTTGTACTTATCCATTGCCTAGGGCTGCAGCTGTTTCTGGAGGTGGGTGATAAGGAAGGTAGGTAGGCCCCTTCTTTGCAATGATTTCTCCTCTCAATGATGGCTTGCAGGACCTGGGCTAGAAGCAGGTATGGTAGCCTTTGGGGCACTACCATTGGAAAAACTCTTGCCTTCATGGTTGTTGGCTGTTTCCATCAAGAATCAAGGGGAAAAATTTTATTAGCACAGAAATATAAAGGAGAAATACATGACTCATACAAGTACGGTGAAGGAAATTAACTCTCTCCCACTGTACCTCAGAAAGCTACTCTATTATTTGCTCCCTGCTGAAGAAAACTAGGAATTCTTGTCTTTTTGGACCCTTTGGGAATACTCTTGATTCTCTCAGAGATGTTTTAGTTATTAAGCCAAAAGGGGACCTCCCTCATTTCTGGTTAAAGAGTACAGCCCTCTCCTTAAGCCAGGCTTCAAACACATAATCGGCATTGATTGAAATCAAGTTCACCAAGCAAAACAATACTGGAATCTAAGGGAATAGTCTTAAAGGCCAAGATGAAAGCCAGAATGAAGCCAAAATGCCTGCCCATAAATTTCAGTTGCTGGAGGTGAGCAGGCTAGCACTACTCTAACAGTAGCAGTTTGGATGTAATTGAGAACATTTACTGATCAATTCCAAAGCATTTAGGAAAAACAATCTAACCAAACTTGAGCTTCCATGAAATGCTAAATCACTAATCCCTGAAACAGTATCACTGTTTCCTCCTTTTCAGCTGGAGGTGTCCCAGGCCCAGCAATGAGCCCACCCCAAAATCTCCTACCTTGCCCAGAATGACGGAAGAATGGCTTTTTTTGGTTTGGGTTTTTTTTGCCACAAACAAGCCTTATTAAGTTATCATAAGACTCTAGAATTCAGTGTTGGTAAGAGGTCTTAGAAATAGTCTAGGCCAATTTACTCATTTTACAGATGAGGAAATTGAGGCTAAAATGGAGATTATCACTTCTGATATTCATTTACATATATTTTCTAGACTATATGCTGGAAAGCCGGGCTCCTCTACAACCTTTCATTTCACCTTTTGAACTGGATTTTAAAAAATTATTATTACAAGAGATTGTTGGGAATGGGGAGGGGCATACATTCAAAAATAAAGGTGATGTAAAAATAAAAGACATCATTAAAACATTTAAAGCTATTATATAAAAAAGAAAGCTGAGAACGAATACAATATAATATAGGGGAAGAATTGAACTGATGTAAGAGGTCAAGGACGGAAAAGAGCGGAGGACAACTTCTAGCTGTGACCTTGGGTGACCAGAAGAACAGTGATGCACTTCACCGAAACAGGACATTTAGTGAAAGTCGGGCTGGGGGGCAGCTGGGAGAAGAGTTCTGAACTTGTTGAGTATGAGCTGTACACAGGTCACCCAAGTAAAAGTGACGGGAGATAGCTGACAATGCTGGATTTGATTTCAGGAGACAGTGGAAGCTGAACAAGTATGGAGTCCTATGGAAACAGTGTAAAATTAATTAGCCAAAGATCAACAATGAGCGTGAAAGGACAGAGGAGGGCACAGGACAGAATCCTAAGCTCCACTTCCAGGTGAGGATGAGACATGGATTATGATCCAACTAAGGAAACTGAGAAGAATTTGCTTAGGGGGGCACAGAATCACAGACTTAGAGTTGGAAGGGATCTAAATGGACATCTACTTGCCCAAGGTCAGAGATAGTAAATCTCAGAGATTGTATTCAGACTATGGTCCTCTCATTGCATAGCTAATATGCTTTCCACTGGACCAAGAAGTTTTTCTAAGAGAAAGTGATGTCACAATAAACCAGGGAAAATCAGATGGCCAGTGTCAGTTGTTGGAGAGAGGTCAAGAAGGAAAAAGACTGAGAAAAGGCCACCAAAATTTAGCATTTAAGGGATCTTCCGTAACCCTTAATTGGCAAGAGCAATTTCATTACACTGAATGAGGTCAGAAGCCAGAGAGTTAAAGGGCTGAGAAAGGAGGGGGAGAAAGTATAGGCAACTAGTGTGAACATTTTCTTTTTTCCTGAAGCTTAGCTGTGAAAAGTATGAGAGATAAAACAAGAGCTTGAGAGGAAAGTAGGACCAAGTGAAGGATTTCAAGGGATGGGGAAATTTTGGTAAATAACTGTGAAAAACAACATTCTGATTTAACACAATGATCAATTATGATTCCAAAGGACACATGATGAAACATGCTATTGCCACCTATCACCTGACAGAAAGGTGATAGGCTCAGGATGCAGGATAAGACATACTGTGGACATGGCCAGTATAGGAATTGTTTTACTTAGTTATGCCTATGTTATAAGGGTTTTTTCTTTTGTTTTCTAAGGGAGGAAGGGAAGGAGAGATCTTAAAGGGAGGAAAGAGAAAATAGATTTTTATTAACTGGCCAAGTGAAATTAAATTTAAAACAGAAAAAAGATGGAAACATTTAGGCATATTTATAAGCAGTAGAGAAGGAATTAGTGTATAACAAGAGATTTTAAAAATTAGGAAGAGGAAGGAATGGTTGAAAGGGCAAACTACCAGAAAAGATGGAGTGAAGGGCACATGAAATGATATCTGTAAAGCCCCTAGCACAGTGTCTGGCTATCTAAAGGCTTATTCTCCCACTCCACAGCCCACCCCCATTTGAACTACAGAATTAGGGTAAGGAGGGGGCCCATGGCAGATAGTCTCATTTTTTTTTTCAGTGAAGTAGGAGGGAAGATCCTCTTCTATGAAGATGTACAGGTAGCTAGAGAAGAAAGAACATGGAATAAGCTGTTGTGAAGAATAGGGCAGAGATTCTATTAGGAAAGAATAAAAAGGACGAGGCACCAACAGTGAGGGCCCAGTTGAAATAACACACAACCAATTTGCAGTGGAACCAATCAACACCATTTTTTCCTCCAATGCTGTTTGGCAGTATTCATGCAGGACCAGAAAAGGCAGAATGAAGTAGTGATCCAGGGCTGAAGTTTGGAAAAGGATGGCAGTAATCCAAAGGAGTAAAAGATCCAAGGGTAGAGGACAATATAAAGAACTCAAAGGCACAGCACATAGGGTTAAGATTAAACATAGGGTCAAGATTCTTAAAGAGGAAAAAGAAGGCCAAAGTAAGGTATTGAGAAAGAGCCCTGGGAAAGCAGGAAGGGGTAGAGTGATTGGAGACTACCGGGAAGACAGAGAATACTCTTAGGAAGGGGATCACAACCACCCCGTCAACAACTGAAGGCAGCTATCATGTCCAGGCGAAACACTCACAGCAGTTTCTTCAACTGATCCACCTATGGTATGAACTAAGGGATTTCCACCACCCTGGCTGCTCTCCTCTGGATCCTTTTCAGCTTATCAGTGTCTTGGAGGCCATCTCCAGTCATCATGATCTGTATCTCACCACGGACCCAGATGGCTCTGCAGGACAGGTTCTGATGACTTTGCACAGCCCTCCCACACTTAAATCCAATTCACTTGCCAGTCCCAGCATCACCTTCCCGATGTCCTGGTCCTCTCTGAGAACAAAGGACAAACAACCTCTGGATCCTTTCCAGCTTATCAATGTCCTTCTTAAAGATGGCAGAATTAGTGAATGACTAAATAAGTGTTTATTAAGCACTTACAAATCTAAGCTTTGAGAAAACAAATACAAAGGCTGTCCCTGCCCTCGGAGAGTCTACACTGTAATAAAGGGAAAGAACACATGCAGGTAAGTAGTGTTCAAAACAGGGATTTGGTTTGGAAAGCTACAGAGATGGTGAATGGATAGAAGTAAGGAAAGGTGCGAGGAGAGCACAATGGAATGAAACAAGCGAGCATTTAATTAAAGTGTTATGTGCCACACACTGTGCTAAGAACCTGAGAAATACTATTCTCATTTAACAACTTTGTGAGATTAGGTGCGGAAGCAAAGGCAGACAGGTTAACTGACATGATTGGAACTGGTCCTAGATGTAGCAGGAGACTGAGACAAGCACCATAACACAGTGTCCCAGTGCAGGAGTTCCAGTCATGAAAAGGATGGGCAGATGATGGCAAATAACTGTGAAAAAATTAATTCTGATGAATACAATGACCAATCATAAATCCCATGAATCATGCTACTGCTACCTATTATCTGACAGGCAGGTGATGGGCTCACCCTAGGATTTTATTTCTTTTCTAGACAGGGTAGAATGTAGAGGAATTATTATTCTGGACATCATGCCTCTTGAAGCAGCTTAGGTGAGGTTTTTTGACTGACTTTTCATAGTGCTGACTCATACAGAGTTTGCAGCCTAAACCTCCCTGCTCCTTTCAGAGAAATAGCAGTCTAGTACTAACTCCTTCAACCTGTACTTGAAAAGGTGATTTTTTTTTTAACCCAAGTAATAAGACTTAACATGCAATCCTATTAAATTTAATGTTAGTAGGGTCAGCACAATGTTCCTGCAAAATAATTGCAGCTTACACACTAAGAATGGAAAAGTTAAAGCAGAAAAGAACTACGGAGAACTTAAAGACTCAAACCCAAATTAATACATACATTGATGCTCTATAACTTTATTACTTATGTGGGGAAGAAGGTAGATGGAAGAAGTATGATGGAAGATAATCATTCCGGTTTGAGAAATAAAAGCCACCAAAGTTTTTGTTAAAAAAAGTCTCATACCTCCCTATCTACATGACTACTACTTCAAAGTGAAAAAGGGCTAGAGTCATCGGCAATCACTGAACAGTATAAGGAAAAATGAAATTGGCTGGAAATGGCTGATTACTGAAAAAGTCACTTCAGGATTAGTTGTTTCTGTGCAGTCAGACCACTAAGTAGTTACAGCAAAGGTCAAAGTCAACCAAACTAAAAAGAAAAGGTAAAGATGAGCATTTCAACCTGACCTAAACAAACTTTTTTTTTCAAAAAAGGAGAAACTGAAAAAAGAGAAAGACATTGACCTTGATCATTACTATTTTCTCAGAAAAGTTTAACTTGTGGAAAGTAATCACAGACTGAGGAGGTCAAAGCAGCCTAAACACCTGATCACAAAAGCAGAGGGCAACAGAATTGAGGGAGACATTTGTAAAGCATCTTAGAGAAATGTGATAGAAAATGCAAGCGAAACTGCCTCCATAAACCCTGGAAATGAAGTAGAAATGTCACCTAAGAAAGCAATGTTCGCAAGAGTGGCTGAAGAAGGACACACTGGAGATAACACTTTCAACCATTTGAGGGATCATTTTACAAACTCTCTCAGGCCCAGAAAAATACCAAAAGGAAAGGAAAACAAACCAACCAACCCTGAAAATGCCGATACTTTAAGAATCCCTTCCATAGCCATATCAATGAAAATATAAGGAAAGAATGCTTTTGAAAATTATTTTCTGAACCACACAACATTTTTACAATAAAAATAACACTATTTATTGTTTCTGATGACAAAAAAGCATTTAGGTAGAGAAAAATGCAGGTGTGAAGACTCTCATCCAACAGGGAGCCTTCCTTGAAAAACGTAACTGGACAACAACACTCAAAGCCTGATGGCAAGTGAGACATAAAACAGGTACACCTATCCTTGAAAAGATGTTTCATACTAACATAGAGGTCACACAAAGGGTCCAAACAGTAAAGGAAAACCTCATACATAGGAAATTCTTCCAATTGCAAATGATATTCTAACTGTTGCATCAATCCCTAAAACACTTCTCAACAAGATCCATGATTACTCAAGAAATAACTGAAATGATAAAAATGCCTATTGTTAAGACTTTGCCATGTACCTAGAAGACTAATGTATCAAATTTAAAATCACCCACTAGTACATACATTTGAGATAAGCAGATGCACAATCAGCAGGACCTCAGGCGGGCTGTACTGCATTTGCAAAATGGTGCAGTACATTGAATAATCCCATCAACAGAAGAACAGCTGTACAGACAACAGTAAATGAGTGCAATGGAATATTATTAAGCCATCAAAAAAGGACCCTCCATTGCCCGACTCTAGGCATTTCCACTGGCTGTCTCTCCTCTTTGCCTCCTGGCTTTCTTCAAGTCACAGCTAAAATGCCACCTTCTACAAGAAGTTTCTCCAACTCCTCCTTATGAGACAGTCTCCACTTCATCCTTTGTTGTTTACATGTTGAGTCCCCCATTAGACTGGGCTTCTAGAAAGCCAGGACCCTCTTTGTCTCTGTTCCAAGTTCTTAGCACAATGCTTGGCACACAGAAGATGCTTAATAAATGTTTGTTGACTCAGGCAGTGTCCCTTTTTTTTCTTCATGTAGCTAAAGCCTAGACCTTATATGTAGAAAGTGTTTAACAAGTACTGAATTTCATATTCCCACTTGAAGCAAAAAGGAAAAAAAAAGATAAAGGGATAAAATCTGGAGCAACAAGTGCCTAAAGTGTTCCTTGACTTTTTCAATCAAATTTCAAATGGATTTCTTTGGAGGTTGGCTAGATTTATGGTCAATTCTTCCAACCACACAACAAAAAATCTCACGGTTCGAAATGGCCTTGGCGTCTACTACAAACTCAATGATTTGTAGTGGAGGAAAGTGAGAACTTAAGATCTCACCGGTCCTAAGGACTAAAAAGCAGGAGCCAAGCCCAGGTCCTGACTCCAAATCCTGAGTTTGTCTTGCTATATGCTATACTGCCACCTCAAAAAACTGGTTTCTCTGGTGTCGATTAGGTGAAATTTAGAACTACCGCAACCTAGAGAAAAGGTAAATATATGCTCCAACTTATTTTAAAGTTATTGGGAAACCCGATTTGAAAACAGAATCACTTTCCTTTTCAACATAGCAACTTTTAAAAATGCACCAGTGCCCTCTATTGGCCTACAGATGTATGTACATACACATTTACATATCTATCTATCTATCTATCTATCTATCTATCTATCTATCTATCTATCTATACATTATACCTAACAAGTCCTGACCTAAACTACTTCTGTGTTCAGTTTATTAACAACTCAAAATATAAAGATTCTGTCAATATAAATCAAGTTCTACAAACTGCAGTTCCTTAGTCGATAGTCTGTTAAACTATTCTTGTACCAAAACAAAAACCATCATCATTCAGGTATGCTGGAAGTCTCATATTCTAAGGTGGGCAAGGCTCACAATTCTAATTGTTCTAACACCGTTCTTTGAAGGCTCTGGTGTTCTAATACTTGCAAACATCTCCAGTGAGATTTGCTAAGGGTGAGAAGGTCCTACAGATTCCTGTTAGTGGATGATACTGTGCTGCCTGCATCAAGTCTGAGACCATTACAGCCTCCTCAATGAAATCCATGATTACTCAAGAGATTGGTCTAAATTAAATGGATAAAAAAATGCTTGAGGATGTTCTACAATAGCAAATCATGGAACACTACAATTTCCAAATAATCCAAACTTCTGGTTTTCTGCTGATCAAGAAGCAGAAGAAAGACGCATGCCAAGTGTAAGCAGACAGCGGTGTATGGCCAACCATGATTACATGTAAGAAGAGACATAAAAGATATCACTGACATATGTGACTAGAAAAGGAGCTGGAATAGTCATGTAGTAAGCATGGGAAATAACATTCCACCCCCAAAAAAGACAGAGCAAGGAGTAAGTTAGTATATCATCATAAATAATTCTATGAAGGGTATGGAAAAGCATGGGGTGAGAGAGAGGGGCTATAAACTGCACTGAGGGAAGCAGTAATTACACATGAGATCATAAATCTATGGAATTCAATTCAATTCAAGTATTTATTAAGTACCTACTAAGTGCAAGGCACCACATGACATGCAAGGGGTATGAACTTAAGATCTCACTGGTCCTAAGTACTAGAGCAGGAGCCAAGCCCAGATTCTGGGCTGGTCAAAAACAAAACAAATCTCTGTCCTCAGGGAGATTACTAGATGAAAAGAACATAGGGAAGTGAGGAGGTGGGACTTGAATTGAGCCTTTAAGGAAACAAGATTTCTAGAGGAACAAGAGAACATTCCAGGTATGTCAGACAGTCTTTGCCAAGGCACAGAAGTCAAAGAAGTACCTAAGTGGCTCTGTACATATAAGCTTTAAAATAACAATGAAATTACAGTTCTGAGTCATTTCAAGAAGCAGAATCAAGCTAGCCTTATTTTATGGAAAGTGTTTCTTCAAAGTTCAGATCTGAAGGGATCTTGATGACATCTCAGGTCTGAGTTTCTTGGAGCTGGGGATTGTAAACAGCTCAGTCTGAAAGGGATTCTAAGCCACGTCAGATCCCAAGCTTCTGTAACCCAGAGTTTTGTGAGAGCCTTTGTTTTTCATGGGCTGAGAATTTAGTAGAATGACGATGCCAAAGTGCGCAGCCCAGCCATAAGAGAAGGAACCTTAGTCATCAGGGTCCCAAAAATCTAAGAAATCCTAGTCCTCTGGAAATCAGAGACACTAAGAAACCACACTCAGTCATTTCCATGCTGAGTCAATTCAGAGCCCTACAAGGTGGGTAACTGCTATCAACTGATCATTCCCCACCCTAAGTAAGATAAATTTACTGCTTCTCCATGTTTCGGAACCAATATTTGTTGAGGTCAAAAGGTTCTAACTGCTTATCCCCATCTCCAATGAACCTTCTAGAATTTCCATTCAATTGATAAACTTCTCTGAAACCTAAATTCACACTCTTTCCATCTTCACTGGCTATTAAAATCTTGGCTTCTCCAGAAAAGGCTGAATCTCTGACCACTTTCTCCAGCACCATCTCTCATATCTCTAACACAGGGGACCAGGAAAAGGAAAGGGGATAAGGTTCTATGCTACTTCTAGCCTGTGCCCCTCTGCCTTCATCACTCTGGAGTGTTGCTGACAATAGGCCACTGTCCTTGGAGCAAGGAATGCTACAAATCTTTCTCACACATTTCCTAGCTCTGTGACCCTGAGCAAAACATTTAACAAAACTATGCCTCCATGAATGCATCTGTAAACTGAGAAAATATCTGTACTCTAGGGCTCTTTGGGAAGGTCACAGAGGGACAAATACAAGAGCAATCATGATGAGTTCACTAGCTTCTAGTTCATGAACTTCTAGTCAATTGGGGCCTCACTGATGCTCAGGAATCCTTTCATTTTCCCTGACTCTAAGAAGTCTCTCAAAAGTCGCCACACCTGGCCAGTCCAAACCTTCTCTCTTCTCATAACTAACTCCACACTCTAACCCTTCTCCTTCTTGATGGAGGACTGAGAAAAGAGAATATCTGTGACAGACTCCTTTCCCCCAGCTCCAACCCCTCATAACCCCAGTTCACAATCCCCATTAATCTCCTTGGCTCCAGTCTCTGAGGAAGAGGCCTTATTCTTGCCTCCTATGACCCTCTATCTCCTAAAGGCAATTTGACCCCTTAATCCTGTTCCCCCCATTCATCTTTTACCTTTCTTTATCCATTGGTATCCTCCCCCAGCTCTTTCCTCTCAATCTGTCCCCTTTATCCACAATGCCCATTCATCAAATGATCTCATTGGCTGATCCAATAGGTCTCAAAGGGATCATCCTACAGCTTTTCTTCTTTCATAGAGAAACTCCTACACTTGTCTGCATTCTTACTGCCTCGATTTCCTTACATTCCACTGACATCTCATTTCCCCTGTGATCTGACTTCCACAGACGCTAGAAGATACAAAGACAAATTATAAAACACTCTCTCATTTGTTCCAAAGAGCTTACATTTTGCTGGAGTGGCGGGCTGAGGGGCACAGCATATTCATGGATAAGTAAATACAAAATATATGTACAACCAAGCAGCCTAACACCCCAAACTCTGGGTTTGTGGACGGGGACACTCCCCAAAACTACTCTCACACCAACTTGAGTGTAGGTTTTCACAGATATGGATAAAAGGGTCCTCAGCTCCTGTACAAGTGCTCAAGGTAACAATGCATGGGCCTTGCACAGATAATAAGCCTTTATTCTACACCATAAAACGTGCAGAAAATTCAAAGGACTGACAGTCCCATAAACAATGCAGAAAATATATAAACAACACAACTGTCTTCCATGCTAGCCCTGGGAGTCCTACGTTTTGATCTTCTTTCATAAAAAAAGAAGAAAGTTGTTAAGGAAAGGCTCCCTTCTCTGGCTACAAGGTCAGAAAACAGGAATCTGGATTCGGGACTAAGTAGAGAGGGCGCCTTCCAGAACCTTCAGGACTTGAACATGGAGTTTTTCCCTTCACAGCATGTGTTAGGGATACTGTCTGTCTGTCTGTCTGTCTGTCTCTCTCTCTCTCTCTCTCTCTCTCTGCTTTTCTTTGATGAAATGAGCACAGCGTGCATGAGTTCCACCTATGCCCTAATCTGTCTCCTGCACACTAGTCCAATACTGCCTGCTGGATACCTCCATCTGGCCTCCCTAAGGACATTCAAAATCACAAAATCCAAAATACTACTTCTAGTTCTCTCTAAATCCGCCCCTCCTTCCAACTTCTCTATTTCTGTTTAATGGCAGCAAGACCCAGCCATCTTAAGCCTCATCCACTCTTTCCTCTCTCCCTTATCCCTATTTCCAGTTTTACTGCCAAACTCTGTCAGTTCGGCCTCTACCTCTCCTTTAGCTCTGACCCTCCTTATCTCTCACCTACACTACTGCTTTCATTTTCTCTCCTCCTCCAACCCATCTGCCACACAGCTGCCAAATCAGGACTCCTCAAACACAGATTTTACCACACTGTTACTCCTACTTAAAAACTTCAATGGCTTCCTTTTACCTCTGAATGAAATGCAAAATTCTCAATCTGGCACTGGATCATGAATTTAAAAAACAACATTCAAATACACAAAGAACAAAAAAATGGAACTCCCATGAAATGGTGAACTAGTGATGTAGTTTGTTTTAAAGAACATGTTCAATTTAAAATATTAGCAATAAAATTGTTCAATTTATTTCTATGTTCCTTCTGAATTTTATTTTTTGGTTACAGATGCTCCTTTTCCTTCCATACCTTTTATTTTCCAAAAACTCATCCCTTCTTCCTCAATTCTCTCTTGCAATAAGGATTAGCACTTAAGGTCCTTCACAACCTGCTTTCAACCCATCACGTACTCTACATTTCAGTAAAACCAGGCTGCTATTTCTCATACGTAACTTTGCAGAAGCAGGTTCCTATGTCTGGAATAAGACCTTTCATCTTGAAAACACTATTCTCTTTCAACACACAGTTCAGTGGCCACCTCACAATCTCTGCCTCTTGCAATTGCTCTGTATTTCCTTACTTGTATTCCCATTCTGTATACCTCTCTCTCATACCTAACACCCAGATTTATTTTTACATACTTAGCACCTAACAGTGTATGGGGCACAGTAGTCAATTAATCAAGTGATTAATTGAACTTTTCATTATTCAGTTTTATATAGTAACTTCTGGAAACTTAGGAGTTGTGTTTTTTTTAACTAGGAGAAAAAACTGACATGAAAAGGAGGTGGGTCAATCATGTAGCAAAAGGAATATAATAATGGCAGATTCAATTCCATAGTTTTTTACCCTCTATGGAAAAGTTAGAGAAAGACATAAATAAAAATTGCACGTGAGAAGGCAAGGATGGATTCCAATCTGTTTGGCTGGAAGGAGAATATAGAGATGAGATGCACTAAGTATTCAAAGAAATAAATTAGCAACTTAAAGAGATAACAGAAGCTCTCCAAAAGAAGCAATCTGACAAAACCTTAAAATTGCTATTTCCTCCAAATACAACAGCTGACAAAACAGAAAATTGGAGTAACTGGTCTTTAAATTTTTTTAAAAATTGGTATCTTTTGTTTTTTACATCTCCTACATTACTCAATAGGGGCGTTCCTCATAACAAATAGGAGAAAAAAAAAGTTCAGAAACTAAACACTTTGAGAGAGGCTAACCTAGGCAATGTTCCAAACACATGGTCCTGTGTATCTGCAAAAGAAAGAGAAGACAAAGGCGCCCTTCTCGTCTGTTGTTTGGGGTCAACTGAGTCAGGAAATCATGGTTTTTACAGCATTCAATTTGGCGGGTTCTGTTATTCTTTCTAACTCCACTGTTGTCACTGGACCTCTTTTCTTTCATCAGAAAGAAGCCCCTTTCATCAGGGGCTCGGGGCCCCTGCCGTAAAGTTCTCCATTCTACAATCTACCCTGCACCCAGCTGTCAAAATAATTTTCCTAAAGCACAGGTCTGTTGATAATCCCACTTTCCTGCTCAAAGCAGTACCTCCTTACTGCCAAGAGGATAAACGTGCAGAATTCCTGTTTGGAATTCAGAGCTCGTCCCAATCTGACTGCAGCCTGCTTGTCCAGGTGTGTTACATGTGACTTCTTTTCATGCACAGTCTAGTCCAAGGGTCCTATGGATTGTTCCATGTGCAGGCCACTCCATCTCCTGCTTCCACAGCTTTGCTCAGGCTGTTATTCCATTCCTGGGATGCAATCCTTTCTCATCTAAAAATCCCTAGCTCCTTTCTTTCCTCACATGCCATTACTTTACATATATTTTGTATTTACTTATGTGGGAACACCTTGTTGTCTCTGACAGAATATTATCTCTTTGTGGGCAACGACTAATTCATTTCTGTTTTTTGGAATCCCACTGCTTAGGTTTAGCAGATACAATGTCTGTGGACTGCCTGATTTCTCCACTGATGTTGTACTCTCAAGTTCTCTAGGTTGTCAAAGACTGTGCAGTCCTACCATGCTGGCAAGTATTCACTGGTCTCAGTAATGGGCCCAGAAGTCCATCTTTCATAAGTAGATTAAGTAGCTAAGAGGCTCCAGAACTAGACTCATGATTCTTTTCCTTTAAATGATTCCCAAAGTTACACTGTGACCTGGGTTCACCCAATGATATTATGCCTCCTTTGAGAGTTTTTATCAATGTGAACTACAATTCAAATTTATATGGAACTATAAATTTATGCTCCATTCTTTTCACAACAACTTTCTTGAGGTAAGTAGTCAGAATCCATTGTCCATAGGCTCAGGGATGTTAAAAGTGACTCAGTTCACAGAGTCAATAGAGAAGCAGGATTTTAACTCAAGTATCTTTATATGTTTCACACCCCAAATTGGACTTGAAGTCTTTCCCTGAAAGCACCGCCCTCCCCAACTTCCCATTTTTCTAGAGCACCATTTTTCCAGTCATTTAGGTTCCCAACCTAGGCCTTCTCCTTGACTCAGAAGGGCTAAGTCTTGTCCCTTCTCCTCCACATCTCACAACTCTTATCATCCTCTCTTTTCACACAGCTCACACTTCACACTAGTTCACTCATATGGCTTCTCTCCTGGAATACTGAAGAGTCCCAGTCGGTTTCCCTGTCTCAGTTCTATTTTCCAATCCATTCTCCATGCAGAGTTGCCAATGTAATTTTCCTCAAGTACCGGCCCGACCATGTCACTACTCAAAACTTCAATGGCTCCCCGATAAATATAATTTAATGTTTAGCTTTTAAATACCTTCACAACCTGGCCTTAACCTATCTTTCTAACCATATCATACATTATTTCATTTCCCAAACTCTCCCAACTCTGTGCTGGCTTTACCACCATACCTCCAATACACTTATACCTCACCTCTTACAATCCCTTGTTTCCAACTTGAGCTATACCTATTACACAAACTCTTTCCTAATCTCCTCACCTTCTACTACTCCCCTCCTCCCTCTCCCCAATTTTGCTTTGCTTTGTGTACCTATTTAGGTATGTTCTGCCAGGTAAAATGTAACCACCTTAAGAGGGGCTGTTTGACTTCTCTGGATCCTTCAATGGAAAGATGTGTTGAGATTCCAAAGGTTCCTAAACTTTGCCTTGCTTACTGTTCCCTTTAAAACAAAATTACTCAGCACCCCCATGGAAATCTACTTTCTTTAACCCTTTAATGGTTTTCTTTAAAAAACAAACAACTCGCATCATTTTGAAAAAACTATAAATTCTTTTAAAAAGCATCATAAATTTAATAATTTATTGTAAACTTATGGTTTTTTCCTGCATTGAAATTCTGGTAACACAATATTGCATTATGTAACTGTATAATATCATACTGAAAACAAGTCACTCCATGCACATATTCCTGCCAATGCAAACCAGGCTTCCCTCACTGTCAACACTTGCTTGTTAAGACCTGTCTGAAGACTTGACCACTGACTGGTTATAATTTTATGTGTTTATTTGGAACACGATGTAATTACTACAACTTTAACTATATTATACAAGAGATAAGATGGATGAAAGGATTTTCAAATTTTTCTTCTCTTCTTTCCTTCAGCTTCTCTGGCTCCCTTATTTTTATTCAGTCCCTCTCCCCCATCAGTCCAACACTCCCCAAGGGGTAGCATTGTCCACTTTGGGAACCTAAATTAAATAAGTGTTTAACTGATCCCACAAAGGGGTGAAATACCTCTAGGCTATATATACCCAGTATATAATACCTTAGCATAGAAGAATGAGAGTCCTTTAAGGACAGGCTGTTTTCCCTGTGGTCTTTGTCTCCCTAGCACAGGTACATACAAATAAATCAGGGTTAATGCTTAATTAACGTTTGTAGCCTTGGATTAGTCACGAACGTTTCAATTTCAGAAGCTTTTACTCCAGACAGGGACTCAGAACTGTGGTACAATAACGGCACTTCAGGGAGACAGGAGTCTCACATATATTTTACATACACACACATACAGTTTTACATAAACATACACTATGCATATACACGTGTATACGATATACACATACACATATAAATACGCAGACGTATACAAATACGTGCACGCACACGCACATTTCCTGGTGTCTCCCCTGCTCAGACCAGAAAACCAAGTGCTAGACTTGCAGTCAGTAGGACCCGATTTGGATTTCAATCTCAATGACCAGCTTTTCCAACCCCAGTTTCAGTTTGTTCACTTTATAAATCAGATCAGCTCTTGCTGAAGGCCTGATTGGTTCCAGAACTGGGGATAACAAAGTGCATCAACCTCAACCTTAGGGAGCTTACAATTCCATAGGAGGGAAAGTTTGTAAATATCAAGGTGTGTACAAAGTAGCCAGGCAGTGATGCAACCGCAACAGCGTGCACTTCTCTAGCACTTTTAAGACCTGCAGTGTTCACAAACGTATGATCACCACAACCACCCCGAGGAATGGGTGCTATTGATTATCACCACACGTAAAGTTCAATTGATCAGCGTCAACAAGCCAGCAAGTGTGGGAGGCTGGCTGTGAGCTCCAGGCAGGAGGCTCCCAGCACCAAGCCTGCTAGAGTAAATACCCTGGTTGGCGGAGAGAGGGAGGGAGGGAGGCAGGGTCTAGCAAAGATGACACTTGATCAGTATCTTAAAAGGAAACCAGGGAATCCAAGGAGGGGCTGCGGTGAGCAAGGAGGGCATGACAGGCAGGGGGCACCGCCAGGGCACAGGCGGAGAGGCAAGAGGAACCAGGAGACGGGGGAGGGGTGGCTGCAAAGGCAGGTCGGGGGCTGGTTATCAGGAGACTAACCAGAGCCCCCTCCCTCGAAGGACTGTTTCGAGGCCCAAAAGCAGTAATAGGGCCAAAGCGCTCGGCCCTCCTCCAGGCGCCGCGCCCCGGGGCTCGACGCTCCACAAGCCACGCGTGCGCACGTGTGGGGAGGGGACAGGCGCTTCGAGCGCTGTCCGCGGGCCCTGGCAGCACCCGGCGCTGTGCCCCGGCAGCCCGCGGCGGGGGCGCAGGGAGCGGCAGCTGCTCACCTTGAACATGTTGCTGGCCGCGGCGGCGGATCCGGCTCGGGGTCACCTCGGTTTAGCCCCGCCCGCCGCAGAAAGGCTTTCTACGGCGGCCCGGTCCGGACAGCCTTATCCCAAGAGCGACGCGTGCGCGGGACGCCTCCGACGACCCGTAGCACAAACTTTATTGACCCCTTCGCGCGTCGGGTCGGGGGCGGAGCCTCCCGGGGATTGCTAGGCAGCGAGGACAACGCGCGCACGCGCGGTAGCCGAGGCTGCTGGCGGTCCGGCCGCAGGGGCTTGAGGGGCGCCTTCCGTCAACGTTGGTCCCCTCTCCGCCCCGGCGCGAGGGGCAGATGGAGGCCGACGGACACAAGTGGAGGAAGCCGCCCTCGGGCTGACGCCGCGAGCGCCGCCGCTTTTGTCCCCCGCCTTGGTCGTCAGTGACCACCACCGAGCCTTTTTTGGTTGATGCCCTGGACCTGTTTTCATTATGAAATAAAAACTTGCAGCCCGTCATCTCCCACCTCCGAGCCCTTGCTTCCCCGTTCCCCGAAGCTCCACCTCGAGTGTGCCTTCATCCATCCCCGCGCTGCCCATGAGTCTCCAGATCCGAGGACCGGACTTTGGAAAGAAGGAAAGAAAAAAAGAGAAAAAGAAAAAAATCCCCAAATCCGGCCAAGGCGAGATCCCTCCGGCGACGGTCGCGACTGGCCGTGAGGACCGAGGCAGAGGGGCCCGTGGGAGGCCCCTTCTGAGTGCGGCCAGCAAGTGAGAGGTAAAGCCTGGGGGGGTCCGGAAATGTCCCCCCGATCAGGGAACTGCCCAGTGGGAGAAGGAAGGAAGAGCCGGGTTCGAATTCGGCCTCAGACCCCGGGCTGCGTGTGACCCTGAGCAGTCCCAGTTTGCTCATCTGGATAATAAATGACAATTGTCAGTCACATTGTAGCAAGCACTACGTACGCCCTGGCTGTTCTGTGGCAGACACGGGCTCAGTTGGTCCTGGGAGGCTCGGAGCTCGGTGCTTCTTTATCCCTATTTTACAAACGAGGAAACTGAGGCCGGGAGAAGTCAGGTGACTTAAGGGTGTCCAGTGGGAAGGAGGGGTCTGGCTTGTTTTACTTTACTGCCCCGAGGAGAACTGGAAGCTGTCATAGGGAGAGAAGGTCCAGAGAAGTCTGAGTAAGCTAGCAGGGGTCTGGGAGGGTCTCCGGGCCAGCCCCTTTGTGTTACAAGTGAGCTAACCAGGGCCCAGGGAAGTGGTCTGACTTGGCCAAAGTCCCATAGAATAAAGTGGCAGAGGTGCCATGAATGGGAGGGCTGGGTTTGGAGCCAGGAATATCTGAATTTAAATCCTGCCTCAAACACGTAATAACGGTGTCACCACGGCCAAGTCTCAGCCTCTCCCAGCTTGAGTTTGTTCACCTTAAGTTGGGGATTATAGTAGCACATACCTTCGGGGTTGTTGTGGGAATCCTGGTATTTGTGAAAAGCTTCTCCAACTTAAAGCTCTATATAAATACTAGTTATTCTTCTTAGTAATAACAATGTAACAAAAACCTATTACCACTCCAAGCAGGCGTTCATAACATTTCCTGTTGTCCAGGACCCCGTCTTGGCAGTATGGCCAAGCTTGTGGACCCTTCTCAGAATGTTTTTAAATACATAGGATAACCAAAGAAACCAGTCATTTTGCCATAGAAATATTTTAAAAAAAAAATAAGTTCCTAGGCCTCCGTGTTTAGAAGTGTCCTAAAGTACAATGAGTTGTTTCCGGAGCTGGCTAAGGCAGGAGGATGAGCATTTTCAGATATGTTGTTGGGATTTTTGTGAAGGTATAGGTTTGTATAGCCTCTGAAGTGCTGATGCTGAAGTTGCATGATTCTGTGAAAACTAGATACGGAATTTCATATTAATCTGTTAATATTTAGGCTGCAGGTTTTTCAGAGTTTGCTGGATTGTACCTGTTACCTCTGTTTCTAGGTCTCCTCTCCCTCTGTTATTTCACCTGGTGGTGGTCTCAGCTCTAATGGTTTCTGTTATCACCTCTTTGCATTTTAATCTCAGCTCTGCAAGTATTTTTTTTCTTGACAGATAAGTAAATGGAGACTCCATTAAGTTAAATGACTTTTCCATAGTCATACAGCTATTAAATATGGTCAAACTTGATCATACCACTAGATCATACCACCAGCCTCCTCCTGGAATACAGACCTAGATTTTTTGACTCTTAAATATGAGGCCTTTTCCACCATGCTATGTCTCAGTCATAGAATGTCAGGGCTGGAAAAGCTCTTAAAGTTCATTAATCTAAATCCTTCATTTTATCAATAAAGAACAGATAGGATAAATGACTTGTCCAAGGTCACACAGCTAGTTAAAAATTAAGCTGGGATTATAGAATCCGGTTCCTCTATTTCCTAATCCAGTTATTTTATTAATAACACAGTTTGCTATTACATGAAATTCTATAAACTTAATAGCATCCTAAAAAAATCTTTGCTTTACTTTTTAAGGGTTTTGAAATTAGCATTATAATCAATATTTCACACAGGCTATTTTCACTAGGTTTCAAACAATATAATATTATGGAAATTATGTTAATTTTCTTTGCTTTCAGATTTCTTCATTGTGAAAAATGTCTTTAAGTTCATCAGAGCTGGATGAAGACTTAGAACATGCAGAATTAAGAACTGAATTTCAGGAAGTAAAATTGTCAGATGCTTTGCCACTAGATGACCTTAAAGCGTAAGTACTCAATTGTTGAATATGTATAAATTTTGGCATTTGTGTTTCTTCTGTGTCATTATCCAAGATGTTTTAAGATCTGTTGTTTATGGATCATACATTTGTTTTTTAATTAATTTTGAACTAATTTGAACTCCAGCTGTTGTGTCCATATCCATGAGGCTTAAAATAATACCTTGCATTTTTCTCATACACAGTAAGATTATGCAGCTTGATTCACATATTTACCAGGTACCTTCTATATACAGGACACTGTGCTAAGGGAGATTTAAAAAATAAATTGTATACTTCCTGATCACATACTGGGAACATGACTCATGACATTGGGACATACACAAATAACATAGTCTGTCAGTTATGTTTCTTATGATTGAGGCAAGAACCAGGACACAAAGGATGCCATATTAGTCCTTCCTCTCAAGGCTCACATTGTAATGGAGGAGATAGCTTACAGTGGGAATATACAAGATTTATATGGAGTGGATGAAAGGTAATTTCAGAGGGGAGGCAGTAACTGGAGTGAGTTAAGCAGAGGGATGTGATCAATGAAGGCCTCTTGCCAGAGGTGAGATTCAAACTGAGTCTTGAAGGAAGCCAGAGAAATAAGAGGCAATGAAGGGGAAAAGTGCCCAGCACGTGTGCAGACCGCCAGGGCAAAGGCATTGAGATGGTGATGGAGGGAAGATGGACCACGAAGTCTGGATCACGGGGAGGAAGAGTATAAGGAGATGCTAAATGATAACAGAGGCCTTTGTGTTTGATCCTGGAGATGACAGAGAGTAGCCAGAGCCACAGTCGTGGAGGGACAGGGGCAAAACTGCTTTGAGAGGAACTGTGTGGGCAGCTGAGGAGAGGACAGAGTGGAGTGGGAGAAGGCTGTAGGCGGGGAGATCAGTTAGATGGCTTTTGCAAAAGACTGTGCAAGAGGTAATGAGAGCCTGAGCTAGGGAGATGGCTATATGAGGAAAAGGAATGGGATATGACATAGAAAAGAAGTATTGTGATGGCAGAAATGATAAGATAGGGCAATGGATTGTTTATTTGGGGTGAGAAATAAGAGCCATTCCTTTGACACTTTGGTGTAACAGGTGACCCCAAAAATGCAGTCCTGGGTGGCTTGAAGATAGTAATGCCCTCAATAGTAACCAAGTTTGAGAGGTGGAGCCAAGATGGCAGATTAGCAGGAAGAAGTACAAGTCCTTTCCCCAATTTACAAATCCTCCAGACAGATCTAGACCAAGTCTTGATGGAGAAATTCAAGAAAGCGGCACAGTGAGTCATTTTCTCCATTCCAGCTTGGCATAAGGAGATAGGCTGAGAAATTTGTGAACACTGAATATGGTTTATGATCAGGAGAGCGCTCGATAGAGTACTCCAACACAAGGAGGCGCTATGTCCTAGGGTAAAAGAAGGTCTCAGGTCATACAGGTGGCACCATGGAAGCCATTTGACAGTTTTTGTCACCTACTATTGGGTCATCCTGGGTCACAGATCCAGGGCAGGCTGAGGAAAGGCCCTGTGCCCAAGGGCGAAGAACAGTTGCAGAGCTTCTGTGGCATCCTAAGCAAAGAGGAAGTGTAGAAGCAAGCAGCAGAAGTGTGGTTTAGATTCCATAAGCAGAGTGGGGTCTCAATTCCAGCTTTTAGCCCAATCAGAAACTTGGTATTATTCCTTAATAACCATGAGGAGTACCAAACCAGTTGTCTCTCTGAATCATAGGAACTTTCCAGTTGACTGATAAGGGCTGAGTCTTAACAGCAGTTTAATGTTACAGCTCAGATGTAAGAACTTGCAGAGCTTAGACCAAGGGACCAGTGGTCAGACTCTGAGAACGCTGAAAGAAAAAGAAAACTGAAATCTTGAACTTTCCAGGCTAATCTCTCCCTGAGAGTCTGGAATAACACGACAGTCAGTCCCTCCCCACCAAAAAAATAGCAGCAGCACCAAAACAAACTTTCCTTCCTATCCAGAAGTGTATAGCACCTAAAACCAACAAAGTCTGGAGTCAGAAATTAGGCTAAAAGAGTAAACAAGCAAAAAATCAAAAAAAAGAATCTCACCAAAAAACTTATGGCAGCAGGGACACTCAAGACCCAAACCCAAAAGAAGAAAATGTCTCCAGAACTTCTACAAGCAAAGCCTCCAATAAAAATAACAGCTTGGGCACAAATTCAGCTAGAATTCTTGGAAGATGCAGTGCAAGAGTTTAAATTTTTTTTTTAATGAAATGAGAATTCAAGGGGGAAAATTGGAAACAAACAAAAACAGAAAAACAGAAATATTCCATATACCATTTTCTGACCAGAATGCAATATAAATTGTATTCTTTAAGTGTCCTTTGAAGCATAGATTAAAAATCAGTTGCAAACTAAATAACCCCATCCAAAAGAACAGGAAGAGCAAAAAACAAATCATAGAAACAATAATTTCATTAAAGATAAAGACAGCAATGAGATAATGTAACAAAATTTGCGAATTGTAGCCAAGACAGTACTGAGGGAAATTTTATATCTGTAAACTCTTTCATCAGTAAAAGAGAGGAATTGGTCATGCAACTGAAAAATCTAAAAAACCAACAAATTAAACAAGCCCCTGAAAATAGAAACCCTGAAAAATCAACAGAGAGATTAAAAATATTAAAAATTTCACAGCCACTGACTAACAACTAGGAGTTGGTTTTATGAAAAACCTAATAACAGAAAAGTTATTTGCTAATTTGATTTTTTTAAAAAGAATACCAAATTACCAGCATTAAAAATGAAAAAGATGAATTCATCAGCAATGAAAATGGAATAAAAGCAATTATTTGGAGCTCTTTGGTCCAACTCTATACCAATAAAACTGACAAATTTTAACTGAATGGATGACTATGTAAAAACATAAATTATCCAGATTAACATAACAGAAAATGGAGTATTTAAATAGCCCCATTTTAGAAAAAGAAAATAAATAAAATGAACTCCTTAAGAAAAGAAAATAACAGACTTAGATGGATTTACAAGTGAATTCTACCAAATATTTAAAGAATCACTACTCCTGTGATAGAAATATGGTTTTGATACCTAAGCCAGGGAAAGTCAAAACAGAAAAAGAAAACTGTAAACCAATTTCCCCAGTGATGCAAAAATTTTAAATAAGATACTAGGAAAGAAAATTACAGCAATATATCACAAAGACTATACACTGTAATCAGGCTAGATTCATAGCAGGAATTCAGGGTTGGTTCACTGTTAGGAAAATCATAAGTATAATCAACCATATTAGCAAAAAAAAAATTCACTTGATCATTTCAATAGATACAGAAAAAACTTTTGACAAAATATAACACTCATTCCTGTTTTTAAAAAATGCCATAAAGCATGAGAGTAAGTAAGTAAGCTTTTCTTAAAATAATAAGTAATATCAATCATAAACCAAGAGCCAGCATTATCTGTAATTGGGATAAACTAGAAATATTCCCAAAAGATCTGGAGAGAAGCAGGAATGTCCATTAACATCATAACTATTCAGAACTATACTAGAAATGCTACCTATAGCAGTAAGACAGAAAAAAAAAAGAAATGGGAGGAATAAACATAAGCCACAAAGAAAGAACTATCATTTTTTGCAGATGTGTAATGGTATACTTAAAGAACCCTGGAGAGCCAGCCATAAAACTAGTTGAAACAACAACTTTAGTGAAGTTGCAGGATGTAAAATAAATCCACGCAAATCATCAACATTTCTATGTATTGCTCCTCTCCCCCTCAGGAAAAACCCCCCAGCAGGAAGAGATAGGAAGAGGAATTCCATTTAAAATAACTGCAGACAACATAAAATACTTGTGAATCTACTTTTCAAAACATAAACAGGAACTATATATAAACACAAAGCACTTTTCACACAAAGATCTAAATAACTAAAGAAATATGAATTGCTCATGGATAGGCAGAATCAACATAATAAAAGTGACAATACTATCTAAATCAATCTACTTATTTAGCTCCATATCAGTTTGCCAAAGAATTACTTTGTAGAGCTAGAAAAAAACATTAACAGTTCATCTGGAGGAATGAAAGTTCAGGAATATCAAAGGGAGTCAGTGGTGGGGAAAAGGAAGAAGGGCTAGCAGTACTAAATTTGAAACTATATTACCAAGTGGTAATCATCAAAACAGTGTGGTAGTGGATAAAAATCAGGGTGGTTGAGCAGTGGACTAGATAAGGACACATAATCTAAAGAAGCAAATAACTACAACAGCCTAGTAAACCTAAATATACCAACTATTGGGGCAAGAATGTGCTATTTTACAAAACTGCTGGGAAAACTGGAAGGTAGTCTAGCAGAAACTAGACCCAGCATCAGCATCTCACACCATATACCAAGATAAAGTCAAAATGGGTATGTGATTTAGACATAAAGGGTGATACCATAAATTAAGGGAATATGGAAGGAATTACCTGTGGATCAGGAAAGAGCTCATTACCAAACAAAAGATAGATTTGTGGGAAGTAAAGTGGATAGTTTTGATTTTACAAAATTAAACTGGTTTTGCACAAACAAAACAATGCAACCAAAATTGGAAGAAAAGCAAGAAACTAGAGGAAAAAGTTGCAGCAATTTTCTCTGATAAAGATCTCATTTCTCAAAAATATAGACAACTAAGCCGGATTTATAAAATAGGAAGCCATTCCTCAGTGGATCAATGGTCAAAGGGTGTGAACAGAAAGTTTTCAGAGGAAAAAATCAAAGCTATAGAGATTCCTATGAAAAAATGTCTAAATCATCAATAATTAGAAAAATGCAACTTAAAACAGTTGTGGGGAACCACCTCACACCTGCCAGATTGGCTAAGATGGCAGGAAAATAAAATGGCAGATGTTGGAGGGAATTTGAGAGAAGAGGTACACTAATGCATTGTTGGTGAAACTATGAACTAGTGCAACCATTTTGGAGAACAATTGGGAACTATGCGCAAAAGGCTACAAAATTGTGCATACCTGTGACCCAGCAATCCCTCTACTAGGTTCATACCCCACGGACAACAAAGAAAGGAAAAAGACCCATATGTAGAAAAATATTTATGGCAGCTCATTTTATGCTGGCAAAGAATTGGACACTTAAGGGATGCCCATCCACTCTGTGATGGCTGAACAGTATATGAATGTGACAAAATACTGTTGTGCTTAAGAAAAGATGAAGGGGGGATGGTTTCAGAAAAACCTGGGAAGACCTGGGATGAGAGTTGGGGTGAAAAGCAAGTTGAACAGAACCAGGCAAACAACCTACATAGCAACAGCAGTATTGGAAAGATTATCAACTCCGAAAGACTCAGTAACTCTCTCAGTACAGTTATTGTCCAGTTACTTGTTATGTCCAGTTCTTCATGATCCCATTTGTGGTTTTCTTGGCAAAGACACTGGAGCGGTTTGCCATTTCCTACTTCAGCTCATATTATAGGTAAAGACATTGAGGCAAATAAGATTAAGTGATTTGCCCAGGGTCCCATAGGTAGTTAAACTGTTTCAGGTCAAATTTGAACTCAGGTCTTCCTGACTCCAGGCCTAACAGTCTACCCACTATCCACTCTGCCACTCGCTTCCCCAGTCAATACAGTGATCCAGCACAATGCCAAAAGATTCATGATATAAACTGCTATCCACCTCCAGTCCTCCAGACTGATAGTCTTAGAGTGTAGATTGAAGCATTTTTTTGTTCTTTCTTTTCTTTTTTTCTTTCTGAAATGTGGCTGATATGGAAATGTTTTTCATGATTTCATATGTATAATGGGTAGCATATTTCTTGGTTTGTCAATGAGTGGGGGAGAGAATGTAGGGAAGGAGAGAACTTGAAGCTGAAAATAAAAATTAAAAAAAAAGATTATGATGATACTAACAGCATCTCCAAAGTTGACTCCCCAGCTTTTCCCCTTTTGTGTAGGAAAAAACTCATCTCTGCTATGTTAGGGATGTTTTCTTGTCTATTATTTCCCCTCCTGAGTCTGCACTTTGGTATTTTTTTGTGTGCATTGTAATGGATTAATTGAGCAAAAGAAGGAGAAATGAGGAGAGAATGCTCTCCTAGCTGATTTGGGACTTGTTTGCATGGATGGGATCCTGCTCTTCATGGCCTTGACTCAACCCTGCAGAGGTCAGGTGGTCATCGACTTGTACAGAGAACAAAAGTTTGCTCATGCTGTAAAATGTTGATTTAATACTCTAAAGCATGCTATAAGTACGGTAAACATGTTAGTAATTATTTAGGGCCTCTGTTCATTACTTTTACCTGTATGTTGCATTTACAAGAGAATTAAGCAGTGAATTGTCGAGAGCTAGAATAGGGTCTGACACATCCTTGACTCTTCTTTCTCCCCCACCTCACTCTCCATTTTCAATTAGTTATCAGTTCTTGTTAACTCTATCTCTACAAGATTTCTTGAATGGATTCCCATTTTAGCCACTCACATGACTAGTTCAGGCCTTCGTCCCCTCTCACTTGGACTTTTATAGTAACTTTCTAACTGGTCTCTGCTTCCAGACAGACTTTCCTCCCTCATTCATCCTCTACAGAACTTCCAAACCAATTTCTCCAAATAAATTGCCCAGATTCCAAAGTAATAAGAAAGAAGTTTGTGTCATACCCAAAGATCTCCAGTGGTTCACTGTTGCCTTAGAATGCAGTGTAGACTCTCAGCCTGGCATTTAAGGCTCTCTGTTAAAAAACATAAACTCCTGCCTTTTCATATTACTCTTCTGATTAACCTGGACTGTTACTTGTTCCCAAAATTTAGCATTCTATTTCCTGTCTTCCACCATCACACATGGTGTTCCCCATGCCTAGAAGGTACCACCTCCTCCCCTCTTGAGCTCAGACCACATATGAGTCCTCAAAATTCACTTTAGATACCTTTGCTGATATCCACCCCCTACAAGTTATCATTGCTCACTCCCTCTTCAAATTAATTTGTATTTATTTATTTTTGTTCATGTTATGTTGTGTTATGTTGTGTTATGTTATGTTATGTTATGTTATGTTATGTTATGGGCTGCATGGTGTAAAGAGAGAACATTGGATTTGGAGTCATAAAAACCTGAGTTTGCTTCTTGCTTCATTACTTACTAGAATAATATCTTGGACACAGGGTCCTACACTGTCTCAGTGGTTGTCAAGGGGGTAATGTTTGGGTCACTTAATAAATAGTTATTAAATTGAGTTGAGCTGAGTGACACAAAAGGATTAAATGACAAATTGAATGACTGACTCAGGGTCCAAGAATGTCGGTCTCTCCTGGGGGTGACAGTGAGGAGGGATCAAACAAGGATCACAGATTTATAGCTGGAAGAGACCTTGGCAGCTGTGAATACGACAACCACCTTATTTTACAGATAATAAAACAGACTCTAGAAGTTAATATTTCTGTTACATTTCATCACATTAAAGTGACATTTGAGTTCCCAAATCATCTTTACAAATAAAAGCTAAGTAGCAATTTACCTGGGAAAGCAAGCACAAACTGAAAATGCCACTAACCAAGTATTCCATAAAGTATGATCTGGTAGCCAGGCAAAGCTCCCCCGATCTTAGACTGTATTCAGAGACACAAGGGGGATGAGGCCTGCAGTGTGCTCATTCCACAGGGCGCCACATTTTTCTAGTTCTTACCCTGTCTAACTTTTTTTTTTGGTCTCAGTGTCTTGTAGGGGGACTTCTAGCAAGATGTCTGGGTGGGAAGTCATGTATGGGGCCATCTTTCCCTTAGGAACCTTCAGAACAGTTAGAAGTTGGGGAACTGGGCACTGAGAGCTTGTGAGCATGTGCAGGCTGGCCATCTTCCTTCCAGTGCAGCTAAGCAGGAAGGAAAACAAGGTTGAGTCATTGGGATCTTTTATGAGCATTCTTAATTCTGCCTCAGAAGCCAGTCAGAAAGCCTTTCCTTACTGCACAGTAAGAGAGCAGGAACATAGTCATAGAACGCCTGGGTAACCTCGGACGTGCATGTGGGAATTGCATCAGGCCAAGTGTATATTCGTAATAGCCAGCCTCTCAGTGAGTGGCCAGTCACGTTAGAACGTATCAGATAAACTAAAATCAGAATCAACAAGAGCTTGAAGAGAGAGAGAAGGAAAATAATAATCCCCACAGAAACTCTGTTAATACGGTCAACAATGCTATGAAATAAAAATAGTAGTAGGAAACTCCCAAAGCGCAGCATAATTTTGCAAAACCTGCAGTTAGATACCTCTAAGACTGGATTAACCACAAGAACCTCTTAAATGGTGGGAAGACCTAAAAAAAGAAGGAATTATTAAAAAAAGAATTTTTATTATTAAAAAGAAGGAAAATTAAAACGCTAAATGAAAAATTAAAAAAAAAACCCAGAGGTTTAACCTTAATCTTAGCAAAGCAAGTCTGTACCCCAAAATGAACACTAGACAATATGGAACTCAAAAATTCAGTAATACAAATCATTTTTCAAAGAGGACGAATGACATCACAGGATGATTGGTGACTTGCACATGAATTGGATAGGAGGCAGAGTTATGCAAACTGTCCATCCCTTCCATGGTTATTGAAATCTAGTGGGAAGACAAAAGTCAGGACAGCTGGCACTGACCTAGATGCAGCGGATGCCCTTGGATGTCTGACCAAGCTTTAAGCGCTCCACAGTGCCTGCATCAGTCACCTTCATGGCCATTGAAACGCATTGTTCTCATTCACCTACTCTGCTAGGGGGAGTCTTTACAGGATTGGGGTAGACATCTCCCTAACTTAACTGACAGGTTGGAGGTCTGTTAATTATCCTCAAGATGGTTTATTTAGCCCTTTTGTCACCATGATGGTTTTGATGGAGTGTGGCTGCTGCGTGCTGGAGCTTCTTGGAGTCATTGGAGAGAGTTGGGTGAAAAGTGGACATGAAAGGTGGGCTCAGCAGCCCTTCCACCAGAGGGGCTAGCCCTCCTTCAACCCCCCAAGCACTCCCGATGATAGAATAAGAAATACAGCAAAACTGAACTAGCCAGGGATGTTTACGACTAGGCCCTCCTTTCTCCTTCCCGATCCTTTGTCACTTTATTTCCAAGAATTCTGTCCTTGACAACTTCCTTTGTTTTCTCTTTATGTTCCTTAGCTATTTCATCCACGTGTAGCTTCAATTATCATTTCTTTGCTGACACCCAATCTATATTTTTAGCTTCGGCCTCCCCTTAAGTTCAGAACAGTCTCTCTAATTGTTTATAAGATATCTATATCTGAGTGTGCTGCCAGTACCACAAATTCAACGTGTCCAAAATGTAAATCAGTGTCCCTGTCAAGCCTGCTCCACCTCTGACTTTTCCCTGTTTCTGTCAGTGGTGTACCTCTTCATCCATTTTCCCATGTATAAAGTCACTGTGTAATTTTTGATCTTTCACGTTCTTACAGACCACATCTAATCAGTTCTAGCCTTATTGATTCTTCTTTCAATATATCTATCTCATTGCCCTCACATTGTTGCTATTATATCAGCGACAATATGCAGAAAATATATGGAAGGAAAAGAATTCTAAAGGAAGCATGGACAAACAGGGCAAATATGAATTTGTTAAAATTTGTATCTTGTTAAAATCCTTAAAGACATTAAAAAAATTTATGTCATAGAACTTTATGACTTCGTGGGAAATTAGTTTTTGCTGTGTGTTTAAGTGTTTATTTCTATGACAACTAAATTTATGATTTTAAAAGAATTAAAGATAGAGAAGAAAATACCACTAAACTCCTTCCCACAGCATTTTTTGTGTGCTTTTCCCACACCTGTAATGGGAATGTCCTTCCCCATCATCTTGCCTAATGAAATCATACCCATCCTTCAAAAGATCCAAATCAAATTCTACTTTCTCCATGAAAATCTTTTCATTTAAATTTAGTTCAGAATTTTACAAGTCTTTACTAAATGCTCCAGATATCTGGCTATCCTCGTGCCCCCTACAAATAGAAATGTAACTGTTACTGCCTGTAAGGAATTTCCATTCCACCATTCATTTCACTGTGTGTGTTTGGATTTGGGGGTGGAAGGGCTGGGGGGAGGAATACAACATGTTCACATAGAAAGAAATTCAGGGATGATTTGAGGAACCAGAGAGCATTAACTGGAGAATCAGTAAGAATCTGAAGTAAGAGAAAGCTTTGATCTGCTTAAAGGTAAACATTCGGTGAATATAATGATCTGAGTAACAGAAATGATGAGTGAGCTCATTCCATACATGGTACATGGTAGACACATACACATCCATGTACACATACTTGTCATTTCTTATTCCATTACAGTTCAGAAGACTGATGACAAAGCATGCTTCTTATCTCTCAGTTGAGAGCTGGAGGGCTGTAGGTATGGAATGAATGATAAAGTATTTATTATTAAATACTTTGTGCAAAATGCTGTGCTAAGGATGGGGGATGGAAATGAAAAACAATCTTTGCTCACATTCTAATAGGAAAAGACAATAAGTACAGGTTTCAAATGCAAGTGTAGCCCCTGCAGAGGCAGTTTCTGGGCCATCTCTCTGCAAGGATTGCTGACCTCAGTGGTATAGGAATTGGGCTGGAAGGAGGGCCGGTGGTTGGGGTTGGGAGTTGTGGGGCTTGTATTTCCAGCACTTTGGGGCCCAGGGCCTTCCTTAGGTTGTCTTAGCAAGCATCATGAGCCATACATTCTCAGACATGGCTAATGTATTCATTTGTTTTGTTTCACTCTATTTATTTGTTACAAGAAATAGTTCTGTGTGGGCTGGGGGTGGAGAGTGACAGTGATGTGATAAAAGAACATTTTGAAAAAAACAAACAGGAAACAGTGTTGTTTACAACGCTTTGTCTACGACACTGTTGTAGAAAGTGTACTGAATTTGTAAACCTGAGGGTCTGGGTTCAGATTCAGATTCTTCTTATTGACAACCTGGATGATCTTGAGCTAGTCATTTAACTTCTTGGAGCCTTAGTTTCCTCATCTTTAAAAGGAAGGCATGGGACTAGATGGCCTCTGAGGTTCATTTCATTATCTCATGGTCCTCAGTAACTGGAGGGAGCAGCTGTGGTCAGTTTAACTTATTTGTAAGAAGTTGAGAAGTTAGGCAAGTTGTGAAGATATGGCAGCTCACAACAAGATAGAGAAGAGGTTGAAGAGGATAACTTTAGGGCATGGTAGAGTCAAGCAAAGATTTCCAGGGATGGAGGAGACCTGGGCATTTTTTCCTGGCAGTCAGTAGGCTATGCCACCCACAGCCCCAGTCTGCCTCATCCAAGACCAAGGGTCCCCCCATGCCGTCTCCCTCCCTGCCATGCTGCCGAGCATCACATCTTTCCTCCCCTTTTCCACCTTTGGCTCTGGGAATCGTAATCAAAGAAATACTGCCATTCGTGGCAAAGACAATCTCAAGCCATAGTCACTTTTCACTCTGACTTCCTTCTTCAGAATGCTCTTCTCTCATTACTTTCTTCTGTACTTGATTTCTTCTATTAAATGTAAGCTCCTTAAGGGCAAGAACCCCCTTACACTCTTGTATTTCTGTCTCCATCATTTAATACAGTGCTTAGTGACACTTGTTCATTCATTTCATTTTTGCAGCCTTGTAGGCAGTAAGAAAGGAAGGAAACGGTGGAATAGAAAGTGATTAAACATAAGAAAGAGGGATGAATTCTCAAGAAGAAATGGGGATGAACTCAAGGGCACTGGTGGGGAATTGGCCTTGAAGCCGTGGAGTCGTCCCTCCTTGGAGACTGTACCACAGGCAGAGACTGTTGAAGATGTAGTGGTAGTTTCAAAGCACTCCTGGGGAGTTGGGGGGTTTCTCAACAGACAGCTTCAGTTTTCTCAGTCAAGTAAATGAGGTAATTTGCTGAGAGAGAGGAAGTAAGAATGATATAGGGTGAGCTAAGGTCAATGATTGGGATAGTAGGAATGTTATCAGTAGGACAGGGCCAGGAAAAGGCTCAAGGATGGAGGTGAGCGTGCAGTTAAACTGGCACTTAAGAGTGTCCAGACTGTTTTCCTTAGCATTCCTTATGAGCCTCACCTTACTCTAAGCTTTTCCTAAGAATTAGGGCAGAGTACCCAGAAGGAAGGGGGTAAACAGTATCGTTAAATGCTACATGAAGGTCAGAAAGGATGAATATTGAAAAAGATACTGTGGAAATTGTGGGACTTGGAGCCAGAGGACCAGCCTTCAAAGCTAATGACTGGCATTAGCTACCTGTATGTGATTTTGGGCAGGTCACAGCATCTCTGGGTTTCAGTTTACTCAACTTGTAAAATGAGGAACTTGAACTGGATGAACTTGAATATCCAGCTCTAGATCTATGACTACTGATTTGAAAAGAACATTAGATTTGGTAAATAGACCAAGGTAAATAGATTTGGTCTTTGGGGATCTTAGAACAGTTCCAGTACAGGCTAGATTGTGGAGTTGTTAAGTGTGAAGAGCAGTAAGGATGCTGAGTTTTCAGGTATAAACTACCTTTTCCTTAAGTTTGGCAGAGAATGGAAGGAGAAAGGTTGGCTAGGAGCTCTTGGGAGCATAAAAGAAGGTAAAGGGAAGAATGAGAGGAGGAGGAATTCGTTCAACTTGAGCATGTATTTATACATGAGAGAGAGAGATTGAAGACATGAAAATGAGGGAATGATTGAAGGAACAAAATCCTGGAGGAAATAACAGTAAATGGGATTAAAGACAAAAGTGGGTAAATTAGTCTTGGCTAGGATTGCGAACACCTCTTCTTCTGAGATGAGAAGAAAGAATGAGTGAATGAATGAAAGTGATGAAAAATAGACAAAAACTTTTGAAAGGGAAATTGAGGGAACTCATGTAGGATAATCTTAAAAAGTAGAAGACAGTGAAGTGTCATAGTGGACAGAACACTGGACTTGGAGTTAGGAACACCTGAATTTGAAGCCTACCTTGATACTGTACTAGCATACTGTGTGATGACCGTACCCAAGTCTATGGTCTCTTTCAACTTGAGTTCCATGGTAAGTAGGAGGAATGCTCATCTGCTGTGAGTTTGGGGTACAGGACCAGGTTTGGAGACTTGAGTGAGGAAAAGATTTATATAGTTGGTGTGGTGAAGAATAGGGGTCAATGTTTAATGAAAAGATTTCTGAGTATGGTAAGGATGCACTTAAGGTTGTATACTATATGGCAGCAGCTCCCAAACTTTCTGGCCTCAGGATCTTTACATTTTTAAAAATTATTGAGTACCCCAAAGAACTTTTATTTGGATAGGTTTTACCTATCAATATTTGCTATATTAGACATGCAGATCAAGAAACTTTTTAAATATTAATTCACTTAAAATAGGAATAATCCCTTTATATATTAGCACAAATAGCAATTTTTACAAAATTTTCAAAACCAAAACTATTTTTGTTTTTCATATTTTTGCAAGTCTCTTTAATGTCTGGATTAATAGAAGACAGCAGGATCTGCTTTTGCATTCAGTCTGCTACAATATGTTATTTTGGTTGAAACCTCAGTTAGGTAGATGGAAAGAAGATAGTTAGATGGAAAGAGGAAGAGTATTTTAATAAACAAATTTCGTCTTAATATCACCATGACAATAATATTGACACCGTGGGCCTCCTATGGGGTCCTCAGGACCACATTTGGAGAACTACTGTCATAGAGTAGATATTTTGGTAGATGATTTTGAAGCATAATTTCTTTACTTTCTCCAGGAATACACAGCCAGCAAGGGTGAAAAGAAGGAACCAGATGAGGACTAGCTGAAATGTCAGATTAGCACAGTGGAAATGCTGTGATCAATGAAGATGGTTGTAGCACTTGAATCAACAACACTGAGTCTGGACGGCATAGGGAGGCAAAGGGGGCCATTATGGGAGCAGGGAGCAAGAGGCATTTATGGCCTGCCAGGCCCTAACCAGAACAAGGAGAGTGGTTGTTGTGTCTGTCCTTCATTCTCAAAGAGGAACGTGACATCTAGATGATGACGTGACTTTCTGCTGACTTTGATCTGAGGGAGGGAGGGCTGTGCAGGTCACCAGACTCCCTTTCTTCTCCTGAGCCAGCTGGGTCCAGTGGCCAGGTATTTGTCAGGATGCAGTGGGAGACCCTGGCCCTTTTAGTCAGTGGGAAGAACTTTTAGAGGTAATACAATTCCCAGGGGTGTGAAAGTCTATGACTGTTAAAGCTGAAGAGAATATCCGTAGGTAGAACTTGTGTCTATTGAAGTCCATGACATCATGACAGGTAGATGAGATAGAGAAGAAAACTGTGAGCCAGATGTTAGAGTAATTGAGCAAGGCAGAGAATGACCTGAGTTCAGAAGACCAGAAGGAAAACCCAGGTGGAGAGGGCTGTGTGTTTGGATTCCATGAACTTGGAAGGAGGAAAGATGGTCGAGAGTGGAAGATGGGCAAGAAGAGGACTTGTAGAGGCCATCAGAAAACTCCTCCACCAGCCCCATGCCTTGGGGGGGTACATAGCCCCACAGCTTTAGCATAATGAACATTCCAAGAGGATTATTCTTTTTCAAGTTATTTCCCGAGTCTGCCTCCATTTAAAACCACAATTCAGGGGAGGAGCCAAGATGGCGGAGTAGAAAGATTCACATATGCTAGCTCCAAATCCACAGCCCATAAATTTCCTGTAAAAAGAATTCCCCACAAATTCTGGAGCAGTGGAAGCCGCACAGCACTGCAGTGGAGGAGATTTCCGTTCCAGAGAGCCCTGAAAAACCGATCCCAGGGCCCCTGCCCTGGCCACGAGGCCCAAGAGGAGCAGATCTGAGCAGGCTTCAGGGACGGAACTTCCGGCGGCTATGAAGGTCCCTCCACCCACAGGCGCTACAGGTCAGTGAGAGAGACTTCTGGGCTGGCCGAGAGGGGAGCGGGGTGTCTCCATAACTCAGGCCCCCTCAGGGGGAAGTGGCAGAGGCAGCGGTGGCGAGGGGCTCCCAGAGTAGACAGGACCTCATAGCCATTACTGAAGGTCTCCACATAAACTCCCTGAGGGAACTGAGCCTGGGCAGCGGCCCTGCCCCCACCTGAGAACCTGAACTTAATCTCTCATACTGAATAGCAGCCCTGCCCGCAGCTGAAAGCCCTGAGGCTGGGGAGCAGCATTTGAATCTCAGACCCCAAGCACTAGCTGGGCGGATCTAGGCGGGGGTGTAGAGGAATCTCAGAAGTCAAGTAACTGGCCGGGAAAATGCCCAGAAAAGGGAAAAAAAATAAGACCATAGAAGGTTACTTTCTTGGTGAACAGATATTTCCTCCTTTCCTTTCTGATGAGGAAGAACAATGCTTACCATCAGGGAAAGACATAGAAGTCAAGGCCTCTGTATCCCAAACATCTGAAATGGATATCCAATGGGCTCAGGCCATGGAAGAGCTTAAAAAAGATTTTGAAAATCAAGTTAGACATGTGGAGGAAAAACTGGGAAGAGAAATGAGAGAGATGCAAGAAAAGCATGAAAACGGGTCAATACCTTGCTAAAGGAGACCCAAAAAAATGCTGAAGAAAATAACACCTTGAAAAATAGGCTCACTCAATTGGTAAAAGAGGTTCAAAAAGCCAATGAGGAGAAGAATGCTTTCAAAAGCAGAATTAGCCAAATGGAAAAAGAGGTTCAAAAGCTCACTGAAGAAAATAGTTCTCTCAAAATTAGAATGGAACAGATGGAGGATAATGACTTTCTGAGAAACCAAGAAATCACCAAACAAAACCAAAAGAATGAAAAAATGGAAGAGAATGTGAAATATCTCATGGGAAAAACAACTGACCTGGAAAATAGATCCAGGAGAGACAATTTAAAAATTATGGGACTACCTGAAAGCCATGATCAAAAAAAGAGCCTAGACATCATCTTTCATGAAATTATCAAGGAAAACTGCCCTGATATTCTAGAATCAGAGGGCAAAATAAGTATTCAAGGAATCCACCGATAACTGCCTGAAAGAGATCCAAAAAGAGAAACTCCTAGGAACATTGTGGCCAAATTCCAGAATTCCCAGGTCAAGGAGAAAATATTGCAAGCAGCTAGGAAGAAACAATTCCAGTATTGTGGAAATACAATCAGGATAACTCAAGATGTAGCAGCTTCTACATTAAGGGATCGAAGGGCATGGAATAGGATATTCCAGAAGTCAAAGGACCTAGGACTCAAACCAAGAATCACCTACCCAGCAAAACTGAGTATAATACTTCAGGGGAAAATATGGTCTTTCAATGAAATAGAGGACTTTCAAGCATTCTTGATGAAAAGACCAGAGCTGAAAAGAAATTTGACCTTCAAACACAAGAATGAGAAGAAGCATGAAAAAGTAAACAGCAAAGAGAAGTCATAAGCGACTTACCAAAGGTGAACTGTTTACATTCCTACATGGAAAGACAATATTTCTAACTCTTAAAACTTTTCAGGGTAGTTGGTGGGACTACACACACACACATATGCACACACACATACATGTGTGCGCACACACATACATGCACGCACACACAGAGACAGAGAGCACAGAGTGAATTGAATAGGATGGGATCATATCTTAAAAGAAATTAAGGTAAATGGTGAGAGAGAAATATAGTGGGAGGAGAGGGTGAAATGGAATGGGGTAAATTATTTCTCATTCAAGAGGCAAGCAGGAGACTTTTTAGTGGAGGGAAAAAGAGGCGAGCTGAGAAAAAAAACATGAAGTTTACTCTCATCACATTCGACTAAAGGAAGGAATAAAATGCACACTTATTTTGGTATGAAAACCTATCTTACAATACAGGAAAGTGGGGGAGGAGATAAGCAGGGTGGGGTGGGATGATGGGAGGGAGGGCAATGGGAGGAGGGAGCAATATGAAGTCAACACTCGGGGAAGGACAGGATCAAAAGACAGAATAGAAACAGTGGGGGGCAGGATAGGATGGAGGGTAATTCAGTTAGTCTTACACAACACGACTACTATGGAAGTCATTTGCAAAACTACACAGATATGGCCTATATTGAATTGCCTGCCTTCCCAAAGGGAATGGGTGGGGAGGGAGAGATGGGGAGAATTTGGAACTCAAAGTTTTAGGAACAACTGTTTAGTATTGTTGTTGCTACTAGGAAATAAGAAATACAGTTAATGGGGAATAGAAAGTCATCTGGCCCTACAGGACAAAAGAGAAGACTGGGACAAGAGAAGGGAGGGATGATAGAAGAGAGGGCAGATTGGTTATAGGGGAAATTAGGATGCTCGGTGTATTGGGGCGGGGAGAGGGGACAAATGGGGAGAAAATTTGGAACCCAAAATTTTGTGAAAATGAATGTTAAAAGTTTAATAAATTTATATTAAAAAAAATATTTCAAGACAAAAAAAAAACACAATTCAGGGAGTCCTTAAATGCTAGTCAGTCTGTCACTTAGCATTTATTTAGTATTTACTATGATTCAGGCACTGTGCTAAGTGCTAGAGATACAAAGAAAACAAAACCAGCCCCTGCCCTCAAGGAGTTTACATTCTAATAGAGGAGACCTGAAAGATGTATACTGGATAGATGAAAGATAATCTCTAGAAGGGAAAGCACTAGCAGCTAGGAGAGACCTGAAGAAAGTAGGTTTTGAACTACCTGAAGGAAACCTGGGAAACTAAGGCAGAGGTAAAGAGGCAGAGCCTTCCAGACAGTGGGGAGGAGGAGAAAGCTGGATTATCATGTGTGGAGTGGTAAACAGGGTTGTGTGGAAGGGAGTAAGGTGTAACAGTAGAAAGGTAGGAAAGGGTCAGGTGGGAAAGAGCTTTTATTTAAAGCTTTAAATGATGGAATACTTTGTATTTGGTCTTGGAGGAAATAGGAAGCCTCTGGAATTCACTGAAAGTGTGTGTGTGTGTGTGTGTGTGTGTGTGTGCGTGTGTGTGCACGAGTGTGCATGTGTGCATGTGTGTGTGTGTGCATGTGTGTGTGTGCACGAGTGTGCATGTGTGCGGGTGTGTGTGTGTGCACGAGTGTGCATGTGTGCATGTGTGTGTGTGTGCGCATGTGTGTGCACGAGTGTGCATGTGTGTGTGTGTGCATGTGTGTGCACGAGTGTGCATGTGTGTGTGTGTGCATGTGTGTGCACGAGTGTGCATGTGTGTGTGTGCACGAGTGTGCATGTGTGTGTGTGTGTGCATGTGTGTGCACGAGTGTGCATGTGTGTGTGTGTGTGTTGAGGTGGTGGGGAGGGGGGCACGCAGTGACTTCCTCAAAACTATGCTTTAGAAAACCCCTTTGGCAGCTGAGTGGGAGATGGGTTTGAGCTGTGGCTCACAAATCACCAAAGAGATGTAACAGAATGGCATCATAGGGATAGTAATAAAGAGCTTCCCCACAGCCTGAAACAACTTCACACCATGGGTGGGAGGAACGTACAGTAGGCACGTGTGTGCCCATGTAGGGAACACGTGCATGGAAGGGCACAGCATCCAAGCAGGGAGCATTTGTGGCCCAGGCACATACCTGGATGAACTCCTTACTGCTGCAGCCGCAGCTCTGACACGTCTTCTGATGCTTCTCACTGGGCTCCTGTGGCGCGCGGTCTCCGCCGGTCTCATGTGGCTGCTTCTGGCCGCTGCTGGTCACTGTCAAGCATGTCTCCCCAGGGCCTGAGTCTGGGAAGCGAATTTCTGCTTCAGCCCGGCCAAAGTTAAAATAATCAGCTGTAGGAGGAAGTAGACTGTGCAGTTGTTCATTTAACTTCACTACATCCCAGAGACTTTTCTGCAAATCACTTTAATAAAAAAGGGCGATAAGGCCTAACCCACCCAGTTATCAGGCTAAGGGAGAATCTTTTCAGCTTTTCTCCCATAAGGAAGCCTCACGGTATAAGGGACCAAGCTCTTTGGAACACACAGCTATAGACTGAAAGCCATGTAATGAGAGCTGGCCAGCTTACATCCATCCTTTCACCTCTATTTCCTAGTTTTCAAAGATAAGATTTCCCTCAGAGGCTTTACTTTGACTTAGACTTAGAAATTCCTTGTGGCTTCCCATTCAATTTCTTGTGGCTAAATTGTTACCTAATCAGCATCCATTTAGAGTCGCCTCTTCCACCAAGCTAGCAAGGTTTCTCAGGGTTTGAAGCTCCATAGTTTCTTCACTAAGATGCCTTAGTTCTCCTACGCACAACTGGAAGTGGTGGGATAAGGCACAGGAGCAAAACTTATCCTAGGAGTTGATGTCAACATCTCCCCTTGTCTGCCTTCTTTCCCAACCATTCCTGTATGTGTGTGTGGGAGAGTGCTAGCAGCTCTTTCCAGGATTTCAGCTTGCCCTGCAAATTATGGAAAAGAATGACTTCCATTACAGGAGGTTAAAGGGGCTATGGGAGTACCAGAAGAAATGCCAAGTTTTAGTTAAATCTAGGAGTGAAGAGAAATGCTCAGTGAAAAATCCAAGGATATGGAATAATTTTTCTAGAAAAGAGCAGAGGTTCCTTAAGAATACAGTAAGAGGGGCAGCTAGGTGGCCAAGTGGTTAGAGCACTTGCCCTAAAGTCAGGAGGACCTGAGTTCAAATTCGGTGTCAGACACTTGATGCTTACTAGCTGTGTGACCCTGAGCAAGTCACTTAACCCCAGTTGCCTTGCTTTTAAAAAAAAAAAAGTACAGTAGAATGAGCCCAAGGGAAAAATAAGATTGAGCTGAAAAGTGATGCGAGAAAGAGGTTATAAAAAAAGGTGGTTAGTAGGAGAGTGAAGCCTCCCTCACTGGGTAGACATTAGGGAATAGAGAAGCTTCAAGAACTAATGGTCCCCCAAGTTCTAATCATAACATGGAACACTGGTGTTTGAGGGTGTGACCTCACAAACCTCTTAGAGCATTCTTTGGATTTGACTGATGGCATCGGTCGAGCTTCAGGGTGGACAACATGAGCCTGTGGAGCTCTCTGAAGGGTACTCTCATTTAAGGGCTCTTTGGCTTCAGCAAGGGTTGCAGAGGGGCCTCTGGGTGGAAGGAAGGGTACAGAATGCAGCCTTTAACACGTCCCCCCATTTGGAATCATGGCTGGGTAAAGGACCAAAGTGGGGAACAGGTTGGCTGTTGTTCCTACTTCCCTGCCTAGTAACAGCATCAGCTACTTCAGAGACCAGTGACTAGAACTCAAGTTCAGATTTTTGCTTTAATTGGGCATCAGCAGAGTTCAGGAGGGAAAATCTAGGAATTGGGGACGGAGTGGGGAGCTAGATTCTTCTTTCCCCAGTATGTGTTGTAATTCTTTGTAAAGCTTTTAAGTGGAGAGTTTGACATCTGCAGCTTGGAATTGTGTCATATAGCACTGGAGTAAACTCAAAGAGAAATGAGGCCATTGAACCATATGGAAGGACCCCTGTTGGTGATATGTTAGCTTGGAAAGCCACAGATTAGCATATTGCTATTATATTGCATTTTTTCAATGCATTTTGTCAAACATTTCTCCACACTTTCATCTGGTTTGGGTGCCTTCCAAAGGAGTACTGTGTGTTTCACACCTGTTATAAGCCTGGCACCTGGATAGAAAGCTGGCTTTGGTGTCAAGAATGTCTGCTTTAAGTCCTGCTGCTGACATGCATTGGCTGTTGTAGGACCCAAGTCAAGTCACTTAACCTCTCTGACCCAGGGAGGTCCCTGGGACTGTCCGTTTCAGAGAAAGTTCTGATCTGCACTGGTAGATGTTCCACACTGAAGTTCTTACAGACCAATAAAATCACAGATCTAGCCAAAAATAGAGAAAATTTAGAATTACTGTACTTTGTAATCTTCAAAGCATTTGTACTAATTGAACAATACTGTTGGCTTAATCATCATTTTAGGAATCTTTGGAGATTTAGAAACAGACATGTTTTAGAAAACATTTTATATAAAGGCCATCTAGTTACTCTGATTTGTTGATAATATATTTTTATAATAGTTCCGAACAGTGCATTTTGGGGACTTAGGAAGGATGATAAGGGAAAAGTTAGTGGAAGTCTCCAGTATTCTATCTACTTTCCCTGCTTGGTTCTGCAAATGTCTGCAAATGCACCAGAAGCTACTCCACAACACTATTCTGAGAGGAAAATTAGTAGGAATTCAAATTCCAAGTTTCCTGAATATTTAGGAAAGAATAATGTCTGATTTAAACTTGTTCGTTTATTTTTTTCCTTTAGAATTGAAAAAACCCAGGCTGCTCAAGTGATTCAGAGAGCTTGGTTTTCTCACATGGATAAAATGATGTTTCAGCTCTTAAAACACACAATTTGTGCAGCGGTATGTACCCTTTCCTCCCCGTCCCTCTTAGATTTGCTAATGATTACACCTCAAAGATGCATTTTTTGAGGATATTCACTGTCTCCTACTTTCTACCAATATGGTCTAAAAGCATAGAATTGTGAGTTTTTCTCCTTAGAGATTTCTGATATGAATATATGTATATTGTATATGATTGCTTAACACTGATAGTTGCTATTTGTTCCTAAAATAACACTGAATTTTTAATAAATGGAAACCATATTTATTTTTAAACCTTGTCCAAAGGAAATGTGAGACATTTACAACATAACCAATAGAAAATGATAGAAAATGCTGATAGCTTCAGAAGATGGTGTTAAAGTCTGGAATACATGCTGTATGGATCCAGAAATTTGTTATTAATATTACATCAGAAGAAGCAGGTCCAAGAAATACTAAAGACTTGGCATTGATTAGAGTAAATTTGTTCCCTGTCTGATCTGCTAGACAAAACTTAAACTTACATAAAGCATAAAGTAGAGAATCATATATGCCTCCCCAAGATTTTCACAGTGACTTCCCACTGTCCAAAGAGAGACAGAATTACTTAAAGATAAATGATGGGGACAATCAGCCTAAAAGCCCATAAAGGAAATACAAAATAGATGATAATTGCCAGTTTGTTTAGACTGTGCCATATAGTTGGGTTATCAGTGTATGTAGCATTTATGTACATCACTTATCTAGCAGGTAACCCAGAAGAGTCAGCCCAGCAGGACAAAGAGGCACCCTGCCTCCAAAACTTGTCTCTTTAACACTAGTTTTCTCCCAATGATGTTATGAGAATTGCAGGTCTTAAAACACCATGATCTCTAAAAAAAAGGTATTATGGGTAACTCAAAAGTGGAGATACAGAAACATGGTGGTTATAAGTAAGCTGCAGCCTACTTAACCAGAACACAAGCAGTGACATAAATGATATCATCAGGAAAGATATGATTGTAAAAGAGGTGGCCAGTCATGTGGTCAGAGGAAAGATAACAAACAGGTAGACAGTTTGAATGTTGCAATGGCATCCATGATATTGATCCTAGGTAGATCCTCAGTGAAAGATCTGTGGGAGAAAACTGGAGAAGAATCACATAGAATAGGAAAGGATTCATAGGTTGCAATTGGGGTAGAATATGATATGGTCCTAGACTGAATTTTTTAAATTTTATTTTGGATTTTTATATGGATCTAGATGTACCTAGATAAAGGTGTATCTATATCTGAGTTAGAATATCAGCACATAATGTATTTCATTACTTTAGTACTCAATGTCTGAAATCTGAAATAAAGACCAAAAGTTATACATACATACATTACCTACATACATATATACATACTTAACCTTTATCAAAAGGCTCACCCTCCAAAGGCCTCATAGGGATGGCTTTTTTCTTCCAGTAAGTCCTGAAGACAGGCTTTTAGATGACTTGTAATACATGTCAGTGGAGAGTACCGCCCCCCCCAAAGACTTAACAGTCCTTAATAACTTAATTACTTAATAACCAGTACTTAATCTAACCAGTGTAAATAGTCCTTGAAGAGGACCATGACCTCAGGGAGGGGATGCCATGACTTACAAGTGAATTGGATTTAAATGAGGAAGGCTGGGCAAAGTGAGCAGCCTCCCTTTCTCTTCTGGAGCCATCTGGGGGCATGATACGATGCAGATCGGAATGACTGAAGATGGCCCTGGATGCAGCGGGAGGCCTTGGCCATTTTAAGCTCTTTCCCAGTCTTAGTTTGACTGGGGCAGTGCCCATTCAGGGATTAAGGGTAGGTAAGAAATGAGGTAGAGAACATTCGCTTTCATGTGGTCAAAAACAAATGAGTGGGGAGGGGAAGATCCTCTGGGTTTTAGAGACAATTGCTGTTTACATTCACCCTGAGCCAATCAGGTGATTTAACAAATTACATTTAGGATGTATAGATGTTATTAATCACACAAGTATCTGTTTCAGGAAGATTGTGTAACACATGAAATACTGAAGAAAGTGTGTCCCTTAGAGGCTGCTCTTGTAAGAGATCCTAGTGTGCAATGTAAAGTTAGATTCAGGTAATGTTCATGTATTCAGTTACTTCAAGACTGAGTAAAATAACAGAGCCACTAATCTGATGCCAATGACTAACTTACAGTCTTTTTTCAGATTTGGTGGTAAGACCTTTCCACCTTTTATTGTGTTTAAAATTTTTCTTCACACTGGAGGCCATGGGAACAAGTATTTCAGTGGAAAAAATACATTGAGGCCATCAAGTGAGGTGACTTACTAAGATATCCTTTTTTGTTAATCCATGATAGCTAGAATCATAAATTGATAGGTCGTTAGTGTTGGAAGCATTTTGATGGTCACCAAGGTCCCTCATTTTGCCTGTAAGGAAATTGAGGAGCAGAGTGGTTAAGTGACTTAACTAACCATGGTCACATCTTCAGTGTGGTAGGAACAACATCTTCTGTGTAGGTGAGGCAGACTTTCCCTACAAGGAAGGAAAATTATCTTAAGGATTAGGTAGTACGGATCAAGCTGTTGGAGGACCTTCCTGTTTTATACAGAAGGCCCTTCAGACTTAGTGGATGTCTGGCTGGTGCCTGAGTCGCCACCGCCAACATAACCTGAGAGTCAGAACTTCCCCCTAAATTGTTTAACATCCAGATGTTGCGGTTTAGGTTCTGCCCAATCAGAGATGCCAAAAACTGTTGAGGTTTCATGATGCATTGTGGTGGAACTGTCTCAGAAAATTCAGAGTTAGACCACCTGTAATCCAAGTAAAGGCATTTATTGAGATTGACATTTCTCAGGAAGCAGGATAAGTTCCAAGAGAAACCAGCACCTTCAGAGAAAGCAAGATGGATTTTTATAGTCTAAAGATGTAATTACAAAGAAGAAATTACGAATATTAAAAAGGCAGAGGTGTTTGTTAAGGGTTTAGGTAATAAAGGAGGGGTCCCAGCCACAGTGGAACTGGGCAGGCAATTACCCACAGTGCATACAGAAAAACCCATTTGGGGGGAATATATATGATACTATAATAAGCCTCTATATCATAAGTTCACTCTAGGTCAGTTCTGTACTATTACTGTGCAGGTACCTACTTAGGGAAAGTCTCTTCTATTGTTTTGGGGTCCACATCCTGCTTGGGCATCCTAGTGATGCTGTTTTCTGATTGGCTGAGTATTGTGATCCTGTCTAGGACTAAATAGATGTGGCAGTGGTTGCATACATGGACACACCTGCTGTTTCTGTGGGGTGTATGAGGAATGGGTCTGGAGGCTGTGACTGTGGTCTTATCATGTGGACGCGCTGGCTGTTGTGTGAGAAATAGGAGTTCATGGACACACTGGTATTCCAGTGAGCAGTGGGGCCTATATGAAGAAGTTAGAATATTGAGGGTGTGGGGGGGGGGGGGTAGGGAGGAGCGGTGAGTAGCTAGGGAGGGGCTGTGGGCCTGCTGTTCAGTGGGGCCTATAAGGAAGTTAGAACATTGGGGTTGGGGCAGCTTTATTAGGATTCCATCACAGAGCCCTTCATAACCTGCCCACTTTCTCCTACTTTTCTGTTCTTCTTACATTTTATGCTGTCCCCTCATTTCCCCCCTTCCCTAATCACCACCTCTGGGATCCAATACAACAGCCTTTGTTTGGCGGCATTCCATGCCTTTCATAACCTACTCCCTATCTCTCCAGTCTTATTCCACTTTATATACTCTCCAGTGACACTGGCATCCTTACTGTTCCTTGAATAATACTTTCTGTCTCTCCACCCTGGGCATTTTTACAGGCTCTCCCTCATGCCTGAAATGCTTTCCCTCCTCATTTCCATCCCGTGGCCTCCCAGGTTTTCTTCAAGTCCCAGCTTAAATCCCACCTTCCAGAAGAAGACTTTCCCAACCCCTCATAACTCTGGTGCCTTCCATCTTTTAAGTATTTCCTATTTATTCTGCATGTACCTTTTTTGTACACGTTTATGTGCCTGTTATCTCTGCCATTTGATTGTAAGCTCCTTGAAGACAGGGAATGGTTTTTGCCTCTTTTTGTATCTCGAGCACTTAGCACAGTGCCTTGCCCATAGTAGGTGCTTAGTAAATGTTTACTGACCGATTTGACTACCTCAACCAGTGCTGGATCTTGTGAGCATCCTTGGAGTGCTATGGCTAAGTAAAAACTCCCTTTGCAGCATTTTAGATGGCTGACTAATAGCACGTTTCGTTCCAGGCCTGAATCTGAAGAATCAAGCCCAGCCTATAAAATTTGATAGCAGTTGGTAGAGTTGAAACAAAATAAAACACAAAATGAAATTGTTAGATGTAGACCATCTAACAGTTAATAAGAAGGCAATTTACAGTAACATTACAAGGATACTCAGCAGGACAGTACACAGTTTTATGTAGATGTACTCTCCCTTATTTCCTTACATAAACACACTTCAGTAGAGTGTTAGCTGTAATGTCTCACGTGAATTTGGGCCGCCCATGGAGTCTGAACAGCCCTTCCTGGGCTGACCTATGTCCTAGGCAGCCAGGAAGATATTCAACATATGTTGCTCAAGCTTAGTCCCCTTAACCAATCAACTCTCAGGACGACTTCTGTGTGTTTAAGAGAAAAAACCAAGACTGGTCGTCTTGTTTAATCATGTTCCACTTTTCATGACCCCTTTTGGGATTGTGGTTTGCCATTTCCTTTCCCAGCTTATTTTACAGATGGGGAAACTGAAGCAAACCAGGGTTAAGGGACTTGTTCAGGGTCGCACAGCTACTAGGTATCTGAGGCCAGATTTGAACCCAAGAAGATGAATCTTCTGATTCCATATCTGACACTCTATCCTTTCCACCACGTAGCTGCCTCAGAGGAGTCTAGATGGCAGATATTGTTCCTACCACACTGAGTTTCAGGGTTTATTCAACAAATTATGAATGTCTAAGTTTTTTCACAATTAACGATTGCACTTGAAATCATGCTTATTAGGAAAAAGAGTCTTTATTCATTTGGTAAATAATTGAGAAAACATTTCCTATATAGACTAGTTTCATGAAATTGAAATTACTTGTCTAATCAAAGATGTCTGAAAGGATATTGGAATATCTTTATGGAAACAGTATATATGTATATACACATATATGTATGTATCTGTATATGCACATATTTCTATATACATATACACAGATACATAGATACACACTCATGTATAAATTCTGATTCTAGCTTCTGTCCTGTGTGATAATAAAAAAAACATCATACTGGGAGACCAGAGACCTTGATCTCAGATCTATTAACTGCTCTGCTTGGTGACCTTAAGCAAATCACTTCTCTCTAGGGCCTCTTATCTGTAAAACAAAAAGCGATTAGATGATAGCTGAATCCACTTTCAGTTTGATTTTTAAATGTGATAGTTCAGCGCTGATGTCTTTTATACAGTGGTTCTCTAAGAACTCTAGAATTTTTTAAGTTGTCCTAGCTCAATTCTGTGTTGGAGTGGCAGTCGAAAAATGCTTTTATAAACCATTTCAAAGATGTTATTTTTCTGTGTCAATATTGCAAAAATGTTTTCCTTTTGAATAACCAGCTTCTGGAAAAAAAGAATGGATTGTATTGTGACACGAACTCCCGAAGGAATGTGGACACATCATAATAACAAAAATTGTTGCTATTATCTGTGAATTTTTTATTCACTGTTCCTTGCACAGGCAGTGGTTGATGCTTGCAAACTAATGGGAAATCGGAAATATTATGACCAAATAATACAAGACCAACTTCAATTCCAAAAGTACAAAGTTGCTGATGAAGTTGATGTTGTTACCATGAAGGACTACATGCACGTAAGGGCTATTTTCAGTATTTTAAATATTAATGAGAAAGGCTTCCCTTCATCCTATCTCTAAGAGAAAAAACACAATAATAATTTATACTCATTCTGTGGGAAGCAGTAAGACTTTACAAGAAAGAAACATGACTCTTTTTATGTGTAGTCTTGTCTTCTCTCTCATGCATATACATGAATATATGAATATAGAATATGAGATACAGAATTCTATACTGAATCTTGATTTCAGAACTGAAGAAATAGGAGACAAAATTTCAAACTCCTTTTATCATTAATGTGAAAAGTAAATCAGAATAAATATGGAAGTAGATGAAGAGTCATAACTTAACATTTTCATAACTTAAAGAGTCATGAAAAAATTTAGCTAGAACGTACCTTAGTGATCTCCTGGTTAAACCCCTCGGTTTGTTTGCTCCTTTAGAGGAGTAAATGGAAAACCAGAGAATTTATGTACTATATGTAATTTCTTCACATTCAATGAATGTGCATTTTCTTTTTACTGCCTTTATTTCAAATGAGATTCCATGAGCATATCATTATCCAAACCTTACCGAGGATTGGAAGTTGTGTATAATTTGTATTACTGATAAAAGACCAGTATTTGCCATGATTAGTTTTATGTACTAAAGAATCACTGAACTGTCTCTCAAAGTTTTAGCCTGGGCCGTCTTTTCTCTTGGTGATCTCATCATCTCTTGTGAGTTCAGTTATCATCTCTGTGCAGGTGACTCTCAGAACTCTCTGTGAAGTCCTAACCCTAAGGTGTCTCTTAGGTTTACATTTCGAGCTGTGCATTAGACATTTCCAGTGAGATATGCCGTGGGCATCTCAGATTCAGCTCCCAAAACGTGGTTCATTATCTTCCTCCCTAAATCTTCTCACCGTTACCAAACAACTGTCAGCATCCTTCTAGTCATTGGGGTTATCAGCCTAAGAGTCATCCTTCCCTTTCAGCCCACACCGAGTTGCCAAGTCCTGTTGATTCTCCTACCACAGTATTTCTAGTAAACGTCCCATTCTGTACATTCACACACCCACCTTCCTGCTTCGCCCTGTCATTATCCATCACCTAGCCTACTGTAACAGTAACATGGCTAGACTCTGCAGTTCCAGTTTCAGGCCTTGCTGCCTCCATATAGCTGCCAAATGAGCATTCCTAAAAAACAGGTCTGGCAGCATCACCTCTCACTCAGTAAACTTTAGGGAACCCCTGTTACCTCAAGAATAAAAGACTGACTCCACACATTCACAGTTAAGGACCTTCATAATCTGACTCTAGTTTACCTTTGTAGAGTTATTGCTCATGATTCCCTCTGTTGCAGCCCGATGGGTAAATTACCTTGTTTCCCCAACTTGACCTTTCATATCTTGTTGTTATTCCTTTGCACAGACTGTCCTCCGGTCCTGGAAAGCGCCCCCCTCTCGCCACCGCCTCCGTACTCTTTTTCTCCTCCTGAAATTTTCTTTAATTTGCTTATCTGTTTACATGTTGTTGTTCTCTTAGTAGAGCATAAGTTTTTTAAATGAAGGAACTTTTTCAACTCTTCTGTATCACCAGGGGAGAGTTAATAATAAATGATTCCTAGGAAAATATACTGCTGATAGTTCAGTCTAATAATAATAAAGAGATATTGTTAGACTTATAATTCAGTATATTGCTGTGGATGATAGTTAACTGAGTTTTAACAAAGCATTTGATAAAATTGTCCAATTTTGTCAGGTTGTTTTTGTGGGCAAGATAATATGGACTAGACAGTAGCAGAAGGAGGTGGCTTTGGAATTACTTGAAAAGTGAGACCCAAAAAGCAATTACTAATCATTCTCTACCAACTTGAAAAGACGTCTCTGATAGTCCTAGGGATCTGTCCTAGGACCTATGCTATGTAATATTTTTATCATTGACTTAGATAAAGATATAAGTGAAGTACTTGACAGTTTTAAAGGTGACACAAAGCTGGGTGGAACAGCTAACAGACTGACATTCAGAACCCAAAAAGATCTCAGACTAAAATTTTGGGCCAAATATAATAAAGTATAATCAGCATAAATGTAAAATTGTATCCTAGAGTAAAAGTAAAGAAGATAGGGGAAGGCATGAATAGATACAAGTAAATGATCAGAAAATGATAGATGGGGGTTTTAGTGGATTAAAAACTCAACGTGAATCAGCAGTGTTTTATGACATCCAGAATAGTGAACACAAACTTAGACTGAATTAAAGCGGACGTGACACCCAGGACTCGAGCAGCAGTTGTTCCACTATACTTTTCCTAGCTAGGCTACGTCTGTAATATTGTGCTTTGTTTGGGGTATCACATTTAATACGTACAGTGATAAACTGGACAATGTCCAGAGAAGTGTGACCAGTATGGTGAAAGGCTCTCACAGTCACGTCACATGAGGATCAGCTAAAGAAACTAGACATTGTTTAGCTGAGAGAAAAGAAGCTTAGGGGTCCTGAGAAGGAGTCAGGATAGTTATCTCAAAGAATTTGGAGGAATTTAATATACAATGTGGTGAATAAGATAATCTGCTTGGCCCTAGAGGGTAGGATTAGGAGCCTAGATAGAAGTGGCAGATAATCAAATCTAGGATTAATGTAAAGAAGAACTTCATAATAATTAGCTATCCAGCTCAAAGAATGACTTGTCTCTTAAGATAGGGTGTCTGCCCTACCTGGTGAACTTCAAAGGTTGTATGACCGTAACCACTTGTTTTTGGTGTAAAGAGAATTTCTGTTCAGATAAGAGCTCCACTATTTGGCCATTGGATTTTTTTTTCCATTTCTGAGAATCTCTGATTCTGGGTTGTGTCATTGTTGAGAATATGCATGTGAGGGATTAGCACAAGGAAAATAGGGAGAAAAACACAAAGATGATAGACTTGAAGAGATATATGGAGCCCCAGCAAGTCACATCCCCTACCTCTTTTTTGAAACTTTTATTTAGTATTTTATTTTTCCCCAGTTACATGTACAATTTTTAATGTTCATTTTTAAAACTTTGAGTTGCACATTCTCTCCCTCCCCCCTTCCTTGAGAAGGCAAGCAATTTGATATAGGTCATATATGCGTAGTCATGCAAAACATTTATAATACTCATGTTGTGAAAGAAAAGACAGACAAGGAAAAAAACCTCCAGAAAAATAAAGTTAAAAATTAGGCTTAAATATGTATTCAGACACCATCATTTCTTTCTCTGGGGATGGATACCATTTTTTCAATTAAATTATTTTATTTGTTTTCAGTGTTCTACAATCACTTCCATATATCTTAGATTTTTTCCTCTCCCCCCTCCTCCTCCCTTCCCACTCACTCACCTGAGATGGCATAGGTTCTACACTATACATTCCTATCAAATGCATGTTGCATAGAAGAATTAAAATGAATGGGAGCAACCATAAAGCAAAACAAAACATAATACAAAAGAAAATGATCTGCTTCTATCTGCAATCCAATTCCATAGTTCTTTCTCTGGATGTGGAAGGCATTTTGCCTCAAGAGTCCACTGGAAATTTCTTAAGTCCTTGCATTGCAATGAAGTACTAAGCCTACCAGAAAAATTCCTTGCATAATGTGGTTGTTGCTGTGTACAAAGTTCTCCTGGTTCTGCTCCTTTCACTCAACAACAGTTCACATAAGTCTTTCCAAGCCTCTCTGAAGTCTTCCTTTTCATCATTTCTTATAGCACAATAGCATTTCATTACATTTGGATAGGATTTTTCATCATAAGTCCTTCAGAGTTGTTTTAGGTTGTTGTATTGCTGAGAATAGCTAAGTCCTTCATGACTGATCATCTGACACTATTGCTGTTACTTTCTTATACAGTACATTTCATTTTGCATCACCCCATGCAAGTCCTTCCATGTTTTTCTGAAAGAACTTGTTCAGCCATTCCCCAACTGATGGGCATCCCTTCAACTTCTAATTATTTACTCCCAGAAAAGTTACTATAAATATTTTTGTATATATAGGTCCTTTTCTTTTTTGTTTTTTTTTTTTAATCTTTTGGGATACAGACCTAGTAATGGTATTGCTATGTCAAAGGGTATGCATGGTTTTATTGCCTTTTGGGGATAATTCCAAATTGCTCTGCAGAATATGCCCTCCCTATGCATTCCCACTGCCTGGTTCCTGTCCTTTCCTCTCAAGTAGGGGTATAATGGAAAGAGTTCCAAGACTTGGAGCTGGGGCATAGGTTGAAATTATGTATCTTACATTTACTAGCTCTATGACTATAAGCAAGTTGCTTTTTTTTGAGCCTCAGTTACTGCATTGGCAAAATGGGGATGATAACACACTGCCTACCTTACTGTTGTGAAGAGGTGCTTTGTAAACCAACCATAGAGCATGAAATGCTCTCAGATTCTTTTTCCCTAAATTTATTAATTTATTTGTTTTCAGTTTGCAGCAATCACTTCCATAAATTCCAAATTTTTTCCTCCTTCCTTCCCCTCCCCTTCCCAAGAAGGCATGCAGTCTTGTATGGGTTCTATACATACAATCCTATTAAACACATTTTCACATTAGTCATGTTACATAGAAGAATTAAAATGAATGGGAGTAACCACAAGAAAAACAAAACATAACAAAGGAGAAAATAATGCTTCATTCTGCATTCTGACTCCATAGTTCTTTCTCTGGATGTGGATGGCATTTTTGCATCATGATTCCTTTGGAAATGTTTTAGGTCCTTGCATTGCTGTGAAGGGCTAAGTCTATAGAAACAGCCCTTGCACACTGTGGCGTAATGTTCTCCTGACTGTACTCACTTCACTCAGCATCAGTTCATATAAGTCTTTCCAAGTTTTCATGAAGTGTGTGCTCCATATTTCTTATAGCACAATAGTATTCCATTACATTCAAATACCACAACTTGTTCAACCACTCCCCAACTGATGGGCAGTCCCTTAATTTCCACTTCTTGGCCACCACAAAAAGAGCTGTTAAAAATATTTTTGTACATACGGGTCCTTTTCCCATTTTTTATGATCTTTTTGGGATATAGCCCTTGAAGCGATATTGCTGGGTCAAAAGGCATGCACATTTTTGTAGCCCTTTGAGCATAATTTCAAATTGCTCTCCAGAATGGTTGGATCAACTCACAGATCCACCAAAAATGAATTAGTGTTCCAACTTTCCCACATCATCTACAACATTTATCATTTTCCCATTTTCTCATGTTAGCCAATTAGATTAATTTTTCTAAAACAAACTTTATATTTTGTTTCATTTAATTTAGAAACAAAATTAAAATTTGAGTAACTAAATTATTTCCAATGAAAATAAGGAACTGGGTACTCATCCTGTAAGAATGCCCTGTTTTCCAAATGACTTATTCAGATATCATCTAGACTTCAGTATGTCAAGAAATAGCACTGGAGTTACCTTGAACACAATGGTCAGTTCATTTGTGAATTATTCAGCATGTCTTGAACACCAAATATGTATAAGCTATTATGTTGGTGCTTAGGAAAATTTAAAAGAAAACAGGATTTCTGCACAAGAAGCTTGCTGATCTTGGTGTATCTGTTATATACAGAGCAGAAATTGTTAAGAAACTTCCCCTGAGAACCTTACTATCATTGAGTTTGGCTTAAGGAGGGAATCATGTACATACTCAGTTGGGTATGTTACCCTCCAGGAAAGTAGAGGGAAAGGGTTTTAAAGGAGGGATGATAGAAGGTAGGGCAGATTGGGGGATGGGGTAGTCAGAAGCAAACACTTTTGAAAAGGGACAGGATCAAAGAGAATAAAATAAATAGAGGCGGGATAGGTTGGAGGGAAATATAGTTATTCTTTCACAACATGACTGTTATGGAAGTGTTTTGCATGACTACACATATATAATGTGTATTGAATTGTTTGCTTTCTCAATGAGGATCGGTGGGGAGGAAAAAAGGGAAAGAGTTTGGAATTCAAAGTTTTAAAAACAAATGTTAAAAATTGTTTTTACATGCAACTAGGAAATAAGATGCACAGGCAATGAGGTATAAAAATCTATCTTGCCCTACAAGAAAGTGCAGGGGGAAGGGGGATGGTGGGAGTGGGTGGTGATAGAGCGGAGGGCAAACTAGGGGAAGGGGTGATGCATGCCATCTTGGAGGAGGGCGAGGGAAGAGATAGGGAGAAAATTTGGAACTCAATATTTTGTGGAAATGAATGTTGAAAACTAAAAATAAATTTAAAAAAATTTTTTTTTAAAAGAAACTTCCACAGAAAATTTAGAGTAACTCCATGAGGTAATTAGTCTTGGGTTTTTCTGTTTTATAGTTTACCAGTTTTCTGGATGAAACCCCAGCATATCTTGGTGGCAAAAGTAACCGCTGGAGAAGGCTGAGCCTGGAAAACTTTCCAAAGACAATGATAATGTATGACATAATGGATTACGCAACATCTGGAACACTCTCAGATCGTCTGCAAAAAGAATTGAAGTATCTATTGCAGAAACCAAAATCTGAAGCAATGCAACGTGACCAGCTGCGAGTTGTTTCTCAGATTAGGTAAAAATTATTTATCTTGATTTAACTGTAAGTGAAGTAATTAGTTACTCTAACACTCTATATTTAAAAGAAGAATAGTTCTCTTAATATGCATCTCCTATAGGTTTTCGTTTAGGAGTTTTTTCTACCAAGTCTAGAAGGTCTTAAGGCTTCTCAGCACAAGAATATTAATGACTTACAGAAGTAGCCAAGTCTTTACAAGGTCAGCTGACACTCAGTCTTCATTTACTTTCTATTACAAGCAATCTTTTTTTACATTACACCAATGTTTTCTTTTTTTAAAAATGTTTTTATTATAAACTTGTTAACCATCACCATAAATAATCCCTCACTTCCACTTCTTAGCTTCATTGGCTTCCTTCAAGACTTAGCTCAAATCTCACCTTCTGCAGGAGGCCTTTCCCACTCCCACTCCCCAGGTCTTCCTTCTGAGGTTACCTTCAATCCATGATAGGTAGATAGATAGACAAGCAGACATGTAGATATGTCTGTCAATCTGTGTAAACATGGATATCTTGTATGCACACAGTAATGTCATCTCATCCCTTACAATTTGAACTCATTGAGGACAAAGACTGTGCTTTTCTTTGTATCTCTAGTACTTAGCATAGTGCCTGGCATTTAGTAGGTGCTTAATAAATACTTGTTGACTGATAAGTATGTGAAATACAGTGGTAACAATGCATAAAATACTTAGTGTTTGACAAGGTATGATGAAATGAATGAGTAACCTATTTTTTGTGCTCTCTTCCATAACTGCTATAAATTTTCTCTTATTCTCCTAGAGATTATAAAAAGCTGCTACATGGTTTTTTGGTTGGACCAATAGAAAATGAAAGGGTTTCCTATGCCTCAAAAAACTCTTTGCTCTTAAAGTACTGCCTTGCATCACCAGTATCTCTCAGATGATTGTTGCTGAAAGAGTATTACCAGTAATACAACAATACCAGTTGCTGAAAGAGTATTACCATTTAAACCTCTAATTGTTTTGCCCTCTGAGGCAATAAGAACAAAATATGGCAGCTCTAATTTTACCATTTTTTCTCCCATGACTATTTAAGCCCATCTAATTTACCAGTAGTCATACATGAGGGGTATGGTGGAGAAAGGGCCAACCTTGGATTCAGGAAGACTTTGTTTTAAATCCTGTTTCTGAAATATACTAGCTTTCTAGCTATGGGCAAGTTAACTAACTTTTTAATAGGTGCTCCAAGGCAGCTATTAAAGCTATTAATTGTCCATCTTTGGCTGTAATTTTTAAAATTAATTTTATCTCTTTTTTGTTACATTTTGAGTTCCAAGTTTTCTCTCTCTCCATCCCTCCCAATACCACATTGGAGAAGGCCAACATTTGACATCAGTATAAAAGTGGAACCATTCAATACATACTCCCATAGATCAGTTCTTTCATAAGTCTTTCACAGTTTTGATATGAATGATCATATTACTCAGAATAGCTTAGACATTCATAGTTACTCTTAGAGCAGTATTGCTGTTATTGTGTACAATGTTCTTCTGGTTCTACTTGTTTAACTGCATTATTTTAAGGCAAGTCTTTTCATGTTTTACTAAAAACCAACCTACTCTTCATTTCTTACAGCACAATAGCATTCCATCACAATCAAATACCACATATACCACAACCTACTCAGCCTTTTCTCAATTGATGGGCATCCCCTCACTTTCCACTTCTTTGCCACCACAAAGAGAGCTGCTATAAATATTTTAGAACATATGTGTTCTTTTCCTTTTTTTCCCCGATCACCTTGAGAAACAGATCTAGTAATGGTATTGTTGGGTCAAAGAGTATGTACAGTTTTACAGCTCTTTAGACATAATTTCAAATGGCTCTCCAAAATGGTTGGATCAGTTCACAATTGCACCAACAGTGTATTAGGATCCATTTCTTCCAGCATTTGTCATTTTCCCTTTCTATCATTTTAGCCAATCTGAGATGGTACTCAGAGTTGTTTTAATTTGCATTTCTCTAATCAATAGTGGCTTAGGGCATTTTTTCTTATGATTACCTTTTTCTTTGATTTTTTCATTCCCAAACTCCCTCTTCATATCCTTTGATCATTTATCAATTGAGGAATGACTCATAGTCTTATAAAATTGGTTTGGTTCTCTACATACTTGAAATATGAAGCTTTTGTCTGAGGAACTGGCTATAAAATACCCCTCCTCCCAATTTTCTGCTTTCCTTCCAGTCTTCGCTGCATTGGTTTTATTTATACAAAACCTTTTTCAATTTAAGGTAATCAGAAGCAGCCATTTTATATCCCACAATGCTTGCTCTCTTGTTTATTCCTGAATTCTTCTCTTACCTATAAATCTGATAGATAATATATTCTAACTTGCTTATATCCCCCTTTATGTCTAGGACATATAGCCACTTTGACCTTGTCTTGGTAAACAGTGTAAGATATTGGTAATTCCTTTTAGTTTTCTGCCAGACTGTTTTGCAGTTTTCCCAGCAATTTTTACCAAATAGTGAATTCTTATCCTCAAAGTTTAGATCCTTGTGTTTAATACTAGGTTACTATAATTATTTACTACTGTGTATTGTAGACCTACTCTATTTCACTAAGCCACCATTCTTTCTTAGCCAGTATCACATAGTTTTGATTATTATTGCCTCCTATTACAATTTAAGGTCCTGCTCACCCCCTTTTCCTTTACATTTTAAAAAATTCATTCCAATGATATATTTAACCTTTTGTTCTTCTAAATGCATTTGTTCTTATTTTTTTTCTAGTTCAGTAAAATAATTTTTTGGTAGTTTAATTGGGATGACACTGAATAAGTATGTAAGTTTAGGTAGAATTGTCATTTCTGTTATATTGAATGGGTCAATCATTATTTCTCCAATTTTAAAAATCTGGCTTTATTTGTATAAAAATATTTTATAATTATGTTCATATAATTTCTGGTTTTTTCTTGCAAGGCAGGTATACAGCCAGGTATTGTATATTGTCTATGGTTACTTTAAATGAAGTATCTCTTACTATCTATTCTTGCAGGGATTTGTTGGTGATATGTAGAATGCTGTTGATTTATGTAGGTTTATTTTTTATGTCCTACTTTATTAAAATTATTGTGTTTTTGGTCGAATCTCTAGGATTTTCCAAGTATATCATCATGTTGTGTGCAAAAAGACATAGTCTTATTATTACCACATTGCCTGAGCTCATTCCTTCAATTTCTTTTTCTTCTCTTATTGCTATAGCTAGAATTTCTAATACAATATTGAATAATACTGGTGATATTGGGCATCCTTGTTTCACTCCTGATCTTACTGGGAAGGCAATTCTAGCTTATTCCCATTACAAATAATATTTGCTGATGGTGTTAAGTAGTTGCTTCTTATCATTTTAAGAAAAAATCCATTTATATCTATGCTATCAAGTATTTATAATAGGAATGAGTATTATATTTTCTGCATCTATTGATATAGTCATGATTTTTGTTAATTTTGCTATTGATAGAATGAGTTATGTTTATAGTTTTCTTTATGTTGGACCCATCCCTGCATTCTTGGCATAAATCCCACTTGGTCACAATATATAATTTTTGTGATACATTGTTGTAGTGTCCCAGCTAATGTTTTATTTAGGATATTTGCATCAACATTCATTGGTGAAATTGGTTTATAATTTTCTTTCTCTAATTTTACTCTTCCTGGTTTAGGTATTAGCACCATATTTGTTTTTCTTTTTTTTTTTAAAAAAATTACTTTCAGTTTTCAACATTTACTTCCACATAAATTTGAATTTCAAATTTTTTCCCCATCTCCTCCCTCACTCCACTTCAGGACAGCTTGTATTTTGATTACCTTTTCCTCCAATCTGCCCTTTGTTCTATCACACCTGCTGCCCTCTCTTATCCCCTTCCCTTCAATTTTTCTGTATGACAAGATAGATTCTATATCCCATTGCCTATATATCTTATTTCCTAGTTGCATGTAAAAACAATTTTAACATTCATTTTTAAAGCTTTGAATTCCACATTCTCTTCCTTCCCTCCTCCCAAACACCCTCGTAGAGAAGGCAAGTAATTCGATATAGGTTAGACATGTGTAGTCATGCAAAACACTTCCATAACAGTCATGTTGTGAAAGACTAACTATATTTCCTTTTATCCTCTCCCGTCCTCTATTTATTTTGTTCCCTCTTTTGACCTGTCCCTCTACCAAAGTATTTGCTTCTAATTACCCCTTCTCCCAATCTTCCATCCCTTTTATTATCCTCCCTCTCTTATCCCCTTCCCCTCTGCTTTCCTGTAGGGTAGATAAACTTCCATATCCAATTAAGTGTGTATGTTATTCCCTCCTGAAGCCAAATCCAATAAAAGGAAGGCTCATGTATTCCCTCTCACCTTCCTCTTCTTCCTCTCCATTGTAAAAGCTCTTTCTTGCCTCTTTTCTGTGGAATGATTTAAAACATTCTACCTCTCTCTTTCTCTTTCTCCTAGTACATTCCTCTCAACACTTAATTTTATTTTTTAGATATCACCCCTTCATATTCAGCTCACCCTGTGTGCTCTGGCACACTCTCCTATCATATGTGTGTGTATATGTATTTATGTGTATGTATGTATGTGATATCTATGTATGTATAGATAGATAGATATGTTCCCTCTATCCTAATATACATTCCCCCCATCCTAATACTAAGAAATACTCTCATGAGTTACAAATACCATTTTTCCATGTAAGAACGTAAACAGTTGAACTTTAGTAAGTCCCTTATGATTTTTCTTTCCTGTTTACCTTTTCATACTTGTTTTGATTCTTATATTTGAAAGTCAGATTTCCTATTCAGCTCTGGTCCTTTCAACAAAAATGCTTGAAAATCCTCTGTTTCATTGAATGTCCATATTTTCCCCTGAAGTATTATACTCAGTTTTTCTGGGTAGAGTAATTCTTGGTTTTAAACCTAGCTTCTTTGACCTCTGGAATATCATATTCCAAGTCTTTTGATCCGTTAATGTAGAAGCTGCAAGATCTTCTGTTATCCTGATTATGTTTCAAAAATACCTGAATTGTTTCTTTTTTGGCTGTTTATAATATTTTCTCCTTGACCTAGGAACTCTGGCATTTGGCTAGATTGTTCCTAGGAGTTTTACTTTTGGGATCTCTTTCAGGAGGTGAGTGGTGGATTCTTTCCATTTCTGTTTTACCCTCTGGTCCTAGAATATCAAGGCAGTTTTCCTTGATAATTTATTGAAAGATGATGGCGAGGCTCTTTTTTTGGTCACGGCTTTCAAGTAGTCCAGTAATTTTTAAATTATCTTTCTTGGATCCATTTTCCAGGTCAGTTTTTCCAATTAAATACTTCACATTTTCTTTTTTTTCATTCTTTTGTTTCTGCTTAATAATTTCTTGATTTCTCACAAAAGTCATTAGCTTCCATTTGCTCCATTCTAATTTTTAAGGAATTATTTTCTCCAATGGACCTCTTTTTCCATTTGGCCCATTCTGCTTTTTAAGACATTCTTCTCCTTATTGGCTTTGTGGATCTCTTTTATCATTTGAGTTAGTCTAATTTTAAAGGTGTTATTTTCTTCAGCATTTTTGGGGATCTTCTTGAGCAAGCTCATGATATTTTTTTTTTTGCATCACTCTCATTTCTCTCCTCAATTTTTCCTCTACTTCTCTTGATTTTCAAAATCTTTTTTGAGCTTTTCCATGGCCTGAGACCAGTTCATATTTTTTCTTGGAGACTTTGGATGCAGGCGCTTTGACTTTGTTATCTTCTTCTGATTGTATGTTTTGTTCTTTCTCATCACCAAGGAAGTAAGAAAATACTCCTTCACCAAAAAGTAAAATTGTGTAGTCTGTTTCTTTTTCCCCATTTGCTCATTTTCCTAGTCATTTACTTGACTTTTGAGCTGTTTGTTAAGTCAGGAACTCCAGAAACAGCCTCTGTTGTGCCTGCCACTGCCCTGGGGCTAGCACCAGGACTGGGGCCGGAACTGGGGCTGGGTCCGGACCAGGCTGGGCCATGCTTCCTTCTCAGCCAGGTGAGAAACCCTTTCCACTGACTTTGGAAGCTTTCTGGTGTTTGTGTGTTGAGAAACTGCAGCCACCATCAGTGATTCAGTCCCCTAAAGCCTGCTCCAACTCTGCACACACTGTCACAGCTCATGCTAAACTGTGCTCTACTCCCAGCTCAGTGTGATAGACTCTTTTTGGCTACTTTCCAAATTGTCTTGGGCTAGAAATATGCTTCAGTCTGTCATTTTGTGGCTTCTGCTGCTCTAGAATTTGTTTAGAGTAATTTTTTACAGATTTTCTGAGGGGTTTGTGGGGAGAGCACCAGCAGGTCCCTGCTTCTATTCTACCATCCTGGCTCCACCCTCGCCATATTTATGTCATAAAAGAAATGTGATAGCACTCCTCCTTTGCCTATCATTCAAAATAATTTATTTAATAGTGGAATTAGCTGATCTTTATATTCACATGTAAATCCATCTGGTTCTGATGCTTTTTTTTTTTAGAAAGCTCATTTTTGGCCTGTTCAGTTTCTTTTTTAAAAATACATTTATTTAGATATTCTGTTTATTCTTCTGTTAATCTGGGCAGTTTATATTTTTGTAAATATTCTACCATTTCATTTAATGTGTTAAATTTATTTGCATATAATTGGGCAAAATAACTCCTACTAAATGTTGTAATTTCATCTTTATTAGTAGTAAATTCACCCTTTTTCTTTTTGATACTAGTGATTTGGTTTTCTTCTCTCTTTTAAAAAAATCATATTAACCAATGGTTTGTCTATTTTGTTTTTGTTTTTTTTTTCATAAAACAAGCTTTTATTTTTTATTCAGTGGTTTTCTTACATTCAATTTGTTAATCTCTTCCTTGATTTTCTGGATTTCCAATTTGGTGTTTCGTTGGGGATTTTTAATGTGTTCTTTTTTTCTAGATTTTTTAATTGTATACCCAATTCTCTATTTTTATTGATGTAAACATTTAAAGATAAAAAATTCTGTTGTTTTTGCTGCATCTCATAAGTTTTCAAATAATGTCTCATCATTATAATTTTCTTTAATAAAATTATTTATTGTTTCTATGGTTTGTTTTTTGGTCCACTCATTCTTTTAAGATTAAGTTATTTAGATTTCAATTAATTTTTAATCTGTTTCCATGTTACTTTATTAAATTTAATTTTTGTTGCATTATGATTTGACAATGATGAACTTAATATTTCCACTTTCTTGCATTTGATTACAAAATTTTTATACTGCAATATATGATTAATTTTTGTAGACGTGCCATGTACCACTGAGAAAAAGGTATATTCCTTTCTGTTCCCGTTTAGTTCTTTCCAGATATCTATCATATTATCCAAGATTCTATTCATCTTCTTTACTTCTTATTTATTTTTTGGTTAGATTTTATCTAGTTCTGAGAGAGGAAAATTAGAAGTCCCCCACTATTACAATTTTGCTATCTATTTTCACCTATAATTCACTTACCTTTTCTTTTGGATGCTATGGTACATATATGCTTAGTATTGGTATTTATGGTACCTTTTAACATATTGTAGTTTCCCTTATGTCTTTTAATTAAATCTATTTTAGCTTTGACTTTGTTTGAGATCATGATTGCTGCCCCTGATTTTTTTTTTCACATCAACTGGATCACAATAAATTTTACTCCAGTTGTTTATCTTTTCTCAATGTGTATCTCTCATTTTTCAATGTGTTATTATAAAAAAACAACATATTGCCAGATTCTGGTTTTTGATTCCCTGTGCTCTCCAGCTCCATTTTATAGGTGAGTTCATCCCATTCACATTCAAAGTTATAAGTAATAGTTGTAATATTTCCCTTCATCCTGTTTTCCCTTGCTGTTTATCCTTCTCTGTCTCTCTATCTCTTTCTCTCTCTCTCTTTCTCCCTCCCTTCTCCCTCCTCAGAATATTAATTTGTTTCTGACTACTGCTTCCCTAATCTTCACACCCTTCTAGGAGTCCCTCCCTTTTTCTGTCCCTCCTATTTCTTTATAAGCTAAAAAGACTTTTATCTTTTATACCCTACTGGATCTATATGTAAGGGCAGATAGTTGGTGCAATGGATGAAATAACAGGCCTTAAATAAGAAAGACTTATCTTCTTGAGTTCAAATCTGGCCCCCGATATTTACTAGCTGTGTCACCCTGGGAAAATCACTTAATCCTGTTTGCCTTAGTTCCTAATCTGTAAAATGGAGAAGGAAATGGCAAACCTCTCTACTGTCTTCCAAGAAAACCCAAAATGGGGTCACAAAGAGTCAGACATGACTGAAATGACTACGTAACAAAAAGATGTATATGTTATTTATTCTTTCACCTAGTTCCAATAAGAATAAGGTTCCTACACCATCATCTCCGTTACTGTAAAAGTTCTTCCATTCACACCTCTTTTCTATGAAATAGTTCACTCCATTTTACTTCTCCCTACCCAATTTTATTTTTTAGGATTATGCCATTGTATGCTACTCAAACCCAAGCCCTTTATCTATGTATGTATACTCTTAAAATTCTTAAAGGTACAAATACAATTTTCTCACATAACACAATAAACAGTTGAACTTTATTAAATCCCTTATGATTTGTCTTTTCATGTTTACCTTATGTTTCTCCTGATTCTTGTATTTAAAAGTCAGATTTTCTGGTTAATTCTGGTCTTTTCATCAAGAATGTCTGAAAGTTCTCCAATTCATTAAATATATTTTCCCCCTTGCAGGATTACACTCAGCTTTGCTGAGTAGATTATTCTTAGTTGCAAACCCCACTCCTTTGCTCTTTGGAATATCATATTCCATACCCTTGGATCTTTTAATGTAGAAGCTGCTAAATATTTTGTTACCCTGACCATAGTCTGACAATATTTGCATTGTTTTTCTCTAGATAGTTGTAATATTTTCTTCTTGACCCTAGAAGCTTTGAAACTCAGCTATGATGTTCCTGTGAGTTTTCATTTTGGGATCTCTTTGGAGAGGTGATCTGTTGAACATTTTCTATTTCTATTTTGCCTTATAGTTCTAAAATTTCAGGGAAATTTTCCTTAGTAATATCTTAGAAGTATAATGTCTAGAGTCTTTTTTTGGTCATGACTTTCAGGTATTTCAACAGTTCTTATATTACCTCTCCCAATCTGTTTTCTAGGTCAGTTATTTTTCCAGTGAGATATTTCATATTCTCATCTATTTTTCATTCTTTTGACTTTATTATTTATTGATGTCTTATGAAGTCATTAGTTTCCCCTTTCTCAGATCTCATTTTTAAGGAATTATATTCTTTAATAGGTTTTTTGCATCCTTTTCCGCTTGGTTGACTTTCTTTTCATAATTTTCTTGATTTTCCTGCATTACTCATTTTCCTCCAGTTTTTTCTTTACCTCTCCTTTTTGATTTTTAAAGTCTTTTAAAGCTTTTTCAAGAAATCTTTTTGGGTTTGTGTCTGTTTTACACTTTTTCTTTGAAGCTTTCCAAGTAGTTGTTTTGACTTCATTGTCTTCTTCTGAGTTTGAACCCTGATCTTTTCTATCACCATAGTAACTGCCCTGATCAGGTTGTTTTCCTTTTGTTTACTCACTTTTAAAAACCTATTTCTTGTCTGTTAACTTTAGTTAGGGTCAGGCTCTGCTCCCAGGGTGTGAGGGATGTTTCAGGTTTCACATTTTTCCTATTGTTGGTGATCTTTGAATTTTTTTATTCTTCCAGTGTTCTGTGATCCAAGGCCTGGTGTGCTCACTGCTCTTTGACCTTAGGTCTTAATGAATCAGTGACCTTAGGTACTCCTCTCCACCCATCAGCCACGACTAGGACTCCACCCTGATGCCAGCACAAATGATCTCACTCCCTGCTGGTCCTGGAAATGTTCCACCAGCCTCTGTGCCGCAGACCATGAGTTCACCCCCTGACTTAGAACTGACACCAGGGATTCCACTCTGCTCAACCACAACCAGTCCTCTCTGTCATGGAACAGTGAGCAGGGCTCCCACTCCTCTGCTGAGTGGTTGTTTCTCCTTGCCCATAGCCACAGCCTGAGACTGCCTCGGGTCAGTGCCAACCCTGAGCCCCAGGTCTACTGCCAGCAGAGGATCCCCACAATCTTCTCCTGATCAGTAACCTGCCCCGCCATTGTCTGTGGGGTGAAATTTCCCAAAGCCAATACACCAACACAGTTGGTATCTACACTTTGCTTCCAAATAGACCACCATCCCAGTAGGTCAGGTCTTTCCTAATATCCTCCCAAGTTGTCTTGGGCTGGATGAGTGCTTTACCCCACTTTTTGTTATTTCTGTCTATCTAAAATTAAATTTGCAAGGGAATTTGGGAGAGTCAGGTAATTTCCTGCCTTAATTCTGCTGTCTTCCCACAATGCTCTGGAGGGAATTTTCATACCAGAAATTATCTATCCCATTGAAATCACAGATCTATTCACCCATTCTCCCAAAATATAATTATATTTTGTAAGTGTATGTAGATGGGGATGGGACAAGAAGACTAAAGAGGAACTGTTGGTGGCTTAGCACAGCTATTCTGTGATGTTGTAGAAAGATGTATGTTCATTTGTCTATATGATGATGCTATCACTGATACACATTGTCAGTGTATCATAAACTTTTTTTCACAGCAGTTGTGATGGGTTTCACTGAGCTATCCACACTCTCTAATCCATTTACTGAATGACCAAGGGTATGAATTTTCAAAACAGTGATCTGAGTTAGAATTATAGCAAACAAGAGCTTTTCGCTGCACAAAACAAGCTGGCCATATAGCACCATGGTCTAAGGCAGCGTGATATATTGAAGAGACTGGGAAGTCCTCAAGACCTAGATGTGACTTTTGGCCCCAGTCACTGTCACTACTTAATTTTGCATAGGTCACTTGGTCTTTTATGTTACCTTAGTAAAAAGGCAGAACATCTCAGCCATAGGGATGTCAAGACAGCAGCTATTGCCAGTAAACCTGATAAAGGTTTTAACCGTCTTCTCCTCTGTTCCATAGTTGCTTATCAACAGCTCATAAAATTTGGAAATAAGCCTTCCTTAGTAGTTTTCTGAACTGACATTATACTGCAGCTTCCAGAGCTCATTGTGGAGAAATGGATAGCTCAATGTTGTTCATGGTAGAGCAAGGCAACCTCACAGTTCTAGTTTTCCTTGGTAGCATTCTCTGATTGTGTTTCTTTGTATTTCTGAGAAGTCTTGTGGTTTATAACATGCTGTGAACTGTCTCAGAGCTTGGGAAGAAAGAACACTGGAGAATTTGACCAACTCATCTATGACTGTATCATTGCCAGTAACTTCTGAACTCTTCCCTATCTTCTCCAGTGTTCCTATATTGGAGGTTGTGTGTTCCTAACACTGTGGGGCTCAACTTCCTTACTATAATGAAGGGATTAGACAATATGATTTCTAACATCACCAACCAACCAAGGTTGGGACCATTTATGGGAAGACAGTACAATGAGTGCCTGAGGTTGGGATCTAAGTGTGTGCCAGAGTCATTATCAGAGGTTATCATGGGACAACCAGGGCAAGTAAACACAAGAGGTTGAGGCAAGATTATTTTTATTATTATTATTTGCTTTCAGTGTTCTACAATCACTTCCATATATCTTAGATTTTTTTCCCCTCCTTTCCCCACCTCCCCTGTATCTCCCCACTTCCTCTCTGATACGGCATACAGTTTTATATGGGTTCTACACATACATTCCTATTAAATACATTTTCACCTTAGTCATCTTGCATAGAAGAATTAAAAATAAATGGGAGAAATCATAATACAAAAGAAAATGATCTGCTTCTATCTGCGATCGAATTCCATAGTTCTTCCCCCTGGATGTGGAAGGCATTTTTGCCTTAAGAGACCACTGGGAATTATTTAAGTCCTTGCATTGAAATGAAGTACTAAGTCTACCAGAAAAATTTCTCACACACTGATGGTTGCTGTGTACAAAGTTCTCCTGGTTCTGCTCCTTTCCCTCAGCATCAGTTTATATAAGTCTTTTCAGGTCTCTCTGAAGTCTTCCTGTTCATCATTTTTTATAGCACAATAGTATTCCATTACATTCATATACCACAATTAATTCAGCCTTTCCCCAGCTGATGGACATCCCCTTGATTTCCAGTTTTTGGCCACCACAAAGAGAGCTGCTGTAAATATTTTTGTATGTATGGGACCCTTTCCCATTTTTATGATCTCTTGGGGATACCATCCTAGAAGCAGTGTGAGGCAAGATTATTGATGGGTTATTCTGGGATACAGAATTGAATGTCAAAGAGGGCATCCAAATAAGGGGTCATAGGTACTGAAACAAGTTCGTAGTATAGAGTTTACTAGATCATAATATTGTTTCCTCAACTTTCCGCTGCCCATTGACAGATTGTTATGAGTGATCTGCCCATTATCACCTGCATTTCTTCATATACTTGTAGTTTTAATGAAGTTTAGGCTTCCTGCTTTAAAATATAATTCTAACTTCTATAAGAGATTCAAGCCCCACACATACCCTTAGATTCCCTTATGAAGATTCTTGCTCTTAATTCCTGGAAAGTAAAGACCAAGTGAGCATGCATATTCTTTGAACTCAGATCTGGATTAGGCATAAAATAATTTTCTTTTATTTTTGACATAGTATATAAAGATCATATTCAAATGTTTGAATCATATTCACTATATATTTTCTTGAACAAGCATTGTTGTAAAATTTGTTTAATCATAACAAGTTCTAGCTCTGTCCAGGAAGTGCTTTCTTTTTTAAACATTTTGATTTATTATTGAGTTATTTTAAACATTCCTTTCTTTTTGAAGTTTGAGTTCTAAATTCTCTCCCTCTCTTCCCCTGCTTCTCACACTCATTCAGAAGGCAAGCAATGTGATATCAGTTATACATGTGAAATCATGCAAGACTTATTTCCATATTGATCATTTTTTTTTTAATTTAGACTCAAACACCAGAACTCAAATATGGAATAGATAAAAGAAAAAGAAACATCATAAACTTAAATGTTAAAACTTCAATACAAAGTAAGAAAAGAAACATGTCATGTGCATAGCAGAACATGGGGGTATTCAAAATACATAGCAATAAGTTTTCATTTCAAGAAAGCCTGTATGATAAACACTACTGTTGGGAGCTGTCCATCTTTCTTTGCTTCCTTGTAAGTTTTCTTTTGTTCTTTGCTGTGCACTTTTTACTTTGTTCTTTTCCCTCTTCATACCCTCTTGCTAGAAGGCTACAATTAAGTGTGGATATATTTATATAGATATAGGTATAAGTATATTTATACACACATATAGAGAGATGTATATATGTATAAGTACACACATATATACATGCACACATATATATATAGACATATGCTTTCTCTTACAAATTCTGTACCTGATCTTTGTTTTTATGTTTTTGTGTATCTTTTATTTCCTATCCCTCCTACCTCTAGTTTACTCTGTCTGCTACCTTGCCCTCCTATTACTTTGCCTACACCCCTTCCAAGGATCCCTCCCCTATCCTTCTAGTGCCATAAATCTAAACACCCTTCTATATCTCCCTTTAACCTATTCCTTCCATTTGCATCATTCTAATTTTTAAAAAATTATTTTCTTCAGTCAGCTTTTGGACCTCTTTTTCCATTTGACTCATTTTGCTTTTTTTTTTTTTTATTATTTGTTTTCAGTTTTCCACAGTCATTTCCATAGGTCTTGGATTTTCTCCCCCTCCTTTCACCCTCCTCCCTGACACAGTATGCAATGTTATATGGTTTCTATACATACATTCTTATTAAGCACATTTTTCCCCTTAGTCATGTTGCATAAAGGATTTAAAATGAATGGGGGAAATCATGAGAAAAAAACAAACCAAAACATAACACAAGAGAAGACATTCTGCGTAATTCTGTGATCCTGTTCCATAGGTCTTTCTCTGGATATGAATGGCATTTTGCCTCAAGACTCCTTTGGGAGTGTTCCAGGTCTTTGCATGACTGTGAAGGGCTAAGTCTACCAGAAAAATTCCTTGCACACTGTGGTTGTTCCTGTGTACAGTGTTCTGGTTCTGCTCATTTCACTCAGCATCAGTTCATGTAAGTCCTTCCAGGCCTTTCTGAAGTCTCCCTGTTCATCATTTCTTATAACACAATAGTATTCTGTTACATTCATATACCACAACTTGTTCAGCCATTCCCCAATTGATGGGCATCCCCTCAATTTCCAGTTCTTGGCCACCACAAAGAGAGCTGCTATAAATATTTTTGTACATGTAGGACTCTTGCCCATTTTTATGATCTCTTGGGGATACAGCCCTAGAAGTGATCTTGCTGGGTCAAAGGGTGTGACACATTTTTGTAGCCCTTTGAACATAGTTCGAGATTGCTCTCCAGAATGATTGGATGAGGCACACCACACAGGCTGCATCAGCACATCCCCATTGTGCCAGGGTCAAGCAGGAAGCCCCAAGTGGTCTGAGGCAGTGGCTGCACTGCAGAATCTTGGGCATATCAGCCCAGGACAGGGGGCCAGCGGAACCGAGCTAGTGGGAGCTGCCTCCACGTATCTGCAGCAGCTGCTCCTGAGACTATCAGCCCACAGATTAAATGTCTATACATTGAACTTGCTTGAACTTGCAGGAACCAAAATGGTGGAGTGATCAGTAAATGCTGCTCCCCTCCCCTTGTTGACCTTGAAAGAACCATAAAATATTTCCTCAGAAAAACCCTGGAACAGTGGGATCAGCAGAAGGGGGCAGTCTCATAGCAAGTGAGGCTAGGTAAATCACTAAGGAGGGTTCTTCTTGCTGTGACTGAAGTGACCAGTGCAGGATCAGAGCTGTCCCAGACGGCCCTACCTCAGCACACCGGGAGGAGATCCAGAGCCCCGCAACCACCAACACCAGGACCCCAGGGGTGCCTTAGCACCCCAGGGGAATTGGGAAGACACTGGGGCAGCTGGGATCACCAACTGCTGAGCTTGCCTATGCTCTAGCTCAGCAGAGGAGCCCTCCTGTGGCCAGACCACCCTTCCCCTACACTTAACAAGATAGCTCCAGGGTTAAGGTTAGGATTGACTTCATCTGGCCTCTGCTTTCTCACACCAGGCAGCTTAATCTTTAGCTTCTAGCTGAAAGAACCAGAAGCCACAACACCCAGAGCCTCAAGTTCAAGGCGCAACAACTGTGGGACAGAGACTCTTGTGCCCTAAAAGCAGAGATCTACTTTAAAAGCCAGGAAAAGGATGAGTATGACCATCATCAAGAGTAAGAAGCAAAGCAGGAAAGAAAAGACCATAGAATCTTTTTATGGGGACAAGGACCAAAACACAAATACCAAAGAGGTCAGCATTGAGAGTGTACTCCCATCCGAAACTTCAGAAGAGACTATGAACTGGTCACAAGCACAAAGAACCCTCTTGGAAGAGCTGAAGAAGCATTTTTAAAAGCCAGATTAGAGAAATAGAAGAAAAATTGGCCAATGATGTTAGAAGCACGAAAAAAGAATTCACTAAAGAGAACAGCTCCTTAAAAAGGAAAATTGGACAAATGGAAAAGGAAGGACAAAAACTAACTGGAGAAAATAATTTCTTAAAAGGAATAATTGGACAAATGGAAAAGGAGATGCAAAAGTTAACTGAAGAAAACAATTTGATGAAAATTAGAATTGGGTAAGTAGAAGCTAATGACTCTCTGAGACATCAAGAATCAGTCAAACAAGATCTAAAGAATGAAAAGATAGAAGAAAATGTAAAATATCTAATTGGAAAAACAAATGACCTGGAAGATAGATCTAGGAGAGAAAATCTAAGAATTATTGGTCTACCAGAAAGCCATGATGAAAAAAAAGAGCCTGGACAATATCTTTTGCCACTTAGGCTAGTCTAATTTTAAAGGTGTTATTTTCTTCAGCATTTTTTTGGGTTTCCTGTAGCAATATTGACTAGTTTTTTATGATTTTTTTGCATCATTCTCATTTCTCTTCTCAATTTTTTGTCTACTTTTTAAACTTGATTTTCAAAAATCTTTTTGAGCTCTTCCATAGCATGAGACCAGTTTATCTTTTTCTCAGAGGTTTTGGATGCAGGATCTTTGACTTTCTTGTCTAATTTTGGCGGTATGTTTTGATCTTCCTCATCACCAATGATGGAAGAAAATACTTATTCACTGAGAAATTAAGAATCCATAGTCTGTTTCTTTTCCCCTATTTGCTCATTTTCCCAGCCAATTACTTGATTTTTGAGCTTTGTTAAGTGGAGGGTTCCAGAAGCAGCCTCTGCTTCAGCAATGGCTGCCACCCTGGGGCTGGATGCTCCCCTCTCAGCCAGGTGAGAAACTCTTCCCACTGACCTTTGTTTGTCTTTAGCATTTGTGGGTTGAGAAGTCAGGAATCCACAATAGCAATCAGTGATTCAGTCCCCTAGGACCTGCTCCCACTCAGTCCACACTGGCATGGCCAAACTGTGCTCTGCTCCCAGCCTAGTATGATAGACCCTTTCTGTCATCCTTCTGGATTGTCTGGAATTGGCCTAGAAATTTGCTTCAGTCTGTCATTTTGTGGCTTCTGCTGCTCTAGAATTTGTTTAGAGTTATTTTTTACAGGTTTATTGAGTGGTTTGCAGGGACAGCTGTAGCAGGTCTCTGCTTCTACTCTGTACATATAGGTCTTTTCCTTTTTTCTTTGATTGCATTGGGATACAAAGCTAGTAGTGGCATTGCTGGGTCAAAGGGGATTCAGACGGTTTTGTTGGATTTTTTTCATTTATTAATTTATTTTTAGTTTTCAGCATTCGCTTCTACAAGATTTTGAGGTCCAAATTTTCTTCCCATCCCTCCCCTCACCCCCCAAGATGACAAGCATTCTGATTACCCCTTCCCCCAGTCTGCCCTTCCTTCTATCACTTCCCCCCTTCTCTTATCCCCTTTCCTTCTATTTTCCTGTAGGGCAAGATAGATTTCTGTACCCCATTGCCTGTATATCTTATTTCCCAGTTGCATGTAAAAACAGTTTTTAACATTTGTTTTTAAAACTTTGAGTTCCAAATTCTCTCCTTTCCTCCTCCCCACCCAACCTCATTGAGAAGGCAAGCAATTCAATATAGGTTATACATGTGCAGTCATGCAAAACACTTCCATAATAATCATATTTTACTTTTAAAAGTATTTAAAACTCTATCCCCCTCCATCTTATCACAACCCCACTTATTCTGTTCTCTCCTTTGACCCTTTCCCTCCTCAAAAAGTTTTGCTTCTGATTGCCCCTCTCCCTACATCTGCCCTCCCTTCTATCATTCCCCCTCTCTTATCCCCTTCCTCCCTACTTTCCTGTAAGGTAAGATAGATTTCCATACCCAAGTGAGTGCATATGTTATTCCCTCCTTCAGCCAAATCCAGTAAGAGTAAGGTTCATTCATTCTCTCTCATCTCCCCCTTCTTCCCCTCCACTATAAAAGCTCTTTCTTGCTTCTTTTGTGTGAGATAATTTATCCCATTCTACCTCCCCCTTTCTCCTTCTTCCAGTACATTCCTCTTTCTTACACTTAAATTTTATTTTTTAGATTTCATCCTTTCACATTCAACTCATCCTGTGTGCCCTCTCTCTATATATATATATTGCCTCCAACTACCCTAAATACTGAGAAAGATCTTGTAAGTTATGAATATTATCTTTAACTAGTTCAACAAGTCCCTTATGATTACTCTTTTCTGTTTACTTTTTTATGCTTCTCTTGATTCTTGTATTTGAAAGTCCTCTATGTTATTGAATATCCATTAGTTCCCCTGAAAAATTATACTCAGTTTTGCTGGGTAAGTGATTCCTGGTTTTAATCCTAGCTTCTTTCACCTCCAGAATATCATCTTCCCAGACTTCAGATCTGTTAATGTAGAAGCTGCTAAATCTTGTGTTATCCTGATTGTGTTTCCATAATACTTTAATTGTTTCTTTCTGGCTGCTTGCAATATTTTCTCCTTGACCTGGGAACTCTGGTATTTGGCTACAGTATTCCTAAGAGTTTTCCTTTTGGGATGTCTTTCAAGAGGTGATTGGTAGATTCTTTCCATTTCTGTTTTACCCTCTGATTCTAGAATATCAGAGCAGTTTTCCTTCGTAATTTCTTGGAAGATGACGTTCAGGCTCTTTTTTTTTTTATCATGGCTTTCAGGTAGTCCAATAATTTTAAAATTATCTCTCCTGAATCTGTTTTCCAGGTTAATTGCTTTTCCATTGAGATATTTCACATTGTCTTCTATTTTTTTCATTCTTTTGGTTTTGTTTTATAATTTCTTGATTTCTCATAAAGTCATTAACTTCCATTTGCTTCATTCTAATTTTTAAAGAATTATTTCCTTCAGTGAGCTTTTTGGATCTCCCTTTCTATTTGGGCCATTCTGCTTTTTAAAGCATTTTTCGCATTTGCTTTTTGGACCTCTTTTCCATTTGGATTAGTCTATTTTTTAAGGTGTTACTTTCTTCAGTATTTTTTTGGTTCTCCTTTAGCAAGCTGTTGACTCATTTTTCATGATTTTCTTGCATCTCTTCCCAATTTTTCCTCTCCTTTTCTTGATTTTCAAGTTAATATTTTTCTTGGGGGCTTTGGATGTCGGAGTTTTGACTTTGTTGTCTTCTGGTTATATGTTTTGATCTTCTTTGTCTATGTTTTGATCTGTCTTGGTCTCATATAGAATCATATAGGAGTTTCTCCACTGTTAGTTCATTTTCAGCCTATTACTTGACTTTTTAACTCCATTAAGATAGGACTCTGCTTCCAGTGTGGAAAGTGTACTGTCCCAAGCTTCAGGGGTTTTGTACAGCTGTTTTCAGAGATATTTCTAGGGACCTGTAAATTTTCAGCTTTTCCAAGGTGGTGTGATCAAAGAAGTGCTTACTCCTCTTCTGACCTGTGCTCTGGTCTGTGAGTGACCACATGCACTCTTTTCTGCCTTGGAACTATGAGGGGGATTCCCTCTCCACTGCTGTCACAAGCTGTACCATGCCAATGCTCCTCCTCTCCTCAGGGTCACCGCTGAGGACTGTGACCCTGATCCAGGCATGGGTAAAGCAAGAAAATCCTGCCTCAGTGCTAGAAAAGAAATCTCTGAAATCCCCCTCTGATCAGCCACTTAATCTTCTCACTGTCTGTGGGCTGAGAGCTCCAGAAGCAGCCGGTGCCACCATTACTACCACCACCTCAGGGCTGGAACCAGACTGCACTTCTCTCTTACCCATGTCTAATAGACCTTTCCTACTGACTTTCTAAGTTGTCTTTGGCACTTGTGAGTTAAGAAGTCTAGATAACACCACAGTTGTCAGTGATTCAGTCCCCTGAGACCTGCTCTTGGTTTGCCAGGACCAGTCTGTGATGGTATATTTTGCACTGGTCTCTGCTCCTCTCCCAGCCTGGTGCAACAGACTTTTCCTATTGACCTTCCAGGCTGTCTTGGGCTGGAAATTTGTTTCACTCTGTCATTTTGTGGGTTCTGCTGCTTTGGAATTTGTTTAGAGTCATTTTTTACAGATATTTAGAAGGGTTTGGGATAGAACTCAAGCAATTTCCTGCTTTTACTCTGCCATCTTGGCTCCACCTTCCCCTGCCAGGATCCAGAGTTTTAGAGCCCTTTGGGTCTAGTTCCAAATTGTTTTCCAGAATGGTTGGACCAGTACTCTACTCCACCAGCAGTTTATTAGTGTGTCTATTTTTCTCTCATCCCTTCCAGCATTTGTTATTTCTAGTAGATGAGAGGTGATACTTTAAGGCTGGTTTAATTCACATTTCTCTAATCAATAGTGATTTAAAGGGGGGGAGTGCAGAGAAGAGGCAGGGACTCACCTGAGCTCTTTCAAATTCCCCTCCAAACAACTTTAAATAATGCCACAAATGAATTCTGGAGCAGCAGAACCCACAAAAGAATGGGCTGAAACCATTTTCCAGCCCAAGACAATTTAGGTCAGAAGGCGAGGTTATCAAAACACCAGGGTGAGAATGGAGCACAATCCAGTGTTGGTCATGCCCCAGCAAAACAGTATCAGACCTTGGGGGCAAGTTTATCAGCAGCAACAGTGGCTTCCAGAGCTCTCAACCAACTGGTCAGAAGAAATTACAGGGGTCCCTTTGCTGGTACTGGGTGCAGGACTCTGTTGCATTGCTCATATGCAGCTGAATCGCTGTCCTATATTGCAGTTCTAGAGCAAGGAGGAGCACTGGCACATCAGACCTTGTGGCCGCAGGGCAAAAGGGATCCTGGTCCCATTTTCAGAGCAGAAAAGAGTGTTTATGGTTGTTCACAAACCAGAGCACAGGCAAAGGGAGTAGTAAATACGCTTCACCTTAGAGTATGTTACCCTAGAAGAACTAAAAACTTTTAGACCTGCAGAACTATCTTTAAAAATAACTGCACACACACACACACACACACCCACACACACACACACAAAACAAACCCAAAAACCTGAAGGTTGGGACAGTTCCCCCTCTACCCTGGAAGCAGAGCCTAACTTTAACATAAAATTAAAAGTCAAGAAATAGGCTGGAAAAATAAGCAAACAACAATAACAAAAATAATCTGACCACAGAAAGTTACTGTGGTGACAGGGAAGATGAAAATATAGACTCAGAAAAAGATGTAAAGTCAAAACTGCTACATCCAAAGACTCAAAGAAAAATGTGAATTGGTCTTAGACCCAAAAAAGAATTCCTGGAAATACTCAAATAGGATTTTAAAAATCAAATTAAAAAGGTAAAGGAAAAAGAAGGGAAAGAAATGAGAATGGTGCAAAAAATGATGAAAAAAAGAGGCAACAGCAAGGGCACAAAACACCCCAAAACACTAAAGGAAGTAACACCTTTAAAAAAAAAACAAAATAGGTCAAATGGTGAAAGGGGCATAAAAATCCATTGAAGAGAAAAACTTCTTAAAAAGCAGAATCGGCCAAAAGAAAAAAGATGTTAAAAAATTCACTGAAAAACCTTGTTAAAAAGCAAAATTTGACCAAATGGAGGCACAGAAGTTCACTGAAGAAAATAATTCCTTAAAACTTAGAATTGGGCAAGTGGAAGCTAATGACTCCATGAGACATCAAGAAACAATGAAATAAAATCGTAACAATGAAAAATTAGAAGAGAATATGAACTGTTTCATTGGGGGAAAAAAACTGGCCTGGAAAATAGGTCCAGGAGAGATAATTTTAAAATTATTGGACTATCCATGATTTTTTTAAAAAAAGTGTAGACACCATCTTTTAAGAAATTATCAAGGAATACTGCCTTGATATTCTAGAACCAGAGGGTAAAATAGAAATTGAAAGGATCAACTGACCATCTGAAAAAGAAAACTTCCAGAAATAGTCAAATTTCAGAGCTCCCAAGTAAGCAGCCAGAAAGAAACAATTCAGATATCATAGAGCCACAGTCAGGACTCAAAATTTAGCAGTGTCTATATTAAAGGATCAGAATATGATATTCCACAGGGCACACAAGTGAGGATTACAACCAAAAATTACCTGCCAGTACAACTGATTACAATCCTGCAGGAGAAAAAAATGGATATTCAATGAAATAGAGGACTCTTTCAAGCATTTCTGAAAAAAAACCAGAGCTTAATAGAAGATTTAACTTTCAAATATAAGACTTTTAAGAGAAGCATAAAAAGGCCAATAGGAAAAAGTAATTATAAGTTATTCAGTTAGGTTAAACAGTTTATATTCCTTCATGCAGAGAAGATACATGTAACTCTGAAGAACCTTATCATTATCAGAGCAATTAGAAGTATATATAAAAAGAAGGTATGGGTGTAAGTTGACTACAATGGGATTATTTCTAAAAAAATAAAATTAAGGGATGAGAAAGAAGAATGCACTGTAAGAAGGGGAAAGGGAGAGATAGAATGAGATAAGTTATCTCACATAAAAGTGGCACAAAAGAGCTTTTACAGTGGAGGGGAAACTGAAGAAGGGAATGGTGGTGGGCAGTACTTGAACCATACTCTCTTTGGAATTGACTCGAAGAGGGAATAACATAAACACTCAATTGGAAATCTATCAACAAAAGGAAAGTAGGAGGGGAAGGGGATAAGAAAACAGGGGGTGCAGTGATAGAAAAGAGGGCAGATTTGAGGAGGTGGTGAAAGGAAAACATTTCTGAGTATGGGACAGGGTCAAAAGAGAACAGGGCTAACAGGTAGGGAATAGGATAGAAAAATACACAATAATCATAACTATGAAAAAAACATCTATAACAAGTTTCTTTGATAAAGGCCTCATCTCTCAGATATCTAGAGAACTGGGTCAAATTTATAAAAATAAGAGGCATTCCCCATTAGATAAATGATCAAAAGACATGAACAGGCAATTTTCAGATGAAGTAATCAAAACTATCTGCAGTCATATTTCTAAAATCCTCTAGATTAGTAATTAGAGAAATGCAAATGAAAGCGACTTTCAGGTACCATGCTATACCTGTCTGGAGAATGACAAGTGTTGCAAGGGATGTGGGAAGACTGAAACTCTCTTTCACTGTCAGTGGAATGTGAACCGATTGAACCATTCTGGAGAGCAATCCGAAGCTCTGCCCAAAAGGATATAAAACTCTTGTACCCTAAAGAGATCTTTTAAGAATGGGATGAGACCTAGATATACACAAATATTTATAGCAGCTCTTTTAGTGGTGGCAAAAAATTGTAAATTGAGGGGATGTCCATCCGTTAGTGAAGGTCGCTTGGTGTGTGGTTGTGATGCCTATATACTACTGTACTGTAAGAAATTATGAGCAGGACACTGTCAGGAAAACCTGGAAAGACTTACATAAACAGACGCAAAGTGAAATGAGTAGAACCAGGTGAATGTTGTGCACAGTGACAGAAATATTTTAAGGTGGTCAACTGAATGATTTAGCTATTCTCAGCATTACAGTGATTCAAGACAGTTCCGAAGGACTTAGGATGAAAAACGCTATCTCCAAAGAACTAGTGGAGACCGAATGCAGATAGAAGTATAATTTTTTGAACTTTATTTTTCATGAGTTTTTTTTTTTTGGTCTGTATTTTCTTTCACAACATTACTAATGCACATGTATAACCTATATCAAATTGCTTCCCTTCTCTATAAAGGAGGGAGCGGACAGGGGGAAGAAGAGAATGTGGAACTCGCAGTTTTAAAAACTGAATGTTAAAATCATTTTTACAATGTAATTGGGGGGAATACAATATTATATGAATGTTTTTTAAATAATGACTTAGAGCATTTTATGTGACTGTAGATAACTTGGTTTTCTTCTGAAAACTGCCTTTTTTATCCTTTGACCATTTTTCAATTAGGGAATGGCTCTTATTTTTATAAATTTGACTCAGTTCCATATTCAGTATATGTTTGAGAAGTAAAGCTTTAACCAGACAAACTTGCTATAAAGAATTTTTGATATTCACTGTCTATGGTGTCTTTTACCATAATGTAGTTTCCCTGATTATCTCTTTTAATTAGGTCTGTTTTTACTTTTGCTTTGGGTGTAGTGTCATAATTGCTACCCCTGTTTTTTTTTACTTCAGCTAAAGTATATTAGATTCTGCTTCAGCCCTTTATTTGAACTCTGTATCTGTCTTTTTCAAGTGCTTCTCTTGTAAAGAACATGTTGTTGGATTCTCATTTCTGATTCATTCTGTTAATCTGCTTCCATTTTATGGATGAGCTCATTTCATTCACATTCACAGTTAAAATTACTGTGTATTTCCCTCTATCCTGTCCCTCCTTAAAAGTCTATTTTGCTTCTCACCACTACCTCCCTTAATTTGTCTTCCCTTTTATCATTCCCTCTACCCACTTTATTCCCTTTCCCTCCTATTTTCCTGTTGGGTAAGTTAATTTCTATACACAAGTGAGTGTTTATATTCTTCACTCTTTGAACCAATTTCAATAAGAGATAAGTTGAAGAATTGACACCACCCCCTTCTTTTTCCCCGGCACTGTAACAGTTCTTCCTTGTATGCATCATTTACGTGAGAAAAATTTCCCCATTCTACCTCTCCCTTCCCTTGTGCATCCCTTGTCCCAGTGCATCCCTTTTTCTCACTCCTTTCGTTTTTTGTGTGTGTGTTTGTTTGTTATTTTTAGATCATTCCAATGTGGGCAGCTAGGTGATGCAGTGGATAGAGCACCAGTGCAGGAGTCAGGAGGACCTGAGTCCAAATTTCACCTTAGACACTTGACATTCACTAGCTGTGTGACCTTGGGAAAGTCACTTAACCTCAATTGCCTCATCCTGGGTCATCTCCAGTCATCCTGATGAATATCTGGTCACTGGATTCAGATGGCTGTGGAGGAGAAGTGAGGCTGGTGACCTGTACAGCCCTCCCTCACTCAAAACAAAGTCAAGTGCAAGTCGTGTCATCATTTCTCTGATGGCATGGTCTTCTTCGGTAACGAAGGACGAACACACACACAGATCATTCCAATATCCATGACCTCTCTCTAGGTATACTCCTTTCACCTGCCCTAATAACGATACATTCCCTAGTTGTTGGCATGGACCATCTTCCACATAGGAATGTAAACAGTTGAACTTTGAGTCCCTTGGATTTACTCTTCCATGTTTACATTTTTTGCTGTTTCCTCTCTTAAGATTGTGTTTGAATATCAGATTTTCTAGTCAGCTCTGGTCTTTTCATCAGAAATGCTTGAAAGTCCTCTATTTCATTAAATGTCCATTTTCCCCCCTACGGGTGGGTGATTGTTGTTTGTAACCCTAACTCCTTGGCCTTCTAGAATATCAAACCCTCTGCTCCTTTAATGTGAAAGCCACTGAATCTTATGTGATTCTGATTGTCAGCTCCACAATATTTGAATTGTTTCTTTCTTGTTGCATGAAATATTTTCTCTTCTGGCAACTCTAGAGTTTGACTGTAATATTCATGTGAATTTTCATTTTGGGATCTCTTTCCCGAGGTGATTAGTGGATTCTTTCTATTCTTTTTTACCCCCTGGATCTAAGATATCAAGACTGTTTTCCTTGATAATTTCTTTTTTTTCTTTTTACAGTTTTCAATTTATTTATTTTTAGTTTTCAACATTCACTTCCACCAGTGTTCAGTTTTCTCCACCCCTGCCTTCCCTCCTTGATAATTTCTTGAATGTGATTATAGACTTTTTCTTTGATCATGGTTTTTTGGTAGTCCAGTGCTTTTTATTTTTTTTAAAAATTATTTAGTATTTTATTTTTCCTCAATTACATGTAAAAGCACAATTTTTAACATTCATTTTTAAAACTCTGAGTTCCAAATTTTCTCCTTTCCTTCCCCTCCCTCCCACTCCTCTTGTTGAGAAGGCAGGCAGTTTGATATAGGTTATGCATATGTAGTCATCCAAAGCATATTTCCATATTAGTCATCTTGTGAAAGAAAACACAGACAAGAGAAAACAGCCTCAAGAAAAATAAAGTAAAAAAGCACGCTTCAGCCTGTATTCAGATATCATTAATTCCTTCTCTAGGGATGGATAGCAGTTTTCATTGTAAGTCCTTCAGAGCTGTTGTGGATCGCTGTATTGCTGAGAAGAGCCAAGTTGTTCACAGCTAATCATCTTGCAATATTGCTGTTACTTTGTACACAATACATTTTCAGTTTCTGTCAGCTCGTGTAAGACTTTCCAGGTTTTTCTGAGAGCATCCTGTTCATCATTTCTTACAGCACAAAGAGTATTCCATCACAGTCACTTAACACAATTTGTTCAGCCATTCCCCACTTGATGGGCATAAGGTGTTATTTTCTTCAGTATTTTTTGTGACTCTTTTACCAAGTTGGTCAGTCTTTTTTACATAATTTTCTTGCATCGCTTTCATTTTTTCCCCCAATTTTTCCTTTTCCATTCTTATCACTTCCTTTAACTTTTCTAGGAATTCTTGTTGGAACTGAGTTCCATTAGCATTTTTCTTTGAGGTTTTAAACAGTCAAGGGAACATAGAAATAGTCATTCATCACTACATGGCCAGTTTTCAAATAAGACTTATGGGTTGCTAGAGATGTACAGCTGTAACAAAAAAAGAAAAGAAGGAAAACCTCCATGCATCAGTCCCTCAGTCTGACTGCATTTCTTCTCAGTATAACCCAGGTTCTTGGTTAAGGGTGTCTCAGCAGCAGGAAGAGGTGGTCCAACTTCCTAACCACACAGGGTTGGTTTCAAAAAATGCAATAAGGTTTTCTCCCAATTCCCACAATTGAATAAACTTTTCTCATGAGACAGAATTTGGACTAGACCCATAATTGAATAGAAATGAAACTGAACTTGCCCTAGAATTGAGTCACAAGAGTCAGTATGGTTTGTTCAGTTCCCATAATTAACATTTGCTTTCCTAATGCCCTCAGTTCTCTTGTGTTTATGTGTGAGTGTGTATACATGTACACATGCACATACATGCATGTATGTATCAGAGTTCTCCATATAAGTCAGTGGATGATCCTAGGTTTGCCATTCAGGTCTTTAAATAATTTTATGATTGGCCATTCATTGAAATAATGACACATAATTTTTACAGGACTTCTCCTTCACCCTCTTCTTTAAGTGTCTCTTCTTTACAACAATATCATCAACAACTAGCAAAACCCAAGCATTCAGGCCGTCGCTCAAAGCAAGCACGGATGAAGATAGCAAAGATGAGACAAGCTTACAAGAAGGAACAGGAGAAAAATATGGAAGTAAGTCCAAAGTGCAGAATGGGTCAGAAAATGCTTAATCTGCCTGTAGATACGTACAGTTGCCCAGGAAATTCTACTCATTTTCTTAACCTTTAGGTTTATTCAGAAGCATTTATATGGTGAGTATCTTTGATGGTTTCCTCTTGATAATAATATATTTTTTAAAACTGTTAAAATGCTGTTTGCTATTCTAAAAAAACATCAGTTACTTTAACTCTGCAATATAAATGCCTGCATTGAGAATGTACCCTATTCTGATATGCTGTTACTTATGAAGTCCATTTATTATAGTCTGTCTAGTATTAGCAGGAAAAGAATATTTTTTGAACTGAAAAGCAGTGACCAGGTGCTACCTCAGCATTTGTAGCAGAAAACTGTTCTATATATTGACATTTATGATTCAGCATATCTCTGTTCATACACTTTCCAAGATGCAAGTAACTTTCGTTTGAATTTACTTCAGGACTACAGTAAATATCACAGTAACAATAAAAACAATTTCTTGCTTTTATCTCTAATTTTAACCAGGAACCAAATACACAAAAAACAAATGAAAACAGTCAGCAACATATTGTTATTATCACTCCATCTTATGAAATTTTGGGAGTTAACTCGCCTCCTTCAGATGATGAGTTGGAGCAAGAAGCAAAGGAATTGTTTACTTGGACCAAAGAGCTATGTCTTGATAACTCATAGTTGATTAACAAAATAATCCATACCCTTAAGTATATAAATGATTAATAGAAGTATTAACAAATACAGGTATGTAGATTTTTGCTTCTAACCCAATATAAGTGATAAGTTTTCTAAGCAGTACTTTGATGTGCTATAAACAGAAATGTTTCTGTCCATCAGAATTTGAATAAAAATAAATACTTTAATGGATGTGGTAAAATTCTGCATGGTTTTATATGATTAATGCTGAGTGACTCAATTCTTGGAATTTTAATCAGTTTTGTTATTCTATCATTTTCTCTAAATACCTGAGCATTCATTGGTTTGCTTGTACCCCAGTTTGCCTCTACAACATTTTCTATTTCATGTTTTGCCAAATATCGCAACCATAGGAATAATATGACCTATGAGATCATTACTGAGAATGTTTAGTATTATTACTGTTGACAATGACAAAAGCTTTTCTGTGATTCTAATCTAGTGTAAAATATCTGTTTTTCCCAATGGCTGGCATTAATGAGCCAAAAATGATAATCATTCCTGAAACAACAGGCTTCATTTCCATTTTGATGAACATTTAAGATGTATGAATTTGATTAGACGTTTTGGTCAAAAGAAGCTAGTTGCATAGCCACATAAAAGAATTTCACTGCTGCTAAAAATATTCTAATAATAATACTGTTGTCAATTGATATTCTTTCTATGGGGCTACACAATGGGAATTTAGTACAGGCATTCACATTCATTTCATATCCACATCCAGTAGATTCTAGAACTGTATTAGATAAAAGTTGAACTTGAAAAAATTGGAGCTTTTTCTGATCTCTCTATCTTTATGTCCTTAGCACATTACTTCACTAAACTGAGACTATCCCCATCTTCCAAGCCAAATGCAAATAGTAATCAATATTCAGGTGTAGTAATAAAGCCCAGAAATATGATTGTTAAACTGCGATAATTAAATACATTAATTATTAATTAATTAAATCTCATTTGCCATTCAATTCAGTAAGCAGCTATTAAGTGCCAAGTATTATTGGTTTTATCATAACATTTCTCAATGCTTTTATCAGAACGTCTCTCAGTGCTTTTATCAGAACATCTCCTCCCTTTCTCTTTACTCGCACAGCTGCTGCCCTAGTTTAGGCCTTCTTACCAGAATGTTAAAATCACCTTATAGTTGGTCTTCTGACTTCCCTTTTCTTCTCCTTCTCCTTCTCAGCTGCTAAAATAATCTTTGTAAGCACAAGTCTTATATATTTGCTATATATAAAAATCAAACTTTTATAAAACATATTTTATAAAAATCTTCAGCTGACACAGAGGTCTTGTTACAGTAGCCATGGGAAACTTTTATTTATTCCAACATGTGCTGGAGCTTTCCTCAAAATGAAGAGCAGGTAATGATGGATTAACTTGTCTTGATGATGGTTTACTCATTTAAAAGGTAAAAAAAGAATTGTGGGAAGTCAGCTATTGTGCTGAGTGAGTCCGGAAGACTGCATTTTTAAACCTTGTTTAAAATCCTGAGTACTTGGCAGTCACTTCAGATGGAGGTGGGCTTGCTCACTGATATCAGAACATATGGCCCCATTGCCTGCATGGCAGTAATGCTTGCTCACCAACCCCATCTCCTCATCTGAAACCTGGGCCAATCAAAATACCTTTGCCCTTATATGGAAGACATTCTTGTCTATAAAAAGCCAGACCCCAGCTCTGATGGGCACTGGCCCTCCCCAGATTTTTTGCCTTGATGTTGAATAAACCCTTTTTAAGTTGCAGAATTTGCCTCTTTAATGAAGGCAAAAGCCCAAACCAGAATTTCTTTTAGGAGAATCAACAAAGGGACATTTGCACATTAGCAGAGAGGAATTCTTTGCTAAGGTCAAAATGACTGGAATGTTGCAGGGAAGTGACCACCCCATCTCAGAGAATAAACTAGAAACAGACATTTTCCTTAGAGTTAGGAAGAACAGATTTCAGAGGGTTCATAAGGAGGGTAGAGAGGTTTCTATAAACTAAAATCCTACAGAAGTTGGTCCAGAAGGCTAGGAAGCTCTCAAGAATTAAATTCTAAAGAGACAGAAAATTCCATTGAGGAAAAAAGGTGAGTTGTGTGAAGGGAGTGATGTGAATGAATGTATGAGTGAATGAAGAAATAAAAAAGTATTTGTTATGTTCCAGGCACAGTACTAGGCACTGGAATCACAAATCCAAAAATGCCATCAAGGAGCTTTCATTCTAATCAGGAAAGACAGCACATGTCACATTTCTTACGATTCCCAGAGCTGGGGGGAGTGGGTATGGGGAGAGGAGGAGGACATGTATGGTAGTACAGCATGGAGAGGGCTGGAAAGCAGCAGAGTGAGTTCTGGTTCTCATATACAGAGAATTCTGAGCGATCAGCAGGCCAAGGCCCAAGGACAGGAGTTGGTGCATTGGTTCAGAGGCCAGAGCCATGACTTGGCATGGAGATGGCTAAACTGGATCCGACTGAGCTAGGTAAAGAGAACTTTCACCTCTGAGGAGCCTGGAGTGTAGAAGGAATTCACATTTTTAAAGGAAAAGTACAGATGAACCTGTCCAGATGGCAGAATAAGAGGAAGCAGTATGTGGTCCAGCTTTCCCTACAAGTACTCAATTAAAGATATGAGATCACAAGGTGGAAAGATTCCAAGAGAACAGCGAAGTCACTTTTCCAGCTTGAGCTGGATTAGGATCAGAAGCCAACCAGCTACTGCGTCACCCAGAGCTGGGCTGCAAATTCAGTGCAGATTTAGGAGAAGACTTCTGGCAGTGAGCAGCTGTCCTCCGAGGCAAGGAGTGCTTGTGGATTCAGTAAGGATAGGCCCTGAGCCTGTCCCTTGGGAGGGCAGCAGAAGGAAAGCCTTCACCTCTGTCATTGTGATCCCAGTATAAACCAAGGCAAAGCACCGGTACCTAGGAGAAGTGCTGACCTACAGCCATGTGCCAGGGCAGTGAGTGGCTGAAGAGGCAGCTCAGACCTGGGCTGAAGTGTATACTGGCCAAGGAGTAGTAACAGAAAGGCTAGTGGCTATATGGCGCTGAGGTCAGAATGGCATTGCAGATGGCTCACACACTGGGGTGTCAGTCAATAAACATTAAGTTTATTGTGTGCCAAGTACTGTGCTAAATCTAAATAGGGAGTAAAGTCCCCTCAAGGACCTTGTAATGTGATGTGAGGGCAGGGGAGGGATGATACCTGGTGCGGGGGCATGATGAAGTGAAAGGAGTGCATCCTCCTGAATAATAAGATGGCTGGCTTGGTGTCACCTTCTATAAATGGAGGTTCTGGGATGAGTTCTTTGTTCTTTAATAAGAGGGACTCAGAAAAGAGTATTCAATGAGATGTGAGTTTCAGAACTGATGTGAGTTTGCAGGATGAAGAGGTTCCTGGGGCTTGATAGAGAAGTCCCTCAGAGGACTAATACAGCTGGATGGGAGATGAAGAATGAATGCCCAGGGTCAGGAGCTCAGACCAAGGAAGTGTTTGGTAGCTCTAAACCCACAGGACTTTCAAGTTCAGTGACAGAGCCTGGGACCAGCAGCAGAGCCCCCACCAGTGGTAGGTAAGCTTGCAGCTATGCCACCCAGTACCAAATCGGGATCAGCAGCTTGCAAGGCTCAGACGAAGAGGTTGGTGATCAGATTTAGTCTTAGATCAGACCATTATAGTGCACACTGAAAGATGACAGGTCCCTAGCTTGAGCTACCCCTGGGAGACCCATGAACACATCAAACCCAGAGAAAGTAGTAGCAGGACCTTAGACAAATAAGAACCAGATGTTCTCTCCAGAAATATGGCCCTAATATAACATCTTAACTTCTTGTAAGGCTAGAAGATTGAGAAAGTAAAGATTCCCATGATAAAGGGTATTATACCAGGACCCAAAACCAGAAGGGAATTATTCCAAAACATCTATAAGCAAAGTCTCTAAAGAATAACACTGCTTTCCTACAAGATCAACTAGAATTCCTGGAAGGAATGAATCAAATTTTAAAGCCAGTTAGGATGATATAAATGGGCAAGTTACTTAATCTCCTTTTGCTGCAATTTCTTTGTCTGTAAAATGGGGGTAATAATATGTAGGGGTGTGTTGGAGTCAGCTTGTACCAGCTCAGGAGAGCCAGCTGTTAAAATTATTGGTGTATTGGCAACCACTATGAATAAGGCCTTATTATTTTGTTAATTTTCTAGATTCAAGAAAGTAATGGATAAAATATTAATGCCAATTAAACTTAAAAATGTGTGGTCCATATTCTGGAGAGACAAGTATTACAACATTATACCAGCATATCCCTGCTGACCTCTCAGGGTTGTTGTAAGGATCAAGTGACATAATATGGATGGAAAACTTAAAGTGTTAGATAATTGCTAGCTGTTAGTGTGATTATGAAATAAAAAACACTAGAATGAAGAACTGGGAAAGACATAAAAGTCATGCAGGAAATACTTGGAGAATTAATAGCATAGTACATAGTACAAGAGGTACAAAAACTTTGGCAATTAACATACTCCCTGAAAAATTAGAATGGATGAAATGGAAGTTAATAACACTATGAGAAAAAGGTAAATATCCAAGTCAAAAGATTGAAAAACAAGTTAGAAGAAATAAGGTATCCCATGTCTAAAACAACTGACTTGGAAAACCAAAGACTTGAGAATCATTGGGCCTCTTGAAGACTGGAAGGAAAATAAAGCTTGAATATATTTCAAGAGATCATGAAAGAAAACTGCCCATATCTATTAAAAACAAATGGCAAAGCAAAAATAAAATCTACCTGTCACCTCCTGAAAGAATTTCCAAAATGAAAACTCCCAGGAATATAAAATACAAGGGCTCTGAATGAAAGGGAAAAAAAATATTATTGCAAGCAGAAAGAATGAAGAAGTTCAACTCCCAAAGAGCCACAGTCAGGATGACACAAGAATTTAGTAGCTAACCTATAAAAGAGCAGAGAACTTGAAAAGCCAAAAAATATTGAGCTTACAATCAAGTATAATTTACATAGCAAAACAATATAATCCTACAGGGGGGAAATGGATCTTAACGAAAGAGATAATTTTCGAAGAATCTCTGATGAAAAGACCAGAGCTAAGTAGAAACTTTGAAATACAAACACAGAGCTTTTTCGCAAAGGGTTTGCTGCCAGAACACAGGTGTTGTGCAAACCATCGCTAAACTTCCACAAAAATGGGCAAGGAAAAGACTCACATTAACATTGTCGTCACTGGACATGTAGACTCTGGCAAATTCACCACTACTGGCCACCTCATCTACAAATGTGGTGGAACTGATAAGAGAACTATTGAGAAGTTCGAGAAGGAGGCTGCTGAGATGGGAAAGGGCTCCTTTAAATATGCCTGGGTCTTGCATAAACTGAAGGCTGAACGTGAGCGTGGTATCACTATTGATATCTCCCTGTGGAAATTTGAGACTAGCAAGTACTACGTGACCATTATTGATGCTCCAGGACACAGAGATTTCATCAAGAACATGATTACAGGCACATCTCAGGTGGACTGTGCTGTCCTGATTGTTGCTGCTGGTGCTGGTGAATTTGAGGCTGGCATCTCTAAGAATGGGCAGACCCGTGAGCATGCCTTTCTGGCCTACACACTAGGTGTAAAACAACTGATTGCTGGTGTAAACAAAATGGATTCCACCAAGCCCTGCTACAGCCTGAAGAGATACAAGGAAGTTGTCAAGGAAGTCAGTACCTATATTAAGAAAATTGGCTACAACCCTGATACAGTAGCTTTTGTGCCAATTTCAGGTTGGAATGGTGACAGCATGCTGGAGCCTAGCTCTATCTAACATGCCCTAGTTCAAGGGATGGAAAGTCACTCGTAAGGATGGCAATGCTCATGGAACTACACTGCTTGAAGCTTTGGATTGCATTCTGCCACCAACTCATCCAACTGACAAGCCCCTTGGTCTACCCCTCCAAGATGTCTACAAGATTGGCAGTATTGGCACTGTACCTGTTGGCCGAGTGGAAACTGGTGTTCTAAAACCAGGCATGGAGGTCACCTTCACCCCAGTCAGTGTTACAACTGAAGTAAAGTCTGTTGAAATGCACCATGAAGCTTTGAGTGAGGCTCTGCCTGTGGATAATGTTGGTTTCAATGTCAAGAACATGTCTATCAAAGATGTCCGTTGTGGTAATGTGGCTGGTGATAGCAAGAATGACTCTCCTATGGAAGCAGCTGGTTTCACAGCCCAGGTTATTATCCTGAAACATCCAGGCCAAATCAGTGCTGGCTATGCACCTGTTTTGGATTGTCACACTGCTCACATTGTTTGCAAGTTTGCTGAACTGAAGGAGAAGATTGTTCATCGTTCTGGTAAGAAGCTGGAAGATGGCCCTAAATTCCTGAAATCTGGTGATGCTGCCATCGTTGACATGGTTCCAGGCAAGCCCATGTGTGTGGAGAGTTTCTCTGATTATCCTCCTCTGGGTCGTTTTGCTGTTCGTGATATGAGGCAGACTGTTGCAGTTGGTGTCATCAAGGCAATTGACAAGAAGGCTTCTGGAGCTGGCAAGGTCACAAAATCTGCCCAGAAGGCCCAGAAGGCTAAATGAATATTCTGTACAACACCTGCCACCCCAGTCTTAATCAGTGGTGGAAGAATGGCCTCAGAACTGTTTGTCTCAATTGGTCATTTAAGTTTAATAGTAAAAGGCTGGTTAATGATTACAATGCATCGTAAAAGCTTCAGGAGGAAAGGAACGTTTTTGTGAACCATTTGTTTCATGGCAGTTTTAAGTTATTAGTTTTTAAAATCAGTAATTTTTAAATGGAAACAACTTGACCAAAAATCTGTTACAGAATTTTGAGACCATTAAAGCAATTTAATGCGACAAAAAAAAAAAAGAAATACTAACACAGAAATCAAGAGAAACATAAAAAATATAAATACAAGGGAGCAATTGTAAGATACTATCAAGGATGAAGTGTTTAGTTTCTAATAGGAGATATTTGTCATGATAAAAGCTGATTGTCATCAAGAGTCACAGAAGAAATAGAGGGCCTGGGTTGGGTTTTGTTTTGATGATCTTAGAAGTTTAATGAAAAGGGAGGAGGAAAAGCAATAGGGATAAAAAGGGGAGGATATGGGGAACATAGGGCTGCACAATTAGAAGTTTATACAAATGAGGAAGAGGGAGGGAAGTGTGGGTGTCATTTGAACCTCCCTTTCATCTGAGGTCAGAAGAGTGAAATACCTTCTCTTCCCCTCTCACATTTAATTGGTATCAAAATACGTATTAAGAAGGGAACAGGTAATAAAAGAAAAGAATATTTGGGGAGATGATAGTCATAAGCAAAACAAATGCTACCCAAGCTTGAAGGGAAGAAAATGGAGAGGTTTAAAGGAAAGAGGGTAGAACCTCTGTTTAGATCTGAATGAGAGGAAGAGAACGTAGGTGGAGGAGTAGAAGCTGATTCAGTAAAGCATAAAAATCTGATTCTGAACACACTGCTCTCATCTCTTTATAAAGAACCTCAGGGTGAGGAGCAAAGAGGGAAAAGTGTAAAAGAACAGAAGAGAGAGACACTTATGCAATAAATGATTATAACTGCAAATGAGATGAACTTAGTTGTAAGATGTAAGAGAACAGGAGAATGGATTAGAAAATACTAATAATAAAACATTATTGAAATTTAAAGACAGTAAAAATAAGGGGCTAGCAAAATGTATTATGCTTCAGCTGAACTCAAAGAGAAGCAATCATGATCTCAGGCAAAATAATAGTAAAAATAGATTTCATTATATGACATAAATGGAAATTACGTTATTCTGAAAGAACAGACAATATCAACACAGCATATATACACTAAATGCCATAGCATTTAAACACTTAAAGGAAAAACTAAATGAGTTTACAGGGAGAAATGGTAGAACTAGTAAAAGTAGAGGGCTTCAATGTCAGAGATACAGAAACAACCAAAATAATAAGATTCTGATTAGCATTTCAGATGAGTTAGAGAGGAACAGCCAGGGGACTTGGTGAGCACTGGACCTAGAGTCAGGAAGACCTGCCTTCAAATCTGATCTCAGACACTATTATAAGCTGTGTGATCCCAGGCAATTCATTCAACCCTATTTGCCTCAATTTCTTCACCTGTAAAATGAGTTAGTGAAAGAAATGGCAAATCATTCTAGTATCTTTGACCAGGAAACCCCAATGAGGGTCACAGAGTCAGAAATGACTGAATTAACAACAAGAAAAAGATAGTGCACATCTCTAGTGATTATTAAATGGAAATTAAAAAGAATATGTATATTCTCAGTTATGTATGGCACTTGTACCAAAGATGGTGTCATGTATTCAGCCTAGAAAAAAATCACAGAATAGAAATTTTAAATACATCCTTTACTGGTCAAAATGCAATAAAAATTATATTGAATAAAAGGATATTGAAGAAAGAATTTAAAAAATGATGGGAGATTAATCTTAAAGAATTGATGGGTCAAAGAAAAAATCAGAGAAATAAATAATTTCATTAAGATAATAACAGAAAGACAATATATCAAAATTTTGGGAATGTAGTCAAAGCAGTTCTTATCAAAAACATTTTTCATGATTGGAGTGTGGGAGAAAAAGGGATCAGGGAGAATGGACTGAGCCAGCATCTCATGAACTTCACATCAAAAGAAGTGCATAAAGTCATAGATTACAACTGGAAGACTCCTTAGAGGTTATCTAGCTTAAGTTCCTCATTTTATATAAAAGTAACTAAATTTAGTCGAGAGTTCTAGTGAGTGCCCAAGTCACGCAGGTAGTAGTGGGTATGTCAGGGTTTGTACTAGTCCTTAGGCTCTAAATCCACTGCTTTTGTCATATTTAGGTTATAAATTTAGATATACTTCAACCCCTGCCATTTTGCAGAACAGGAAACTGAGACCCAAAAACGTTAAGTGATTTTGTCTAAAGACGTTGAAACCTAGGGCCTCTGACTTCCAAGCCAGGACTCTTTCCCCCATACCCTACAGCTTTCCAAAACTGACACAAATGCATGCACTTGGAACCAAATCCAGACCTGCCACATGACAGGGACTGTGTTGGCAAAGAATTAACAGGAAAATAAACCTCTAAGTGAGAGAAGATAAAGACTAGATTAAAAAGAAAGAGAATGTAAGAACCAGTGATCAGTGATGTGGGCTAGGTGAAAAAGTAGAGTGAAGAAGGACCAAGTAAACATGAGCAAGGAAAAGAAATATTCTTTTTATAAATAGGAATATTAATGATATAAACTCATCCATGAAAAAGGATAGGAAAATATATCAGAAAGGAGGAACTAACAATATATGTTGCTTATGAGAAACACATACAAAACAAAAGACACTGTTAAAATAAGGGATTGGGAGAGAATTTATTATGTCTTGGGTGAATTACAGAAAGCAGAGGTAGCAATCACCTCAGAAAAGGCAACAGCAAAAATAGATGTGGTTAAAAGGAATAAACAAGGATATTGTGTTTAAAGACACCATCAATGAGGAAATAATATCAATATTAATGATATCAACTTTATGTGTGCATACACACCAATGACTTAGCAAATAAATATTTAAAGAAAAATGAACAAAATAATAGGGAAAATAGATGCTGCACTTAAAATGTTTTTGGGGACTTCAATATATCCCCTTTTCAAGTCTAGCCAAAGATAAATAAGAAAGAAGTCCTGAATAAACTTTTAGAGATGTTTTTATATGATAGCTTTCTAGTAATTGATGAATGTAAATAAAAAGGAATGTACATGTTTCTTAGCTATACATAGCACCTTTATTAAAAACTATGAGCTAAGACACTGGAATTTCATAAATGCAGAAGAACAAAAATCTGGCCACAACACACACACAAAAATAAAATCAATAAAAGTCAGGGAATAGGAAGATAATCTATTTTTCTCTATCTTCATCAGAACTCATCTAGAGTATTATGTTCAGTTTTGGGAAATGGTTTAAGTTAGCTAAAGAATATGTAGTGGAGGACAGTCAGTATGATGAAACGCCTTGAATCCATGACATATAAAAATCAGTTGAGAAAAATGGGCATGTTTATCCTAGAGGAGAAAAGTCTCATGGGGACAGGAAGAATATAAAACTGTCTTTGGGTATTTGAAGGTCTATCATATAGAGGAGGGATTAGACCTGTTCTTTTTGGCTCCAGGGGACAAAACTTGGGTATAATGGGTAAAAGATGCAGTGAGACAAATTTAGACTAGATGTCAAGAAAAACCTCCTAAGAATCAGAACTGTCCAAAAGTGGAATCACCCACTTTGAGAGGTGATGAGTTCCTGTTCCTTAGAAGTCTCCAAACAAAGTCTAGGTGACCATTTGTTATGTTTCATTTGGTATCGATTTCTTTTTGTGGACAGGCTAGATACACTGGCTTCTGAGGTCTCTTCCAATTCACCAATTCTCTGATTTCTATGAGATTTGAAGAAAGGATTCAAATGTTATGAAGACTAATTTAATCACAAAATATTTGGGACAAAGAAAAAAAATCATAGAAATAATAGGTGATTTCATCAGAGAAAATAAGACAATCTACCCAAACTTTAGAGATATTATCAGAGTAGTCCTTAGGAAAAATGTATTTCTAAATAACAGAGAAAAGCAAAAAGTCAATGAATTGGGCATGAATCTAAAAGACAAACAAAAATATTAACCAAACACAAAATATACATTATTAAAATAAAAAATGAGACCAAAGAAAATTAAAAACAAAAATTGAATGTTATTTTTAAAAAATAATAAAAATAGTGCTAATTAATTTTATTTTTTAAAAGAGAAAAACCACATTTCAAAAAAATTAAAAAACAATGAATTAGCAACAGATAAAAAGGAAACAGACTTCTTAGAGCTAATTTTACCCAATTATAGGTCATCTATAAAGCTGCTTGCTTTATAATGCTGTTATGTAAGTTTTCTTCCTGGTTCTGCTCACTTCACTCTACATCAGCTCATATAAGTCTCAGGTTTCTCTGAAATTAACACTTTCATCATTTTATGGTACAATAATATTACATCACCTTTATATGCCTATTAGTGCTATCAAAGGATTTGCAGTTAAGTGACTTGGGGGACATAATTCCAAATAGTTTTCCATTTAAGAGACTACTCTGTAGCAGGCACTGTGTTAAGTCCTGAGGATACAAAGAAATACAACCCCCCCCTCCAAAAAAAAGTCTGCTGTCAAGTCGAAATAAATCTTAACAGTCTAAAGCACAAGTCGACATGCAAACAAATGTGCACAAATAACATACAAGATAAACTGGTTAGTCTCAGAAGAAAATCACAAATCTTAAGATCTAGAAAAGCATCTTGCAAAAGCTGGGATTTTAGCTGGGAATTGAAAGAAGCCAGGGAAACCAGGAAGTAGATATGAAGAGGGAGAGCATTCCAGGCATAAAATTTCTTGTTTGATATTGAGTCAATTTTTTAAATTTGTTGTTCCCTTAATTGGACATTTTTTTTCCAACAATATTTAGCCATTTCACCTGACCACTCCCCCAAGTCCCTCCAAATTAAATAATACCTTAAAACAATTTCTGAAGTGCAGAACCCATAAAAGAAGAGGGTTAAACAATCAACCACTTAGAAGGTCAGCAGTTTTGAAAGGTCCAGTGCAGATGAGGCCCCAGCAAACTAGCAGCAGGCCTTGGGAGTGACTGAATCAGCAGGACTGTTTCCAGAGCTCTCAGCCCACAGACAGTAAAGGGGTTTAACAACTGGTCAGAAGGAGATTACCAGGGTCTCTGCGCTGGCACTGGGGCAGGACTTTGTTGCTTTACCCATCCTTGGATCTCAGTTGCCAGTCCTGGATGGCAGTCCCCATTGACAAGGAGAAATAATTGCACACCAAACCTTGTGGCCACAGTGGAGCTGAGACTGTTCTCATAATTCCAGAGCAGAACAGGATGATTGTGGTCACTCACAGACCAGAGCACAGCCCAGAGAAGTAATAAATACACCTCTCCTTAGATCATACAATCTTGGAAGAACTCAAAACTTATAGGTCCCTAGTAGTATCTCTGAAAACAGCTAAACAAAATACCTAAAGCTTGGGACAGTGCCCCCTCCACCCTGGAAGCATAGCCATGCTTTAGCAAAGAGTTAAAAGTCAAGAAACAGGCTGGAAAAAATGAGCAAATGATAGAAAAAAATTTTGACTATAGAAAGTTACTATGATGAGAAGGAAGATCAAAGCACACACTCAAAAAAAGGTAGTAAAGTCAAAATTCCTACATCCAAAGCTCAAAGAAAAATATTAATTGTCCTCAGGCCATGGAAGAACTCAAAAAAAGATTTTAAAAATCAAATAACAGAGGTGGGGGGAAATCATGAAAAAGGTGTGAACAGTTAGGTAGAAGAAACACACAAAAATCCTGAAGAAAAAAATACCTTAAAAAACAGAATAGGCCAAAAATTCAATGAGGAAAAGAATGTCTTACAAAGCAGAATTGGCCAAATGGAAAAAGAGGTGCAAAACAAAGCACTGAACAGAACTCCTTAAAAAGTAGAGTTGGTCAAATGGAAAGGGAGGTACAAAAGCTCGCTGAAGAAAATAATTCCTTAAAAATTGGAACTGGGCAAGTGGAAGCTAATGACTCTATGAGACATCAAGAAACAATAAAACAAAACCAAAAGAATGAAAAAATAGAAGACAATGTGAAATCTCTCACTGAAAAAACAACTGGCCTGGAAACTAGAATCCAAAAGCCATGATAAAAAAAAAAAAAAAAAAGAGCCTAGACATCATCTTTCAAAAAAAGATCAAGGAAAAATGCCCTGAGATTCTAGAACCAGGGGGTAAAATAGAAATTTAAAGAATCCACTGACCTCCTGAAAGAAATCCAAAAATAAATACTGAATATTATAGCCAAATTCAAAGCTCCCAGATCAAGGGGAAAATATTGACAAGTGGCCAGAAAGAAACAGTTCAAATATCAATGAGCAATGAGATTAGATGGTTTTCTCTAAGAACTGGATAACATATACATATGTGTGCCTTCATCTCATGATGCCATAGTTTTTAAAAAGTACACTGCTAAGCTGGAGAGTGTCCAGAAGAGGACAGCCTAGAAGATGAAGGGATTTGAGTGCATGTCATATGAGAATCAGTTAAAGGAACTGGGCATTTAAAATTAACTTGGCAAAGAGAAAACTAAGGGGAAGAGTTCAAGTTTTGGAAGGGCTACTCTGTGGAGAACGGGTTATTCTTGTTCTATACTACAGAACAGAAGTAATAGATGGAAATCATAGAGGCAAATTTAGGTTTGATGTTAGGAAGATCACCGTGGGCTGTCCAAAATTTGACTGGGCTGCATTGAGTTGGTAGGTTACCCCTACTTGAAGGTCTCCAAGCATAGGCTAGATAAACATTTTTCAAATATGTTACAGTTGGGATTTCTTTCATTTATAGGGTGGACTAGATCAAAAATGTCAAACACATTACTCACAATATTCCCAAGTGCTGGGATTAAGAAGTAATTCAGAAATATTTAAGAAAATATATTTTAAAAAATAAATACAGATAATGTTCACATCTTTTTCTAAGTCAATTTGTGGCCTGCAAGGATCTTCATATACAGTTTCACTGATGCCTATTTCTATTTAAGGTTGATACCACTGGACTAGATAACCACTGAGATCTGTTTCAGAATCTTCCCTTTTTCTGAACTTCCCTACTTTACAACCTTGACTCCTCATTCACACTCATTCCACATATCCAATCCGTTGCTAGATCTTACATCTTTTGTGTTCTTTGCCTCCACTCACATAACCATCATTCTGGTACAGGAACTCATAACCTCAAGGCTGGACTATGGTGATAGCCTTCTCATTGGTCTCGCTACCTCAAGTTTTTCTTCACTCCATTCTATCCTTCTCTCAGATGCCAAAGTAATCTGAAAGCACAGGTATAACCATATCACTCTCCTATTCAACAGATTCCAGTGACTTCCTATTACCTTCTGTCTTTCAGAAAATGGCCCATCTTACCTTTCCAGTTTTATTTCATTTATAACTCAGGGTTCAAACTTGACACATTCACACGAGACTCTATTAGTGGAGTGGATGATGAGTTGATGCAGACCTACATTAGGAGCCGAATTGGCATGAGAGCTGGGAAGAGAGACAGTTTTCTTTCTTTGTGCTTTGAGTGAAGACACTTGTGGTTCCATACCCTTATTAAGAATAAATCTGGAGAGAAAGAGGAATAAAAACTTTGGGAAGCAGAACACAAATAGAGAAGCCAGCACCTCCACATGTCCTTGATTTCCAGCTGATCTCCCCAGAGACTTTAGGGTAAAAAACTGGAAAGTTTCTCTCAATTGAGCTTCCAATGGAAGCACTGGCATTGTCTTTGCAGAGTTGGGAATTCTTTTTGGGGAAGGGTAGAGAGTATGCTGACTTTTTATGCAGTTGTGGAATGGAAAAAGTTATTGTAATTTCTTCCTTTCCTTCTTTCTTTCCTTCCCCTTCAAGTTTTTTCCCCTACATATTAATATCATTTTTATTGCCTTTTAAAACACAATACATCTAATTTCCATAATAAATTAAACAGTTATTCTCTTCCCTTCTTTCCCTTTCCTTCCTTGCCTTCCTTCTTTTCTGCATTGTTATCACTACCTTTCTCCTTCCCAACTTCCTCTCCTCCATTTACCAATAGTTGTGAAAGGTATGTCCATTAATCCTTTAACTTTTTTTATAATGTGACCTTTCATATCTAGGTCCCATATCCATTTGAAGCTTATTACGGGTATGTGGTATGAAATATTAGTAAAACCAAATTTCTGTCAGATTGTTTTCCAGTTTTGCCAGAAGTTTTTGTTAAATAATGCATCCATGCTGTAGTAATTGGGGTCTTTGTGTTTGTCACATGCTATATTATTACATTTGTTTGCTCCTGGATCTTTTGTTTCTGTCCCATTTTCCATTTTTCAACTTTTCCATTTTTTAAACTATTATCAAATAGTTTTTATGATTACAGCTTTGTAGTACAGCTTGAGTTCTCACAATACTAAGCCTTTTTTTCTTTCTTTTTCATTATTTCCATTAGCAGTCTTTATCTTTTGTTCCTCCAGATGAATTCTGTTATTATTTTTTCTCATCCTGTAACTAACCCTTTAATAATATGATTGGTATGGTGCTTAATGAGAAAATTAATTTAGATAATAGTCATTTTTATCATAATGGCATGGGCTAACCATGAGCAGTTAAAAGCTCTCTCATTATTTGGGTTTGTCTTTATTTATGTAAAGAGACTTTTATTCACATAATTCATGTTTTTTTAATAAGTGGACTCACAAATATTTTATCCATTCTACAATTAGTCAATGAATAAGCTTGACTATGAGCCAGGCACACATAGTACTAATTGTCAGAGTACAAAGTAAGGTAAAAGAGAGTTCCTGTCCTTAAAGAGAGTGAAGAGAAAGGCAACATTCAAAACAGGACAAATAGGAAATCATCAGCAGAGGAGACGCACTAGAGCTAAAAGGGGCTCTTCTTAATTAAAGGTTCTTGTAGAAGGAGGAGTTTTAGCTGGGACTTGGAGGAAGCAATGAAAGCCAGGAGACAGAGACAAAGAGGGAGAACATTCCGGGCATGAGAGATAGCCAGAGAAAATGCCCAGAGCCAAGAGATGGGGTGTTTTGTTCAGAGAATAGCATTTTAAATGAAATTTGGGATTTTGTGGCTTTATTTTCTATCCAGTTACTTTGCAGAAGTTACTGTTATGTTTCAATTAATATTAGTTGACTTGTTTATCTCTCTAGATAGACTATCATATATCTAGAAAAAGTGATGGTTAAGTTTCCTCTTCCACTACTTTTCTAGAACCATGTCAGATAATGATGTTGATAAGTGGATGATCTTAATTTACCCTTGATATCACTGGAAAGACCTTTAGTTTATCCCTCCTGCATATAAGACTGGCTCTTAGTATTAGATAGATATAGTTACCACATTAAGGAAAAATAGATTTATTCCTAGGCTTTTTAACATGTTAGCTAAAATGAATGTTCTGTACTCTAAATGCTTTTTTACTGTATCTACTGATAGGTAACTTATATTGTTTTGCTGTAATGTCGTCTATTATGCTATTGTTTTTCTAATATTAAATCAACCTTGCATTCTTTTCTTTGGGAGTTCATTTATGATCTGTTTAACTTTTTTTGTGAGACTGGATTATTATAGCGCTCTATTTCTTTTGCCAATAATTTGTTGTGTTTTGTAAATACTTGTAAATATTTGTCAGTTTATTGGAATATAATTGGGCAAACTGATGTCATCAGTTCAGTAGTTTTTTTGCTTCTGATTTCATTAATCTCTTTTTCAATTCTCAGAATTTTTGTTTTCTTTAGAATTTTTTTATTTGTTGCTTTTCTGTTTTTTAAAAAACTTTTCTGGCCAATTCAATGATCTGTTGTTTCTTTTGTAGATAAAAGTGTTTAGATGTAGAAAATTTCCTCTCAGAATTGCTTTGGCTACATCCTAAAAATTTGGGTATGTTGTCTCATTGTTGTCATTTTGAGGATAACATTTTCAATTATTTCCATAATTTGTTCTTTAACCCGCTAATTACTTAGGATTTAGTCATTTAAAAAAAAATTTTTTTGTTTCTTTCCTCAATGATATTTATTGTGCTGTAGTTGACAAAGAAAGTGGTTAATAAAGGATTTTTAAAAAATTTAACATCTAATATTTCTATTTTTAGAAATATTAAGTTTAATCTTTCTGTTTTTAAAGTTTTACTTGTGTGGTTTTTAATGCTCCAGTATATGACCAGTTTTTGTAAAGGTTCTGCGTACTCCTGAGAAATATATAAGTTGCTTTCTATTCCAATTCAGTAATTGCCAAAGATGTATCATATATAACTTTTCTAAAATTATTTTCAGATCCTTCTTTCCTGTTTATCTTTTTGCTATATTTGTCTGTCTTTGAGAAAGCTATTTTGAGGGCCCTTACTGTTATAGTTTCACTTCTCAATTCTACTTGTAACTTGGTAGATTTTTCCTTTAAGTATTTTTACATGCTATACATACAGTCTATATGTGTATATCTATGTTACATGGGAAGTATTGATATTTATTCATTATCTATGGTGCCTTTAGGCATAATATAGTTTCTCTGCTTATCTCTTTTGTTTATTTTTGTTTTTAATAGTTTATCTTTAGTAGAATTTTTGTAATTCCATCCCTCCCTGTACTCACCTTGAGCAATTTTTTAAACACCTGAAAATTAAAGCCCTCAATGCATGGCTCCATAGTGTACCACATTAGCCATGACTGAAAATGTATGACTCTTTATGCATTTTCAGATCAATTAAGAAATTTAACAAACCATAAATTAATTCCCAAAGAAAAAAACTCCAGAACCAAACTGATTCACAAGTGAATTATTATATAAAACTACATAAACTGTTTACAATAGGAAGAAAAGAAGGCACCATTTTACTCTCTTTTTGTGACACTATTATGATCTTAATTCCTAAATAATGAGACAAAAGAGATAAAGAACAATGTCCCTAAGAACGCTGATGCAAAAAAAATTAATTAAGATATTAGCAAGCAGGCCACAATATATTAGAAAGATTATACATTATGATGAGTTTGGGCTTATACTTGGAATTTAAGGTTGGTTCAGTGAAGTGAAGGCTATTAACATAATAATCATGTTAATAACATAAGAAACCATATGATTAGATAATTAGATGCTAAAAAGGATTGACAAAATCTGAAACTGGTTTCTATTAAAAACTATAGAAACTAATTTAGGAAACATTCTAACCCTAGTTAGAATCGATTTTAGAAAGCATAGGAATAAATGAATGTTTCCTAAATTTAGTAAGCAGTCTTTATCTAAATGCATGAGAAAACATGATAAGTAATGGAAAAGAGATCGGGGCTATCCCAAGCAAAGAAGCACATGATCACTACTACCAGGTAACATATTGCTAGAAATGTTACTTATAGAAATGAAACAAGACAAAGAAATTGAGGGAATAAATAGAGGCAAAAAGGAAACAAATATATTGCTTGTTGCAGATGATATGGTGATGCACTTAGAAAACCCTAGAGCAACTACAAATATATTGAAATAATAACTTTACCTAGAATCCATAGAAATCATCAGCATTCCTTTATATCACCAACAAAACTCACAAAGAATGGTTATGAAGAGAAATTTCATTCTAAGTAACTACAAAAGTAATGTTTGGTATTTTACTTAGCAAGATCCACCCAAATTCTGTAGAAATAAAGCCAGATCTACATAATTGAAGAAATACTAATTGCTCATGGGTAGATTGAACAAATATGTATTTTAAAAAATCAGTACCTAAATTAATTTTTTTAGTTGGCACTATACGAATCAAATTTTCAAAAATATTTTCAAGCCTAGAAAAAATAACAAAATAAATACTGAGGTCAGGAATAGTAGGGTAATAAGGAAAAGAAGTGCAAGGAAGGGAGTAGTACATCATTACCAGACTTGAAACAATACTACAAAGCAGTAAACATTACAATTATTCAGTATTGGTTAAAAAAATAAAAGAGAGCCGTAGTGAGTGGGGCAGATTAGGGGAAAACACACAGAAATCAGTGCAAACAGTAGGATGTGTCTGATAAACCTAAAGACCTCAGTTACAGAAAAATTGCTGGGGAATCTGGACAGTAGTTTGGTAGAAATTAGGGTTTGGCCCAACAGCTCACACCATTCACAAAGATATTCCAAATGGATATGTGACCTGAGTTATAAAAACTCACATCAATTAAAGCAAATAGTTTTTCTCAAGCAGCTGGCTTTACAGAATGATGAACTGATTAGACTCCATGATGTGATAGAACTTAAAAACACTGTAAATGTCAACCAATTAAAGGAGCAAGGTTACCTTCTGTACCTGTGAACAGAGGAAGGAGAGTTCATGACTAAACAAGTAATAGAGAGGATCACATGAGATCAAACAGACAATTTTGATTATAATCAGTTTTGAAGTTTTTGCTCTAATGTGGCAGAAATCAGAAGGAAAACAGGTAATGAGAAAAATTTTTGCAATAAATTTTTATTATCATTGTTTCAAATCCAAAGTAGATAAATGTATTAGACTAAGAACTGTTTTCCAACAAATAAATGGTCAGAGAACAGGGAAGTTTTCAAAAGCCAAGCTGTCAACAACCTTATGAAAAAATGCTCTCACTCATCAAGAAATGGAAATTAAAGTATATCTGAAGTTCTATCTATACCTATCACACTGGCAAAGATGATAAAAAAGGAAAATAAAAGATTGGAGGAACTGTGGTGAAATAGGCATGCTAGAGATTGGTAGAGGAGTCAATAAGCTCAATAATTCTGGAAAGCAATTTGAACTAGGCCCACAAGGTTACCATATTCTGCGTAACTTTGATCCACTGATATTATTACTAGGTCAATAATCCAAAGAAATCAAAGAAAATGAAAAGAAATTGTGAAAAAAATATTTATATCAGCTCTTTTCTTGGTAGCCAAATGGAAACTAAAGGGGTATCCTCCTGTTGGGGAATGGCTAAACAAATTATGCTGTACGATTATAAAGAAATATTATGGTGCCATAAAAAATAGTAAAATTCTTGATGTCAGAGGAAACTCAGAAGACCTCTGTCAAGTTACGTAGAGTAAAATTAGCAGAAATATTAGAAGTTATACAATGATAACAATATAGAAAAAAACCTTAGAACTCTGACCAACACAATTATAAACCACTAACCCAAAAGAATGAAGATGAAACATGCCACTTACTTCCTAACAGAGAGGTGATGAAAGTTAAATGCACAAAAATATATACATTTTGAGACAAGGTTAATGTGGACATTTTTTTTTTTTGCTCATTAACTCATCTATGCAGCTACATATTGAGGGCTTTAATTTTTTTTATTTGTTCAGTGGGGATGAAAGATCTAGTGTGAGGGACAGATTTTTCAAAATGCTTGTTTATTGCAAAAATAAATATCATAAGCTAAAAAGAGAAAAAAATGTGGCTAGAGATTGTATTTGGTTAGTTGGTCAGTCAGTGAACATTTATAAAGTTCACTACTATGTGCCAGGCACCGTGCTAAGTGCTGTGAATATGAGGGGAAGGAAAGGACAATCACTGACCTCAAAGAGCTCAAAATCTAATGAGGTGACAACAAGCAAATAAATATGTACAAACAAGCTACATGCAGGATAAAAGAAAAATGAGTAAGTGAAGGAAGAAGGGTTAGGAAAAGCTTCTTACAGAACATGAGATATTAGTTGGGACTTAAAAGGAAACCAGAGAAGTCCAGTAGTTGGAGATGACAGGGCTTAGTACAGCCAGAGAAAATAACCAGAGTATAGAGATGGAGTTTGTGGAATGGTAAGGAGGCCAGTGTCACTGGTTAGAAGAGTAAGTGGCAAAGTAAGATGGAAGGTGACTGAAGGCCATATTATGAAGGAAGGCTACGTTACAAAGGGCTTAGTATACCAAAGAATTTTTATTTGATCCTGAGGGTAATAAGGAGCCAGTGTAGTTTACCGAGTAGGGAGGTGACATGATCAGACCTCCACTTTAAGGAAAATCACTTTGATAGCTGAATAGAGGATGAAATGGATTGAATGGGAGAGGCTTGAAGCAGGGAGACTCACCAGCTGGCTATTGGAACAGTCTGGGCATGAAGTGATAGGGAGTGGTGGTGTGTGTGCTCGTCCTTCATTGCCGAAGAAGACCATGCCATCAGAAAAATGACGACATGACTTGTACTTGACTTTGTTTTGAGTGAGAGAAGGCTGTGCAGGTCATCAGCCTCACTTCTCCTCCACAGCCATCTGAATCCAGTGACCAGATATTCATCAGGATGACTGAAGATGACCCAGGAGGAGGCAATTGAGGTTAAGTGACTTGCCCAAGGTCAGAGAGCTAGTGAGTGTCAAGTGTCTGAGGTGAGATTTGAACTCACGTCCTCCTGGCTCCAGCACTGGTGCTCTATAGAGTGGTGGTAGGGTCCAATGAGAGAAGGAGGTATATTTGAGAGCTGTTGTAAAGGTGAATGAAAATGACATTCCTTGGCATCAGATTGGATAAAGGTGAAAAAATGGAAAATTCAGTATTAGTCCCAGGTTGTAAGCCTGAGGGACTGGGAGAATGGTGTTGCCTTCTAAAGTAATAGGAAAGGTAAGAGAGTGAAGGTTTGAGTTTCGGACATGTTGAATTTATGATGTCTACTGGACATCCCATTTGAGATGTCTGAAAGACAAGTGGAGATGCAAGATCAGAAGTCAGCAGAGAGGCTGGGGCAGGAGGCTGAGAATCATCTGCATAGAAATAGATAATTAGATAACAGAAATAGATAATTAAATCCACGGGAGCTCATGAGATAACCCAGAAAGTAGTACAGGGGGAAAAAAGAGGGCCCAGGACAGAACTTGGAGGTTCCTATGATTAGAGGAGATGATTTGGATGAGGGTCCAGCAAAGAACACTAAGTAGGAGCTGTCAGATTGGTAGAGAGTGGTATCCCCAAAACCTGGAGGAAAGAGACAATCAAGGAGAGGGATGAAGAGTGTCACTGACTGGAGAGAGGTGTGGGAGATTGACAACTGAGAAAAGACTGCTAAATTTCACAGAAGATCACTGGTAACTTTGGAGAGAGCAGTTTTAGTGATATGATAAAGTCAGAGGCTAAATAAATAGGTAAAAACAGTGCAGAGAGGAAGCGGAGACTCCTCTTGTAGAAAGTCTTTTCAAGGAGTTTAACCACAAAGAACAGAAGAGGTGTAGGATGATAGAGGTGTTGGAAGGATCATCTAAAAGTTCTTTCAGGATGAGGAAGACCTGACTGACATGTTTGTAGGTGACAGAGAATGAACCAGTAGAGAGGGAGAGATTAAAAATAAGTGAATGGGGAATGACAAAGGGAAAATCTGTTTGAAGGTAATGGGATGAAAAGAAATTGCTTGAGTAGGTAGATGGATTAGCTTTGGTAAGAAGTAAGGCCACCTCATCATTTGAAACAGGGTTGAAGGAGATAATGGTAGAAGGCATGTGGGAGATAGAAAAAGAAGAGGAGAGAAGGGGGAACTCAGTGAATGGATTCATCTTTTTCTGAAAAATGTGAGGCAAGGTTCTCAGCTGAGAGGAGGGGGAAGAGGGAGCCATGAGAAATTTGAGGAGGAATGAAAATGAATGGAAGAGATTCTGTGGAATGTGAGTTGATAGTGAGCTCATCAGGTGGGTTGGGTATAAGATTGGCCAGCAGCAGGGAGGGCCCAGTTGTGGCTAGTGGACCAAGTCAGAATGGTCTGCAAGCTTTTTTCCATCTTTGTTCAGCAGCATATGTGTAGTGTAGGAGCAAAGGCAGCCAATGGTGGCAGTGATCTCAGGCTTGGCAGGGTGCAGTAGGCTAACTAATTAAAGTGCTAAGGTTTCAAGGGAGGAGGATAGTATAGAGTTGAATTAGTTCATGAAGGACTCAAGATGGGGAAAAAGAGTGTCTAGTCAAGGGAAGATGGCCTGGGAGAGATTTGAGAAGTCAAAGGATTGAACTTCATCTTGGTGTGGGCAAAGAGTAAGGTTTTGTAAAGGAAGGCAGAGGGAAGGGTGAAAAGTCAATAGATCATGGCCATACAAGGGAGTTTCAGAATTCTTGAACATAGAAGTGTAGTACTTTTGTGACAGAAACATGGGTATGACCATTTTTGTGTGAATGAGGTAGAGGAATAAGGTTATGGGAAATGAGTAGGTTGAGGAACTGAGTGACTAGGGTATTTGAGGAAGAGTTAATATTGAGTTAATTTGAGGAAGAGCTGAAATCCCCTAGCAAGTGTTAGGAAAGAAAAATTGTGAGCCATGTATGAAATTCATCAAGGAAGGAAGAGAAATCATGTAGGGGTATGAAGACAAGTGTTACCAGGATTTTTATTGAGTGGTAGATATGAACAGCATAAACCTCAAATGAAGGGAGGTTATTCAAGTTATGGAAGAAAGGGGAGAATCTAGAAGTGGTAATGGGGAACAAGGAATATTCCAACTCCTCCACCTTGACCAATGAGCTGAGGAAAATAAGTGAAAGTACTGTCAGTACTAGAAAGGGTGGCCAAGAAAGCTATACCATCGGGGGGAAGCCAGGTATCAGTAATAACTAGTACATGGAAGGAGTGAGGAAAAGATGTAGGATGAAAGGAAGTTGGTTGCCTATGGAACAGGCATTCCAAAGGAAGGGGTGATATTTGGTTGAAACTTTGGGGTGGGAGGGTTGAATGGGCTAGGTAATAAGGAATCAGGTGGTGGGGTAGGGGTGAGAAATGGGGTTTGGACAATGACATACAGGGGTTAAGAATGACTGGCATATGAAGGCCATGAGAATTTTCAGCACTGAGTGGAAGACACCACTCTTTTTCCCAAGAGAAGCTGCAGATTACACTGGAGGTAAATGCAATCTGAGATGGAAAGTATATGGTAAGATGACCAAGTGGGAGACCCTGCTTCACTACTCTTCTTTCTAAAGGCTAAAGATGAGGCAGGAAAAGGGTGCCACAGATGATGGAATTTGAACAGCAATAGAAAGAAGTTTCATTTTCAATCAACTTTCCTCTTCCTTTTCTCTTAAGGAACAGAGAGGCAGTAGGAAATGAAAAGTCTGAAGTCAAAGGGAGTTGTTTCTCTTTGCAACAGAAGTTCCCCACATTGAAGTTGGGAGATTGGACTAGTAGCAGAAGGGGGAAGTTGCCTTCTGCTCAGATGGAAGTCATTAATTTGGGACAGATGGAAGATACCCAGTCCAATCACTTGCCACCTTCTCTCAGAGGGGACACACTGAACCCAACAGGAGATGTAAAGTACAAAGTACATGGTTAGAGAACTCCTCCTCTTACTTGAGGAAGCTGCCAATGAGGGGACCATAGGAAGAATTCAATGAATGTTTCAAATGCCTCTTCTTTACTGTGCAGTCATTATCTTTTCATTTATAGTTAGGCTTAGATTTGCAGGGAAGGTATGGGCTGCGCATCTTGAGCATCCTTTGCTATTCAGAACATTTTATTCCATTTCCTCCTATAATTTTGGTAAGTACAGAGTAGTCTTGTGTAATTCAAATTCCCTTTCCTTTATATTTGAAGGTCACTCTCTTGGTTGCTTGCAGAATTTGTTGTCTGTCAGCAGAACTATTCATCACTGTGTCTTGTAGTTTATGTTGGTATTTTAACAATTATTATTATTATGGAGGCACTTCTGATTAACACTTCATCTTTTGTGTTACATTTTCTTATTTCTTGCATTACAATGTTCAGGTTTTTTGACTTGTCTTCAAAATGTTCTTCATATGTTCTTCATAAATGTATCAGTCTAAGATACCTATAATCCTTTTGCTGTCTCTACTTATTCTGTCTTTAAGATCAATGTGTTTTGTTTGTGTGGAGATCATGCCATATGAGTGCTTTTAGTTTCTCTTTTTCCAGTGTCCTTCACTTTTCTGTGTCTTTATATTCCCGATCAGTTAAACTCATTTCTTTGGTGAGACTTGCCACCATGGATTCAAGTTTTTCTATTCTAACAATTATTTCTGCTGCGCAGGTTATAAATTCTGCTTTCACAACTCTTTTAAACCATTCAGAAACATGTTGCTGTGGTTCCATGCTCTACTGGAAATCAACGATCCTCTGCCTCATCAGATGCTGATTCATTTTTCTTTGTTAGTGCTCTAAAAACAAACGACTTTTAAGGAATGAAGAACTCTGATTAAACACTGATAATCAGGATTCCAGAGGACTCATGACAGAGGGGTGATAGGCTCAAGGTGTGGAGTAAGGTACATAGTTTGGACATAACCAACGATTGACTATGTATATTTGTTTCAATAATTTTTTTCTTTTTCAGTGAGGGTGGGAGTGGGGTAGAGATTAAAAGAGAAAGAAAATCAATTTTGTTCATTTTTTAAAAAATTTAAAAATAATTCAGTGTAAATGTGAAGGTGGTCTCTAGTGGAGTAACCCAGGAATCAGTAATTAACCCTGTGCTAACATTTTTATGAAAGATTTGGAGCAAGACATAGATATATACTCATAAAATTTTCAAATGACAATAAGATGTAAAAGACAGCCAACACACTTGATGAGATAGGGATTTAAAAAAAACCCCACACTTTAACAAGCTAAAACAGAGATGAATTTACTAACATTGTATTCAATAAATGTAAAATCTTACCTTTGGGTTCAAAAGATCAGTCTGACAAATGCGGAGAGGCACAATGGTTAGAAAGAAGTTTAGCAGACTATAAGGTCAATGTGAGTCAGCAGAGTCACTTTGAGCTGCATTGAGAGGCACAGCTTCTAGGAATGAGGTGACAGTCCCTCTTGCTAGTCAAACCATAGCTGGTTTATTGTGTTCAATTCTGGTACCACAGTTTAAGTACAATGAGAAATTGGAGCGGGTTCAAAAGGCAACCAGGATGGTAAAAGACCTCCACTCCATGACATATGAGAATCTTTTGGTGGAACTAGGGAATGATAAACCAGAAGAGAAGAAAGATGGAACATATTTGAAGGGTTGTCACATGGAGGAGGAATTAAGACTTGATCTCTTTGGCCTCAGAGGGCACACCAGGGGCAATTGGTTGGTTGTCATCCATTCTCAAAGAGGACCAAAATGACATTACTATATTGGGATCAAGGTACAGTGTGTTCATCTGACTGATCAGGCCAATATGAGATTGGGCAGGCACAAGTAGACCATACAAACATGTGGAGTGGAGATGTCTCTAAATTTGAACATCTCAGTGCAGAGGCAAAGTAAGGACTCACGTCAGGAAAAACTTCCTAACAATGAGAACTGCTCAGAAGTAGAATGAATTGCTTTGAGAAGTGATGAGCTCTTGAGACTTCAATGGAAATTTTTATATGATAAGATTTAAACTTGAAGGGGCTCTTAAGAGGTAACTGAATCCAATCCCCTCATTTTACAGATGGGAAAATTGACAGAGTTCAGTGACTTGCCTAAATCAGATGGCTAGTAACTAAGGAAGGATTTGAACTCAGGTCTTCCTGTCTCCAGGTTCTGATCTATGCACTATACCACTTAGCTTTGATAAAAAGAGATGACCGCTTGTTATTATGACAGTCATTCCTTTCATATATTTGTTGAATTAACTTCTGACATCCCTTCTAATTCTCAAATTCAACAATTCTAATAATTGTTTTTAGAATAATTTAACTTTCCATAGCTGTGGAATGGGATTTGGAGTCAGAGTTCCTAGGTTTAAATCCCAAGTCTGTTTAGCCACCTGAGTTATGAAATGAGGAAGCCAAACTGGATGATTTCAAAAGTCCCTTCCAGCTTTAAATTCTATGACAGCATGCTCCTGAGCCATGTAAGATAAAAATAAAAAATTCTAAGTAGAATGTGCCTTATTCAAATCAACACACATTTATTAAGTGCCAGGAATTATGTTTGCTGGTAGGGATACAAAGACCAAAGTGAAAGCTCTGTCCCTCAAGGAGCTTACATTCTGTCAAAGGAGATAATACATACATATACAGACACATACAAAAAAGAAAGAGGCAGGAGGGAAAAGGAATAAACATTTTCATATAGTGTCTGCTAGGTGTCAGGCACGGTGCTAAGTACTTTACAAATATCTCACTTCATACAAGCTAATTTTGTTGAGGAATATATTAACAGCTGGAATTGGTGAGAAGAAATCAGGAAAGGCTTCATGTAGAAGGTGGCACATGAACTAAATATTGAATCCACATAAGAATTCTAAGAGGTGTAGGGAGAGAATGCATTCTAGACATGTGAAAATCCACAGGAGAGGCAACAAGTACCTGAACTTGAGGAAAAGGATAGAAATAACTGCTGATGTGGAGGCAGAAACATATGAACAACTGATTGGATAAGTGGAATGCATTGTTCAGGTCATGTCCAATTCTTCATAATCCCATTTGGACTTTTCTTGGCAAAGATACTGCTGTGGTTTGCCATTTTCTTCTCCAGCTTATTTTATACATGAGGAAAACAGGATCACACAGCTAGTAAGTGTCTGAAGTCACATTTGAACTCAAGCCTCTAGGCTCGGCACTCTCTACAATGCCACCTTGCTGCTCCTAAATATGGTAAGGGAGAGTGGAAAGTCATGGATGAAACCGAAGTTAAACCCTGGGTGACTGATGATGCCCTTGACAGGAACAGGAAAATTTAGTAAGATCTTGGGGTGCAGCAATAATGAGTTGGTGGCATATTGAGTTTTAAATGCCTACAAGGCAAGAGAGAGGCTGGGCTGGATATAAACGTTTAGGAGGGGTGTGGCAGGCTTCAGGGAAGACGTTAATAATAGCCTATAAATTAGTACCTTTCTCAGGTGTTTTCTTGGGCAATAGAGTCCTTTTTCTCTCTAGATGGTTATGTGATTAATCTATTTCCTGTTACATTTCATAGAGATTATGGCACACAGTATTTTGAAGAATAATAGTTACCTCCGAAATACCAGGGCAACTACTTATTTGAAGAGTACTCGATATATCATCTTTGGTACTTTAGTCATAGAGTGCCTAATTCAAATTCAGGGAAGGGTATTTATATTATAAATTATATGGGTATAAAAATCCAGTTTGGTATAGAGGAAAGAGTGTTAGCAGTTAGGAGAGACCTGGGATCAAACCTTGAATCTGACACTACTGCTGTGACTTTGGGCACATCACAGCCTGTTGAGCTTCAGTATCCTCAGTGCAAAATGGGGATAACAGCACTTGTCCTACTTCTCTCACAGGGTTGTAGGAGGATCAAGTGAGATTATTTTTTAAATGTCAACTACTGTTATGGTTACAATTTTTTTTCTTGGAAGACAGGCACTTCTTAGAAAAAGACAGCAGTCACATTCAGCTAAGGAAATTTATCCTGTCTCCTCAGCTAAACTGGAAGTTCCATGGAATGTTGAGTTGTAAGCTATCTTATAAAAACTCACATTTTACTAAGAAAATGAGGCTTAGAAAGATAAAAGTTACTTGACAAGTCACAAAAAACATACACAATTATATGGGTAATTTAAAAACAAAACAAAAAAATCTACCTACCCAAATATTGGATTGATAATCTCAAAGCAAGGTAATATTATGGCTAGTAGTCAGCAAGGTAATATTTTGCTATATTGGTAATTAAGTGAAACTTCTGGATGGTAGATTAATTAATCAGTTTCAAGATGGAGTTTCAGGGGAAAGGTGCCATAGGCACTCATGTGGAAACAGATCTGTTTCTGCCTACACCCAAAATTCCAGGAATGCCTTTAAGAATTATGTGTCAAAAAAAGTTATCCAATTTGGGTACAGATTTTTAGTTACCACAAATGAAAATTCATCAACAAAATGAAGGTCCATAAAAAGTGACAGCTGATATTTCAAACTTTCAAATGCTGTTTGATGAAACTTCTTGATTGTAATTATTGAAAATCATGTTAAATAATTTTCCACACAGACTCTATGTGTGACTCTAAGATTGAAGACATATTCAGAATCTTATTTTCCACTGTGCTAAAGAAAAACCAGTTTGTGATATAAAGAAATTAGTGAATGATTTCACATGGGGAATTGGAAAGCAAGAATATATATACATATACATACATATAAGTATAGTAAATGAAAGGGACAAAGAGTAAATTTTAAAGATTAAAAATATTTTATTTACAATTTCTTTATACACACTTTTTACATTTTTTTTTCAATTTAAAAACAGAATGGATAACATATACATTATGTCTGAACAGATTGTATCCACAGTTTGGGAAAATTACCTGACAAAAATGTAAAGGCTTTTCAAAACAGTTATAAAAGGCAAACCTTAAATTACTCTAAGAATTTTATAACAACCCTGGGGTTGCTGTTAAGACTACTAGCCCAAAACGTACGTAAAAGCTCAAAATATTTCTATAGACAATGTATGCCCAAGAGCCATGGTGCATACAGGCTAGGTAGAAAATAACTTCTCCAATTACCTTATTGGAAACATTCTTTTAGAAAGCAAATACCCGTCCCTTACTGGCATACTGGTAACATGAGATTAACAGAATTCTTCAACCTACGGTAATTATTTCCAAAGATATATAAAATAAGTCAGGAGTATCAATAGGAAACAAAACTAAAAAGTAAAAAATGGAATTTTCTCAATATTATTATAGCTTATATTATTAGTATTTAAGTTATATTAAAGTACTGTTAGGATAATGGACTTCCATGAGTTTATCTATTACTTCACTCTACTCTTACTTAACATTTAATTCTATTGGTTGTTGACTAAATTTCAGTACTTTCTTGTTTAAGGGGAAGTTCTTTCATTTTGGGGGTCCCCTCCTTCAAACCAAGTTAAATCTAAGGATACAATCAAGCTCATGATCCCTAAAAATGATTATATGTGCAAACAAAATTTAAAATGTATGGTTACTCTAAGTGACCTAAGAAGGCTGCCATTAACATACATTTTCATTGCTGACTGCCAAATATTTCTCAATGATGTCTAATTTACATTTTGGCCTATTTTTAGTTGAGACTTTCAAATTATAGATTCTCCAAAAATTTCTGATAGCTTATCAAACTGAAATGTTACGACCTAACACTACATATAATATATAAAAGAGTCCACGGAATTTTTAACATTTCTAGGTGAGTACTTATCTCAAATAATTCATCACAAAATATTCTGAAGTTAAATTTCATTTAAGACAAACCTTTCCATCTGTTTCTTACTTTATGACTTTTTAACATCAGGACAGCATGCTTTCTAGAATGAGGCTGATTCAGACGGTGTGAGTTTAAAGAGGATTAGAGAAGGCCTCAGTCAATATTTCACAATTTATTACCTTAACTCTAGCAAAGTGCAGGGCATGACAAAGGAATAGTAAATTGCTTCAGGAAAAAATATTCTATTCATTAAACTGTTTTTAAAAACTGGCAGTATTTCTCCAACTCACATCTTTAAAAACAAAAGCTTCAGTGGGAAAACCTTGTATTTTATGAAAAGGTGGTATTACAAGTTTTTTTTTTTAAAAGCAAATTAACATCAGAACTTATATTACCATGAAAAGGAAGACTAAAGAAGTGCAGGGAAAAAAAGTTGATAAAGAAGGGCAAATAAAAATGATATATTTATCAAATTTTTAAAAGGTACTTATATTAAGTATGTAGTATTATTAAGTATGTGGAAAGGTCACAACAGTGACACTGTATAGTTTCCAATCTCTTATCTGAACTTTTAAAAAACACTGTTTTGAGGATAGGCATAACATATATTGATAAAAATGCACAAATGGTTCTCGGGGGGAACACATAGAGTAAAATAAACTTGAAAAAAATCCTTATGAAAACCATTCCTATAGTTTAACAAAAATAAATCTCTACAGTTAAATCACAATTTTATAAGGGAATGTAAATTAGTTATGGATTTCAAATAATCTCCATTAGAAATATAAATATACATAGCTAAAGTTCTCTCTTGGACATTATACATTCAGAACTCAAGCAAACATCAATTATTCTTAATGCTCAAAACTGATTACCAGTAACATCAGTTTAGAAAGGACTTTCTTTCATGAGACTGAACTCCATTGCTCAAGTTAGGATTTCACAGATGTTTGTTATATACACTTTAATCTTGGCCTTATTACCTTTCACATAAAATATCAAGCATATGAACTTGACTCTTGTCTCAGATCTCTCCCTCACAATGGCTATCAAGTCACAGCCAAGCAGGAAAACAGCAAAATCAAAACAAAAAGACACAGAAAAGCCCTGGATGAAGGAACCAGAATAAAAGGTGTTCGTTCATCTACAATAAGATGGAGCGCCTGTGAAGACAAAGAAAAGAAAAGATATCGAGAGCACAAAAAGAAGAAACTTTGCTCAGATTGCATTAAGCTAGGAAAAAAAACTTTTAGCAGTTTTGGGGAGTGGGGGGAACACCTTACCAACAGTCTCCTCACAAAGTATTATTAAAAGAAAAGAAAGGTAAAGCTTCAGTAAATATTAAGATGTCAGGAATTTGTCTATTTTTTGAAAAGATGAAGAAGGCTCTTGTGTACCTAACCCTGGAAAAGCAATGATCAATTTATTTCCTAGAAACTGAAAAAGAAATAAACAATCGTATCCTAAAACTAAAACTTCTTTGCAAGCTTTGCTCTCAGATGAACAGTTGCAGATAAATCTCTTGCTCAATCATAGACTCTGTTGTTGTCTGAATTATAAAAGGTTACTTTAATGAAATGTTTTGTCTTTTAAGCAGATGAACGATAATGACTTTTCTCAAATTAAAGGTTAAGTTTGCGATTTTTATATACCTATTCATTTACCTTACTACTTGTTACTCACAAAAAATGAACAATTTTGGTATTTTTAAACCAGATTTTACTTCACAGTATAATCTACATTGGGGGTGGGGGAAGAAGTTACCACGAAGTTTCTTCTTTGGAAGTTCTTTCACCTTGCCACATTACTTTCAGTGATGGCAGCAATCACAACTTGTATAAAACTAGAAAGTTTACATAACAGCGCTGTAATATTGCACAAACATCTTAACATCTCACACTTGCCAGCGCAGGCATGGCCTACTGAAGGCCAATCAGAGGAGAAGGAAATGACATCAATTTGACCATGGCATGCTACAGGAAACACATTTCCCAGGTTACACTCAACTAAACAACTCTATCTGAGTTTAAATAATTAAAAGGTACATTTAGTCCTAAAGCACCCTTCTTAACAAATGTATTTTTAAAAACTGTTCTTGATCATTTTTAACTTTGGGGTTATTACTCTTCATGATCTATGGTACTTTAGTACAAAAGACAGAAAATGAGGGATGGATCACCAACGCCACTAGACAGTTTGGGAAAGAAAAATAAGCTGGTAAACTTCATAAGAGAAGTCTGAGGAAGTAATTACTAATCTGATAACAGTTTGTTCATAATATCTGAAATTAGAATGAAGTTCTCTAAGGGCTACAAGTTTATGCTTAATAACAGAAGTATATAGCCCCACTTGGGTAGAAGTGGGAGGAGAGGGTAGAGGGAAGTTAAACTTACTTCGTAAGGTGTTTTGATTACATATGTGACATCACCAAATATCTTCTAAAGGAAGAAAAGCACATGAGGGTAAAGATAATAGCTGCTGACATTTTATTCCTTCAGTAAAGAAATGGTAAATATGGCCTGTTTCAAAATTTATGTTTCTCATTTTCATAATCCAACACCCTTGTATGATACCTGAAGATTATTATTAGATTCAAATACAAACTACAAGTAATACCACTACTGAATCTCCATGACATACAGTAGAGTATAACCACTTTTAGAGTGGTAAAAAGTGCTTGCACACTGCAGAATTAGGGCTTACACATATCCAGTTCTCACTACAAGTAAAATGACATTCAAATGTACTGAAAAGAGAAACATATTCAAAAGTGAAAGACAAACATTGATGTGGTTTACCCTTAACATTTACTTTTTTAAATAAATATAAAATCTTAATCTTCATGAGTTTATATATGTAGCATGAATATAAAGAGTTCAAATGTTACTGAATCAATCAGTACGTATCAAAGATAGGGTACTTTGATACCAAATGAGGCCTCGTTACTTTCATTTTTTTTAAAATATTAATACATGAAAAGATGTTTCTACATCTAAAACTCAACAAGTATGTCTGACAATTTGTGCACTAATTAAAAATGTAAGATCCTAACCACACAAAAGATGCACTGTATATAGATTTTATTATGTATTCACATGTGCATATATTTTCTCCACTTACAAACACAATGCAGACAATAGAAGGCAGCATAGAAATAGTGTTTTGAGTATAAAAAGTTGTTAATTTAGTAGAAAAGTTATATTTTTTCATTTTCAGCAGACTACTATACAAAAGCCATGCAAAAAGTTAAGTTTTAAGCTGTGTGTATTGACAAAACCAAAAGTGAAACATTGACATATAATGAGCAATCCAAAAGACTTTAGATAGAAGAAAGGACTGAAATCACTTTAACTGACACTTGAAGGTAGGTCGTCTTCTGTTAAGACCATTAAATCCTACTTTAGAATGGTTTTTAAGGTATAAAATCAACTTTGCAGACAAGTGGGATGATTCTATTCAACTGCTTCCAGAGGCTGTACGTCTAACTGCTATCTCTAAAATGAATTCACTGCGTGAGCTCATGAGGCCACGGAAAGGGGGGGAAATGCAAGGAGAAAAGAAAATTTCCCAATACCATAACAATGGCACTGCTAGTAAAACTGGTGAGGTGCATTCCCTGTTTGTCTTTATGCTTCTAGTAACGACTACAACACCTACAAGTACTTAAGAGCCTTAAATACTACGCTTTGCTTTCTGTCTCTGAAGGGAGATGTACATTTTTAGCTGCAACGTCTAACATGCTCTAAAACGTATTCAGGAAAGTGTAGGCTGCACACTTGTAAACCATCAAGTTTACAGGGCATTCGGGGGTACTCATCTTCTTTCCACTTATTTTCTTCCGGATCAAACGTCAGAATAGAATCGCTGTAGTGACCGTTATAGCAAAGGCCTCCAAGAACCATTATCTGTTCGTCCAGCACGGCCACACCATGACCGCTTCTGCCAATCGGCATGGACGCCAAGATGGTCCACTGGTCAGTGTCCGGGTCATAAACCTCCGTGGAAGGGCATCCCTGGGACTCAAAAGAGGCCCTTAAGATCACACAGACACCACCAAACACATAAAGCTTGCCATTGTAAGAAATCATCTTGTGAAAACATCTCGCGTAATTCATTTTGCACTTATTCTCCCAGCAGTTAGTGACGACTTGCGTTCTTCTTGTTCGGTGTTCCACCGTCCCTTCTTTACTAGGGTCGAACACACACACCTGTTTGGATGTAGAAGACGAGGTAATTCCACCGGTGATGAACAGCTTGTTACTAAGCACTGTCCCCTCATGTCCGTACTTATTGACTGGATAAGGATCCACAAACTCCCACTTGTCTTCAGTGATGTCATAACGTTCCGTTGAATAAAACGTCTCATCTCTTGTTCTTCCAGCCACAGCATAGATGTACCTACCGATGACACCAACTGCAAATTCCGAACGTGGCACAGACATATCTGCCATTCTCAACCAAGTATTTTGTCTCGGGTCGTACCTGAACACTTTAGAGGAAGCATGGAATTCCCCATCTGGCCCCAGTTCTTCCCCACCTAACAAGAACACAAAGTTATTCACGATGGCAAGGCAGTCTGGTCGCAGAGGTACTTGTGGACCCTCCAGCTCCCACCAGACCCGTGGTTTGTGTAAAAGCAGAATCTTGCTGTTTACCATGCTATGTCCTATCATTCCTCTGAATACTGCGGTCTGGGGTTTGGCAGAACGGATGCGGCTGGATTTCATTTCCATCAAAGGCTGCTGGTGAACACTATGAAAGTAATTCAACGCTTGGTCAACTTCGTGTCGTAGCTGCCGAGAGTATCTATAAAACTCTGATGTCTTAACCTAAGGACACATTAAAAATCAATTTTAACCAAAAGAAAAAGCACTGAAGGTAATCAAAATGACCAATGGTCACTAAAATCATTTCTAGATCCCCTGGGTTTATTTTTCATGTTATTTTTAAAAAGCACCTAAGGTGAGGTATTGTAACTGCTTATAAAACGTATAAGCACTGACAGTTCAGGGAAATATAATTGCAAACTCCGTGTTGCCACACATGGTTATCCTAACAGCAAAAAGAGCTTGGCTTCTCAGCTCCCAAGAATGCTACGAGACACAGTACAATCTCATCCTGTCTGGCACTGATGATGACAGTCACAGCAGCACTGTGTTTTACGGTTCACAAAAGCGATCTGCATATGTTATCTCATTTGGCCTTCACAACAGCTCTGTGAAACCGGTGGCATCACCCCATTCTGTGAATGAGGAAACTACAGTGGAGAGAGGTTAAGTGACTTGCCCGGTCAGATAGCTAGTAAGTGTCAGAGGCAAGATTCAAACTTGGATCTTTCTTCCTTGAAGTCCAGCACTCTCCAGAACCTCACCTAGTTGACTCATTAACAATGTAAAATAAACATCTCAGAAACTTAGTAAAAAATGTTAATTTAAAAAATTTTAAATTAGATTCAAGGGAATATCTTTTAGGTAACAAAACAAGGCTCAAATTTCTTCCTTTTCTCTGGTTTCATTATTATTTTTTTTAGGGATGGGGTAGGGGACCTGCTATTTCATCTATATAGAAAGTCCTACTGTGGAAACTCCTTGCATGGATGGCAGTTGGTAACCTATCTGTAACTTAAAAACTTAACAAGTTGCCTGGGGCACTGAATGGTTAAGTGACTTGCCCATGGTAGTACTGCTAAGTAGATGTCAGGCAGGAGCTGAATCCAAGTCTTCCTGAATCTAAAGCTAGCCCTTTATTCATTCTGACATCACTGCTTCTGTTGTACTTAGGGATAGGGCAGGCTGGCTGAAATGTTCACAGTGCCTAGAGGTGACCACAGATTCAGCTTTGGACCCAGGCCAATGGTTTGGGCTCTTGAGAGGGCAAGGAGAAGGACTCAGCACCTAGACCTTGGAGCAGCTCTTGCACTCAGTTCTCAACCCAGGGTGGTAGCATGAGGACCCCCCCCAGGCAGACTAAGATTACAAACTAAGTCCCAACAATTTCATGACAAGTGAGGCCAGCACCATTGGCCTGCTTAGAGAAGACTGTTGGAAAAATGAACAAATAACAGAAAGATAAAGCAATTATTACATAATGTCAAAGATGCAGAAGAGAGTAACTCTAAAACTTCTACAATGACTAAAATCTCAAAGAAAAATCCAGCTTGCCCAACAACAAATCAGAATTCAGAGAAGAAATGATGCGAGTTTACAAAAATGAGTTTTAAATAGTATCAGAAATAAAATGAAATAAGAGAATAGAGCAAAGAAATGCTAAAGAAATGACAACTGTAGAAGAAAGACTTGAGAGAAGATGAACAACTTGGCACAAGAAGCACAAAACCCTAAAATGTAAGCAGGCCAAACGGAAGTTGACGCCTCCATAGGATAAAAAAATAATAGTAAAACAAAGTGGAAAGACTACCAAAAACTGAGAGAAAAAGTAAGACGCCTTATTAAACAAACGGCCCAGAATACACATCAAACACAGGGTCAGTGGCACGAGTCTACCTACAAAGCACTACTGAAAGGAGCCTGGATGTCAGATTTTAAGAAATCATGAAAGAGAACTACTCAGACATATTAGAATCAGAGCACAAAGCAAAAAAAAAGAGAAAAAAAATCCAGTCTCCTGTTGAAACTCCAAAATGAAAAAACCCAATAATGCCAAAATAAAAATTCAAAGATTGAAGAAGAAATATTGCAAGCAGCCAGAAAGAAACAGTTAAAGAACCAAGGAATCTGGGGGCAGTTATATATTAGATAGAGCTCTGGGGCTGGAGTCAGGAAGACTGGAGTTCAAATCTGGCCTCAGACCAGCTGTGTGGCCCTGGGCATGTCACTTAACCCTGTTTGCTTCAGTTTTCTCATCTGTAAAATGAGCTGCAGAAGGAAAGAGCAAACTGCTCCAGTATCTTTGCCAAGAAAATCCCAAATGCAAGCAGCAAAGAACCAGACATGACTGAAAAGACTAAACAACCACCAAGAAATCACAGCTAGGATCACAAAATTTAACACTATAATACAGGGAAACAAACAATATCATTCCATAAGGCAAAAGATACAGACCAACATTCAACAATAACTTATCCAACAAAACTAAGTATCACACACTTTAAGGGGAAAAACAATGATGAAATGAAGGACTTCCATGCATTCCAGATTAAAAGACTAGGGATGAATAGAAATTCTGAAATGTAAACACGGGAGGTCAAGAGAAAAGTGAGCAAAGAGAAAAAAGTAAATGCAAACGACAAACTGGAGGAAGACTTTCTATGGAAGAAGTATACGCATTCTAACAGAGTGCAGGGGATGACACAAGCCTCCCCTAAGAACCATGACATCATCAGAAATCTTAGACATCAAGTAAGATGGAAGGTCTGGGACTGAATTTTATGGTTTTGACGATCGTAAAAGAAGAAAGGGAAAGGATGGCGGAGTAAGACAGGAAATACTGGACTCTCCAAATTTCTCCTACAAACAAGATACATCACCTGAAAGTGAACTTTGTGCAGCAGAGATAATTAAAAGTCAAGGTAAAGCAGCTGTCCTAAGACAACTTGGTAGGAACCAAGGAAAGGCCCATCTCCAGGGGCAGAGTTGGCTTACGTGAAGTGCTAACACCTCCAGGAGACTCCTCAGAATCCACAAAGAGCTCTGGGGGCAGCTGGGTCAGGCCTCAGCATCCGGAACGTCCATCTCAAGGACAGTGTGGTGGCAGGAGAGCAGAGCAGAGGAAGAAGACAGGCCCTCTTCTGTTTCTGATGCCAGGCCCACCTGTGCTGACCACACTCTGACCTGGGCTGCAACTGTGAGTGAGAAGGGGCAATCTCACGCACTCTGAACGTGGCAGCGGAAGGGTGGAAACCGTGCTGACTGTGAGCACTTGGTTTCAGACCAGGGCAGAGGAGACAGCTCAAGTTTGCAGCCATGGGAGGGATTGCAGGGAGTGAGAGCCTCTGCAGTGACAGCACAGCCAGGGCTCAGGGGCAGAGAGCAGTGTCCAAGGAGGGCCCCCAGACAGTCAGTCCTCGGAGAAACACTTGGAGTCTGAGGCAACCCACCCCCAACTTGGGACTGGAACTCAACTACAATAACAACCTGCTAAACATAAACAATAATGACAGATGAGCAAAGAGAAAGAACCTGACGAGTTGCTATGGGAACACAAGAGATCCGGGTTCATGCTCAGAAGAAGACAGTGAAGTTTTAGAAAGCTACTCCAACTTCACAGAAAAAGGCCAAATGGTCACAAGCCCAAAAAGAATCCTTGGAAGAACTTAAAAAGGACTTTAAAAATCAGAGAGGTTGAAGAAAAATTAGGGGAAAAAAGAGCAATCCAAGAAAATTAAGAGAATTATTAAAAGAAACTCAACCAATTGGGTAAAGAAATCCAAAAACTTAAGGAGGAAAATAACTCCTTAAAAACTAGAGCTGGGCAAAGGGAAATGACATTAGACACAACTGATCTGGAAAACAGATTGAGAAGAGACAATATAAGAATTCTTGGACTGCCTGAAAGTTATGATCAAAAAGAATCTAGATAAAACATTAAAAGAAACCATTAAGAAAAATGACCCTAAAGTTATTACAATGAGAGGGTCAAACAGAAATGGGGGGGTGGGGGGGTGGAATCTACTGCTCACAACTGGGAGAGATCCCAAGATGAAAATTCACAGGAACATCATATCCCAGTGTCAAAGCTCCCAGGTTACTACAAGTAATAATTTAAAAAGTAAAACAAAACAGCTACAGTGAGGACAACACAAGATTTAGCAGCTTCTATGTTAAAAGACCTAAGGGCCTGGAACATTATATCTTAAGGAGTAAAGGAGCTAGATTTGCAGCCAGAGCATAATCCTGACTAAGGGGAAAGAAAAAAGACATTTCATTAAATATTTTTAGGTATCTGTGACAAAAAGACCAGAACTCAATGGAAAATACAGCGTATAAGATCTAGGAGAAACATAAGGTAAATATTAAAGACCGACTATAAGGCATTCAATAAGGTCACAGTGTTTATTTCTTGTATCAGTACTCTTAAGAATGTTCTCATTACTTGGGTAGTTTGAAAAAGCATACCTAGAAGGCTTGGGATTGAGCTGAGTACGATGGGATGATTCTGAAAAATAAAACGAGGTTGGGAAAGGTAAAATGGAGGAATAATCTCTTGCAAACAAGATGTGAATGGAAGAACTGTTACCATGGAAGCAGGTAGGGATGGAGGGCTGGGAGTGCTGGAATCTTATTTTCATTGGAACTGGATCAAAGACAGAATAACATATACATCCAGAAGGGTATAAAAGTCTTCTAAATTTATAAAGAAATAGGAGAGCAAAGGGACAGGATAAGGTATGTATATCAAGAAATAAGTGGGTGAGGAAGAGGATAAAGGAAGGATTCTTACAGGGGTGGGTAAACTAACGAACAGGAGGGTAAGGGGAGAGGATAAGGTAGGTAAGTGGTTAGAAGCAAATTAGACTGTCAGGAGGGATAGGGTAAAAAGAGGGTGAGAAGGATAATACAGAGGAAAAATAGGATGGAGAGAAATATATAAGTACTCACTATAATTCTGAATGTGAATGGAATGAACTCTCCATAAAATGGCAACAAACAGCAGAATAAATTAGAAACCAAAATCCAAAATCCAATAATATGTTGTTCACAAAGAATGCATTTAAAATGAGAGATACATACAGTTAAAATAAAAGGCTGGAGTAGAATCTATTATGCTTCAGCTGAAGTAAAAAAAAAAAAAAAAGCAAGGGTAGCAATCATGATCTCAGATAAAATTAAAGCTAAAATAGATTTAATTAAAAGAAACAAGGAAACCACCTACTTTCTGATAAAAGGTGCCACAGAAAATGAAGCAATACCAATACTGAAGTCATATACACCAAATGCTACAGCAGCTAATTTTTTATTTGTTCATTTTCAGTTTTCAACAAGCACTTCCATGTTTTAAATTTTCTCCTCTTTCCTCCCCAAGATGTCATGCGATCTTATATGGGTTCTATATATACCTTCTTATTAAATATATTTTCACATTAAGCATGTTGCACAGAAGAATTAAAATGAATTAAAATGCATGAGAAAAACCAAAACAAAACATAACAAAAGAGAAAATAGTCTGCTTCATTCTGCGTTCCAGCATTCTATAGATCTTTCTCTGCATGTGGATGACATTTGCAGCAAGAGTCCTTTGGAAATATCTTAGGTCCCTGCATTGCTGTGAAAGGCTAAGTTTGTCACAAACAGCCCTCAGCTATTACTGTGTATAATGTTCTCGTGGTTCTAGCATCTAAATTTTTAAAGGAAAAGTTAAATGCATTACAGATGGAAATCAATAGTAATACTACAACAGTGGGGGACCTGAACATTCCCCTATCAGAATTAGATAACTCTAACCAAAAAATAAATAAGACATTAAGGAGGTAAATAGAATCTGAAATAAGCTAGATATGATGACTATCTGGAGAGAAATGAACGGGCATAGAAAGAAATAGACCTCGGTGGTACATGGCACTTTTACACTAATTGGTCATATATTAGGCATAAAAGTCTTATAGTGAAATGCAGAAAAGTAGAAATATTAAGTCCATAATATTCAGATCACAATGCAATAAAAATTATCTTCATTACGGTACCATGGAAACAGAGATTAAACACTAACTGGAGACTAAAGAACCTAATTTTTAAAAAATGAGTGGATTAAAGAACAAATCATAGAAACAATTTTATTTTTAAAAAATGATAGTAATAAGACAAATACCAAAACTTATGGGATCCAGCAAAAGCAGTAATCATAGGAAAATCTATATCTCTAAATGCTGATATTAATAAAAAAAAAAGAACAGACCAACGAAATAGGTATGTAATTAAAAAAATGTAGAACAAAATAAAAATCCCCAATTAAACACCAAATTAGAAACCTTTGAAATTAAAGGTAAGATTAATAAAATTAAGTGTGAAAAACCATCAAATTAACAAATAAAACTAGGAGTGGGTTTTATGAAAAACATAAACCACTAGAGTTAATATGATTTTTAGAAAGAGGAAAATCTAATCACTAGTATTAAAAATGAAAGGGAAATCAAAGCCATTATAAGGAGTTATTCTACCCAATCATATGCCAATAAATTTAACAATTTTAGTGAAATGGTAGGACATTTAACAAAAATACAAACTGCGTAGATTAACAGAAGAGGAAATAGAGTATCTAAATAAACTTATTTCAGAAAAAGAAATTGAACGGGCCAAAAATAGAATTCCTAAGAAAAAAGCCCCAACACACTGAAACCAAGTGGGACAGAAGGAAAACTATTAATACAATTGACTATATCAATAACAAAAGTAACAAAAATCATGTGATGATGTCAACAGATGGAGAACAGGCTTTTGATAAAATACACCACTCATTCTTATTCAAAATACTTGAAAGCGCAAGAATAAAGGAATTTCTCCTTAAAATGTTAAGAAGCAGGTCCCGAAGGCCATCAGCAAGCATCATCTGCAGCAGGGCTAAGCTTGAAGCCTTCCCAGGAAGGCGGAAGTGAGACAAGGAGGTCCAACTCACCAACATCACTCCATGTTGTATGAAAAATGCCGGCAACAGCAACAAGAGAAGAAAAGGGAATCAGAGGAGTCAGAGGGGAATGAGGGAATAAAACTCTTTGCAGATGATGCGATATACGTGGGAAATTCTAAAGAATCAACTAAAAAGTTAGTGGAAAAAGATATATGAGATAAACACATATTAATGATCAGCATTTCTATATGTCACTACCAAAACCCTGCAGTAAGAGATACCTCATTTAAAACAACTGTAGACAGCATAAAATGCCCACAAATATCTCTACCAAAATAAACCCAATCATATAGCAAATGCTATATAATTAATAATTAACTTATGTTATAAAAACTTTTTATATGAAGTCAGGTTTAAATAGCTAACAAAATATCAACTGTTCATAAGTAAGCAGAGCCAATATAATAAAATTATAATTTTGCCTAATCTGTTTATCCAATTCCACCCCAATCAAATTACCAAGAAATTATTTTATAGAGCTAGAAAAAAATAATAAAATTCATTCAGAAAACCAAAAAGTCAAGAATATCAAAAGAATTAATAGAAAAAAATGTAAGAAAGGAGGTTTAGCAATACCAGATTTTAAACTATAAGGCAGTAATTACAAAAACTATCTTGTACTAGCTATGAAATAGAAAAGTAGATCAGTGGAACAGAGAAGACATACAATACACGGCAGCAAATGATTACAGTAACGTTGTGTTTAATAAATGTAAAAATTTAAGCTTTTGAGTTACGAATTCATCATTTGGTAAAAATTTCTGGGAAAGGTATAAAGCAGTCTGGCAGAAACCGGGCATAGACTAATATGCCATTTATCAAGATAAGGTCTATATGGATACACGACCTAGATATAAATGGAGATAGCATAAGAAAATCAGAAGCTGGAACATATTACCTATCAGACTATGGACAGAAGAACAATTTATAAACAAATAAGCAAGAGACAGAGAATACTGTGAGGTGTAAAATGGATAATGTCAATGACATTAAAATAAAACGGTTTTGTACAAACAGATAAAATCAATATAGCCAAGATGAGAAGGGAAAAAGAAAATTGGGAGAAAAGTTTTATAGACAGTTTCTCAGATAAAGGCCTTATATTTAGAACTTTGTCTAATTTATAAGAATATGAGTTATTCCCCAATAAATAGTCAAAGGACATGAAGAGGCAGTTTTTTGATGAAAAAAATCAAAACTATATATAAAGTCATGAAAAAATGCTCTAAATCACTATTGATTAGAGAAATGCATTCTGAAACAACTTTGAGATATCACATTGGCTAAAATGATAGAATGGGAAAGTGACAAATGCTGGAGGGGATGTGGAAGAAGTGGGATGTCAATTCACTCCTGGTGGAACTGTGACCTGATTCAACCATTCTGGAATTATGCTCAGTTGTAAAACTATGTTTTATGTGGACCATTTGGGACTCACCCCTCTCAGCCACCGTCAGACGCTGGACCTCAACTCCAACATCGCGATGTCACTGTGGTCCTCTGGGAAGGAGGGACAACAACCCACAAACTACTACTGGGTCTGTTTCCCACGGTGATTAGGGAAAAAGGGAAAGAACTTTTAAATAAATTCTAAAGTAAATTCTAAAATACTTATAGCAGCTCTTTTTGTAGTGACAAAGAACTGGAAATTGGGGGGATGCCTATCAACTGGGGAGTGACTAAACAAGTTGTGGTATACGATGATGATAAAATATTACTGTGCTTTAATAATGGATGGGCTAGTTGATCTTAGAAAAACACAAAATAATGGAGAGTGAAGTAAGCAGAACCAAGAGGGCATTGTGCAATGTAACAGCAATACTGCTGTAAGAGCAACTCTGAATTACTGAGTCACTGAATGTTCAAAGCAACCACAGAGGACCTACAAAGGAAGATGTTAACCACGTCCAAAGAAAGAACATGTACAGTATGGTTGTACATGCGTATGTATATGTGTACACATACATGTATATACGCACACACACACACATATAAATTTGTGTCTAATGGCAGCCTTGTCTAGGGTAAGGTGGGGAAGGAGGGAGAAAGAAAAGCACACAACAGAGAACAAAAGAAAACGAGTATTTACTATACTGTTCTTCAAAGAAAGGAAACAGAATGAAAAGGAAACTCATGGCTTTGTTTGGAATCCTCTTTCTATGCTGTGTACATGGACATGTGCTTTTTTTTAGTCTTTTTGTATTTAAGTTCCACATGAATTTAAAAAACGTTTTTAATTTTTTTTAAAAAAGGGAAAGTAAAGATGGCACAGTAGCAGAAAGCAACTTGGCAAGCTCTCCTCCTAAAAACTCCAAACAGAACTAAAAATGTGCTGGTCTGAATCCCAACAGAATAATCCAAGAAAAAATCATACTAAGTCATTTTTCAAGCCCAGGTCGACATAAGGAGATACTGGGGGAGGCATCTGGTCAGGAATACCACTGTGAAGAATGGTATTCTAGCACAGGGTGAGGCTAGGCACCAGGGCAAAAGGAGAGTCTAGACTCATAAGGGCACACTCCCAGACTCACAGAAAGGCACCTCAAGAGGAACAGATGGCCAAAAGAGAGCACTGTCAAACGACTCCAAGTTCAGGGCCACAGAGCCTGCTCAGACTGAGGAGGTAAACTTTGCTTCCCACACCCCAGTACCTCCCTTGGACTATGTACCAACAGAGAAGCTGGTTCAAAGCAAGCAGTAGCTGTATGGCTCAGATCCCAAGAGCAGAGCAGGGGCACAATTCCAACTTTTAGCCCAATGTGATGTACACAGAGCAATAACCATGGCAAGAATTTCAAGCCAAAGTGGAACTGCAGTTCTGCTACTCTAAACCACCTTCCTAAAAGGCCTACAGTAACTAAGTTCAGACAACTTTGGGATCACTGAAGGTTTGAAGGCTCCTAGGCTGAATGTCCATAAGATCCTGGAAGAATACAAAACTCTGAGCACTGGTTCCACCAGATCCTCCTTCCACAAGTGCAGAGAGCACAGCCCTAACATAAAGCTCACTTCAAGAAGTAGGCTGGAAGAATGCGCAAAAACACAATCATAAAATGAGCAAACACATCATAAAAAGCTATTAATGGTGAGAGGGAAGCTCAAGAAACACATCCAGAAGAAGAGAATGACTCCAAAACACTTAATATACAAAGCCTCAAAAAAAAAAAAATTACATTGTGAACACAAATTCAGCTGTAATTCCTGGAAGAGATAAAGCAAGAGCTTTTAAAAAGTTTAATTTTTTTTTTTGGTCAATGAAATTAAATGGCTAGAGGAAAAAATTAGCAAAGAAATAAAAACCAGGTTAGAAAGAAATGAAAAGAGAATTAACAGCTTGCCACAAGATGTACAAAACCTTGCCAAAGCAATAAATAAGCTTCCTGAAAAGTATAATGAACTAAAGAGATGCCAGTGTTTTCATGAGACAACATAAATATGAAAACAAAGTGAAAAGAATGAAAAAACAGAAGAATATGTGAGTCATCTCACAGCAAAAACAACTGACCTGAAAAGCAAACTGAGGGGAAAAAATTTAAGAATCACTGGACCACGTGAATGCCATCACCAAAACAAGAAATGTTTCAGAAATAGAATGAACCATGGCCAAAATCAAACTTCCAAGTCAGAGTCAATCAATCCACATTTATTAGGCACCAACTCTACGCCGCTGTTGTTGGTCAGTCACTTTGGCCACGTCCAACTCTTCACGATCCCATCTGGGATTTTCCTGGCAGAGATACCGGAGTGCTTTGCCACTTCCTTCTTTACCTCATTTTACAGACGAAGAACTGAGGCCAGCAGGGTTTAAGTGACTTTTCCCGGTCACGTGGCTAGAAAGTGTTTGAGGCCAGACTACAGACCCAGCACTCTACCCACTGCACCACCGAGCTGCCCAAGCTTACCAAGAATCACCTACCCAGCAAAACTGAGTATAATCCTCCAGAGGGGAAAAAAAGCACCTTTAATAAAACAGCTCTTTCAAGCATTCCTGATGAAAAGATAAGAGTTGTGTGGAACTCTGACGTTCAATCACAGGAGTTAAAGAAAAAAATAAAAGGTAAATATGAATTAATAATTAAAAAGGAATCCAATATGGAGAGATACATTTGCTCCCACTGAACCTTGTCATGGATCAGGAGTCAGAGAGTGAGTCTAATTAGACAGGTAGGTGAAAAAAAGGAATGAAGAGTTCAATATCTTAGCTATGCAGAGCACTGGATCTGAAGTCGGGAGATCTGGGTTCAAGTACTGACTCTAATATTTATTAAGTGTAGGTCCATTTGCAGTTCATAATCTCTGACTCTTAGGTTTCTCACTAAAAAGGAAATAACGTTTCTACCTCATAGGATGGCTATTGTGAGGATCACATGCTGAAAGCACTATATAAATGAATTATCATTATTAACTATTATTTTCAGAGGTAATCATTTATTGGAGTTATCCTTTGACTACCCCATGGATAACCAGATAAAAGGAAGTTTAGTAATCACTACCTTCCTCTCTCATCTCTCATGATTCTCAGCTGTTTGAAACACTCTTCCTTTGTACAGGGTAAAGAAATTATCTTCTACTGATCTGTGGCTGTAAAGCTTTTGAAATCACTGTGTCAGACTTCCACATGAGCTCACCTAGGAAGGTCAGATAGGAAGAATAAAGCAAAATAGAAATTGCTATCCAACTTAATTATAACTGACTTTTGGTTATTTTATATGAGGCTAACTTTGAAATAGGTACAACACAGGCTTACAAGCCCCTCAACTCGCCCAGCCCTACCCCACCGCACACCCTAGTCCTCCCACCTCTTTTTAATACCAGAGACTGCAGCTGAAAGCTGTGCAAATCTTTCCCAGCTATGTGACAGTGAGGCAGCTAGAGCCCCTAAGGTATAAATGTCTGCTAGGGCCTATAGCAAAGTTCTGAACTGCTAGTGCTTCGGTTCCAGTAGAGGCAGTACCAAGACAAAAAACCCTGTAGTACTAGTGCTGCAAAGTCCTGAACTGCTCTGCTGGTGTCACACCAAAGAACTAAGAAATAGAGGGAGTAAAACACTGAGACAGGGAACTCTGGAGATGTCGGGAGATGGTGAGAACCTCTGTGGCACTACAATAAGGCTGACAGAACAGAGCACAGCACTTAGCTAAGGCCAGTACTAAATAACCTAGGGTTCCTTGGGCCCAAGACTTGGTGGACTATGAACTGCCCGGAGTGGGAGCAGGCAGAGTTGCTCTGCAATTCATCCTCAGGAAAACCACAATCAGAAAGGAAAAAGTCAGAAAGTGAGTACTAGGGGAAAATAAAAAGGAAAAAATACTGAAATGACCAAAGACTTCAAGAAAAAGGAAGCTCAAAAACCTTGAAAGAAACAGATAAATAGGTAGGAAAGAGTAATAACAAGGAAATACAGGCTCCGGAACTAGTAAATGAGTTCCTGCATCTATTAGTAAATACTATTAAAAAAAAAAAGGAAAATGACTCAATACTTGATGAGAAAGAAGACCCCATACAATTTGAGGAGAATATGGAACCACAACACATTGCTCCTAAATAGTCAAAAAGGAAAATGAGAACTACGAGAGCAGAAATCACAGTAAAAATAACCAGAAGAGAAGAAATGGAATCTCTACTGACAAGTCTCACCAAAAAAACAAGAGAGAAAAATAGATTGGGGATGCAATGCTGCAGGGGTGAAGAACAATCTAGAAAAGAAGCAAAAAAGAAAAAAAACCTTAAAATATACTTACTACGTAAGCAAGACATACTAATCAAGAAGACAGAATGCACAAATACAGCCTAAGAATCCCAGGTCTCCCAGAAGAAGGTGATGGGTCAGAGTCCTTAATGCTGTCATGGGAGCAAACAGCAGAAAAGGAACTAGGACTTCTGTATACAGAAAACAGTTTATTGCTGTTGTTTGGCCTTCATTTTCCAAGATGATCAGATGACTTGCTGGCAAGCTGGACTTAAGTGAGGCAGGGCTGCACAAAGTCACCAGCCTCAACTTTCTTATCCACAGCCAACTGGGTCCAGTGGCAAGGTCAGGACGCCTGGAGATGGCCCCCACATAGAAAGTAAAATTCCAGCTGAAAGAATTCACAGATCACCTCCAGAAAACAAGAACCCACGGCTGCAAAACTCCAGGACAGATAGTGGTTACATTTAACAATTCAATTTAGAAACAAGTTCTGTAAGCAATCAGGAGAAATACTTTCAAATACAAAAGAAAATTCAAATGACGCAAGACTATTCTGTACCCACCAGAAAATACAGGAGGGGAAGGAATCATGTGTTTTGATGGAGACAGCCCAGGGTAATTACCCCGCAAATCTGAGCCTAAACATACATGAAAAAGACAGCCATTAAATGATGAAGACAAGTTTGAACCATTTTTAGAAAGAACCAGAATTGAAGAGATTATGTGTTTCTTCAACAATCCAAGGTGAATAAATGCAGCAGGTAGGGAAAGCAACAGCACTAGAGGAACAGCAAAGAGAGCACTATATTTCAAAAATGTACAAAATGAGACAGAGGTGAAGGGGGAATTCTGGTAGAGGTAAGTGTGAAAAGGTGGACAGAGGGTACTGCAGGTACAGCCTGGCAAAACCTTGCCTGTAAGAGAATTAATGTGTTTTTGTACAACCATATTATAATATGAAAGCATATGTGAAAGAGAGGGGAGATAAGCAAGGGGATAAAGAGCAGCATGTGATGGGCTGGGGTCAAATCAAGGGCTAGCAAAAAAGACCTCTGTGGTCTTAAAAAGAGAAGAGGCTAAAAGAGAAAGTCTGAAAAGTCTACCCAGACTAAATGTATTACATGACTGACTATATTCCCAACAAGGCATAAAACAAAAAAGGAAAATCATCAGCGTATGTTCTTTATCCAGTATCAGCGTCACTGAGAGTCCCGATTCACTGGTCACTCAGTTGTCTTCTAGTCTCTCAACGCCCACAAGCCTGACACTGTTATCAACAAGTTTACATTCTGTTCTCAACATAGACTCCTTGGTTCCCTTAATCTTTTTCCATATTCATTTTCAGCCCTGGTTAGCCTTCCCCTCCAACCACATCCTTGCATCTAACCTCACTGTTTCTGATTTCAAGTTAAAAGGCTGTTCTGGAGAAAGTTCACATAACTATGTTTACCTGGCTCATTAGAAATCAATGCTTTCCACCTTCAACTATATAAAATACTGCCCAACATTCTGATTGTTCCTGTCTTGAAATTTTTTTTTCACTTGACCCTGTTGTCCTTTACAGCTACCATCACGTCTTTCTCCTTTGTCTTATATTCCTACGTTTGGCACTTCCATCTGCAGGGGATCCCATTCTTCCATTTCCACTCTGCATCAGGCATCTCCTGTAAGAGTAGCAAAGCCCTTTGGCAAAGTGTTTGTACTTCATTTTAAAAACTTGTATTTATTTTTACAAGCTTTTATTATCTCTGCCTCCCACTGCCATGAAACAATTAGAATAAAAAAACCTTCACAAAAACCATCCATGTTTCATTCTGAATTTAATAAGACCATCATCCGTCTGGCAGGAGCTAAGTAGAATGATTCCTCTTTAGTCCTCTGGACTTGTGATTCATGATTCCAGTTTTTAAAGGTTATCTTCCTCTGTAATGTTATCATTGCGTAAGTTGTTCGCCTAGTTCTGCTTGAGGTCTTCACAATTTCCTCTAGGCCTGCTCATTTGGTACCTTAATATTAATAATCAGAAAGCTGAACAAAGTTCTCTTTTCTATTACATGTAAGGAAATCTTATGATTTTTACATATGCATGGAAAATGCTGCTGGAAGAGAATTTAAGGCATTCTGCTTTTCTAAATTGAATGTATTTTTATAGTCAAAGAAAATGCAGTGTAATTTTTTTCCCACACTTTTTGTCTTTAATAGAGGTCCACTAAAGAAGATAATTATCAAAAGTCTGACTGTTCCCCGTTCAAACTTTCATCAAGGATACCCTCCACATGGATACAGGTTATTCTCAAAAGTTTTGCAAAATGAGGGAAGCAGAACACGGAGCGGTAGTTATTGTTATTCTCTAACTTGCCTATCCTTAGTATTAAAGCATATGACTTATTCTAAGACCTCGGTATTCTCTTATTTTTCAGATAGCTTATGAAATGATTCCTCAACATCCTCAAAACTGTTTTCTTGTTTTATTTCCAGAACAACTCTCAATGTACGATTGGTCTAATTTGACTGCTACGCCTATGTGCTTTCTTATTTCTACTTCCTAATGTTGCAAACTGGAAACTGCAAGGTTAAAATCCAAGTGTGGCGGCTCCACCGTCACTGAGCAAGAAAACAGTTTATAGAAATGTCATGTATTTCCTAATTTTCTTCTGTTATCCTTGTTTCATCCTTATATTTTAAGATATTACAGCTCAAATTGAGTCTCAGGCTAAACTTTCTATAAACTTGGTTTGTTTTTTTTCTGCTATTTCTGACTAGTTTATGAGGCACTATGAGTCATAATTTTGTACTCTCCTACTCCATTGAGATTTTTTTTTACAAAGACTTTCTAATATAGTACTGCCCTTGGCTACCATATCTCTCTGCTTGACAAGGAGGGCAAATTTTGTCAGTTAAGGTGGTTTAAAGGAAGCTAGGTGGCACAGTGGATAGAGTGCCAGGTATGGAGTCAAAATGTTCATCTTTCTGAGTTCAAATCTAGCCTCACACACTGTGCAGTCCTAGGCAAGTCACTTTACTGTTTGTTTCATCTATAAATTTAGCTAGAAGTAAATGGCAAACTACTCCCAGTATTTTTGCCAAGAAAATCCCAAATAGGGGCAATGAAGGGTCAGACTCACTGAAATGAAGAAGAAATGATGACTTAAAGGCTGGCTCTCATGGTCTCTTCATGTGGTTCAACTTTTAAAGGAAGCAGTGATAATCCATGTGGACGCTCTTGATAAATTTCCCATTTTTCAGTGTTAACAGTTTGGTTACTTAAGTCAAGTTGGAGTTACCCCCTATATCTTCCCATTTTTCTTCAAATATGCTCTCTTAAATCAATGATGTTGGAATCTCTGCTCTCTTAAATCAATGATGTTGGAATCAAAGATAGTTGATTCAGAAATGACTCCCCTGCCAGTAACTAGTTGTTTCCTGATAGACTATAATAAATTTCATTTTGGGGAATATTATTTAGTGTTTACCACATTTAGCATTTCTTCTTTTAACAGTGCACAATGTGGGTTCTAAGCCCATCAGACTAGTCAAACAGAAAATTCAACAGCAGCAGAAGCCACAAAACGACAGAGTGAAAGAGATTTCTAGCCCAAGGAAGCCTGGGAGGCCAACAGGAAAGGTCTATCGCACCAGAAGTGGAGCGCAGCGCAGCACAGCTTGGGCCGTGCTGAGGCAAGGACAGGACTGGAGCAGGCTCCAAGGTGCCCCCGGCAGCAGCTGTGGGTCCCAGATTCCTCAACTCACAAATGCCAAAGACAGCTTCACAAGTCAGTGAGAAAGCTCTTTCACTTGGGTGAGAAGGAACACAGCAGTCTAGCCCTGAACCCATAGCCTAAAGACCCTGAGGGAATTGAGCAGCCTGGGGTGAGGAGGACTGCCGGCTGGTAGAGCTGGCAGAGGCTCTGGAGAGGGAATCCTGTACACAGACCAAAGCGCAATCCAGGAGAGGAATACACTCCTCTTCTTTGACTGTGCCACCTTGGAGGAACTGAGAACTTACAGGTCGCCAGAGTATACCTTCCCTTGACAAAGAACTCCACAGTCAGGTAACTGGCTGGGAAAAATACCCAAAAAAGGGAAAAAGAATAAGCATTAGGAGGTTACTTTCTTGGTGAACAAGTATTTTCTTCCATCCTTTCGGATGAGGACGAACAATGCTAACCATCAGAGGAAGATCTAAAAAAAAAAAAAAAAAAAAAAATCAAGGCTTCTGTATCCAAAACCTCCAAAATAAATATGCAGTGGTCTCAGGTCATGGAAGAGCTCAAAAAGAATTTTGAAAGTCAAGTAAGAGAAGTGGAGGAAAAATTGGGAAGAGAAATGAAAGCAATACAAGAAAATCATAAAAAGTGAGTCAACAGCTTGCTAAAGGAGATCCAAAAAATGCTGAATAAAATAAGACCTTTAAAAACAGATTAACTCAAATGGCAAATGACGCCCAAAAAGCCAATGAGGAGAAGAATGCTTTAAAGAACAGAATTAGCCAAATGGAAAAGGAGGTTCAAAAACTCACTGAAGAAAACAGTTCTTTAAAAATTAGAATGGAGCAGATGGAAGCTAATGACTTTATGGGAAACCAAGAAATTACAAAACAAATTAGGCAAACAACTTTCTTGAAAATCAGCTATTGGGCAGCTAGGTGGCACAGTGGAGAGAGCAACCTGCTCTGGAGTCAAGAGATCCTGAGTTCAAATCCAGTCTCATGTGTGACCCTGTCTCAAAAAAAAAAAAAAGTCACCTACTAAAAACTTCTTAATAAACAAATGTAATACCCCTTTCCTTGGGTCTCTTCTTCCTAACAACATAACTAGCATTCTCCTAGTCAATTGTGTTCAAACTTTTGTAAAAGCCATTTCTGAATGACTTCTTCATTCATGTCCAATCATTTACTAAGCCCTGTACATTCTTTTTTTAATTCACAGAATTGAGAAGTTTTAAAATTGGAAGGATCCTCAACAGCCACCCAAGTCCAAACTATAGCCAAAAGGAATTACCACTAAAACATACCATGAATATCTAAGCTTCTGCTCAAAGTCCTCTAAGTGAAGGAAAATCCACAATCCTCCAAGACAGTCTATTCCACTTGATGCGTTTTCTTCATACTTTGTACTTAAAAATACTTCTACTCTGTTACCCATCCCCAAACTACTGAAATCCAATCCATCCTTTTAAGACCCAGCTAAAATGTCTTCTCTATGAAACATCAGTACCTCCTCTGAACTCACATAGAACACTGTGGCACTCAAACGTCATTCATTTTATGCTGTTACATTTGTGCACATGCTTTATTTATCCTACTAAGTTGTAAGTACTTTAAGGTTTGAAGTCTGCCTTTCTGTATCTATTATAAAAGATTTAGAGTATTACTTTTTATTTAGTAGGTGCTCTATAAGCATTTGCTGAATAAAGTTTCATCTTTACAGAAATTAATAGTCAAATCCTATTTCGTGTATAGTCATTTTAGAGACCCTCTAGTCCAATCCTTTCATTTTGCAAATGAGGAAACTGAGATACAAAAAAATTAACTAACTGTCTTGCACCAAGTCAAACTGGTGCTAAGAAAGTCAAGAGCTGCCAGGTACTTTTACTTCAAATCTAGCAGTACTCAAAAGATTTCTGAATGAATATAAATGAATGACAACTGTCAAATGAGTGGTACCGAAATGAAATACTATTGGAGTTCAGAGAAGTGAGAGGTCATTGTAGCTTAGGGTCACTAGGAAAAATTTCATTGAGGAGATAGAAAATGGCCTAGCATTTCCAAGGGGCAGAGGAGAATTAAGAGGAGAAATAGATTATTCTAAGAAATAGAAAAACCCTAGATATGACAGCACATGAACAAAGACAAAAATGTTAAAAACAACAACAATGAAGAGTTAGATGACTGTGATGAAACTGGAATAGGACCAGAACAGGGGATTCACGCAGGAGACAGAGGGTGAGGAGATAAGCTAGAAAGAACACATTGGACAAGCTCCAGCTGACCCCAGTTATCAACCTCCTTCACCTTTCTTCCTTGGTCATAACTGTGGTTCACTTCCCATCATATTATTAGCTTAGTCTTTGCCCTTCTCCTTGCTTTTTAAAATTCAAAATGCCAATAGAAGCTTGGAAGTAGAAAAGGGCCCCAGGACATAATCTGAAAAGTCATAAAGCCCTCATCCTAACAATTAGCTTTTCAAGTGCTGTCACTTTCCTGCCCAGGGAAGACTGCAGCAATTTCTTCCACCTTCTTGAGAACCACCTTAAATTTTAAATATTCAATCAGTGCTATTTTGGTTAACAATTTTATTGAATGTAATAATTCTAACCTGGGTTCCCACAGTTTACAGACAGTTTCTCTTTAGAAGCAGAAACCAAAAACCTCTCTTAAATTCAAATCAAAGCTATATAAGGAATATAGGTCTGAGAAAAACTAAGTTTTAAGTGCTTTGCTCCACACTACGTGACTGTGGGTAAGTCACTTAACTTCAATGATTTTCAGCCTCCACATCTATAAAAAGAGGATGCTGATCCTATCTACTTCATGAAATTATTGTTCTAAGGATCAAACTCTAAAGTAGAATGTATTATTAGTATAAAATATATTAAATTTCCTGTAGACATTTCAAACATAACATGTCCAAAATAATCCATCATTTTTCCCCAAAACCTTCCCTCTTTCCCAGGTACAATTCAGGGCACCCCCCTCCTCCTAGTCATGGAGGTCTGCAACCTCAGTGTCAGAACTAAACAGGCACTTGACTCTAACCTATCCGACACATATGATTTGGTGCCAAGTCCTGTCTACATACTTGCCCTTCTCTCTACTCACCGAGGGGCATCTCCAGTGCAAGGCCTCATCACATTCCTAAATGCAACAGCAGTAACTTCTGGTTGTTTCCCCTTCCCTCAAGTTTCTTGTGACTCTGAGCCACCCTCCATTCACATGCTAAAGCCCAAGTCTGACCATGTCATTCCCTCTACTCAATAAGCTCCCATAATTCTGCTATCAACACAATAATGATGATGGCCATTATATGGCATTTTAAGGCTTACAAAGACCTTTACACACATTTTCTTATTTGATCCTCACTTTACAGATATCCAAACTGAGGCTGGTAGAGGAGAAGCTACTTGCCTCGGGTGACAAAGCTAGTTAAGTCTTGGACAGCAGGACAGCAGGATTCAAACTCCAAGTCCAGTACTGCATCTACTATGTCACCCAGCTGCCTCTTTTTCCTTTAGGATAAAATATAAAATTTTTTGTTTGGCTTTCCTTCACAATCTGGCTCCTTCCTACTTCTCCAGACTTATCCTCTCTTTCGCCTCCATGTACCCTGCAGTCCAGTGACATCAGTTTTTCTGATGTTTCCTGAACAAGACACGATATGTTCTCACAGTGAATTTCCACTGCTATACCTCAGGACTGAAATGCTCTCTTGCCTCACATTTCCCTCAGGAATTTGCTCACGTCCTACCTTCTGTAGGAGAACTTTCCTGGTCACTCCAGCGGCTAATACCTTCCCCTCTAAATTATCTTCTACCTACTCTATATCTTTTTATGCACAATAATTTACAGGTTGTCTCCCTCATTCCAACGAATATTCCTGAGAGAATCCTGAGGGATTGTTTTTATCTTTCTTTGTAACCTCAAAGCTCAGCACCATGCCTAGCACAAAATAAAGGCTTGACTGCTCAGCTATACAAAAGAATGGCAAGTGTATTTTTCTTTAAATAAAAGATATGTAAATTAAGTCAGAAGACAGTAATACAATTCTGGCTCTAACCACTAAAATGCTGAGCCTCAGTTTCCTGTTTATGTAAATGAAAATAGGCAGACATGCCCTTCCTAGTTCACAAGGTTACTGTAGGGTTCAAAGTATAAAAACACTAAATTATAAGCTTTTATTTTTAACAGAAAATGCTATTGTCTAATAGGAAAACTGATTAAAGAAAATCTGTAGCAAATATCTATGGTAAAACTAAGAATATCTCCCAAAACTTATGACAATCTTAAGAAACTCAACTAAATTAATTCCCAAGACCTATCGCTTGTGCCTTAACAACATCTGTGGGATCTGATCCTTCCTTCTGATTTTCGTCATCATCCTACTCTGGTTGAAACTGTTACTACCTCCTCATCTTGGTCTCCATACAAAGACTTCTTACTTTTCCCTGATTTCCATCTTTCTTCCTAAATGTCTTCTATATACTGTCACAGCTCAGGGCAGAGCAGCCACAAAGTGTAGCCCTTAGGCCCCTGGGGTCAGGGAGCCCTCACGGTCAAAACCACGTTCACTGATTTGACATTATCTGTCTACTAAAGTATTCCTCCCTTTTCCAATAACGTATCTGTACAAGGTCCTATTTAAACTGGAACAACATATAGAAACAGAAGGAAGCAGATTACAGTGTGCAGCTCTCCTCTATTAAGCCAGACATTAAAGAGATTTCCAAGAATTGTAAAAACAACACTACTCTTCACTCCATTTTTTTTGTTTGGCAGGTTTGTCATTAAAAAACTTATCTGTGTCCCCATGTAATGGATTTATTGTGTTTTAAAATGAGTCAATATATTTAAATTTTTTTCATCAGGTTTAACTTGTAATACAGTAAATATTAATACATATGACCCACATAAACAAAAACTCTTCAAGGTACTCCATAATTTTGAAGGGTTTGATCTTCTAACAAAACTCTAAACACATCACTGCTCTCCAAAAACCTTCAGTCGCCATCCCCAAGTCCTATCCAGACTCTTGAGCACAGAGGACATTCAAAGCCCTGGACTTCCTTGTCCTTAGCCCCCACCTTCCCTCACTACTCCCGTCCCTAAATATGCTTTCAAGTTTCCTACCCTGAAAAGACTTTGCAGTCACTGCTCCTCTTGTCCAGAAGGTCCATCAAGACTTGCTGAAATCTTGCTCATTCTTGGAGGCCAAGCAAATGCTACTTTTCCTACAAAACTTTCTGGAAGCTTCCTGGTACTAGTAATTATTTTGCTTTTATTGACTCCTACACTGTATTTTAGACTTCTACTGAAGTACCAACATAACCACATCACAATGTAGTGTATATATAGTTTTTTGTGCACTTCATCACTCATTACATTATAAATTCTTCATGGGCAGTGACAACGTCATTCATTTTTGTATTCAAAACTTCACCTACCAGGTTTCTTTACCCAAAGTATAGCAACGATTTTTTAATAAATTATCATAAGATTCTCTTATGTGTGCAAAGTTAAGCTGTCAATAAATATTTTAGATAACCACTTTCAGTGTGCTTTTCAGGTCCATGATTTCTTATTTATGTTTATGTGTATACACATACATACATACACATACATAGAAAATATGTGTATGTACAAATATGGTACAGGAGACAGAACAGGGGGCTAGAATCAGGAAGAACTGAATGCAATCCTGACATAGACAACTACTAGCTATTTGATCCTGGGCAAGTTACTTGATCCTTGTTTGCCTCAGTTTCCTCATTTGTTAAATGGCATAATAATAGCACCTACCTTCCTGGACTGTTGTGAGAATCAAATGAGATAATATTTGTAAAGTGCTTCACACAAAGCCTCATAGTTTCTATTAGTATTATTACTACCACTACACACATAAACATGGGTTATTACATACTCTTCTATGACAGTAAAGTTTGCTGGTTTTCCATTCATTTTTATAAATTAAATTAAAATTTTATAAAATAAATCAATTTTTTGTTTTTCCTGTTTTCAAGGCTAAAAAGAATAATTCAAAGATAAGCATTCCTTCCTGTCCTGAATATAATGCTAATTCTCATTATTTTTTAAAAACTAGTAGAATTTACAGATAAAAATACTTAGAACTAAATGAAACCTAAATTAGGAAAAAAATTTCCAAATGCTTTTGTAGGTGAGAAAACAGTAAAGTTCATGCACAGTGAGTGCTGCTTAGATGGAAATCATGCTTGCATTTATCAAAAGAAGTCAATACACAAAATATCTGTGATTGCATCACTAGGAATTCCTGGGTGTATGAATTGGTAGAAGAGTCCTAGGGAACTGCTTGAAGGACATACAAGTTAAATAACTTGCTCAGGATCATATGATAAAATCAAAGGCAGGATCTGAATCCAGGTCTTTCTTACTTCAAGCCTAGTACCTTGTCTCCTATCAAAAACACAAAAATGAAGGCCGTAACATTTAATTGTTAGATTAAACTATAAAAAGTAGAAACAGGGCTTTAAAATTTTTGCTGTCACAAATATTTTCATAGGGAAAAAAAGGAGTAAAAAGAGTACTGCAAGGACAAGTGATCAGCTTAATTGTTTAAAACTAAATATAAATTCATGCTAAGCAAAAAATTACTCAATACGCTATTTTGACTGAACTGAAGTAACCAACAGTAAATGGCATTTACACTCCCAAACTCCAGGGGGTCTGACTTTAGGCAGCAAGTAGGTTTCACCTGTGTGTCTTGGTAAGGCACAACCTCTCCCCATAAACTGTTCAGGAACTTTGTGAATCTTCTCTTCCATTTGCAAAGACAAATACCAAAAAAGTCTAATTTTAATCCAACAGGTAAAAGATAAGTCCCACTAGAAACAAGAGTACACCAAAGTAGGGACACATGAAAACTTATTGAAAAACAGGAACTCCAAAATCAAGTTGTTTTGTCATTTACCACTTAGGTGAAACAGAAGTTCTGAAGAAGCACTTTTTAAAACCCTGTTTCTATGGCTGTATTCCAAGTGGAAAAAAATTACTTGACTCTGAAAAGCTTTTTAAAAATGGAATTTACTGCAAATTAACTTTTATTGACACACAAATGTTAGAGCACAGACAAAATAGCAAAAAAAAAAAAAAAAAGTGAATCTCTTAAAAAATGACTCCAGGATGTTCTTGAGCAATGGTTACCTGCAATATTTATGGAATTTTCTTTACAACTAAAAAATTATAAAACCAAAGAAATCCATAATTTAATTAATCACCTAACTTTGTATTTTCTTACTTTTTTTTTTCCATTTCTGGATCTCATTCTCTTCCCTTTGGCTACTTTTCCTTTATCTTTCTGTTTACTTTCTTTTCCGCTTTCACTGAAAAAAGCTTTATTTCCCTTTCACAGGTCAGAGTAGCAATCCCTTTACTGGATAATTTTTTCCTCGCCCCTGGCTTCAAGTTAATTACCAATTTTCCCCTGCCTTTGTTTTCAGGTGTCTCATTCTCCTAACTCTTCAGAACACAGCTGCTTTGAAGACCTAAATGGAAGGAAGGCAAGTGGAGAGAGCAGATAAGATTGAATTTATGAACAGGTTCATGCCACCTACTTAGTGAACCCTCTAAGAAGACCTTATACCAGTAACAGCCTAGTTAACCAGCAACTAGCACCATAGTCTGAAAAGTCTACAGTCTAGCAGAACCGAAGATGTATGTTCAATGTCTGTTTGAAAGCTCCAGAGAAGAGAAAAAATACTTGATGTCACTATCAAAGACTTTACATAAGCCCAAGCAGGGAAGAGGTGGGGGGGAAGGAGAAAGGAGGGAGAGAAAGGGAAGAGAGAAAGGGAAAAGAGAACAGGAAGAGGGAAAGAAAGGTGGCCTTACACAAAGTACAGAGCCATCTTTCTTATGCTGGGGATAAGGGCACCTATTAAGAGTACACTTAACCCAATTACATGTCATCTCCCAAGAACTCCTGAAGCTTTCTATTTTCTGTGCTTTGAATCTACAGGAAGCAAAGTTTTCATAAAAGGTAAAAAATCTGATTTAGCTTCCAGTCTAGGTTTGTTTTAAAATAACCAGAGGTTAACTTCAAACTTGCATTTCTTACACAGTCTCTTTAAATCTAATTACTTTAACAAGTATTTTCCAAGTACTTTAGTATTAGAGAAACATCTCCAGCTTAATACAATTGAAATCAAACTTTATTTTTTGCAATTCATGAAATTTCTTAGGGATTTTTATCTGTATGGTTTGCTGTGAACGTGGGCAAATCATTTAACCTTTTTGAATTTGTTTCCTCATCTGAAAACAGGATTTGCACTACCTACCTTATATACTGTGAAGAATACTTTGAAAATTTCAAGGCACTAACTTAACAGGAACTATTGTTATTGGGGAAAATTGTTATTTCCCCTCTAGGTTTCTTCTACTTAAGTCAACAGATAAATGGATTATCCCACAGTTAACAAAGGCACCCAACCAGAAGTTTTTACTATATTAAAAAATTAAGTTTAAAGAAACTTAAATTGCAACCATCAAAACAGTTTACATTAATGCTACAAAGTAAGTATTCCAAAGAAGAAAATGTTTGGGAAATTTTGTTTCACTTTCTTGCTGTTTCCTCTGTTGGTAAATCTTGGTGATTTACATTCCTGGAACTCTTTCCAATCTTTAAATACTGTTTCAAGATGACTTCCAAACATTTTCTAACATTTAAAAAAGCAGCTTCTCCCTTAAAATCATAACTTGTGCTTAATTCTTAAGTTTGGCTAAAGTAACTCTGTGCTGACTCTAATTCAGATGATTCTCAGCATTAATGAAGTTAAATTTCCTAGAAGGCTACTGAAAGGATTTTCAAATTACATAAATACTTCATTATAATCAGGAAACGATAACATTTTATAAAATGGAGTCAACATGACTATGCCTATAAAAATCCTAAACTGAAAAACAATTTAAAATTCTACAAAAAAATTGTTACACACACAAAATCCACGTACATAAACTTAAAATTCTGCTTTGCTTTATTTTGTAAGCTTAGAGAAACAGGTATTGTATGTATTAAAGATATTCCTTTAAGACGTGCAAATTGTATTATATAATTCACGAGCATGACATTTAAAGGAATCCTGTAATACATTATTACTTAATGTAAAATATTGTTCTTGAATTTAACGTTTGCAAATTCAAACTTTCACACATTAAGTTTACTCACACTAGGACATAACTACATAACTTACTGATTCAAATGTAAAGTCGCTCACAATTTTTTTAAACAATCTAATTTGAGCAAATTAATGAAAAAACGATTTAAATGTAAAAGCTGTTTTGGTATGCTTTTTTTTACCTTAAGAGAATCTTTTAAAAATTTCATAAATAATTTAAAATTGAAATTTCCTTTTATCTTGTAAAAATACAAGATTTCAAATTATTATTTTGAGCAGATACTAGTAATTTCTAAGAGGTTAGGTGGTATGTCTTATTACCCTTACTTATGTTTATGATGTAGTTATGTTAGGTGTGAAAATTAGTAAGATTTCACTGCACAGAAGACCTACTGTGTCATTTTAATGAATATATTCCACACAAAAATAACAAGCATAATGGACACACATTTACCTCCTAAGTTGTTAACTTAAATAACTGTTTAAACAACCCATAAGATCAAATAGAGAGCAAAGGTTAGACTACTGCAATAATCACATCGCCAAATTCAAATTGACAAATGTCAGGCCTTATCCGTGGTGACAGTTACAGAAGTGATTCACTTGCACTTGCAAAACACATCCAAGATCATTTGCATAATTAAATGCTTCCAAATTAGGTATGCATTATGGATAACTCAAATCAGAGTACTTTAAAAAAAAGTTATGTCAAAGGGCCAGAATACTTGAAAGTTTACTTTATTTTCAATTTTCTTCTATTTTACAGTGAAACCTCGGTTACATTTTCACAATTTAAAATTTTCCACCTCTCTTCAGTCCCATCAAATTTCTTAGGCTCCTGAAAAACGTCAAAATTTTTTCTAATTTGCACAGTCCCCTACGCTAAAGTCACTGATGCCACTTTCAGTGTTTCTGGCTTAGGACCATCTCCGCAGGGCCCTTTTCTTTTTTCAAAGGGCCCAATATAAAAAACAGGAATGTCTGTTTTTAGCTGAACTACAAACAACTCACAGAGACTGATGGCTAGAGAATAAAACTGCAGAGTGAGGGGCTCTTTTTAAATCCACACATAAGTGGTATGATTCCATTTACCAGTGTTAGTGATGACTCAACTGGGCTGAAGACAGGTCCCTTTAATACTGACCAACACTGCCAAAAATTTTAAGATTAAGTTAAAGTATTTCACATCTTTTTTCATCGTCCTGGAAAAGAAAAAAGATCTTGAAGAAGAGATGTTGCTCTGGAAACTGCTAACTTCTGCAGTAATTATGCAAATAATTCCTCTCATTTTATCCGTCACAGTCCTCAGGAATGTATAAGAGAAAATGTGACTGTGTACACGCACATGGTTCAAATGTTTCCAGGCAATAAAAAGCTTTTCTTTCTGAGTTTCTCGAGTCTCAGTATCCTGGCCTGGGCATATTTGTTTGCCCTTTGATTCTTTACTCCAGTTTTATTCTCATTCAGAGCTGAATGGTGGGAGTCAAGATCAGAAGGGAGAGACCATTCTGAATGACAAAGACAAATGCTGATTAGTTATGGAACTTATTCATAAACTTAATCAAAAATGTTTAACAGTTTCACCAGAGACAGAAAAATTGTTATTCCAAATTTCTTTTCTCTAAAACAGGTGGCACAAGAGTCTCTAGCAGAAATGATTAAACATTTACATCATCTACCCTACATGATAAAATCCCTTGGTCCTCTCATGACAGTAACAAAATTAAATGCTCAGAAGTCATTTACATCACTGCTGCATTATTCAAAATCTTGGAAGAATACAAAACCCCCAAACAAATCAACACTATCCTTGTTCTCATTTGTAGTATAACACAGTCTGCAAATTACAAGGAAAGGTCTATTAGCAAAGGAACATAGGTTAGGATTTCAAAGCAAAAAAGGACCCTGAAATCATCTAGTCTAATACCTTCATTTCAAGGATGTGGAAACTGAAGGCCAGGAGGTCATGCAGAACACAAACGAGACAGCCAGTACTTGAACCTGAATGTCTGCATCAGTTTTAGTCAGTGCCTTGGAGACCATGGGGCATTCAGGTGCGGTTATTACTTCAGGCTTAAAATAAGACACGGTCCCTAGCTTTAAGATATCAGTTATCTAAGAAGAGCCTAAGGGCAAAACTCTTTTAACCTTTTAATGAAAATGTTTATTTTATTCAGAAGTTTTGTTTCTAGAGATGATCTATAAAAAAAAATTGTAATGTCTGCAATTCCAAATTATGGCATCTTAGTTCACTCGTATACAGAAAATTACATCTAAGCAAATTTTCTTACAACTTCACTAAACAAATTTTTCAACATGTCTCAACGCCACTCCTAAGAAATTTGTTTAAGGTGAAGTCCATGCTTAGCAATATACTTCTTTGGCAGTGACTTTCAACAAAACGTCAAAATGCAAAGATTGTTTTTGTGATAGAAATTACCAGACTGGTTCTATTAATGTTTTCTATTACATCTGAAGCTGCGATTTTTTCTTATACGTTTTAGTGGTGGAAAAAGAATTACCATTTAATATGGACAACAAAAGCATCTCCAACCCACACACAACTTTGGTCAAGACACAGAAGTAGATTAAAAGATATCAAAAGTAAATTAAAGCAAAGGATAAATGCCTTTGGAAAGGGTTGGCCATTTGAGATCATCAGCAATTATATTTAAGAACTGTAGCTTAGTCTTTAGTTTTAGATGCTTTTCTTATATTTACAAATTTCAAATAAGTATCAGACCCCCTTAAATTGGAACTTTTAAGTAACTATATTAGTTAATGACACTTCAGCATTCTCCCCACTACCTCACTCTCCCTGAAAAATATTAGATACCATGATGTGTTTAATAGTCATGATTTTCCTAATTTTGAAAGTAATATAAAGAAATCTCTTTTCAGAAGCTTCATGTCTGAGAATAAATGTTGGTGAAAGGATTAATTTAGGGGCTGAGTGTAGAAATCTAGAACAGAAAGCACAGATGAGATAAACTGAGCCCCAGAGATAACAATATGCCTAGAAGCCAATTAAGTCAAGCACTTTCAAAAATTACTTTCTATCCTGTGGGCAAAAAACAATCACAGGTGAGGCACGGGACGTAAGAGTTAAAAAACAGTCTAGGAGGAGAGACTATTTTCTTAAGTTAACAGAAAGGACTGAAAGTGCAAAAGGGCCTTTTGATCAAAATAGAGACTAAGTACCTCTACTCTATTTACAAGGAAACACTAAATAGTCAAATCTGATCAGCGCTCACACTGCAAACAAAGCAATATGACTAGGTAAAGCGAAAAAACAATTACTACTAATACTTATTAGTTATTACTTGTAGCAATAATCATCTCACAATTAATCAGGTACGTATATGATTAACATTTTTCCTTAATAATCAGTGGAATATTGTGCTTTACGACATAAAACTCTAAAATGTTTATCTGCTTTTAATTTCTACATAACTGAACAAGTTCACTGTTTCCATGTGTCACAATAAAAAATTACACATAGTTTTTGCTCACTTCAAAGTCAGTCACTTTGTGAAAAGAAAAGCTGAAGAAAATACATAGCATTCTATATGAAAACACCTTATATCTTACTTAGATTAAGCCTATTTAAAATTGTTTAAAAAAAAAAACACCTAGATCTTATCTTAGTAAGATGCTATAAAACCTACCTGGCTTATCTTTCACCAAAAAAATCTTCAAAAAACTAGATACCTCAAAAATTAATCTCCTTCATACATTATTAGCCAAACTAGTTTCTCTTCTTTCTGACAGGAATAGTTCTCTCACCTATGGAAAGCATGCTGCCCTAGCTAAATGAGGAATCCTGTCTATTGCTTTCAAATGCACCAACCTTCTCAAAAACACTGGATGGGGTCATCAAACAAAACCTGATGTTCTGAATGATGGTATCGGTATGTCTCCAGCGTCTTCTATCATGCCGCAGCCAAGACTGAACAGCCTCGTACAGTTCTATCTCTGGGAACCTGCTCAGGCGATCATTATCCAAATAAGACATAAGCTTTTCAAAGCTCAGATAGGACAGGAAGTCAGGTCTTGACATTAGTGGCACAAAGTTCTCTAGAAGAAAGGAGTCCAACTTCTCCCTGACTCCCTCGATGTTTACACCAAAATCATCTAAGAGTCTCATAATTTCTGCACAATTTTCTAAGCAGATTTTGGCTAAGAGAAAAGAGCAGCAGAACTTCACCACTTCTATAAGTTGAACATACATGGCAGCCTGCAGGATTTCATGAACAGTATTCATACTCAGTTCTATAGTTCCATAGTACATGAATTGCAGGACATGGCTGAAGCCTGTAGCAGTCAGACCTTTCAAATGAATTTTGTCCTGATCTCGCTCCCTCATGTCAGCTGTGAACATTATCCTGAAGTAGTCACTCTGGGTGGCAAGGAGTGCTTTATGGGCCTGGAATTGGTGATCTTCAATGACAAGTGTGACATCGAGAAGCAATCCCTCCTCATACAGTGCTCTGAACCCAGCAGAGACACTGGTGTCATGGATGGAGGAACTAAACCCTTCCACGTCCCCTGCCATGAATCACCTGGAAAAAAGTAATCAAAACAAACAATATTAATCATTCTCATATTTTGAAGATATCTAAACTCTTCTAGATTAAACATACATAAGCAATTATCTGAATTCTGCCATCTTACTCCCAATATGCAAGCTCTTACAAGTAACAGAGAATACTGCTCGCAAGTTATGCTGTTTTAGTTTTTCCAACCTTGAAGCTCTATGAAAAAATACTAATGTATCAATAGCAAACAATATATAAATTGTTAACAACAGAAAACAGGTTTAAAAACTGTAATGTTAAAAGGAAGTCTACCTGGTACTAAGGTGTATATAGTCTACTGATTACACATCATTCAGGGTCAATGATTTGTAAGGACTTCCAAACATCAGGCATTAAAGAAACGTATTCTTTAAATGGGTGAGATACAGACTCCATAGGCATCCTCCTCCTGGACTGTGGCGCACACTCTCTTAATACATCCTGCCACTGTCCTTCATATTCACTACCAAAATAAACTTCTTCGTACAAAGATGTGCTCAGGTCACCCTTCTGCTCAAAAAAGTTCAGTTATTCCCTATTTCCTGAGCAAAACTCAAACTCCTTTACCTGCCATTTAAGGCCCTCCAAAATCTGAGACTCACTCTACCTCATATCATATTATTCATTTATTCAATATTACAGTCCAACAGAATGATTCTCTATACCCAAAACATGCCCAGAATGCCCTCTCCAACTCCTATTTTTGACTGCTATTTTATCTCTTAAAGTCCAATTCGATGCCACCTTTTCCCTGAAGTTTTTCATGCTTCTATATCAATAAGGACTCTTCCCTTATAAGACCTCACATAGAATTTTTTGCCCTCTCTCACATAATAAATATTATGATGACTGTCTAACCCTTCACTATGAGTTTTTGTCCTATCCAGCAGAATGTTAAGGACCTCAAAGGCAGAAACTTGTTTTTGTCTCTGTCTTGCCTGATGCCTAGAATATTCTTGAAAAAATAAATGTTTGTCAAACTGAAATCAATACTAGATGGCAAGCTTCAATTAGAATAGGATATCTCCCCACATCTGGTCATTTCTCAGGCTCCCTACTCAATGCCCTGCTAAACATATGCTGAATGAACACAAGAAAACTACTAGCTCTCAGTTTTTAAAAAAGGTAAAAGAAAATAAAACTTCCGAATATTTTTCAAAACAAAGTATTAAAAACTAATGAAATCCTGGTGGACAATTTGGAAAGATCCAGACTAGATGATAGTACACTTAAATAAAATGAGAAGCAGTGGAGTGACCAGCCTCAAAACCTTGTTCACTGATGAATCACCATCTTAGAAGGAGGTATCCGTGGCCTGCTGCCCTTTCCTTGGCCCTCTGATGTCCAAAAGTTTTAATGAGCATTTGGATGAAACCACAGACAGCACTCTTGTCAAATCTGCAGACTGCTAACGCTGGGAAGGACAACTAACCCTAAATCTGGAAGGACTGAAATCAAGTAATGTAAAATCAAGAGAGGTTAAGTTCTGTACATGGGTTAAAATGTTAATTTCATGTTTAGACAACAATTCTTGTAAAAAAAAAAAGTGTAAGGTATTTAATAGACTGCAAGCTACTCAACAGAAGTCAACAGTATAACATGCCAGCCAAAAAGTTCATGTTATCCTAACTGCATTAAGAAAGACAACAGGGCATTGTAAAGAGTTGGCCTCAGAAAGACCTGAGTTCAAGTCTCCCCTCTGCCACATTCACACTGCAAGTCACTGAACCTTTAAGTGCTCAAAGTAATCCTCTAAGAATTCCACAAACTGATGAGAACAGAATAGGAAGTTCCTTCTTTCAAACTCCCCAACTAATGACATCACAGGTCTAGTTTTAAAAACATTTTTTAAACGGTCCAGAATAAAAGTGATCACAGTTCTGCCATATTTAGTCCTAACCAGCCCAACACCACTGGGGTGTTCAGTTCTGGATACCACAAAGCCTAAGTAGAGTGCATTCAAAAGAAGAGGCAAACGATGGTGAAAGGACAAGATGGATTTTGAGCCTAGGGAAGAGGACCCTTGGTGGGAGGGATGATCATGGTCTTCAAGAACCTACTACATGGAACTAGACAGACTTACTCTGCTTGGATCCAGTTAGGAGTAATGGGAAGAAGAAAAAACTGTAGCAGAGTGTAAAAAATACTGACTCTAGAGTCCGTGGGTCTGAGCTCAAGTTCAGCTTCTGACACTACCAAGTTTCCTTGGACAAGGCATTTAACAAACTCTTTGGGTCAGCTTCCTCATCTACAAAACAAGGTTAGTGGACTAGATAGCCTCTAAAGTCTTTTACCACTCTAAATCTATGATCCCAAAGTAGCAGAGATGTTCAATGGAAGGAAAATCTTCCTAATGATTAGAGCTGCCCAAAAATGACACTGAGTAACCTAGAGAGTTTACTGGGTTCAACTTCATTGTAGCTCTTTAAGTAAATATTGGATCAATAGTTGTCCCAAATAGTTATCCTAAAAATTGTAGAAGCGATTCTTGGACAAATACAGCTTGTACTAGACAGCCTCTGAGCTTCCTTCCAGCTTTGTGATTCTATAATTCATTCTTCTTACAACTGGAAACAAAACAATTGCCATCTTCTCATATGCTAGGAATTATATAACACTAAAATATCAGAAAAAAAAACCCAAGGAAATCCAAATTGTTAACATATATGTATATTCACACTTTCCCTTCATTTTGCTATACTGCATAAATGTGGGGGGAGGTATCTAAATATGCATATGTGTATAGATACACGCTTACAAATGCACAATATTGCACATGCAGTATAAGTATATAGATGTTTACACACATAGGCATATGCAGGTATACTAAAATACTTTTGAGACATCATGCATGTATATATTCATATGCATACACATATACATAACATGTTTTACACACAATCTTAATTTTGAGATAGCTTCAAAATTTGTGAATTTATTGTGGAATAACTCTTTTAAAATTTCACATTGTCCAAGAGAGCATTTTTTTTTGCTATGGAATAATTAAATTTAAAAAAGTCTTTCCTAATTATTTAGCAATCAAAAATAATGTACTTTCAATGTCATAAGACATTAGGATCAAATAATAAGACTGACCAGTACTTTAGAAAAATACATCTAACGTCTATTTCATATATTATATTTGTCAAAATAAGTTTAATGGCATAATCAAATTTAAACTCGTCTAGCAGCTTGATCTTGGATACTTGAAAAACTTTAAAGACCAAAATGCATGAAATAAGAATTTCAGAAACAATACGAAGATTAAATGCACAAATACACTAGGTTATCAGAGAATGTGATGTAAGTTCATCACAAAGGGGAACACCACACATACATGTATAGAGAAATAAAAACCGTCCATGCATTATTTATGAATTTTCATAAGAAACAAATTGCACTTTCTAATTCTACTGAAACTGATCCTTAGAAGGAGGGTAATTATTACAAATAGGAATGATTACTGAAATATCAACATAGGTAAGTGAAAGTCCTACTTCAAAGAGCTTAAATTAAAAGTTAACGGAAAGAGAAATAACAGTTTATAAATGTACTTTTAAGGCAGTTTCCACTTTTTCACTACATTGTTAATTCACCACTACTTCAAACGGAGCTGCCTCTCTCCTCTCCTCTTTGGCAGTTTCTGCCGTACATGGGACATGTTCCAAGCAACTTATTGTACGCTAATCAAAAGTCTGCCTTACCTACATATGAGGTTAAAAAGCCCTGAATGTTTTCCTCACAAAACAGCAAGAGAGAAAAATGCTGAATTGCTTTTATTCATTTTATTTTGCAACTCAGGCTCCAGGAACGCATTGCAGCAAAACAGTGCACTGTCTAGAAATGTATACAGAGATCCAGGGCATAAATCAAGATGCCTTTTCACATCATTGCAAACTCAAATAATTTTTATTCTTAAATCACTTTGGAATGTCTGATGAACCAGTAAGTAGTGAAGCTTACCTGATCTACATCTATATTGTGAAATTTTAATTCCTCAATTACAGCGTGTCCAATAATCACTCTTTCAAAATGAAAATGCAAAATAGTTCAATCAGCAAGATCAGATCTTATAAAAAAGGGAACTTTTTTGCCTCATACTTCATTTATATTACAGTATTATGTACATAATAGGCTTGAATTATTTGGTGAATAATCTCATATGGTTCAAGCACATTTTCTCTGCAATGACCTATATCTGAGTTTATTGCAGTTAGTGTTTTTCCAACGGTAAAACACTGAGAACACGAATTCAGCCTCATATATGTACATGAGCATTTCTGCACAATTGTTCAGTCATTTAAATCATTACCAACTCTTTGTGACCCCATTTGGGGTTCTATTGGCAAAGATAGTGGTGTGATTTGCCATTTCCTTCCCCAGCCCATTTCACAGGTGAGGAACTGTAAAAGCAAGGACCCCAAACATACACAGGAGAGCCTGCTATCACAGGTTCTTAGATCTAATTTTCTAAAAGGAAAGCAACTTTTGAAGGGTCAATAATCACCTTAATCAAGCACATGTATCATTGCCTTAGTTCAGGGGGGAAAGCCAGCACCCTGAACTTCAGACAAAATACAGAGAAATCCAAATCAACAGACAGGCCTTCCAACACTCTGATAGTAAGCAATACATACAACACAAATCGACAGATAACGGTCTGACCATACATCCATAACTACCAGAGCGGGAAGCACCAACATCCGGATTTTCGAAGCCAGGGGACTGCTTAGTGTCTTCCCAGAGTCTCATTTGACACACAAACCTTCTTCCAAAAACTAAGCCCCAAAGTAAAACCTCACCTCAGAGTCTTTTTGCACATTTCAGAGCCAGAGGGCATCACAACCCTTGAGAACCAGAGCCTCATAAAAAATGTACGGGCCTTCCTATAAAATCTTCCCTGATCAAAGTCCCCTTAACAGGCAGGCTCATTAATGGGTGGGGAAGATCTCTATAAGGTTTCTAGTTAAAGAGTCTTGATTAAGTGAATCAAAGACAAGATTTAATCAGAGGCACTCGATTATATTAAAACAAAAACAGCAAAAGATCCTCCTTTGCTTGCCATTACAGGAACTAAGGCAAACAGGGTTAAGTTACTTGCCCAGGGTCACATGGATACTAAGTGCCTGAAGCCAGATTCGAATTCGTGAAGATGAGTCTTTCCGACCCAGGTCTGGCACTATGTACACTCTGCCACCTGGCTGTCCTGGAGCTTTACGATACAGACTTCCAAATCCACACAATGACTACAACACCACATACCCAAGGCAATCATCTGGCTATTATTACAAAGCGCTAATGGAAAAATTATTTTTGAAGATCACAAGCTCAAAAGACTGTTTTCCCTAGCCACAAACAACATGCCAAAACTCAGTAAATTGTCTGGCAAATGTGTGCCACTGGTCACATGGGACTGCACCAGGATGCTAGCAGGCCTGGCACTGCCCCTGCTGAAGGGTGGGAAATGCTCACAACTCTACTTAAATCTTATTCTGGACATGCTGACCTAACAAGACATAAACCCACAGATCTGCTACTCTCAGTCTAATCATTTTATTTGTTTTGAATTGCTAACAACTCCTGAAAACAACAGCTCTGGGATAAGACAATTGTTAGGAAGATAAAAGAATTGGTGACCCAAGTAGTTTTCATTATGGATTACTGATGTACATCTCTTCACTGAAGGCCTATTCTGACGCATATCATGATGTGGTGGTCTTAGGTCCAAGGTATGTGGCCAAAAGATATAAACAAACTTCTTAAAATAACTGCAAACTATTAGCAACCATATGAAAGAATGCTCCAAAGTACTAATGAGAATATTACAAATCAAAACAATCCTGAGGTTTCACCTCATACTCTACAAATGGATGAAAAGGACAAAATACAGAAACAGCGTTGGAGTTAAAGGGAAGAGAGCTTGCTAAAGTACTATTGGCGGAGAACTCACTGTGAGTCAGTTTAACTCTTTTGGAAAGCAATTTAGAATTATGCAAATAAAGTGACTAAAATGTCCATATCCTTTCACCCAGAGATTCTACTATTCTACTACATATACCCCAACTAGGTCACTGACCAAAAGAAAGTCCCTCTGTACATTAAAATATTTATCATATTTTTTCTGTAGTTGCAAGAACCAGAAATAAAACAGATGCCCACTAATTGGAAAATGGCTAAAAAAGATGGTGAAGATGAATGTAATGGAATATGAATATGACAAATGCAGAAGTATGTAAAGACTTACATGATCTGATGCCGAGTAAAATAAGCAGTCAAGAAAATAATATGTATGATGACTACAACAATGTAAACAGAAAGAATCATACAAAATCCAAAGTAAATGTAGCAGTGTTATAAAGAACAAGCATGGCCTCAAAGACATGAGGAGACAACCCCATCTAACTCCTTTGCTAAGGGGAAAGATCCACAGGTATGAAACATGTATTTTTAGACTTTTTTCATGTATTAATCAGTTTTGCTGATTTTTTCCTCTTCCCCTAAAAATATTTTGTATTAGAAATCTCTCTCAGAGCAGGGAGGGCACTAGGAGAAATTCTGGTGATATAAAACAAAAAGTATCGTTAAAAATTTTACTTAAAAATATAGTTATGCTACTGCAGCGTAAGCTCTGAAAGGTGTAACAGGATGGTACAGTTTTACTTTCAGGCCTGAAGGTGAAAAGTTTCCAAGTTTGGGCCTAGAGAAGACTATCTACTAGTTAATGAACCTTTTTAGCCAAAGGATCTCAAAAAAGTCTTCTATGTGTAGAGAAGTTGTGATCTAATGTGCATTTGATGAAATACCAACAAAATTACAGATTCCTTAAGTACTCATATACTAATATTTATTAGCCAATAACATGGATGTGCCATGGACATCGTAAGAATAGAAAAAGGTTACCCCATTCCTCGATCACCCTCTTTCATACCTCTCTCTCCAATTTCCTTCGCTGTTAAAGAAGGACGTGACCCATGTTGCCAAGACTAACCTGAATCCCACCTGTTTCCATCTCCTCTGAAATCTTCAATCCATCATTCCTCTTCCCTTCCCTACATCTTCCATCTCTCTCTCGGCTCTCTTCCCCATCGATATAAGCTTAGATCCTTCTTCTCATTCTAAAAATAAAACTTTCCTTTGACCCTGTTTACTCTCTTCAAGACACTGTTCTTCCTACAGATAAATGTCTAGAAAAATAATTCACACTTGCTGCTTGCACTGACTCATCTGTATTCCCTTACCAGTGACTTCCACCTTCACGTTCCATGGAAGCTGCTTTCTCCACCAGTAACGAACTTGTCACTTGCATCATCCCTCGATTTCTCCATCGTAAGATACTGCTGTCTAATGCTCCTTCAGCTTTTCTCCCTCAGCTCTCCGGAAATGGTCGTGTTACAAGGTAGTCTCCTCTCTCCTACGCTACTCATTTTTCCTACTATCTCATGAATCTCCCTTCCACAAAACACTAATGTTTTCTGAGGCTTTGATCTCTTCCCATTCAACTTTCTCCCTTTTAGCAATCACTTCTCCTCCCTCAGCAATTATCTCTATGCAGATGACTCAAAAATCTTTACATTCACTTAACTTCTCCTTAGAACACTAGTCCAGTATCTCCACAAGGGTGTGCCACTAGCACCTCAAACCTAGTATATCCAAAACTGCATTTAGCTTTTCCAAATCTTACTATTCTAAACACAGATCAGTGTGGATTCTCCCTCTACTGATAGAGGTCATAAGGCCTCCATGCCTTGGCAGAGGTCATCAGAGGATAAAGGACCTTATAGCTTATCTAGTTTATCCTCCTCATATTACAAATGGGAAAACTGAAGCTCAGAGAAATAAAATTAAGAAGAGTCAGTATTTGGACTCAGGTCCTTTGAACTACTGAGGTCAACAGAAAAAAAATCATTTAGTAACTAATTTTTGCAATAATAAGACTAGAGAATTTAGGTAAACTGGCCGTTGGGATACAGACACACAGTCTACTGCTGGTCTTATTTTGAAGTCATTTCTGATAGATAGGGTTTTGCTATTCCAATAGAGCACATGTTTTGGCCTTGTAAGAACCTGGGGACAATCCCACATTCCACTTTCTATGCTCTACTGAAACATCAGAGTATGTTTCTGTTAATGAAACTGTCACTTTCCCAGTCACCACTGATTCCTCTGTTAGCTCCCATATCCAGTTGCCAAATCACATGAATGCTACACCTACATCTCTTGATTCTGTTTCCTCTTTTCCAGTCATTTCCTCTGCTACTGTTTATGAACTACTTACATTTTAACTGAGATCTTTTGTTTCCCAGTATATCTCTACTCCATCCCCCACCCAAAAAGCAATTCCTCTCATAACAAAAAAATTAAGAGAAAAAAAAGTCTGAGCAAAACTAATCCATCAAGCAACACCATAATTCTCTAAAGTGTTCTACAGCTATATAGTTTCTTTGCTCTTCAAAGAAGGAAGAGAGGTACATTCTTAGATATCTTCTTTGGGGATTAAGCTTTATCACTATTAATTTTATTTGTGGAACACAGTGTCAATGATTCATTTCACTAAGGATACCAATTACAATTCTTCCTTAAAAATCTTATTTATAATACAAAGGTTAAATTTTTGCAAGTAGCAAAGATTGACCAGGGAATGGTTAAACAAGTCTTGGTACATGAATGTGTCAGAATATAAATTATTATAACATCCCAAAGCATCCTTAGGACTCCTGGGTCTTGCATCTGCCCTTCTACAGTACCTTTAGGTGTTTCCACCCTGCAAATGAGTAAGAATGTTCTTATATGTGCTATCTCCCTCAAAAAGAGATGAAGGGCTAGCTCCTTTTTTCTGAAACCGTTTTTTTTTTTTTAAGGACCAAATCACTCTGGCTCTCGTTGACTGGCCAACAATAGGTTCAATGTCATGCACCATTTGGTCACTGTTTGGGCCCTGATTGGCTCAGAGTGAACGTAAATAGAAATAGTTTCTCTTTTGGCCAGAATCAACTGGATATTTTCCTCCCAGGTAAAGAGGCTACTCGCTGACTCATTTTTCACCAAACCTTAATCACCGATTTTAATTGCTCTGTCACACTGAGACTTGTTAAAGACTTTAGCTTAAAAAGGCAAGGTCTCCCACGGCATCCAGGGCCATCTTCAGTCATCCTTATCTTTATCTTGCCACAGGACCCAGAAGGCTCAGGGGGAGAAAGTAAGGCTGGCGCCTTTGTACAGCCTTCTCTCACTTAAATCCAACTCACTTGAATGTCATGGCATCATCTCCCTGATGTCATGGTCCTATTCGAGAATGAAGATCACACAACCACAATTAGCGCTAAGCATTGTAAATAAATGTCTTTTCATCTATTCATTTATAGTATTCAGTTTAAATACATTCAGTTTAAATATTTTGTTGTTGGTCTTTCCACTTTCATTGTAGTCACTGTATATATAATTTTCCTGAGTCTGCTCACTTCACTTTGTGATAGTTCACGTAAGCAAATCTTATTCTTCTCTGTATGTTTCATAATCACTATTCTTCATAACATTCCATAAGACTATTAATCTTTTGCTATGTGCCAAGTACTGTGCTAAGTGGCTGGGATACAAAATGAAAAGTGAAGCCATCCTGGCCTTCGAACAGCTAAAATTCTAACAATGGAGATAATATATATGTATTATATTAGACTCATATTTCACAATTTAGCCATTTTCCAATGACAGAACTATAGGTAAGAAGCCACAAGGGATCTTACAGCCACTGAGCCCAACCCTTCATTTTACAGATGAGGAAAATAAGGGACAGAGAGGAACCCAGATCTAATGTGGGATTCTGACCTAGGTCTTCCTGAGTCGAGAGAGAGAGAGAGAGGGAGAGAGAGAGAGAGAGAGAGAGAGAGAGAGGGAGGGAGGGAGGGAGGGAGAGGGAGAGGGAGAGGGAGAGGGAGAGAGAGAGAGAGAGAGAGAGAGAGAGAGAGAGAGAGAGAGAGAGAGAGAGAGAGAGTGAGTGTGAGTGTGAGTGTGTGTTCATCCTTTGTTGCTGAAGAAGACCATGCCATCAGAGAAATAATGACATGACTTGCACTTGACTTTGTTTTGAGTGATAAAGGGCTGTGCAGGTCACCAGCCTCACTTCTCCTCCAGAACCATCTGAATCCAGTGATCAGATATTCATCAGGATGACTGGAGATGACCCAGGATGAGGCAATTGGGGTTAAGTGACTTGCCCAAGGCCACACAACTAGTGAGTGTCAAGTGTCTGAGGTGAGATCTGAACTCAAGTCCTCCTGACTCCTGTACTGGTGCTCTATCCACTGCACCACCTGGCCAAGCAGTCTAAGGCACTGCATTAAGGTCGCAGTCTCCCCTGGAGGCATGGGTTCATATCCCACTTCTGACAAACATCTCCGATAGTCCTATATATGTACACATATATATATATATTTTTATGTGTGTATATATACGTGCGTGTGTATATACAATTCCAATTCACTTCCACGTCATGGCATAATTTTCCTGATGTCATGGTCCTCTCTGAGAAAGGACAAACAACAACCTGTAAGTAGCACCTTTCCCTCCTTCTTCTACCTTTGTCCATATGGGAGTATCACAGCCTTCCCTGCTGGTGCTCTGCCTAAAGGAAGATACATTTTGATGATTGAAACCTAGTAGCTATCTTGGGGTTTACTGGTCAGATTTCTTTCTTAAAAACCACACCTTAAACCCAATTCACCCTGACCTTCACTGACTGACCAACAATAGATTCCAGCCCAAGCACCACTGAGTGGTCATCGTCTGGGCCCAGATTCGTTCAGAGTGAATACAAATAGCAATTGTTTCTGTACAGGCCAGAAATCCTGAGGGTCTTCCCCTTGCCAACTGATTTTTTTTTTATTAGCTAAAAGGGGCCATCCCTTGACTCACTTCTTATAGAGGTCTAGTCACTGAATGGGTAGTACCTCATTCAAAGTGAGAATCTGAAAAGGCCTTAGCCTAAAAGGGGTGGGGGACCAGGTCCCCCACAGCATCCAGAGCCACCGCCAGTTGTCTTGATGACTATCTGGCCACTGGATCCAGATGTTTCTGGCAGAGAAAGTGAGGCTGGTGACCTTGTACAGCTCTCCCTCACTCAAATCCAATTCACAGCATCATGTTCCTGGTGTCATGTCTCTTTGAGAAAGAAGGACAAGTAATAGCAACCCATGATCTATCACATGCTGCCTCTGAAGGGGTATCTACTTTGTTTCTAGATCTTTGCTAAAATGAAAAAGTACTCCTATAAATATTCTGGAATATACAGAAACCTTTTTTCCCCTCTCACTAACTTCTTGGGGCATATTCTAACAGAGGGGGTCTCTGTATTAGAAGGTATAGATATTTTAGTCACTCTCTTAGCAGAATTCCAAATTGCTTGACCACTATTCCTATCTTTTATCACCTTACAGAATTTGCAATTCATCTTTTAAAAATTGTTCATATTTTTTGACTACTTATATATTGGGGAATGGCTTTTTGGTCTCACAGTGTGTGGTGTGTGTGTGTGTGTGTGTGTGTGTGTGTGTGTGTGTGTGTGTGTGTGTGTGTGTGTGTGTGTGTGTGTGTGTGTGTGTGTGTGTACACATACATATATTCCTATATATCTTGGATATCAGACTCTTACCACAGGGATTTGGTAACATCACTTTCCTATCAACTTTAAAAGTTGCAAGGGGACAAATTAGGTTTGATGTCAGGAAAAACTCCTTGACAAGTAAAGCTGTACCAAAGTGGAATGGCGTGCCTCAAGGTGTTGTAGGGTCTTCAAGAAAAAGCTGGACAAGCACTCATCATGTATGTTACAGTGGGGATTAATTCATGGACTACTATACATGTACATGTATGTTGGACAAGACGGAGGTTTCTTCCAACTCTCCAACTCCATGACTTTATAACATATTAACCTAAATGATCTTCCTTACTGTCTTTGCTTCATCCAATCCTTCCATCACATTATTACCAATTTAAATTTCACAATGTAATACTCTATCACCTCATTCTATTACTAAAAAACGTTCAGTGCCTTCTCAGTCTACCAAATAAAATACGAATTCTTTATCCTGCCATTCAAAGCACTCTCTAATTTTTCTCCAATATACTACTTGCTTTCCTATACTGGGTTTCTTACTGTCCTCACTCTCCCATCATTCTCATCTTAAATTCTTCTATCTTTGTTGTTTCCACTTTGATGCCTAGAGGGGAGCTGCTCCAGATTGCTACCTGGAATAGCATTATCTTTCCATCTCTAAATTCCCTTCTTCAAGGTCTAACTCAGATGCCATTTCTTTCATGCAGCTCTCCCTGCTCTCCTCAGGTGAGACACCCCACACAACCCTCTAATTTTCCACAACACTTTCTCTCTCCTTTGCATCTATCATACTCTGCTTTGTATCACAGTTGTTCGTATACAAATCTTAATCATACTATTAAAATCTCTATGATGACAAAATCAATGCTTTATTTCATCTTTGCAAAGCAACCCTATCCCCAGTGTACTTCTTGAACAGAGTAAGTGCTTTTAAAAAGTTTGTGGAAAGGAAGCAGAAAATTGAGGGAAAAAATTTTATAGACAGTTTATCAGATAAAAGTCTCTGATTAAAAATATATAAAGAACTTTGTCAAATCTATAAGAAGCCATTCCCCAATTGATAAATGGTCATATGATATGAACAATTTTCCAATGAAGAACTCAAAATATTTGAAGTCACATAAAAAAATGCTTTAAATTGTTACTGATTAGAAGAATGTAGGTAAAAAAAAAACCTTGAGATATGACTTTATACCTACCAAAAAGGCTAAAATGATAGAAGAGGAAAGTGACCAATGTTGGAGAGTATGTGGAAAAACTGAGACACTCAGTGTTGACGGAACTGTAAAGTGATCCAACTGTTTTGGAGAGCTATCTGGAATTATGCCCAAAGAGTTATTAAATTACCTATACTTTTTACCCAGTAATACCACTACTTGGTCAGTTTCCAAAGAGGATTAGGGAAAAAGGAAAAGAACCTATATGTTCTAAAATATTTATAGCAGCTCTCTTTGTGGTGGCAAAGAACTGGAAATTACAGGGATGCCCATCCACTGGGGAAGGGCTGAACAAGCTGTGATATATAGTTGTGATCATAATATATGATATTATGTTATGAGAAAAGATGAGCTCAATGACTTTAGAAAAACATGGAGACTTGCATGAAATAACGAAGAGCAAAATGAGCAGGACTGAGAGAAACGCTGTTCACAACAGCAATGCTGTTTAAGAACAACTTTGCGCAAGTCAGTTATTGTGACTATCATAAATACCCATGTGAAGGACACATAAAGGACGTATGAAGAGAGATGCTATCTGTATCCAGAGAAAGAATTGATAAATAGAAGAATGCGTAATAATTTTACATAGATACGTAAAACACATACATGCGAGTGTGTGTGTCCAATGGTAGCCATCTCACCACCTCTAGGGATGGAGGGAAGAGAAGAAAAGAAACGTACGTGACAACTGCTATATATCTGACAGGAACAGCCACTTATGCACAGAAGATTTGCAGTTTCGTGTACAATCATCTTTTTCATTGAACGCTTGTTTTATTCCACAATTAAAAAGTGGATTTGAAATTAATTGAACCTAAGATTAATTCTCAAAGATAGAGATTATTTTTATATGTTTTTCATTATAATTTTAAGTCCAATTTGTAGCCCTATTGTCAGATGATTTTGCCAATAGCCTCAATACTTTTGTGACTTGGCATTTGAAACACCCTGATAAAGTTTTTTGGTGCACGAAGTTGTTGGTACACAAGGCTGGCCCTAGACAAAATTATGGGGTTGGCAAAAATACTGGCACTCCTGATCTTTATATGTTCCCTTACCTCCTCTATGATTCCCTTATTTCTTCATCCCAAAGAAGGCGGCATTTTAGACTGCTAAGGAAACTCTGTGGTGTGGCTCTCATTCCCACATCATATTCCAGTCTACAAGACAAATTTAATTTATCTCAACCACCTTGGATATAGAAAAACCTGGTCTTTTCCCTTCCCACTGTGCTCTACTGCCCTACCTTCCAGCAATGAGGGGGCTGCCAAAATAATACAAGTGACATTAAAAAAAAACAACAAATTATTTGGGGGTGAGAGGGAGAGGTAGTCACAATACAAAAACATTGGTAAATTGCTTCCTCATCTCACTCATGTTCTTTGTAACACCAAAGATCGGTTTGAGGTTGATAATACTTACATGAGGGCAGCTAGATAGCACAGTGGACAGAGTGCAGGCTGGAGTGAGGACATCTTCCTGACTTCAAATCTGGTCTCAGACACTTAGTAGCTGACCCTGGGCAAGTCACTTAACCCAGTTTGACTCAAGTTTCCTCACCTGTAAAATGCGCTGGAGAAGAAAATGGCAAACCCCTCTAGTATCTTTGCCAAGAAAACCCCAAATGGAGTCAGAGTTGATCACAACTGAAAAATACACAAAAGTGGCAGCCAGCTCCAGCTGACCTATCTGTATCTTGCCTCTGAACCCAGATGGTAAGACTGGTGACTCTGTACAGCCCTCCCTCCCTCAAATCCTCTTTGAGAACAGATAAGTAACAATTGTACTGAGGTATCCCCACACATCCCTAAGGATACAAAATGCGTGGGCCAATTCCTGCTGTCAAGGAATTTATAATCTATCTGGGACTGCTGGGAGCCCGTTATCAAAGATCCTAAACCCAAAGGAATTGTATAGCTACATAAATCCACATATGTAACTATAATCTAATCTCATAGAATCAAAGCTCCTTGAACATAGAAGGGATTGTTTCATTCTTCGTAACTGTATCCTCACTTCCAAAATAACCAGTAACAAGAGAAATGTAAATCAAAACAACCCTGATGTTTCACCTCATACACTGTAAACTGGAAAAAAATGACAACAAAATGGCAACCCTCAAGGCTGGAACGTTTGTGGGTAGATGCGTTGATACATTGTTGCTGGAGCTGCAAAAATGGTATAACCATTTTGGAAAGCAATTTGGCATTATGCAAACAAAGAGACTAAAATGTCTATATTCTTTGAAACAGAGATACCATTACTGGATTTATACCTCAAGAAAGCCATTGATAAGAAAAAAGTCCCATATACTTCAAAATAATTATAGCAAACACTTTTTGTGATAGGACTTTTGTGCTGATCGTTTTTCCCCTCTAAAAAAACCCCAATACTATTTGTCACATGAGATGGCTCTCTAGGAGAGGGAAGGGGAAGGAGGATGACTATGGTGATATGAGAAACAGAAATCTCCACCCTGTAAGGACAAGCAAAGTAGGATCTTTTGCTGTTTTTGTTTTACTAAAAGTGCCTCAGATTAAACAATGTGATTGGGGAAGATCTTTCCCACCCCTTTGTTGGACCTGGGAAGATTTGTAGAAAGGCCTACACCTTTTGTTAACAAGGTACTGATTCTCAAGGACTGTGATGCCCTCTGGCTTATAAAGTGTATGAAGACTCCAAGGTGCAGTTTTACTTTGGTTTTTGGAAGGTCTGTGTGCCAGATAAGACTCAGGGAAGCTGCTGAGCAGCCCCTGGCTTTGAAAACCCAGATGCTGGTGCTTCCCTCTCTGGTAACCATGTATGTATGGTCAGGCAGTTGTATTTGTCTACTAAACTGTGATATCTGCATTGCTTACTGGTAGACAGTTTGGAAGCACTGTCTGCTGATTTAGATTTCTCTGTATTTTCTCTGAAGTTCAGGGTGCTGACTTTTTCACCTAAACTAAGTGAATTATATATGTGCTTGATTAAAATTATTGTTAACCCCTCAAAAGTTGCCTTTTCTTTTAGAAAAGCAGATCAAAGAACCTGTGATAGTAGGCACCCCTGTGTATGTTGGGGTGCTTACTGTTTATTAAAAATTGTAGTCCCAGTGCCTAGCATAGTGCCTGGCACATAGCAAGTACTCAATAAATGCTTGTAGTCCCAGTGCCTAGCACAGTGCCTGGCACACAGTAGGTACTCAATAAATGCTTGTAGTCCCAGTGCCTAGCATAGTGCCTGGCACATAGCAAGTACTCAATAAATGCTTGTAGTCCCAGTGCCTAGCACAGTGCCTGGCACACAGTAGGTACTCAATAAATGCTTGTAGTCCCAGTGCCTAGCACAGTGCCTGGCACACAGTAGGTACTCAATAAATGCTTGTAGTCCCAGTGCCTAGCATAGTGCCTGGCACATAGCAAGTACTCAATAAATGCTTGTAGTCCCAGTGCCTAGCACAGTGCCTGGCACACAGTAGGTACTCAATAAATGCTTGTTGACTGAGTGGTAAATCTAGGGTTAAAGGGACCTCAGAGGATATCTAGTCCTACTACTTTATTTTACAGATGAGGAAACAGAAGTCTAGGGAGTTTTAAGTACCTTGCCCAAGGTCACACTGTCATATTACAGAACTAAATACGGGTCCTGACTCCAAAGAAAGTTTTCTTCCCAGTTTACCACTGAAACAGTTAACTTCACAAGTAAATATATTTCAGCTACATCATGGGTTAAATGAGACACTAACCACTACTAATAACAATGTTTACTGTGTTGAAACAACCAACCAAACGATTTAGATTGGAGGCTGTTACTCTGAATGTCATTTTTCGAAAATGAAGATTTCAGGTTGTAACAATGATGAATCACTGAAAAACAGTTATTAAGTCAAGGACTGTGCTCACTAAACGCATGATACAGTGGGGAAAACGCTGACGTGGGATTCAAAGAGCCAGGTCTAGTCCTGCCTTTGCTATTAACTAGCAAAGTTAGTATAGTCTTGGGAAAACCATGTAACACTGCAGGCCACAGTCTCCTCACCTGTAACACCACATACTAATACAATACCGGGCACTCTACAGGCCCCTCCCACTCTGAAATCCTGTGAGTCTATAAACCAGAAAAACAAACAAAAACTCAGCAGAAAGACACAGCAAAAGGAGTAACTATAGTAATAACAATATATTATTATTATTAATAATAACTGTGTGTACAAACACACAGGGAAGGAGAGGGAGAAAAATCATGAATAAAATCCTCAAGGACAGGAAAAATAACCAAGCTCAAAAAATGTATTAAAGGACAGGGAATTGTTTATCAAATGGTTGCTATTAAAATTTCTAATTTAACAAATGAAATTTCTACATAGCTGTCAGGGTATTATAAACTTTAGTCACTTTGAGAAACAGCTGATGAGGAGTGGGGAAAAAAGGAAAAGAAAAAAACAGAGTCTCAAGAATGTGATCAGAAAGTGACTTCAGTAACTGGATGGGTATTTTAAATGTTCAGTTTTGAAAAACTTAACCGGTTAAGAGAAACTATGTGATTTATAATCTACACGTAATTTTCTGTGGAAAAATACTAACTTTGTCTTTGGAATTCCCAATTGTATGTATTGTTCCTCAAGAGTAAAAAAAAATGCAGCTAAATTACAAAATGTAAGGTGAATTCCTTTAACTTTAAGCTGAGAAGAAACTATTATTATCTCCTGCTTTAATAAGCATGTCACTGACTAAGGGAAAGTCTCCTACTTTCACCAACCATGAATTATTATCTAATAAAAAGGAAGGGGAACAACTACATTCTTAGGGAATGTATGACAAAACAATAAAACCTTATTCTCTTTCACTACCCCTGAAAAGTATCATTGCTATTTATATCCCAGAAATTCCTAACAGCAAGAACTCACAAGGGACCAATAAGGTAAGAAGTCTGACGAGGGAAAACGGATGAGGACAATTAGAGAATTCAAATGTTATGATGTATGTTATGAAGCTGATGTTCTGGCCTCAAACCCCACAATTCTAACAATGTAGGAAATTTTAAAACTAACCAGAAAAACCTCCACCATGCAGTAGTTATAGAAGCATGCATAACCAGAAAAACCTCTTCCATGCAGTAGTTATAGAAGCATGCATATGTATTTTTCCTATAATCACTTGTAAATCCATATAAAACCCTATACTGTTCAAGTGTAACTGTTGGTTTCTCAGACAATGGCACAAAAATTTTCATTTTCCCAGAAAAAATGACTATATTAGGATCTAGAGGGGGAATGAATTTCAGAAGTCTCCTAGTTCATTCAATCCCCTCCATGTCTACAAGTGAGGAAACTGGGCCCCAGAAGGGAGGTGACCTGGCTAAGGTCTAAGATTATGGGCATCATCTCCTGAGGCAACATTGGATCCCAGTTCTTCTGGCTCTGGGGCCTAGACTCTTTCCACTGTAAGACACTGCTGCCACTAGGATAAACAGGTTCAAATGAGTAGGAATTTACACAGTTGGGGAAAATAGCCACATGGCTGAGATTATGAAACTAGTGGAGATTACTTATAGTAGAGTTAATAAAGGATTTTTCTTACAGTTACATTGTGAGGTAGGTAATACAAGCATTACTATTCCCACTGTACAGAGAAGGAAATTGAAGACTAGAGAAATTTAAATTGTTTCCTACCACAGACAAAAGGACAGAAACAGGATGCACACCCAGGTTTTCTGCCTCCAAGTCCAATTTTCTTTCCAAATATTAGAATCTAGAGTTTAATTTAATTTTTTGCTTTTGAACATTCAAATAATTTTCTCCATTAAAACAAACCTAGAAGCCAGTATCAAAATGGAAAGCCACTACAGCAGTTGAGAAGGATTTAATGTTTTAAGATTTTTCTCCTAAAATATACATAATGATTAAAGCTACCTAAATAATAATAATAACAACCATAAAATCCAAGAAAAACTAATGTAAAGTCATGGAAATAAAATTAGGATGATTTTCTTAAAGTATATATATAGATATATGTATGTTTGCCTATGCATATATATAAATGTGTGTATATGTATTTTCAAATTTTCTAAATAAAAACTATAAATAATATTGGTTTATGATTTCCTAAATAATGTTTATTAAAATTCTTGTTTGGATATTTGAGCATTTTTTGAGGGTTACTAAATTTTTTTTTTGGTCAATGTTTTTAGAATGCTGTTTTGCACCCAAAGTCTCTTATCTAACATGGGATTGCCCATTGTTAGATTCAGAAGTGCTCCAACAGTGATGTCATAAAAAAAAAGCCAACAACACTAGTATTTATAATCTACAGAGGACAGATCCAGGGAGAATACTAGCAAAAACTTCTATTAGGAAATAAATACCAAAATCTTACAGATTACATGTCAACAAAAACAGAAACATTACACAGTTAAGATCTTATTTTTCATCAAAGGTATAGTAATTAAAGTGCGTCATCTATGAGATAAAGATCTGACAGGTCTACTTTGGAAATCTATTTCTGAATCATGCTCCTTGCCTCCTCAATGAATGAAGGAATGGGCTGGAGGGAGGGAGAGAATTTGAAACTCAAACATATTTTTTAAATGAATGTTAAAAATTAATTTTTTTTAAAGAAAATCCATTACCAACTTAACACAGACTTCAAACAGACTTAAAAGTCCTTGGCTTGAGCTAATCAGATAAAGTTAAAGGTAAACTTAACTTCTTTGTTCCAATGCAAATTCCTGAGCCATTAAACCAGAAGAAATTAAAGAACAAGTAAGTTTTCTTTTGACTGCTTTCAGCTTTTCTTGTTCTTTTAACCTAAAACTGTATTTCCTAATGAAGCCAAAAAAGCAAGTCAACAATTTCATTACTGAAACATAATTATCAATTCTCTTAAGATTTTGAAACAACAACAAGCAGTAACCACCGCCCCCTCACCCCCCAGACTGATGACTAAAATGTCACAGGACCTCAATTACTCTTAATTCTGGAATCCCTAACACCTTTGCCTTTCATTTCTCTCCATTTAAGAAAGGCAAGATTTTCAAGCACTAATAACAAAGAGACAGTATTCTGCAGCAAACAAAATTTTAAGAAGGGGCAAAACCCACTTCTGCTAACTGAGTATATTGCCCATATTTAAATAGCATTTTATGAACATAAAATGTTTACAGTGGTCAACTTCATTATCTACAGAACAGCAAAATGAGGCTAAAAAAATCTGTAATATACTAAAAGTGTCTATTTAACACATGAACATAGGTCATCTGACCAAATATAATATTCTACTACAGAAGACTGTCTTTTAATGTTATGAAACCCTGTAATAATTAATTAGAGTAATCCTGATAATAATTCTCAGATTTTGGCTTCAGGGAACAAAAAGAAAGGTAGAAAAGGTCTCTAACACTAAAATTATCTCTGAACACTTTTGTGATAATTTTAAATTCAGACAATGGTGTTAAATTAATACAGCTTATATCTTTCAAGTTCAAGTGGTAGGTCCTGTGTTTTGTTATTCTAAGACTACAAACTTATAATGATTTTAACATATTTTTACTGCCTCTTAAAAACACCACAGCATGCTTTTAGGCCAAATGGCATTAAGACAATAGAAAAGTTATGAATTTAACAAAAGATTTAAATAATAAGAAATCAATTTGTCATTTATCTTAAAAAAACGACAATGCACCCACCCAACACATCGTTTTAACACAATTTATCAATTAATTTGTCTTTTGGTCACTCCAAATTATTCATACTATTTTGGTTAAGTATAAAATGAGTATTATGTTGGTGGGATTTAAATATATGTAATAAGTATCTTGTAATTAAACTCAATAAACGTGACCCACAAAAACTTACTAATTTTTACATGTTCCAAATTGATACTGACCACCAACAGAGAACTACCCATTACATTCTCTGAGTTGGGTTTTTCTTTATTTATATACTTACTTAGAGAAGGACTAGTTACGGTTCAGTTCAAAAAACGAATCAGGCATGTGACTGTCAATTTCGCCTGCATGCGCTGTAAATTGTAAGGCACTATAAAAAAAATGTGAGCTACTATTAATTTGTATCTCTACATTAGGGATATTTAGATAATCTACCTATAGTATATAATTCAAGAGCATCTTGAGTAGATTGTGTAATTATGCCCTTTATACAGATCCTTAGTCTGCATAAGGGCAGCTGCCTCTATTAGGTGTTGTAACTAGAGTTCTGGGACTAGAGTCAGGACCTAATTTCCAATCCAGCTTCAGACTCTCACTGGCTATATGACCCTGTTTACCAGAATTTCCTCATCTGTTAAACGGTCTGGAGAAGGAAAGGCCAAACCACTCCAGTATCTCTGCCAAGAAAACCCCCCATGGGGTCACAAAGAGGGAGAAAACTGAAAAAGGATTCAACAACTGTGTGCTTAAACCAGATAAGACGAGGCACTTGGGGGACATTACTTTACTTAACAAAGTTATTTTCTGAAATTTACAATTTACTTATAAATGTGAAAGTACTGTAAAAGTAATGTTAACAAAGATTAAAGCTCACATCATCAAAACAGCTTAACATTATAATAGTTTATATTACAAAATGCCATGTAGAAAAGTTTGATTACATAAAACTTAAAAGTTTCTGCAGAACAGGATCCGTACAGAGAAGATTCGAAGAAAAAGTTAACTAGGAGAATTCTTTTTGCAGAAACTTTCTCTGAAAAAAGTCATTACCAAGATACATAAAGAACCAATTCAAATTTATAAATATAAGAGCCATTCCCCACCCAGCACACAGAGTCAAAACATACAAAATGGCCCTTCAAAGAAAGAAATCCAAGCCATCAACAGCAACGTAAGAAATACTGCAAATTGCTAATAGAGAAACGTAAATTAGAGCAACTCTGAGGTTCCATCTTATACCTGCCAAATTGGCGAAGTTGACAAAAAAGAAAAATAACAAATACTGGAGGGGCTGCAGGGAAAAGAGACACACATTAATGGGTGGGTTTGGGAAATGGTTCAGCCATTCAGAAAAGCACCGTGGAACAATGCACAGAAAGTGACCAAATGGTACGTACTCCTTGACCCAACAAGATCATTACTAAACCTGTACCCCAAAGAGATCAATGAAAGAAGGGGGCAAAAATGGATAAAAATGGTTTGTAACAGCTCTTTTTGTAGTGACAAAGAAGTGAAAACCAAGGGCTACCCGGCAATTGGTTAATGGCTGAATTAACTGTGGAATATGGATGTGATGGAATGCTATTGTGCCACAAGACATGATGAAAAAGACAGTCTCAGAAAAACTTGAGAAGACTTGCATGAACTGATGCCGAGTGAAGTACACAGAACCAGGAAAACAACCATACAATAACAACATTACAAATAAAGCCAAATCACTTGGAAAGACGTAGGGAGGGACCATCCACAACTCCAGAGGGCCAAAGCTATTTACCTCCTCAAGTCTCATGGTGCCAAATGGGTCACATAAATTTTGGACTCCTTGACTATGTATATTTGTCACAAAGGTTCCATTTTAGTTTGCTGTTTTTTTAAATTTCCAATGGGAAATGAGAGAAAATTTGACTAAAAAAAAATGAAATTAATTAAATGTTTAAAAAGTATCTTAACAAAGTGGCTCTTTCATTTTGTATCACCCCATATAAAGCACAGGGGCACTAACAAATGGGAATGATGAAGGGGTAAATCAGTAAAGGCGTCTTTATCGGAGAAGGCATGTGAGTTGAGTCTTCAAGGAAGCCAAGAATTCTAAAAAGCTGAAGGTTAGGAAAGAATGAATTTCAGTCATTGGAGACAGCCTGTGGAAAGGCACAAAGGTGAGAGATGAAAAATTAAATTCGGAGAATACCAAGAAAGTCAGTTTGGCTGCAACAGAGAGGAAAGGTGGCATATAAAATGTCTGGAAATAGGGTAGACAGTGATCAGGGGGTAAAAAGGAAGGCAAAAGTTATGACATACCTATACGACATGACTGCTCTCTTAGACATTAAAATGTCAAAATAAAGAGGGGGAAATGATCTATCTTTTAGAATTAAAATACACTTAACCCTCATTTCAATATATGTGGCGATTTTGCAAGACTCCTAAGAAAAGCAACTCATATGGACAGCTACGGGCCTTTGGTTTAAAAAAAGTGCTTTCATTACAGGAAATATAAACCCCAAGGAATTTCTGAACCATTTTAATGAACACAAAGCTAATGACACTTTCAGGATCTGAACACAGGAGAAGTCAGGAATTCAACAGAGTTAAGACTTCTATTAGGATTCTTACCGAAATGTTTCCAATTCTATCAACTCTCTCCCCCAGCCTGGGCGGGGGCAGGATACGCACCTCGGGGGTCTCGGTCCAGTTACGAGTGGACTGGCGTCTGCATCAGGAAAAGCACCTCGGCCATGGGGAATCGCGGGCGTCCCGGTGCTCGGCAGAAGAGGCCATGCAGACTGCGCCCTCCTCCTCCTCCTCCTCCTCCCCCTCCTCCGCCGCCGCCGCCGCTCACCTCTAGAGGGGCTCCTCCCTCCAGGCCGGGGCACCTCGAGGAGGCCAGCGTGGGGGGAGCCTGCGCGCCGGCTGCTGGGGTGGCTGCGGCCCCCGCCGTCCCTGCCCTGGGGACAAACGAGCCACTCAGTCTCCCGGGGTCCCCCCCACCCCGTCCGCGCCCCGGGGGCCCAGTAACGACAACAACGACGATACCTGCAGCAGCGGCTCCGCCGGGGGGGGGCACCCGGCCCGGCCTCCCCCGGCTCCGGCCTCCCCCGGCCCGGCCTCCCTCGGGGTCCGGCCTCCCGCGGCCCGGCCTCCCGCGGCTCCGGCCACCCCGGCCCGGCCTCCCTCGGGGTCCGGCCTCCCGCGGCCCGGCCTCCCCCGGCTCCGGCCTCCCTCGGGGTCCCGGGCTCAGCCACGCCGGAGGCCGAGGCCGCTCCTCCCCGTGCCCGCACCGCCGCCGCCTCCCCCGGGCCCTCCCCCGGACTGCGGGGCCTCCCCCGGGCCGCCCCCCTCCCCCGGGCCTCCCCCGACCCCCGGGCCCTCCCCCGGACCGCGGGGCCTCCCCCGGGCCGCCCCCCCCCCGGGCCTCCCCCGCCCCCTGGGCCTCCCCCGGGCCGCCCGCCCCTCAGCCGGGCCTTTCGGGCTCCGCCGCCGAGACACACGCTCCCAGGGAGAAACCCGCGACGGGTGGAGGGAGGAAGGGAAGGGGGTGGGGAACGGCGGGAGGAAGGGGGGGAGGCATCCCCCGGCCCCCTTCCCTCCTTCGTTCCCGGAAAGGCCGTGAGGCCGCGAAAGGGGTCGGAAGGAAGAGGGATAGTTTCCCCCGAGCAACAAGAGCAGCCCTGACCGGTGTTTACCTTCCCCCTGGTCCAGCGCCAGCGCCGCCATCTTTCTTTCGGACGCCGGGCACCGCGCGTGCGTCACTTCCGCCGCCGCCGCCTGCGGGCCGAGGCACGAACCCGACCAGGCTCGGGAGTGACCGGACCCTGAGCGGAAGGGCCCGGGCTGGCGCCGGCCCACGTTGTCAGCCCGTCATCGAGTCCCCGCCTGCGATTCCCCTTATGGGAAATGGGCCTGTCGTAAATGAATGACCGCCCCCCGGTGAGGAAGGTCGGCCGGCCCCGAGCCCCGGGGGGCACCCCCTCCGAGCTTGCGGAGCCCGGCCCGGGCAGCGTCCTCAAGGGCTTCCACGATGGCTCTAAAACTGGCCAGCGTTTGTGCTTTGGGATGCTACCACGCTCCGCGTGTACGCGCCGGACCCTTGGCTCCTGTGCCAGTGGGCAAAGGTGTTTGCCATTCCACCCTGGGCAGCCCCTGCGGGTACCGAAGAGGCCGGCCGCACTGGACGGGAGGGTCTGGGGAAGGTGGTGGGAGGATGGGCGCGGTTGTGTTTTAAAAGTGATTCCACCTGCATTAAGTGACATCATTTTTATCGGGCAACTTGCGCTGAAGGGTTGCATCACATTTCCTTTCGTCTTAGTGCACAACAATTACGTGTTCAGCACTGTCCATCTCCCAGTGGTGGATAATTTACAGTAAACGGCACACGCACCATTAAGAGAAATGATTTGAGCAGTCTAAAAACACTGCTCTATCTCTATCTGCGCCAAAAGAAAATGGAAGAGTATTTCGGAATATGTTGAGCAGGCAAGTCACATTCAATGTTTATTTACATATCAACACCCAGATTCTAAATAGAGCTGTTAAAAAATGTCAGTTTTTCTTGGCCTCCGTTTGTTTCCTGCCATTTATAGCTGTTTTATAAATCTATTAATATTAATGTTCTTCTAGAAAAAGTGAAGGAAAGGACAGGGAGAAAATACTTGGAGGTCAGTGTTCCCACTCCAAAAGCACATTAAATTAAGAGATTTATTATTATCAAATACAGAGGATAAATGCCATTATAGTTTTTGGTTTTTCACTTCTCAGATAAGTTTAGCGTGTAAGCCAACATCCAGGTAAAATGAAATCATATGAACAATTTTAAAAGCCCCTCATAGTACTTTTCTCTAGGAAGATAGCAAACAACAACTGATTTTCAGCAGACCAAAAGAATATACGTATACATTTTGCTGAAACAGACCACATGAAAATAAATAAGGAAGGGATAGCCATACCACACTGAAAAACACAAGAGACTTTTAAAAGTGTGAGGAAGGAATTACCTCTGAAGCACATAGAATCTAAATTTTAAAGTCAGAGTATGTAGTCTAACACCGTCATTTTAGAAATAAGGAGGTAGCTCTGCTCAGTGCTTTCATTTGTTACTGGAACTTTTCTGGTTAACACTTCTGCATTAGATGTGTGAACAGAATACAGCCTGGAGTCAGGAAGATTTGAGTTCAAATATGGCCTCAGACTAAGCTATGTGACCCTGGGCAAGTCACTTAACGCTGTTTGCCTCCATTTCCTCCTCTGTAAAATGAGCTGCAGAAGGAAATGGCAAGGCAATCCAGTATCTTTAACAAGAAAATGCCAAATGGGGTCACAGAGTCAGACATGACCAAAGAAGACTGAAACATAACAAAATTCAATAAATTCCCATGGCTCCCTATCACTTCCAGGATCAAATATAAAATCCTTTCTTTGTCATTCAAAGCTTTTACTTTCCCAGACTTTTTACACCTTACCCTCCACCATGTATTCTGTGATCCAGTGACACCAGCATCCTTGCTGTTGCTCAAACAAGACACTCTACCTCCTGTAAAACAACTGCACAACTATGTTAGGTGTTTTAACTGAGGAGCTCTGACCCCTGGAAAATGTGTATGCCCACAAAGCTTTCTCTGGGCTTCTGAGACAATAGAGAAATAGACATGAGATGGAAGTGACTTAGGTCACAGACTGCATAAAGAGCTTTCAGGGAATCATCAAATCTCTTTGGATTGTTACTATCAGCATAAAATATAAGACCAAAAACCTATGGTGCATCACAACTAGTCGGTGCTGATGGAGCCACATTGATTAGTGACAAGGGCATGATCCTAGAGAGATGTGCTGAACACTTCCGTAGTGTTCTCACCAGGCCATCATCTATTAATGCTGAGGCCACTGACTGTTTACCTCAGGTTGAAGTCAATCCCTCCTTAGCTATACTTCCAAGTGAAGAAGAGGTTTGGAGGGCCATTAGGCTCCTTTCATGTAGCAAAGCACATAATCATTGCTCATACAAAAGCTGACTGAAATATTCCAAGTTATATGGCAAGAGGAAGTTACCCTCCAGGAGTTCAAGGACGCTTCCATTGTCCATCTCTGTAAAGGTAAAGGGAATAGATTGTCTTGCAGGTGATCACATGGTGGTCAGAAGAAGTGATACAAGGACACTCTCAAGGTCTCAAGAACTTTGGATTTGATTGTGCGACATGGGAGACACTGGCCCAGGACCAATCAGCATGGCATGCCCACATCAGAAAAGGTGCTATGTTCTATGAGCAAAGCAGAATTGAAGCAGCACAAAGGAAATATAGGATGCACAAATTTGGAATAACCACCCCAAATGTTCACCTGGATTATCTGTGCCCAATCTATGGCAGAGCATTCCGAGCTTGAATTGGTCTGATCGGCCACAGTTGTACACAATGAAACTTCACTTTATCATGGTGATGTCATTTTGGTCCTCTTTCAGAGTAAAGGACAACAACCACCAGACTATGTGCAAATTTGAGAAGCTACAACAGAGAGGGGACTTTAGAAGATGGAGCTGAGGGAAAGGCATTTTGTTTGTCTTCTTACCAGATTGCTTAGAAATAAACTATGTAATGTTGGTCAACCATTTGCTGTGCCAAGCCTTTCCCTGGAACCTGCTAGTGTCAGTACAGCAAAAACCATTTAGAGTCCTGCTCTAGCCAGCATCATAGTGAATGAGAAAGGGAGGATTCAGCTGAGTCCTTCAGTGCTTAGCTGTTGGGGACTTCTTGAGTGGATGATTCCAAATATGACACACACCCCAACACATACTCCTACAGTAGAATTGAGGAGGTCTAAATCTAAGTCCCTAAACTAAGTCTCTTAAATGCCTGAGTTTTCTTTGTGTGCAGTCTAAATTTAAGGATCTGAACTGTGTTCCTTGAATTCCTGAATTTGAGGACATACCTACAGACAGCACTGGTTTGGGTTGACTAAATTTGAGATAAGCTATGAGCTTTCAGCCTTCACAGTGGTTGTTTTTTATGTATTTAGTATTTCTTTTTTTCCATATATGAAAAGAACATATACCTCCTTGTGTGAATGTGCTCTGTGTGTGTGTGTTAGAAGTCCATAAAAATATCCCTGGAAGGATCAGCCTAGAGTTTTCTGAGGGGCAGGAGCACCATGAGTCTTAAGAGTCTAAATGGCTGAATCTAAAAAATCCGTACTACCTGTACATGTCTATAATCAAAAAAAGGCATAGGGGAGGATTATGCCCCAAAATGTTCAACAACCGGATGTCTGGGAGGAAATGTCCATGTGATGCATTTTAAAGTTTAATCTGCAATCTTAACATTTTCTCCATCATTTTCTTAAGGTCTAGAGATTCTAGACAATCAACAAAACAGTAATTAAAGTCCTGAGATGTAACCCTTGCCTATTTCCAAGGCATCATGCCCACAATGAAAATTTAATCATCACTTCGCCCTAGCCTGCTTGAGCTAGTTCCAACACATTCCTGAGTAACTAATGCTCTGAGAACTCAGAGAACTTGACATTACCCCCACACCACCCTCTGGCATTGCTGGGAGTACTCAACTGTTGAAGTGAGCATGGAACTGTTAGCATTTAACTTACCAACAAATAAGGTCAGGCAGTTGGAAACGCTATCCCCTGGTAGGCATGTATAGGGTATTTACAGAGAACTAGCACTTCTGGTGTGAGGACTTGCTGAGCCCTTTCCAGGGCTGCTCACCTACCTTTGGTTACCGACTTCTTACTTGTAGCTGCAAGAAACATGGTTGGTAGTCACACCCTGGCAAAATCATCTTGGCAGATAGGCTAAGCCAAGTTAAGGGTAACAGAGGGGGATGTCTGCTGCAAGCATGTGAAAATTTCCACCAGAATAGGCAGATGAGAACAATTTGTTCCAGTGGGACATGAAATTGGCAGAAGTAGGTGCTATGGAGCTTTTAGAGTTTGGCCAGGCATCAAAGACAGCAAGGTCATCCACTGAATCCTGAGCCACTCTTAGTCACCTTGATTTCTGTCTCATAACTGAATTTCAATCCCTCTGAAAGAGAGTGCAAGGTTGACACACCTTTGTGCAACTCTGCCTCACTTAAATCCGATTCACATGGAAGTCAAGATATCACCCTCATGAGGTCATCGGTCCTCTTCCATAACTAGAATGATGAACAACACCACTGGGAAGAGATGCACCTTGACCCCAACATCATGATGTCATTAGCCTCACCCAGTAAAAAACGACAAGAACCCCCCCTGGTGGTTAAAATTAAAAACTTAAAAATACTATGGGTTTCTTTTCAAATGATATTACTTAATATCATGATAATGATAGCTAACGTTTTATAAAGTGACTGACATTCTTTACTCTGCTAACCCTGCTGCTATCAACAAACAGCAGCAATAATAAGAGTCCACCTTTCTATAGAGTTTTAACATTTACAACTTGGTTTTCCTCACAACCCTGGAAGTAAAAACTGAAAATATTATTAACCAGCCCCATTTTGCAAGTAAGACAACTGAAGAGGCAAAATGACTTACTCAGGTCACACAGCTAGTAAGTGTTAGTGCTACGATGTGACCCTAGACAACGTTCTTCCAAAATACCACCCTGCCTCTCGGGAAAACCTCAAGAATTCCAACTTAGATGAATCAATCAACAAACGTTTATTAAACACCTCCCATATACTTACACAAGGGCAACTAGGTGGCATAATGGATAGAGCATTGGCTTGGAGCCCGGAACCAGGAAGACTCGCCTTCCTGAGTTCAAATCTGGCCTCTGACACTTAGTAGCTGTGGGACACTTGAGCAAGTCACTTCACGCTCTTGGCCTCAATTCCACATCTGTAAGATGAGTTGCAGAAGGAAATGGCAAACTAGTATCCTTGCCAAGAAAACCCCATATGGAGTCACAAAGAGATGGATACAACTGAAGCAACTCAACAACTATGTATCAGGCACCGGGTATTCAAAAACAAGAGTAAAATTTCTCCAGCCTTGAAGGTGCTTATATTCTATTGGAAAAAAACTACGGTTAATCCTTCGTTCTTACAGAGGACTAAAATCAGCAGGAAGTTAACGTCTTGGTTTGCGTGTGAATTGTATTTCAGGGAGGCGGAGCTGTGCAAAGTCACCAGTCTCCCTCTCTCGTTCAAGTCAAGGAACAATAGTGGCAGATAACAATGTCTACACTGGCAGCCAACAACAGACTAAATTTGGTAGGATGGAAATACCGGGAGAGAGAGCTGGAAGGAGTTTATGGTCATAGATAAGAACTTCAGAATGATGGATTACAGAGGTAAAATTCTTGGTGACTGATAAGATCAGGGTATGATAATCTGCAAGTAGGGAATGTTTCATTCTTTATACTTGTATCTCTGGCACCTAGAACAGTGCCTGGAACACAGTAGACACTTAATAAATGTTTGTTGGTGATTGGTCCTCATGGGTGGCTGGGGTAGAATGAAAGTACATTGCTGTTTCAGCTGCTTGCAGCTTCTGGATCAACTGAAATCCTTGGCTTGGGCCCTTCAGAAAGATCTAGGTGCTGCTCTAGGACCAGCAGCAAATCTTATAGTTGTTTGGGACATCCACATTAAAGCCGCTCATCTTTCAGACAGCAACACCCTAGCCCAAGCACAAGGTTCTCTCTCCTCTTGAAAAAAGGGTTGGAATTCAGAATTCAGGAATCTTTGAATTCCTCTCCTAGACTCTGTACAACCATGTTGCCTATAGCTAGCTATATGCTTCCACAGTAAGACACCATTCCTAAGAATACCTTCTTTCCCCTTACTATATTCTGCAAGAGGCACAATCAAGTCCTCAAGAGCTAAATTATTCCTCCATAGCTAGTTCTTATCCCCATTGTTTCTAAGGCTCCTGGTTTCCCCATTGTAAACTTTTAGCCTCTTCTGATGTTTTCCCACATCATTGAATGGACATAGAAAAAGCATCCAGCCAATCCTCAAATGCATTTTCTAATCCTTCACTTACAGATGAAATACTTAAAATTTCATACCCTTACATCTCATTGTCTTTGTTACCTGCCCCTTATGTCCTGTGATTTTAATAAGCAAATAAGATTCATTTGATTAGGAGTCTCCTAAACAATCTTCAAAACACTAAATGTATATATATATATATATGATAAAAAAGACATAAAATATTAATCCACAAGAATTTATAAAATATCCATTATGTGCCAGACACTGGGCTATTTGTTGGGGATACAAAGACTCAAGTGAAACAGTCTCTGACCTCAAAGAGCTTACATTTTATTCAGGAAGACAACATGTACACATGTAGGTATATACAAAACAGACAATAATTTGCGGGGTGAGAAGGCATTACTATTTAGGGAGAAAGATCAAGAAAGGCTTCATATATAAGGTATCACTGGAAATCCATCTTGAAGGCAACTGGGGACTTCCAAGAAATAGAGGGGAAGAAGTAGTACATTGTAGGCATGGGGATCGACTAGAGCAAAAGTGCAGGTATGGAAGATGCAGGGTTGTATCTGGGGAATACTGAGGTCATTTTAGCTGGACTAAAAAGAATATAAAAGAAAGTGATGTGCAATAAGTCTGGAAAGGTAGGCTTATACCAGATTGTAAGAGCTTTAAATGACAGAGGAATCTATATTGATCTCAGAAGTGACAGAGAGCCACTGGACTTTACTGAGTAAGGGAGTGACATGATTAAGAGATATGCTTTAGTACTATAACCACAACTATGTGGAGGGTATACTGAAGAAATAGGAAAACACATGAGATATGACAATGGGCTAAACTAGGGTGATGGCTGTGTGAGTAGAGAAGGGACTTAAACAAGAACTGTCACGAAGGTAGATCTGATAACTTTGTGGGATGAGTCAAGTAAAGAGTCAAGGATAACACCCCAGTTGCAAATCTAGGTGACTAGAAGAATGGCAGGACCTTTGACAGATATGGCTAAGTTTAGAAGAGGAATTGGTTTGGGGCAAAAGAGAATGAGTTCTGTCTTAGACATGCTGAGTTCAAGATGTCTACAAAACATCCTTGACTGAACTACCTTTGAAAATGAACGTCTACTAGGCAGTTAGTGATACCAGATTGCAGCTGAGAAGAAAGAATAGAGGTGAATATATAGAACTAAAAGTTATTGGCACAGAGATGAATCAATTCCATGAGAACTTATGAGGTAACCAAGTGAGATAGCATAAAGAGAGAAAAGAAGTCTAAGAGCCTTCAGTGTGTCCAAAATAGAGACATGATATGGATGATAAACCAGCAAATGAAACTGTAAAGGAGTAGGTAAGAGGAGAACCAAAATTAAAGTGTCTCTTAAAAAAAAGGTAGGGGAGTATCAAGAGGAAAGGGCGGTCAACAGTATCAAACAGAGCTGAAGGATTAGGCTTGAGAAAAGGCCACTGGATTTAGCAGTTAAGAGACCTGCTAGTTAACTATGAAGAGAGCAGTTTTAGATAAGGTCAAGGGGCCAGATTGTAACTGACAGGGAAATTGATGAGAAGAAAGAAAAGGGAAGCAGGAAACTTAGGCAATGCTTTCTAGGAGTCTGAAAAAGGGAGGATAGACTTGAGGGGGTGGTGGGATTAAGTAAGAGCTTTCTATAAGAATGGGGCAAAGAGGCTCATTTGAGGGAGAGACTCAAGATTAGAGAGAGTGCAGATGATCAGAGACAATCAGCTGAAGAAGATGGAAGGGGATGTAGGATCAAGAATACATATAAATGTGTTGACCTTGTTGAGAGTTAGGGTCACTTCATCAGAAACTAGAAGAGATCAGATGATGGTAAGGAGTGATGAGAAAGAGAGAAAAGAGAGCTCATGTCAAAAGCCTTCCTTTTTTTTTCCTCACTAAAGTATAACAGGTCCTCAAATATCCCCTGGTGTTAAAGAATAAATGTAGTCATTCATGTATAAGTCTTAAACAATGAATGTAGGTACTGAGCCAACTCTCACTTTTAAAACTTAATATTATTATGTATCATTCTGATGAGGGCTGGAAAGGGGAGTGTGAGACCCCCCCACAAAGACCAGGGTACCAGGCGCAGGTCATCTGGAGAATTCACAAACTCAAGCACTGTCGAAGTCAAGGTAAAGATTTATTACTCTTTTCAGCAGGCAAGCATTCTTAGGGAACCTGCAACCTTAAAGGGGTACAGGGAAAGTTTACATAGGATATTCTATAGTATTACTTGTGCCAAATATGCTTACTAGGTGTTTTGGGGTGGGATTAGAGAGCGGTTAAGGAGTGGTCAGTTCTTAAAGGAACATACACTTTTGGTGTCTACTGCACGAGTAGTTTACCCAAAATTCATCGGGAAATAGCCCAAGCAGGGGGCTACCTGGAGGTGTGGTTTTAGGCCTGAAAAGTCATTAAATCAATCAACGGTGAGGGCTGACCAGGAAAAACCAGGCTTCTCTTGTCAATGTCTTGGTAGTATAGGTATGTCTAAGTCTAGAATACATATGATTGGTCAGTGAGTAGTAATGTTGTTATGACCCAGTACACAGCCCGTTCAGTACACAGCTGGTTCAAACTAATGAGTTCTATAGGTGCAGCTGACTACTGCAACAGGAAGGGAGATAATGACTGTTGCTAGGGCTGGCTGTGTCCTTGGGCTGGGGAAAAACTGCCTAAGATAGCATTTTGAGGCTAGGGAGAAATGTGATTTTTAAAGAGAAATGTGATTTTAGAATTAGGGCCCAATTACATGCACCCAAGCACCCCATCAATTCTTGTTACATTATGAAAATCAAAGGCTCTAGGAAGCCTCTGAAGTCACTTTGAATTGGAATAAAGGGATGATGGAAGAGTAAAAAAAAAAAGTAACTGCCCAAAAAAAATTTGCCATGCCACCAACATATATATGGAAATAAAAGTAATCAATATTTCTAGTTTTGTCCAGTACAGGCTTTGTTTTTCTTAGATAACTTCTAGCTAGACTAATTAAAAAAGAATAAACCCCTTATTTTAAGCCGCCTAATTTTAAGAATGCAAAAAAAGAAGTAGATATTTACTTTTCCTTTGGACAAGGTACATAAAGGAAACTTCAAACCTATAGTACAAAGGGGTAAAAGAGAACATATTGAAGTAAAGTAAATTTATTGCTTTTAGTTTTACATGTATCTACATACAAATTCCCTAAAAATTATAACATGAGATAATTGTTCCTTATGTTTCCAAAGAACCACTGAAAAGTAACAGTGAAATATTAGAACCTTAATATATTACTTACAGTTCTATAAAGGTACAATCTCTTAAAAACCAACAAACTAGAACTTAAAAAAAGAAATCCAACACCTCAACAGATACTTCCGGAAAAAATAAAGGACAACAATAACAAAAATTTTACATGTAAAATGTATGAAGAGACATGGGCATGAAATAGAAGTGACAGTAAAGGGGGAATGGCAGCTCCAAAGGGCTCCATGTTTATTTAAAGACATGAAGAAACCGAGAAATTGCTCAGATTCTCTAGATGAAGCAATGCAGACTTCAGTTTTGCACTTTAATTTTTGGAACTGGGATAAAGAACGGAGCCAGAGCTGAATCTAGAAACAGTAGCAAGGTTGTAAATGAAGTGAAATACAGTAATAATTAATTAGTAAATCTTCTTAAAACAATAATTTAAAAAAATGTCTTCTTGAGCATAAAGCGAGTTAAAAGTAGCAGCCTTCTGAGAAGGTATTTGCAGTATGTCCATAAAGTATGGAAGATACTTGGTGATGAGCTGGGTTTCAGCTCAGGGGACACTGCTAGTATAATCTAGAGACAAGTGACTTTTCTCAGAGGCAGGACAATAGGGCAGGAGTAGCAAAAGAGCCAGAGCATGCAGGTAATTTCATGTAGAAGGGCAGAAAAGAGAAATGCAGTGGAAATAATTAAGGTACTCGTTGACAGACTTTTTACTCCAAAGATTGTACTTGTAAGACCTACACTTCCAAGGAGATCAACACAGAAAGTCCAATAGATACAACAATATTTATAGCAGCATTTTTGTTTATAGCAAAGAAGTGGAAACAAAATCAATGATCATCAATTAGGAAATGGCTAAACAACTTGTAATATAGGGACACAATGGAACATTACTGCACAATAAGAAATGATTATTACATGAAGGCAGGGGAAGACTTCTAGGAATGACTGCAAAGTAAAATAAGCAGAACCAGGAAAACAAGCTTCACAGTGACTACGACAATGGAAATGGAAAGAATCACAGGAAATCAAAGCTGAAAATTGAATAATTACAATAATCCTACTTGATTTAGAAGAAAAGATATGATAATGCAGGTGGCTACATCTCTTTGCAGGGGGTGGTGAGGACGGAGGACTAAATAAGCTTGATTAGCTTTGCTGAACTTTTTTTTTCTTTTTATCCCTTTGCTATAAATAAGGGATGACTCGGAAATGGGGTAAGAAGGAACTATGGCGATATAAAAATAAAATATGCAAATACATTTTAAATGGTTTTATTGCTTGAATATTCCAGACCACATCTCTATAATTTCTATGTTATTTCAGTTTGTGGTAATGATTTTTTTGAAAAGAAAGTGTCATTGGAATGCATCCACTTTGTTAACAGCTGTGTAACAGTTTTGAGAGGATACACAGTAACATGAAAGGTCTAGGTTACTTTTGGACACTGTTTCTCTGTTTATTAGCTCAGAGTCCTTAATCAGAATCCTGGAAAAACACTGTATTAGACTGTCCAACTCTACACTTCCAAGCAATATGGCTGCAATCTACCTGAAGCAGCTTCCTAACAGCACACATAGCATAGAAAGGAGACTGCAGAAAAATCCACAGCTTACTTACTGTGACCCTTAAATCCATGTGATCCCCAAACTACTGACTCTAAGGGTGACAATTTCAACGTTACTGGTCTGGTTCTAGCAGAGGACCTCTCTAAAAAACAAGTGCTTCCTCCCACATGGTTTCCATATCCAGTGAGGATGCATGTCCTTTGGGGCTGGAGTTGACTTCAACGTTTGTCTTTATAACTCAGCACCAGTGATGCCCAGCACATAGTAAGCCCTTAATAATGCTTGCCTGATTAATTGATCACTCCCTACTCTTCATGACACCTCTAATTTCCATATAACCCAGCTTACTGGTTTTCTCCAATCAGGGGGAACTCCCCTTCCCTTCTGTGTTCTCAGGCCCTTTCTAGAGTTCTTTGTATTTCAGGGCTGTTCCGACCCCTCAGAAGAACCTTCATCTAGCATTATTACTTGAGTAGGGGAGGAGGGCTCTTTGCTGACATTCAGTTAATCTCAAATCCTGATAGGACCTTGTTATGAGTCAGTCAGCAAGCACTTATTAATTGCTTCCCATGTGTCATGTACTTTGCTAAGCTCTGGGGATACCAAAAAAAAAGGCAAAAAACAAAAGCAAACCAAATGGGAAAAAAAATGTCACCTGCTTTCAAAGAATTTACAGTATAATGGGGAAGACAACTTGCAAACAACTATGTGCAAAAAATGTAAACAGGATTAACTGAAGATAATCAGTGGACCAAAAGCACTAGTATTAAGAAAGATAAGAAGACATACATAAAGTGATAGAAGGTGAGATAGTAACTGGAACTTAAAGAGAGCCAGGGAGACCAGGTGACAGATGAAAAAGAATACTGCAAGCATTTGGACAGCCAGCGAAAATGCATGAATCAGGAGAGGAGGTGTCTTATTTGAGCAAGGAAGCTGGTGTCACTGGATCAGAGTCCATGGTGGAAAAGGTCTAGGAAAGTAAAGGCTTTGAATGCCAAACAAAAGGTTTTACATTTGATCCTGGAAGTGACAGGAAGCCATGGGAGTTTGCTACATTTTGTCATTCTTCAGTCATTTTCAGTCTCGACTCTGTGACCCCATTTGGCATTTTCTTGGCAAAGACCCTGAAGTAGTCTGCCATTTCCTTCTGCAGCTCATTTTCTGATAAGAAAATGGGGCCAAACAGGGTTAAGTGACTTGTCCAGGCTCACACAGCTACAGGCCAAATTTGAAATCAGGAAGATGAGTCTTCCTAACTTCAGGCCCTGCACTCTATGTGCTGAGCCATCTAGCTGTGAGTCTTTAAACACCTTATTCTATTGCAACTTTTGATCGGACAAGGGAGTTTTATTGTATCCGCTTTTTAATAGTAATTGTCAACATCTTCAGCGAACCAGGAAAATCAAGTCTTTATTAAATGTTTTTATTCATTTATAGTACTGGTGAGAGGTGATATAGGCCTAAACAAGGTAAATGGAGAAAAGGGACGAAATGCAAGACTCCAGTAAAATCTGGCAATTGATTGGAGTAATGCGGTTTGAAGGAGAAAGAAAAAAGGTAAATTATGATTCTAAAGGCTCTATATTTGGGTGACTGGAAGAATGGTGGAGGCTTTACCAGAAATAAAGTTAGGAGGTAGGGTAAATTTAGGGCAAAAGATGATCAGGTTTTGGACGTTATCTGTTTAATATGCCTCTAGGATATTTAGAGAGGCCAAATAGGCAGAAATGAGGGCTAGATAGATTTGAGTTGCACAGGGTTTACAAATTATCCTACTGGGGTTAATGACATCACTAAAAAAGGCTGTAGAGAAAAGAGAGCCAGAGCAAAATCCTAGGGAGGAATCAGGCCTAGCCAGCAGGACATGAAGGAGATTGAGAAATGGTTAGAAAGGTAGGAGAAAGAGGATAGGACAGTGTTAAGGAAGCCACGGAAAAAACAGACTATCAAGGAGGAAGGGATGGGTCCCAGGCTTGAGAGACAGAAAAGTGGTTCCGATGATTATGCAGTACTACAATTAACGTCAAAAGCGATAGTCTTTATGACCTTATTCTATTACAACTTTTGATCGGACAAGGGAGTTTTATCGTATCTGCTTTTCAATAGTAACTGTCACATCTTCAGCGAAGCAGGAGAATCGAGGCTGACGCACGGTACATAGGAAGCGGAACACGGTTCAAGGAAGGGGTGCGCTTGCCTCGCCCCACGGTCGCTGCCTGGCGGCCTCGCAGTGTCATGACTCCCCTCGGGCCCTGCGGCCGTAACCCTCCTCTTACTTTTCGGCCGCTCTGCGCCTCGAGGAGCCCTACTCACTTTCCCGAACTCAGCCCCTCGGAGGAGCGCTCCTCGGTTCCGTTTTGTGCTCCTTCAGTGGACCCTGCGCCGCACGCGGCAGAGCCGCGCTTCTCCCGGCGCTCGTTCGGTGCCCCGGCGCGCACAGCGCGAGCGAGAACACGGCTCCGAGCGCGGCGCCCGCCCCTATCAAACGCTCGGTGTTTACCGCCCGACGCTGCGGAGCGAACGCCCCCCCGCCCCCCATCGCCCGGCTTCTGCTCTTAGTTCATTTACTTCCTGGACGGCGCCCGCCACTCCGGCTGCCAACGGACCTCGTAAGCGCGACCCAAGCGACTTCACAGGAACGCATTTTCGGTACAGCCACTTCCTTATCTGGGGAATTTTATCCGTGGGGCCTTCCTTTGGGGGGGGGGGGGGCCGAGGAAGCCGAGGGGCGATGCCGGGGTGGGTGGGCGGGAGCCGGCGGGCAGGGCCGCGGCCCAGCCCCGGTGACGGAAGGATGGGAGGGGGCCGGAAGGAAGGCCTGCGAGAGGAAGGACCCCGCTGACAAAAGGCTGGAAAGCAGCGAGCCCCAGGAAGTGAGGAGAGCGGCCCACGCGGTGCGCCCGGAGCGGCGGGGCCTTCTCTGCGGTCCTTCCCCGCTCCGGAAGCGGATCCGGCCATCTATGCCGGAAGCGGAAGTGGCTTTCCCGACAGACACACGCGCCAGCGGCAGCGCCTTCCGCCTCTCTGGGGCTTTTGCAGGGCTGCCCAAGGACTTGCCTGCTTAGATGTCCCAGGGTCCTCGGGCAGCCCGCGTGTGATGTTCACCGCTCCCTCCTTAGTAAGCAGCCCGCAAGCGCTGGAGTCGGAGCCGGAGAAACCGTGAATGGCGACGGCTTTCTCTTCGTCCGGTCTTGAGGGCTTTCCAGCGCTCCCTATAAAGGGGCTTGAGCGGAATCAGGCGGCTCCTGGGGCAACCAACTTCCTTTCGGAGCAAGATGGCGGGCGACGAGCCGGGAGTGACTCTGGGGCAGCCCCATCTGTCTCGCCAGGATCTGACCACCTTGGTGAGTCCGCTCTCTCGGCCGAGCGCCCGCACGGTTCTGGACGTGGGGGAGACCCGGCGAGGGGGTGTTCGTGCGGAGGCGGGCGGGGCCGCGGCGGATTTGGGGGGAAGGCGAGGCCGGCTCGGGCAGGGCAGCCCGGGGGGCCGGGTGTGCGGCCTGCGCGTGCGCCAGGCCGGCGGGGAGTCGGGGAGGGGACCCCGGGGTTAGGTTAGGATCTCGCGGAACCTTGTAGTCAGCAGTTTGTGTTGGGGGCCGGGTGTCCGGAGCCTTGGGGAGCGAGGGGACGTGACGGGGGCCAGGCCTGGACAGATAGACAGAGGGACGGGGACCTTGATCCGAGGGGCTCCAGCAGCTCGGCAAACGAGACACGTCGGAAGTGATCCGGAGAGATCGCATCTGAAGCTGAGGGGTCCGGGGGGTGAGGGCGGACGAAGTCCGGAGCAGGGGGCGCGGTGACAGCCGGCTTGTGCAAAGCGATTGACTCTGACGCGCTTCCCCGCAGGATGTCACCAAGCTGACCCCGCTGTCGCACGAGGTGATCAGCAGACAGGCCACCATCAACATAGGTAAGCGGGGCTCGCCCCGACCGCCTGAGGTGGGTGCCGAGGGGCCGCCGAGGGCTCTCACCGGCGGAGAGTTAGGGAGCGCGGCTCCGGGGCCTCGTGCGGAGGCGCAGAACTGTAACGGAGGCCTCGTCACGCTGGTTTAGTGTCCTGCAGTGCGGGCGACCGGCCGTCTTCAGGGACCGCGTCCCGGCTGAGCTTTTCCCAGGACTTGTAACAGCCTGCAGCCGTCGGACTGTTCATGAACGTTGAAAGGAGTTCTGGACACGGAGCTTAGCGCTGAAAGGCGAGGCTGGCCCCACCAGAGTTAACAGTGCTCCGTTGGGTTTTGTGCGTCGGTGCTGTGCTGACTCCAGAGGGAACTGGAAGAAAGAAGCTCTAACAGTTGTCTTGCTGCTCGATCACAGTATGGTTGTGGGGGTTATTCAGTCAACCGAGTGTTTATTCAACGTGTCCACATGCAAGGCACTGTGCTGGGCACCAGAGATTGAAATGGTCCCTGCTCTCAGGCAGCTTTCGCATCAGGGAGGAAGCGTGTACACGCATAAGTATAGATAAAAGACAGTTTTGTGGCAGGTGGGAGAATCAGAAAAGACTGTGAGTAAGAAGTGTAAGCTTTGAGGGAAACCAGAGGTGAGAGGCAGAGGAGAGTCCGTTCCAGGCAGAAGCGGGAGACAGTGTCGTTTGTGAAGGTCAGGAAAGGAGTTCATGAAGGTGGGAGAGAGAACGGAGTGAAGTAAGGTAAGCATGAGATAGGAAACTTCCCCAATTAGACAGCTACCTTATTATTCAATTTACTGAGTGAAAGCTGGAGGCTTCTGATACCAGGATACAGAGGGGAGAATAATAGTTAATGTTGATGTGATCCTTCGGAGTTTGTAAGGTGCTTCATGTGTCTCATTGCATCTGCATGATGACCCCTTGAGAGGCAGTATTATAGATGGTATCCTTTTATTTAAAAAAAAAAGGAGAGAATAAAGGATTTATACAAGATAGGCATGCTAACTAGTAGTTCTTACAGTCTTCTCTATTATCCTTAAGGAGTGTAGTTAACAAACTTTTTCATGTGGGTTAAAAGAACTTTAGCATTAGAGAAAAACAGTGCTCTTAAACTGCACTAGCTTTTTTATCCAAGTAAATTTAGTAAAAGGTTAATTCAGATGTATTTATTAGCATATTATCAGAGAGGAAGTTCAAGCTTTTGATAACTCATTGTGAGACTGAAAAAGGATTCTTTGACAATGACTTTCTTGGTCTGCAGTCTGTCTTCAACTGAGCATTATATTTTTAGTCTGCAGAAGAACCACCTTTCTTCTGCCCCTCCCTCTTAACAACCTTTTCTCTTCGGAAGAAACAGAAAAGATGACGTGATGTGAAGAACACTTAACTTGGAGTTGAGAAACCTAGGTTCTTATCACGGATCTGTGATTGACTAACTTTGTGACTTGAAGTAGTTCACTTCTGTCTGGAGCACAGTTTTCTTACTTGTAAAATTGTGACAATTTTGAATTAGATTGAATAGGAAAAGTTACATAGTAGTATGTGTTCAATGTAAGTTATTTAAAAAAGTAATAATTAACATGCTCAGCTAGTAATTCTTTTGAAATGGCATCATGACTGTAAGTAAAGAGTCACCTTGTAGAGTACAACTTATTTTACAAGCTTTCATTTCTGTTGGGGCTTTTTACATATCTTCACATTTGTGATGTTATTTTTTAAAAGTGTGTTATATGTACTTAGTGTTGTTTATTATTGAGTAGTGTTCACTAATATTGTTTAAAGGGATGGTTGTAGTGCTGAAATAAGTCTTAGAGATCATCTAGTCCGATGCCCTCATTTTACAGATAATGAAAATTAAGATTGAGAGACATTAAATAACTTTTATAAACTCTGCAAGTCCTGTGAATGCTGATTTACAAAGAGGTGTAAAAAGTGTGCCAAATATGCTTAAGGATAGGATAATTTTAAATGTACTTAGTCATTTCTGTGGCAAATCTCTTGAAAAGTGTGTCTTTCACATATTGTTCTTTAGTTGGGAGGAGGCAGATAATTTTCAGTAGTCATTTCATTGGGACCACAGTTTACTCATGTATTGTGTTTATTATTCTAAAACAAAACGTTTGGAATAAAATTTTGACTGTAGTACAGTAGGACAAAGTAACACTTCAGACTTGACCAATCTCTAATAAAACAGTTTTGCTTAACTGATTCATATTTGATCTTTCGTTTTTGATTGTAGGTACAATTGGCCATGTAGCGCATGGAAAGTCAACAGTAGTAAAAGCTATTTCTGGAGTTCACACTGTCCGATTCAAAAATGAGCTGGAAAGAAATATTACCATCAAGTTGGGTTATGCTAATGCCAAGGTTAGTTGATTAATATTGAGAAAAGAAAAAAATTTACCTTAAATTTTCAAGATGTGTAAACGTCTAACTTTTGAGACCTTTTTCATTGACATTTTAGATTTACAAACTTGATGACCCAAGTTGTTCTCGGCCAGAATGTTACAGATCTTGTGGAAGCAGCACACCTGATGAATTTCCTACAGACATTCCAGGAACCAAAGGAAACTTCAAATTAGTCAGGTGATCAGTCCTTTTTTCTTTACATTTCATGCTTTGTTGTCTTTTATGTAATTTTAAAAAGCTGAAATGTTTGAGAGTGATATATAACAGCCACATGAGATCATATACTGTTCCTGAAAATGTTGGGAACACAGAACTTGTAAAACTTGCTCTAGACAATAGCAGATCAGAGTAGTTATCTAATATATGTGTGTTAGTGGTAATTTTTTAAGTGTTGGCTTAATGTCTTACTGATTGCCTATTCTATGTTCCATTAATTGTAAAGTTACTGTTAATAAAAGTTAGCATCAAAAAAAGTAAAAGGGGTTTTTAGTATCCTTTTTTCACAAACGTTTTCTTGCCTCTATTCTGAAAGACTTTATATTTTTCAGTTTTTATATAAGAAGTAAAGGTGGAGTTTAAAAGTAGGTTTGAGCCAACTTAATTTTTGAGTGTCTCAGAAAGAGGCAGTAACCTATTTTACAATGTTTTGCCTTGTTTAGAGTAGGCATGAAAGGTTTTCTGGGTGGTTGTTCACCATAGCTTGCATATTTAGTAGCATAAAAGTTGTCCTGTAGGGATTTGTTTTTGTGAGCAACCACTTGTGAGAGTCAACCTGATGCGGTTTTGTGTGGGATTTTGTGTTTGTTTTTAATTGTTTATAGAGAATTATACTTGCAGAAACAGTAAAATTAAGGGACAGACAAGATCAGAGTGGAAAAGAGGGTTAGAGAACAGATCATCTATGGTTAGCCCGGCATTGTACAGATCAGGAAACATGTTTTGTTACCATTTAGTTTTCAGTATGTCATATCTTAGGGCTTAAAATGGCACATTGGGAAGGACGAGCTCTGGTCTTGGAGTAATAACCTGAGTGCCATCCTTCGCCCTACTGGTTACTGGTTGTGAGACTTCGGGCAGATTGTTTCATCTTCTTAACCTTCAGTTTCCTCATTTGTAAGATCAGGATAATACTTGCAGCGCCTTCCTCACCAAGATTGTTGTGAAGGAAGGGTTTTACAAAACTAATAATTATGAGTGGTTATTGATTATTGTTATTCAAGTATATTGACTATATATATGACAAAGACAGATTTCTCATTGCTTGAAATGCTGTTGAGAGTTTTGGTAATTCAGTTAGAAAGTTTGTTTTTTAATAGAGATACATGGCTTAACAGAGTAATACTTATCCCATGCTTTATAGAAAGCATTCTCTGCTTTTATTCTGTTTTTGTTTGGGAATCCTTCAAAATCTGTTTTAAGTTATTTCACAAGTGATTTAACCTTGGAAAAATTGTGACTTATTACATGTTGCATGTTCTAAGTCTAAACTAGTTGTCTTTGATATTCACTTTTCCCTCAATTACTAGACATGTCTCTTTTGTGGATTGTCCCGGCCACGATATTTTGATGGCTACCATGCTGAACGGTGCAGCAGTCATGGATGCAGCTCTACTGTTAATAGGTAAACAGCATAAAAATTAAATGTATGATGTCCATTATAGAATATCAAGATGAACATAGAGTATTAGGGATATTTCTCTAAGCTCTTGCTGATGTTTGAGATCAAGGAGAGTGATGATGTCATTTAACTATACATCTCTTGTCACAGTAACAGTTCTTACCGGTTTCTGATACATGCAAGACACTGCACTAGATGCTGGGAATAGAAATAACAAACAAAATTGTTCTTGTTCTGAAGGATATTATATTCCACTGCAGGTAACAGTACAGATACAAATAAGTATGTACAGAATAAAGGCAGGAGCATAGAATAGAATACAAATAACTGTGGGCGGGGGGGTGGAATCTGAGTTGTGTCCTTAAAATAATAGGGCGGAAAGCATAACTTGTCAAGAGAAGAATTTAGCTTAAGTATCTGAGTTGACTTTAAGTTTGCAGAAGTACTTCTAGAAAAAGTTACTTTGAAACATCTCATATAAGTTATTTGCAATTTCTAATATGAACTCTGGCTATCTTTGCTTCATTGCAAATTATCTGTGTATAGTGCTGAAAATTCAGGTTTGCTATGGTCATGCCAAAGAAGCCAGTGTTGGAGTATCTTAGGGTCCACAGAAAACCCTGTGGCTTTTGGTCATAAAGGAAGCTGAGCAAAAGTTGTGACTAGTTCAAGGTAAGTGATCATCACAACCCAGACAGATTGGAGTAGTAAAGAGGAGATAAATAAGGCAGAGCAGAAATGTCACCCTGCCTCGAAATGACAATTCTAGAGTTTAGAGAATTTTTACTCAAAAGTAAAAATCAAGACTCTCTACTTAAGCACCTGAGCGATTCCTCGCATGACTTTCCCCTTTGGCTTCCGGAGTCCAGCCCAGAATGTTAATGGATGAGGGGGAGGGGCTTATCACGCATTAAAAAGGAAAGAGTGGAAGAGCACCGAGACACTCTATCTAGAATGATCTCTGTTGGGAAGTACGGGGTTATTTTAGTAAAGCGATTCTTGTTTTGTTTCACCTCACTGCCGGCAAAACGGGAAATGACCATGGACTTGATAATTCTTAGCTCGGGCCTTGCGTTTGCGCGCTCCGAGCGCTTCCCGGCGTGTGAGTCACTGCCGGTCTTTCTGTTCCCTCCCTGTAGCTGGTAACGAGTCTTGTCCTCAGCCTCAGACTTCCGAGCACCTAGCTGCCATAGAGATCATGAAGCTGAAGCACATTCTGATTCTGCAGAACAAGATTGATCTGGTGAAAGAAAGCCAGGCCAAGGAGCAGTACGAGCAGATCCTCGCGTTTGTACAAGGTGAGCAGCTGTGACAAGTACGGAGTCAGTGTCTGGTGCCATGTGCTTAAAGTTCCCATGCAGAATATTGACGTTTGTTATAAACGCGGCTAAGCCTGAACAGAGTTGTAAGTTCCAACTCTTACATTTGTATCTAACCCTTTTTTCATCTGACCTACGCTGTGACACCAAGTGTATTTTCTGAATTTGCTATGTGAAAGTACTAAGTATCCAGTACTCATGGAAAGAGGGTCAGACTAATGTGGCAGAGTGTGTGGTGCCGTGGAAAAAACAGAATTTGGAGTGTGAAGACATGGGTTTGAATCTTAGACCTGTGTGACTCTCTGCAAGTCACCTGAGATCACGAGGTCTGAATTTGTTTGCAGTTGTTTTTTAGTCGTGTCCGACTCTTTGTGACCCAGTTTGGGGTATTTGTGGCAGAAGGACTGGAGTGGTTTGCTGGTTCCTTCTGCAGCTCATTTTATAGATGAGGCAGTACTGAGGCAAACAGGGTTAACACAGCCAGTAAGTGCCTGAGCCCAGATTTGAACTCGGGAAGATGTGTCATCTTGGCTCCAAGCTCTACACACGGTGCCGCCTGGCTTTCCTAAGCGTCAGTGTGCTCATCTGTGAAACTGGTTTTCTAAAATTTCTTTCTGAATTTAAATCTGTGATCTTGTCATTCTAATCTTTATCTAATTCTTAGTTTATAGATGGGGAAAAACTTATAATATAGCTGATTTTAAGCATTTTAGTTTTCCCTAGTTTGTTTAGCTTCATAGAAAACTAGAATGAATTACTTGCTATAAGCCCAGTTGGGTCATAAGAAATCAAATGTATCATTCCTATAAAATTACTTTCTTTTATCCAGGCATAGTACCTGAAAGACCTGTTTGACATACATATATTACAGGTTCAACATATATGTGGAGGCAGTCTTTTGATTAGTAAAGAGTCTATAATTTTGTTCTAACATTTATTGTAAAATTAATTACATGGATTAGAACTCAACCAGCCATAGCATAACTTCCCTAGTAGGCGTTTTATCCACTTTGAGAAATAGTAAATATTTTTTTAATTTTCTATGGAAGAAATTTCTAACTTTTCTAAGCAAAATTATCCTCATGCTCAGCCAAAATTTGTATAAGCCTGCTGAATTATCTTTTTAGTGCTCTGAGATGTCATGTGAAACAAGTATCTAATAGTGTGGTTTCCTTCAAACTAAGTTTTGAAGCTCTCAATTTTGGGTTGAACAGGTACAGTTGCAGAGGGAGCTCCTATTATTCCGATTTCTGCTCAGCTGAAATATAATATTGAAGTTGTTTGTGAATACATAGTAAAGAAAATTCCAGTACCCCCACGAGACTTTACTTCAGAACCCAGACTTATTGGTAAGTTTGTAAGTTGATACTGTGCATTTCATTTGATATCTCTTTTCTACTTTTATCTTACATACTTCAATTCCAGGAATCTATGCTATCATCTGTATAAATATGCTCCACTGGTAAAATTGCAACCCTCTCTTATATTGCTAGTTGCTATGGTCCCCTCAAATATATCACTTGAACTAATTCTTGAATGAGACCAGATTTATTTATTTAGTTTATTTTTGGTTTTTACCATTCACTTCCATAAGCTTTTGAGTTTTAAATTTTCTCTTCCTCCCTCTTTTCCCTTCTCTTTTCCCAAGACAGTGTGCAGTGTTATATAGGCTCTACATACACATTCATACTGAACATATTTTCACATCAAACATGTGGTAAAGAACTAGAACCAATGGGAGGAACCATGAGAAAGAAGAAAGAAAACAGCAACAAGATAGTCTGCTTCCGTCTGCATTCAGACTCTAGTTCTTTCTCTGGATATGGCAGCATTTTCCGTCATGAGTCTTGGAATTGTCCTAGATCCTTGTATTGCTGAGAAGAGCCAAGTCTATGAAAGTCAGTCATCGTACAGTGTGACTGTTAACTGCACAATGTTCTCCTGGTTCTGCTCATTTTGCTCAGCATCAGTTCATACAAGTCTTTCTGAAATCTGCCAGCTCATCATTTCTTATAGCACAATAGTATTCCATTACATTCATATACCACAACTTGTTCAGCCATTCCCCAATTGATGGACATCCCTTCAGTTTCCAATTCTTGAGCATCACAAAAAAATTCGCTATAAATATTTTTGTACATACAGGTACCTTTCCCTTTCTTATGATCTCTTTGAGATACAGACCTGGAAGTGCTATTGCTGGGTCAAAGAGTATGCACATTTTTGTAGCCCTTTCTGCAGTTCTAAATTGCTTTCCAGAACGTTTGGATCAGTTCACAACTCCACCAACGATGCATTAGTGTTCCAATTTTCCCACATCTCCAAAATTTATAATTTTCCTATTTTGTCATGTTAGCCAATCTGATAGGTGTGATGTGGTACCTCATAGTTGTTTTGATTTGCATTTCTCCAATCAGTAGTGATTTAGAGCATTTTTTCATGACCACAGATATCTTTAATTTCTTCCTCTGAAAACGGCCTGTTCATATTCTTTGACCATTTATCAATTGGAGAATGGCTTGTATTCTTGTAAGTTTGACTCAATTCTCTACATGTTTTAGAAATGAAGTGAGGCCAGATTGATTGAGGCTAATCCTCAGATTAACCAGAAATCCAGTCTCCATCTTCAGGACCATACTTTTGAAGTATTTCCATTTGAGTAAGACTCATTATCCCTTGCTAGTTTTGGAAACCCGTAGTCACCACACTGATCAAGCATCCAAATAGGATTTCAGTGGTGACAACTTCTCATAGATAAACATAGAAATATGGCTGTTTTGAGTAGGTGTTGTGAAGATAAATTAATATATACAAGGCAATATGAACTTTTAATAAAGGAGTTAGAAAATCCAATTTAAAGACTGCTAGAGTTGAATTCCTCAAAGCTGGATGGAATGGTATAAAAAAGGAGATAACTTTTAGGATTTGTTGTCAAGTATTACTATATGACCATGTTCTGAAAAATGTTTGGACAGAATTGGAGGTGTATCTAACCCAGGAGTAATGTTTTAGAACTTCTAAACAAAGCATTAAGAAAGACTTTCGTATCACTTTCCCCATGATTTTAAATTTTTTAGTGCTAGTGCATAATCTGAAATGTGTAACATCTCCTTTTCTTTGATTCTATTGTTTAACAACTATGGAACTATTTAATGCTGTGTAATAACATTGTACATCAGGTCTCAATAATTTTGTAAAAGTTAATCTGACTTTGTGGAACTCTCTGTCCCTGTTTAGTTATTCGCTCTTTTGACGTCAACAAGCCTGGGTGTGAAGTTGATGACCTTAAAGGTGGTGTGGCTGGGGGTAGTATTCTCAAAGGAGTGTTAAAGGTAATCTTTAAAAAGACACCTCAATTCATGAAAACTGTCCTACTCTTCCCTTCATCTGCCAAAAGCTGTAAATATGAAAATGGACTCGGTGCCTTAATATATCATAAGCTGTTTCTTACGTGCTCTTTATTTACTAATTGCTGTATCTTCCCTGTCTGAATTGTGAGCTCAGTTTGGGCAGGGACCATTGTTTATGCTTTAATGATCCTGCAATGTCTAACTCAGTGTTTGGTGCTTTTAATACTTCGGTTGTGATTGTGAAAGTTTTTGTTTCCAAGTCATCAGTTTTTTAAAAATCCTAAGTTGTCGCAAACTCTTTGAAATAGTGAAGATCTTGATGTTATTATATGCTTCTTACATATTCTTACTTACTTCTAGGTGGGTCAGGAGTTGGAGGTACGACCTGGCATTGTCTCCAAAGATAGTGAAGGCAAGCTCAAGTGTAAGCCAATCTTTTCCAAAATCGTCTCACTTTTTGCAGAACATAATGATCTTCAGTATGCTGCTCCTGGAGGCCTTATTGGTAAGGATTTTATTGTCTGTTTGAAAATTATTAGATTCCCTGTAAAACAAAGCAGAAATAGAATATGTTTTATGGAACAAGGAACCTGTAAATTGTAAAATCTTGATTTTTCAAATTATATTAGTACTTTTGGGCTCTTCAGGGGCTATCAGAACGTTAATTCACTCGATTGTTTTTTTTTAGGGTGGTAAATTTTGTATTTGGAACAGTAGATTTAGCAGTGTGGTATGGCCTTGAACTACATTCATTTTTCCCCTTTTAAAAATCTGCACATATAACTTATATATGCCAAGTGCCTAAATGTGTCACCTGGTTAATGTCATAGCGTATTTGGACTAGTGTGGCAGGTGTTAGTATTACAAGAGAAGATATGACATCATCTGAGTGTTCAGGGATTGATATTACCATTCCTGGTTTATTTTTTTGTCTGCTATGGTGCCACTGATACTGGTGGAAGAATGCAAAAGCAGTGCCTTGCCTACATTTAGACCTGGATGAGTCCTTAGAAGTCAGTAAGTCCAACTCACCTGTCTTTCCAGGGGAAGCACGACCACCGGATTTGAACCTACCAAATTTAGTAATTCCAAGCATTGTTTGGAATTATTTTGGTTTTTAATTGTTGTTTTTCGTGGTAGTTCTTTAATTTAGTGAGGGAGAAAGGGACTCCTTTGGTTAGTGTGGGATTTTTAGCTGTGGATTTCAACTCCACTTTCCTTATAATTGCAGATAATGCATAGAAGACCATTTTTCTCCAGCTACATTGTATCTGATATTTACAAGGACACATTGCAAAGTATCTTTTCGTTGCCTTTTTTAATGGACAGTAATAGGCCTCTCCTGAAGGCCTAGGGCATTGCATCTGACAGTTACACTCTGCTAACTAATGCTGGTCAGGAAGATGTGAATTTCCAAGTAATTCAGTTTAGTTTTACAATTTTTTTCCTGTTTAAAACTAGTCAGATTTGGATCTTGTTCCTAACTCTTCCTTTGATTTAATGTATAAAATTTTTGCAGGTTATTTTAACTTTTTTTATCTCTTGAATTGGGATATGTGCCAATTTCTTGACTAAAAACACAACCTTTTTGAAGAAAACTTTTATAGAAATGCAGATCTTGACGCATTTTACAGATTGTTACAATCTATAATATTTTGCAATTATTTTAAGACATAAGATGTAAGCATTAAAAATAATTCTTTTTACCTTAGGTGTTGGAACAAAAATTGATCCAACTTTGTGCCGAGCTGACAGAATGGTGGGACAGGTTCTTGGTGCAGTTGGAGCACTGCCTGAAATCTTCACAGAATTGGAAATTTCCTATTTCCTGCTTAGACGACTTTTAGGTGTACGTACTGAAGGAGACAAAAAAGCAGCAAAGGTAAATATTGCAAAGATTTGAGGCTTATGGTTATATTTTTAGAGGTAAAACTAACCCATACAACTTACAAGTGTCTTTCTGTACCCCTACACTTGAATGTAAGTGTACCGTTCTGTTTGCCTCTATCAGTACAGAAAAATGAATTTGTGGAAAACTTAAATCTGTAGGCAGTTTTAGGGAGTACTGTCCTTTTAAATCATCAATTTTTTGTTATATATTTTGGCATTCTTTTAGTAAATTATAAAACTAGAGGCCATTAATAAAACATTGTTTAACGATGTTTTATTAAGTGTCTTCCTTGTGGTGCCAGACTTACTGCCCTTTACCTTCCATGAAACCTCTTCTAGCTTTGAAGAAATTAGGTTGTAAGACTGAGTGTGTGCCAGAACTTTCCAAGCCTTGATTACCATTTATTTCAAGCAACTGCTTTGAAAGCTCCAGGACAGTAAAACAATTTAAGTGATTTCTCAAAATTCATTGTAACTGAATGTGGTCTGTAATAATAAATAACAGCCTGTTTCAGGAAGCATTTTTTTAGTTCTCTGCCCATCTTTGGTTCTTTCCATACTCCAGGTGCAAAAACTCTCCAAGAACGAAGTGCTCATGGTGAACATAGGCTCCCTGTCTACTGGGGGAAGAGTCAGCGCAGTGAAGGCTGACTTAGGCAAGATCGTTCTCACTAATCCCGTGTGCACAGAAATAGGAGAGAAGATCGCCCTTAGTCGGAGAGTTGAGAAACATTGGCGGTAAGTTACCAAGGAGAAGTGCATGGGGTAATGCTTGGGGGAGCTTCTTCTTTCTTTCCTTATCATCTCTACGTTTGAACTTACTCAGACTTTAACCTTTGTGTCATACTATCTGTTGGGCATAGTATCATCACATTAAATTCCCAAAACCAAGTCTTTCCCAAGCTAGTTTCTTAACTTTTTGTCTGGAGCACCATAATTTTTTGGCCATGCATCTTCAAGACCTCAGGTCATCTGTTTGTTTTTTTTAATTTCTGGTTTCATTTTTATTCCAAATTTAACAAACACTGAATAGAATGGGTGTTTGCATTTATATACTAGGTCAGAAAAAAGGATGGTACATGAAACTTACCCACCCATCTCTTATTTTGTAGAGGATTGCTTTTCTTTTTAAGCATGTAAGACAAGCCTGTAACTTCCAGAGCTGCCATACTTTCCTGGCCTTCCTTTTATTCTTTTCTCCTCATAAAAAAAGGAGAAAGATGTCTCAGTGGCCCTGGGGGGTATGTGGGGTGTCCTTACCCCCTATTTTCTTTTGCCCTTCCCCTTCCCCGTAAGAGTCATCTTTATTTCCATTTCCTTTATGTAGTCAGTTTCCAAGCATTGTTCTTACTGTGGCCTAGGTCATCATTGCTGGTCTTCTACATTTCCCTGAATTGTGACTCATTTTGTCACGCTATCTTATATGGAGGGACCATCCTCTTAAAGCCTAATTCGGTTCAGTAGTAAGCATCTTTTCCATGTATAGCACTTTTAGGTTCTGAGTGACATACAAGGCTTAGCTAACACAGCCCTTACCCTCGTGATACTTTGTAATCAGTGGGGAAGATATTGTATATAAACAAATAATATATGAAAAGAGAAGATTATAAGATTTTAGAGTCAGAAGGGTATTTCAAGGCCAACCTGCTTGTTTTAAAAGTGAAATTAACTGAGGCAAAGAGATGAAGTGACTTGTTTAGGAACACATAGAGGTCTGAGATAAATTTAGTTAGAACAAAGAAAGTTTCCAGAAGGAGGTGATATTTTACTAGTGTTAAAGGATGAGCTAAAATTTAGCAAATGGAAATGATTGACTGGAGAATAGGAACAGCCTGAGTGAAAACACAAAAGGCAACAAAGTCCAGGACATACATAAAGTGATGGAGATTTAGAGCCTGAAGAGGCCTCTAAAAAAAAGAGCATTTAGTATTTAGTTTGGCCCTCTTGTTTTCCATTGAAGGTGCAGGGACTGAGGTCTGACCAGGGTGTAGAGCACATGGAGCGGGGTAGTGTGAAGTAGCACTAGAAAGAAGGGGCAGCACTGGGTCACAGGTGGCTTTGAATGCCAAAGAGGAGTTTGAATTTGCCTTATGCAATAAGAAACTGAAGGTTTAGAGCCTGGGAAGATCAATGCCTAAGAAAGATAAATCTGGGAGCAGTGTTAAGAATAGTTTAGCAGCAGGGAAACCTCTCATTGTTTAGCGTAGGTAGTAACAAATGTGCCCAGTGGTGGCAGTAGAAATGGAAAGGCGGATGTGAATGCTGGCAATACTTCAGGCAGAATTAATAAAACTTGCTAACCTGAGAGCAACAGGGACAAGTCAAACACTCAGTTTTTAAATGTGGGAAGCTGTGTAACTATATACTTAGAGAAATAATAAAAATCAGGAAAAGTGGATTTTGGGGAAAAAGATAAGCTAGGTTTTGGAGATCAAAACTTAAAGAAGCAAGGTATTCTGTAGGCGGTTCAAGGTCCCCGATCTGTGTGTGTTAGTTTCTCAGTTGTGTCCAACGCTTTGTGCTTCAGTTCGGCGTTCTCTTGGCAGAGACACCGGAGTGGTTGGCCATTTTCTTCTCTAGCTCTTTTGACAGATGGGGAACTAAGGGTTAAAGAGACTTGCCCAGGGTCACAAAGTTATTAAGTTATTTAATAAGGCCAAATTAAAAGTTAGGAAGATGAGTTTTCCTGACTCTAGGCCCAGTTCTGTCTATCCACTCTGCCACCTAGCTCCCCAGTCTATACTTTGGGAAGAAAGGTCAGGCGGAGCTAGAGATCCAGAATGGGGAATCATCTTTATGAAAGGGATTGTTAAAGCTTTCTAAAGCCCAGTTTATTTACATTTTGATTTCCTTCCCTAGTCCCCATCAATTTGTCTTCATCTTCCAGCTTTCATTTTGACTCTTGTAAATATTTTCTCCAGAGCAAGGGCCATAATTCATATTAAAATATCTCTCTTTGTATCACTTAGGGTATAGTAGGAACCCAAAGGGGGAGTTGAATTTAACTTCAAAAATGAGCCAGAATTTTTTTCTTTTTAAATTGAAGGAAAATAATCCTTTTGGGGTGTGGTCTGAAATCACTATAATTTTATCCTTTTATTTGATTATACCGAGTTTATGAGGGAGTACATAATTCCCTTTTTTATAATAAAGTAAAATTTGAGCCTGGGAAAAATGTGGGTGTTTTCTCACCAGATGGATTTCATAATACTGCATGACATGACCAGTGTGTGGGGTTTGTTGGCTTGGTTTTATTTGTATGTTACAAGGGATGACTTTTTTTTTTCAATCAAGAAGTGGTTTAGTAATAGTGATTGTCCTTTCCTCTCCCCCACCCCACCCAAGAGAGAAAAGAGAATCAGTGCAGTGTTTTAAAGAGTAATGCGCAGAAGAGAACAGAAGGAAATTTAAAGGGAACTGCAGACAATCAGGATAGCTTTGAAACCAGCATGTTGAAGTTAAATATTTTTAAAATATCTCTAATAATTTTGTGGTTCCACGTAATGATGCTCTTTGTATGTAGAAATGATCTTGTTATTAGTGTCTTATCAAGTTCATAATAGCAAAAAATAAAATTTAAGCCTACAGTACATTTTTCTCACTATCTGCTCTCCTCTCTCTTGATATCAGTAATAGTTCATGTTTATATAGTGTAAATGCTTTCATCACCACAACCCTAGATGGTAGATAATGTAAGAATTATTATCCCTATTTTGTACTTGTAAAAGTGGAGGCTTAACTTGAAGGTCTTTTGATTCGAGGACCAGGGATTTTGCTTGTCATCATGCAGGACTAGGCAGAGATTAAAGAGGAGATGGTGATCTGTGGTTTTCATCTATGCATTATCTAACATGTGACACCTTCTGCAGGAGGCCTTTTTCCAGCACCCTCCATAGTAGAGCCTTCCTTTTTCTAAGACTGTCTTCTGTCTCCTTTGTGTCCTACGTGTACTGATTTATACAGATAACGACCACCCCCTCATTAAGATGCAAACTTCTTGGGGCTATAAACTTGGGGTTTCTGTGTTTTTGCTCCTTTTGTTTTTCTCTTTGATAATCGCAGTGCTTAATATAGTGCCTGGTACGTAGCAGATGCTTGATTGATATTTCAAGCACTTTGCAAATTTTAAAGGGCTGTATAAAAATTCAGTTGTTATTATCACGGCCTAGCCCCACTTTACCCATTAGAGCTTATTGTGGACATAGAGTTAATATTCTTCCTGCCAAATTATCTTTGGGCCCAAATACTGTTTGCAGAGGCTGTTCATTTATAGAAATGAGTTATGATGTGTGTGGATACTGAGGTGGCCTCCTGTTTATATTGATTGTATTATAGAAATGGATTCATCATCACTTATTTAATGCTGTGTTTTCATTTTGCAGTTTAATTGGCTGGGGTCAGATAAGAAGAGGAGTAACAATCAAGCCAACGGTAGATGACGACTGAAGAACTCTCACTAAATGCTTGACTTTGGCTGAGGAAAGAGATTCCACTGAAATCTAGGGGTATATTTTCGGAGCAATAATGGGGAATTAATTTCACAGCTTGTTACATTTCAGGAACGCTGGATAGTTTTCTCATTTCTTGTGATGAAAATTTAACCTCTGGTATTAAAATACTAGTCAGTGTCTGCAATAAATGTAAAAATTGGCATTATGGTGGATTTGTTCCACATTTTAGCAGAAATTAATCATTCTCATACCACATGTCTAATTTATACATCAGTGCAGGTTTGAAATTAAGATATGTTTACAACAGTCAAGACATCTTCATTTAACAAAACCTGTTTGAAATAAAATTTTTCTTATTTTTTCATTGTTCCTTGGAATAGCCCAGGCCTCAAAAATTGTTTCAACAGTAAAATACTTAAAGAAATAAAACTCTTTTTGAAGACCATATTCTTTTTTGCCCCATGATTTTTGTTGTTTTTGTTGACACGTATATGGAATGGATATTTTAGAGATAAATTGACTTTAAAGCAAATTCCCATTTTTAAATAAATAGGATCTCCATTATAATTAATGGAAACATCTATTCTAGTCCAGAACATATTTAAGTATATTCTGTATATGAACTAGAATACAGTACTTTCTAGGGCTTTTCCCCATTTACCCCCAGTGGGTCACTATATTGGTCAGCAGGTAAAGATTTTTGCCTGTACTCTCCTAATTACCGTGAGAGTATCTAGCAGAGTCTTCCCTTGGAAAGGAACTATGATATAAGTAAAATATTAGCTCTTTGTAGCAAAAATTCCAGTATTCCTAATCAGCTTTCTTTTTCAGTATAACTCTTGTAATAATTTTCTCTGGCTCTTTTCACCAGTCTGTATGAAGTCAACTCAATATGTTTGAGAATCCCTGTGGAGTAATGAATAGTCAGTTGGCTTTGGAGACAGGAAGACCTGGGTATAATTCCTACCTGTAACATAAGTCACTGTCCTCTCAGTTCCCCAGTTATCTCTTACAAGATAAATCAGTGGAAGGAGTTGCACCATGAGAAATTCTCTATGTTTCCCCCCAAAATGTTGACATCATATGGAGGAGGAGAGACACAGGTTATCTGGTTACAAATGCCATTTAACTCAACCCTTAACTAGCCTCAAATTATGTAACCGCTTAATTCAGTCACCTCACCAAAAGTATGGCAGGAAAACAGGCCTTCAGAAGTGAGGATTGATAAAGAATCTTTCATTTGGAAAGATTATTATGTGGAAGAAAAATAAAATTGGCTCCCCTTGGATCTCTAGGACAGAAGTAGGAGCAAGTAACTGACTTGTAGAAATTGGAAAGGTCAATTAGGGGAGATAGAAAAGAAACTTTTCTCTCACTTAGAAATTAGATAAGGAAGCAAGCTGCATAGTCAAGTCACTGGTCCAAATTCACCAAAGTAACAGAGCTGGGATTCAGACCTGAATTATTCCAAATCCTGCATATTGTTAGGAGGTATTTTGAAGTCAGATCCAGTGTACCTCCCCTTTTGTCTTCCCAGACCCCCCAACTGCACAGATTACTTCTTTTTCCCCCACTTATCCCTCACCCCAATCATTAAGCAACTTGGGTATAAACCTAGTAGTGGCATCACTAGATTTAAAAGTATTAAAGATTTAATCCATCTTTTTTGCATTATTCCAAATGCAGCAATATTTTATGAAGCATCTACTAATACTTTTTTTTAATATCCGTTGTTAAATTAGCAGAACCTTGTGGTAAATAGGGGTCCCTTCAACATCAGGAACCCTTAATCCTTGAAGGAGTTGCTTGTGTGGTACCTGTGATGTCATCACTTTACCAGGGGCAGGTAAAGCACTCTTATACAGGGTGTTCCCAAATCTGTGCAGCTGCCAAGCTTTAGTGGCTAAAATCTACATGAAGACTTTTGAGATACCCATATTTGGCTGAAAATATTTTTGCTTTTTGACATGAAGAGTAGTTTTATTGGACTTCATAAAAATACTGGTTTTGCATTTCACTGGCATTGTGTACTGGGAAAGTGTTGGCTCTAAGATTCAGGCCAGATGTGGATTTGAATTCCATTTTTCCTACTTAATAATTATGTGACCCTTGCTGAAACTCATTAACCTTTCCAAGCCACAATTTCCTCATCTGCAAAATGGAAATAATTCTGTCTTCCTGATGGATTGTTGGGAAGAATGTGCCTTACAAACAAAAAGCAGTCCATTGTCCTGTTCAGGCTTTTACTTAACTGCTTTAGAGAATCTGCCTACAGGCCTCCTGCTCTCCCACTGCTTAGATTGTCACTGACTTGTCTGTTAGTTGTGTGGTGCCTCGTAGCTGCAAAGTTTGCACATGTATATTTTTTACATTTGAGCCTTCCACCATGACCCTGAGAAGCCTAGTGTAAGAATCACCACCTGCCACCTTGAGGCCACAAGTGGCCCTCTGGGTCTTTGAGGGTGACCCATTGACTGAATCCAAACTCCACAGAATAAATCCTTTTATTAAGGAAATTCTGCTAAGAATAATCCCCACTTAATAAAGGAGAAAATTGAGACTGAGAAAAAAAGGACTCACCCAAGGTCATACCAATTAGCAAGTGGAAGAGCTGGAACTCAAACTCAGGTTTTTTTGACTTTTAAATCCTGGGTTTCCCTACTGCATGCTGCCCCTAAATTATCCCTATTTTTAATAAATACTTGAGAGTCCCAATGTGATCAGTCACTCATAAGTGTAAAAAAAGGTAAATAATTGCCTGGTTCAAAAAAAAATAGGCCCCAAAGCATTTCATTGTTAAGTGCTAAATGAATGTGATGCTACGAAGGAATGTAGTATCCAGGCCTTCCTAGACAAAGCAAAAAGGATTGGTTCAGGTTTTTTTTTTCATTCTCAGTGAGTAAGGTAATTTTGAGGGGATATGACAGTGTAAGTTACAAATGTTAAGGGGAAAGTACAAAATTCTGAATTAAAAAAAAGCACCTTTATATCTGTGATATTTAGCCATTTATATAAAGTATTAAAGCAAAATGGATTAAAAAAAGACTTGGATTTCACAATTAGCAATCATTTTAAATCAGTAATTTAAATTCTACGGAATGTATATAAAAAGTGGGGTAATGTACTCTAAATAACAGAATAATGCAATATGCTTGACCTTTTATATAACTTCTAAAATGGAACCACTTACAGTAGTGGTTGGAATAAGGACTACTCATGTTTAAAGAAACCTAGACATAAGACTGATTTCTATCCATTTTAGTTCCTTCATTGTCAGTAAATTTCTCGCCAATAAATATGTGGCAACTCAAGTAATCCACACATTAGAAAAGGGAAAAGGAGACCAACACATGATGAGATACTATTGTATCATAAGAAATGATGAGCTCCAGCATTGTTTTTGGAAAAAACTGGGTAGACTTCAGTGAAGTGATGCAAAGTGAAACGAGCTGAACTAGGAGAATGTTGTACAAAGAAAAGCAATATTGTATGATGGTCAGCTGTGAATATCCTAGCTTTTCTAATCAATGTGATGATCGAAGACAATTCCAAAGGACTTACGAGAGAGAACTGACGGAATCTGAGCGCAGACTGAAGCTTGATTTTTCACTCTGTTTGCGTTTTTATTTTGCAAAATGGCTAATTTGGAAGTGTGTTTTGAATGATTTCACATGTGTAACTGACATCACATTTCTTGCTTTTCAATGAGGGGGAATTCAGAACAAAAAAAATTTTTAATAAATGTTAAAAATAAATAATAAATTTGGAGGAAAAAAAACACACACTAGACCCGTGTGTCCAAAGGAGATTTATTGTTGAAGAATATGGTTCACTGAATCCAGGAATAGGATATTGTGGACCTCAGATCTGGTGTGGCAGATCCAAGGAAGCTCCTAAGTTTTGTCCATTGTTTATAAGAGAAGTTCCATTTCTGACACATGTTAGAACAACTTCCTCCTTTTCGGGGATTCCAGCATGGTCATTGGTTGGGAGCAAGTTATAATTTGGAATCTTTAAGGGCAGTAATCAGTTGAAGGAGATGAGAAGATGATAGCTGGATGTTTCTCTGATCTGTCCAAAGTTACCTAACGAGAAACACTGTAAGGTCTCTTCTGTGATGTTTGCTAGGCGCTAGGGGATAATCCAGCCAGATGGAAAACATGTTCTTGACTAGTTTTTAGTACTTCAAGAAAAGGCAAAGAACAATAGCTGTTTAGTGGGTGCATGCTAATTATTTGGTAGGTGCCAGAAGAATGGCCTTGTGTTCCTTTAAGAAGAATCAAATGCCTTGGGAAGTTTTTTGGTTTTTTTTCCTCTCATTTGGGATTATGTATATACCAACTCTAATTCCATATGAGAGAGGGACTAAACTAAAAAAAAAATGAGTTGAAATCCCACCTGTAGAATTTAGGCATGTTACTTTGTTTCACTCAGCCTCAGTTTTCACATCTGTGAAATAAAGGGATTGGAGAAAATGTTAGGTCCCTTCTAGCTCTAAATCTGTGAGCCAGTTAGGATAAATGAGAATATTTATATGTATTCTATAGCATGTGGTATTGATTTATTGATGTTCCACAGAGTGAAGGAAGATAAAATTTTTTAGGTACAAAAGTTCAAGATGCACTGCAACTGGTAATGTTGTGTTGGCTCTGACACACCCTCTGAATTACTTCATTACAAGAGTGGAAGTTATCTCAGAAGCTAGCTGCTGCAACCTATACATCCCCTCCAAACATCTACTCTTACATAGACTAATTTTTAAGAAGGTTGTCCTTTCAGCTGACCTAAATCTGATTTCTTATTCCATCCATTCCACCCTGCTCTGCCTTCTGAAGGCAAGTAAAATGAGTGTAACTCCAAGTTAAACCTAAACTAAGATGGTGGCTGTCTGAGTGGAGAGAGATGTGAGAAGAAGGTAGAAACAACTGGAGCTAGCAACAGATTGGATGTGTAGGGCAAGTGCAAATGCAGAGTTGAGCTTGATGCTGAAACTGAGGTTGAATGGTCCCTCCCATTCAGCTCAGTAATAGGATGGTGGTGCCTTAGAAAATAATAAAGAAGCTGGGAAAGGGAAGGTTTTGGGGAAAAGACAATGAGTTCTGTTTTAAATATGCTGAATTTGAGGTTCCTATGGGAAATCCAGTTTGAGATGTCAAAGAGGTACCTGGAGATCGGGACTAGACATCATGAGAGAAACTATGTCTTGGTACATAGATCTGGAGATCATTTGCAGAGATAATAATTAAACCCTGGGATCTCATGAGATAATCAGTTGATAATATGAAGCCAAAAGAATAATGGATCCAGTACAGAGTATTGGAGATACCCACGGTTAGAAGCGGTGGCATGAATGAGGGCCAACAAAGAAAAATGGTTAGATGAAAGAACCAAGAGAGGATCAGTATCACAAACCACAGTGGAGAGAAAATCTAGGCAGAAGTGAAGGTGTCAGACGTTACGGAGAGGTCAAGAAACAGGAGACTTGAGAAGACCATTAGATTTGGCAGCCAAGAGATCAGTAGTAACTTTGGAGAGGGCAGTTTCAGTTGAATGAAGTTGGAAGCAAGGAAGAGCACTATGAGACTATGACCCTTTGCTGAATGTTGCCCTTCTCAATGCAGCCTTTTTCGTCCACCATATTGCGCTATTGGCTCATGTTGGTCTTGCAGTCCAGATCTTTTTCAGATGAACCCTAACCCTAACCCTAAATGCTTGAATAAAAGGAATTGCACCATCAATTCTTGGTCTTTGGGCTAACTGAGGTAGTTATTAGACTCACTCTGTCGTCAGGTAGTGAGTGCCCTGTTAATAAAATGTTATCTTGCTGGGAGAAAATTTGTCTCAGTCTACCTTTGTTGAATTTCACTTGAGACAATATCATTTCATTCATGTTCCTGTTTCTATCAATTGAGAAACACCTTTATTTCCAGGTATTTTGGTATCACAAAAAAGTGCTGCTGTAACTGTCTTGGTGTATATGGGGCCTTTCTGGTTCTGATCTTAAGATATATGCCCAGTAATGGGATCTCTGTATCAGAGTATAGACAGCTTAACTTTTTAGCATAATTCTAAATTGCTTTACAGAATGATCAGACCAATTTGAAGCATGACATGGCTTCTTTTTGAAGAAGTTATGCTAGTTCTTTGTGATTACTTTCTTTTCTAGATGTTCGTTAGCTAACCTGTAATATTACATCCTCGAATTTTGCCATTTGACGTTGAAGTCCACCTAATTGACCTATAGCTTGCAGACTCCATTCTCTTTCCCATTTTGAAAGTCAGGAGAACATTTGCCCTTCTTCAGTCATACAGGACTCTTCTTGTTCTCTAGTCTTTTAAAGATCACAGCATCTTAGCAATGAACTCTGCTAATTTTTTTTTTTTTTTGGTACGACAGGATTTAATTCATCTTGGCACAATCCTGATGATATGAGCTCAGAAATACTAGTTATGTATTCTAATGAATTAATGATCTAAGTGAATTGAGCATGACCTCAGAGTTCATTTATTCTTTTAATCTAATGAGATCTCATATGTCCTTCCAGAAGGCCCTCATGAAGGATCCACATGATATTTTCTCTAATTCTATTGTTATTTTTGTTGTTTGGTTGTTTCAGTTGTGTTCAACTCTTTGTGACTCCATTTTCTTGGCAAAGATACTGGAGTGGTTTGCCATATATCTAGTTCATTTTATAGGTGAGGAAACTGACAAATAGGGTTAAGTGTGACTCTTGTGCCCAGGGTCACCCTGAGTGACAGTAAGTGTCTGAGGCCAGGAAGATGAGTGTTCCTGACTCCAGGACCAGCACTCGTACCCACTGCGCCACCTAATTGGCGCCCTTTGTTGTTGATTTTCAGTTGTTCGATCATGTCCAACTCTTTATGACCCCATGAACAATATATGCCAATACTGTCCATGGGTTTTTCTTGGGAAAAATACTGGAGTGTTCTCCATTTCTATCTCCAGTGGATTAAAGCAGAGGTTAAGTGATTGAGGTTTGATTTGAACTCAGATCTTTTTGACTCCAGGCATCAAATTTAACAACATTTCCCATGCCCCATTCTTATCCCTCTCAGATTCTCTGTAGAATGTGACATTGCTGACCTGGATGTTTTATTACTTTGTAAATCTTAAAAGCACTAAAGTAAATAAATATGAATTATTGTTGTCATATAGCTCTCTCCTCTTTTCCACGTACCTCTCTGATCACTCTTTTTCCTTCAGTGTCTTCTCTTCCTTTTCTTTCTTCATAAATATTGGTATTTTCCAAGGTTCTATCTCTGGCCCTCTTCTTTTTGTACCATCTCCCGTAGTGATGTCCCATACAACCACAACTTCAACTATCAACTCTATATGGACATTCCAAAATCTGTGTCTAGTTCCACTCTTAAGCTCCAATTGGAATTTTCAACTGTCTGCTGAGAGCATCTCCAGTTGTATAGTCTACCTGTGCTTTCAACTCAACATATTCAAGATGTACTGCAATCATTGGAGGTCAACCCAGAGAAACATGAGCAGGAGCCGGCTCTTTGGGATAGAAAGGATGAAGTGGGGAGAAAAAAACCAAAAACCTTTCATGAGAAACTCCTGGAGATTGAAGGCATGAGTTTGAGTCTTGACTGCCACTTAATAGCTGTGTGGCCTTTAGCAAGTTCCCTCACTTCTCTGAGTCTCACCTGTAAAATGGAGAAAAGAGTTTTTCCATCAAAATCAACTCTTTGCCCTACCTTCCTTATTTTTTTGAATGGCACTGATGGAGTTCAGGGTGTACCCCAAGAATGTTTGCATGCCACCAGAAATGATAAAGACATGCAGATTCTAGTGTCTTGAAAGAAATTCACTCAAATAGTTCTCCAAATTAGAGAAAGACGTTTGTTGAGGTGATGCTCCCAAATGGGCCCTGTTTCTGTGTGGGAGAGACAGAGCATAGGTGGTGGGCCCTGCTACCGTAAAGGAACTGGAGCCATTATTGGGGTGTCTGGTCTATATAGTTTGACAAGAAAGGGGAGGAAGGGCAAGCACAGCTCTGGAATGCCTGGCAATCAGGCATTCCGGAGCTGCCTTTTGTCATACCATGAACAAGGAGAACAGGAAAGGGGCAAGGAGAGGACTGCTTCTGGATGTCTAGTACTCCATACAGATAAGCCAAGGGAATAGGAAAAGGGAAGGAAGGAGTTGTTCAGCAATGTCAGATGATTGAGGATGCTTGGTGAAAGTACACAGCTAAGTCCATGTTGGGGGCTTCAACGGGTAGCCTTTTTGATCACTTTTCTGCCTGGTCATGTCCTGCATGCTGCCTACTCCATCTGCTTGAGTACTACTTTCTACCTCATCAGGCCCCACTGTTCTTGTCACCACCTTGAAATTTTAGCATTGTCTTTAACTGAACCTGGGTTAGTGAAAAGAGCACTGTTGTGTTTGTCCTTCTTTCTCAAAAAGCACCATGACAGCAAGATGACATGACTTGCAGTTGACTGGTTTGAATGAGGGAGGGCTGTGCAAGGTCACCACCCTCACTTTCTCCTCCAGAGCCATCTGGGCCCAGCACCGAGATATTCATCAGGAAGATTGGAGATGGCCCAGGGTGCAATGGGAGACCCTGGCCATTTTAGGCTAAGGTCTTATTAGATTCTCACTTGAGTGAGATACACCTATTCAATGAATAGGCTTCTTTTAGTAGTCATTCAGGGGATGGCCCTTTTCATAATAAGAAAAAAAAAAACCAAACTGGTAAGGGAAGACCCCCAGGGTTCCTGGGTAAAAGAAAAACAGTTATCATTGAGTATTTACATTCACTCTGTGCTAGGTGGGCAGGGATCTGTTGTCCAATCTATGAGCTCCAGAGTAATTGGGTTTAAGGCTTGGTCTTTGAACAGGAAATGTAGCCATTAAACTCAAAGGAAAAAAGGCAGCTTTTGGCCATGGAGGTGTACCTTCCCCTGCGTAGAGCACCCCAAGCAAGGATGGAGAAGAGAAGAGACAAGAGAGAGGAGGGGAGGAACATTGTATTTGAAATCAGAAGCCATGGGTTCAAATCTTGCCTCTGATACTACCTACATGATGTTGAACAAATCACTTAACCTTTCTAGGGATCGTTCAAAGGATCAGTTTTCTCTTCTGTAAAGTGAGGGTCTTGGACTAAATGATCACTAAAGTATCTCCCTTCTCTGAATGCAAGATTTCTTAGTTTCCTGCTTCCTCTCTCTTCCTGATCTATATCTGATCAGTTCCCAAATCATACTGATTCCACCTCAGAAATATCCATGCTCTGCTTTCCATCCCATTGTCATCAACCTTGTTCAAAAGTTCATAAATTCTCATCTGAATTTTAGCAAAAGCATCTTAAAAGCATCTGCCTGTGATCTTTTTTTACTGTCCAACCCAATCTGTATGCTACAGACAAATTAATCTTACTAGCCCACAGCCCATTCACTTATTCATTCAATAGTCAACATTCAAACAAAGTTAATAAGCTCTTCATGACCCATTGAATAGAGGCCAGATCCTTTAGCCAGCCATTCAGTAAGGCTGCAGCCTACATTTCCACCCTATTTCACAATATTTCCTCCAATTGTGCTGTATTTCAGCCAAACCAAACAATTCATCATCTACTGAATACAATCCATACTTTCCTGCCTCATTACTACTTCTTAAGCAATTCCTTACACCGTCACTTTGCACTCCTACTCTTCAGAGAAACAGAACAAAAGCATTTACTTCGACATTCTTTTTTTGATATTTCCTAACTCATTTGGTTCTGTATTTTTGGAAGATAAAAGACTTAAGAGTAGTGTTTTACCTTTTGTTTTGCATATGTGATCCACGGCTGAGAGTTCATCAAAGACTCTAGGTTCATACTCCAGGCTTATACTCATACTAAAACAAAGCTTAGCTGCTCAGATAAAAGCAATGATTCAAAACAGTTCCGAAAGATCCATAATTAAAAAATATCATCCACCACCAGAAAGATAACTGGTAAATTGAATTCAAATTGAATCTTACTTTTTTCACTTTATTTTTCTTATTTTTGTGGCTGTTTTTTTGTTAATTTATTTGTTTTCAGTTTTCAACAATTACTTCCATATGTGTTAAATTTTCTCCCTCTTCCACCTCAAGAAGGCATGCAGTCTTATATGGTCTGTATACATATATTCTTATTAAACACATTTTCACAGTAGTCATGTTTCATAGAAGAATTAAAACAAATGGGAGAAACCATGAGAAAAACTAAAATAAAACAAAACAAAAGAGAAAATAGTCTGCCTCATTTTGCACCCTGATTCTATAGTTCTTTCTCTGAATGTGGATGGCATTTTGCCTTAAGAGTCCTTTGGAAACGTTTTTAGGTCCTTGCTTTGCTGTGAAGGGCTAAGTCTACCAGAAACAGTCCTCGCACACTGTGGCTGTTACTGTGTATAATGTTCTCCTGGTTCTGCTCATTTCACTCAGCATCTGTTCATATAAGTCCTTCCAGGCCTCTCTGAAGTCTTTCTGTTCATTATTTCTTATAGCACAATAGCATTCCATTACATTCATGTACCACAACTTGTTCAGCCATTCCCCAGTTGATGGGCATTCCTTTGATTTCCAGTTCTTGGCCACCACAAAAAGAACTGCTATAAATATTTTTGTAGATGTGGGACCTTTTACCATTTTTATGATCTCTTTGAGATTCAGCCCTAAAAACGCTATTGCTGGGTCAAAGGTTATGCACATTTTTGTAGCCTTTTGGGCATAGTTATAAATTGCTCTCCAGAATGGTTGGATCAGCTCACAGCTGATGAATTAGTGTTCCAACTTTTCCACATCTTCTGCAACATTTATCATCTTCCCGTTTTTGTAATATTAGCCAATCTGGTAGGTCTGATGTGGTATCACAGAATTGTTTTGATTTGCATCCCTCTAATCAATAGTGATTTAGAGTTTTTTCATATGACTATAGATAAACATTAACATCTTCCTCTGAAAACTACCTTTGACCATTTATCAATTGGAGAATGACTTGTATTCTTGCACATTTGACTCAGTTCTCTATATATTTTAGAAATGAAGGCTTTATCACAGACACCAGTTGCAAAAATTCTTTCCCAGTTTTCTAATTCCTTCCTAATCTTGGTTGCATTGAGCTTGTTTGTGCAAAACCTTTTCAATTTAATGTAGTCAAAATTAGCTATTTTGCACTTCATAATGTTCTCTGTCTCTTGTTTGGTCAAAAATTTCTCCATTTTCCATAAATCTGACAAGTACATTGTTCCTTTCTCCTCTAATTTGTTTATAGTATCAATCTTTATACTTAGATCATATATCCTTTTGGACTTTATTCTTGTGTGTAGTGTCAGGCACTGGTCTATGACCAGTTTCCACCACACTGTTATCCACTTTTCCTGACAGTTTTTGTCAAACAGTGAGTTCTTATTCCAGAAGTTGGAGTCCTTGGGTTTATCAAACAGTAGATTACTGTAATCACTGACTTCTGTGTCTTGAGTACCTAACCTATTCCTCTGATCTACCCCTCTGTTTCTTAGCCAGTACCAAGTGGTTTTGATGATTGCCACTTTATAATACAATTTGAGATCTAGTTGGGCTAGGTCACCTTCCCTAGTATTTCTTTTCATTAGTCCCTTTGATATTCTGAACCTGTTGTTCTTCCAGATGAATTTTGATATTATTTTTTCTAGCTCTAGATAATAAATATCTAGAAAATATATTATTAGTATGGTGCTGAATAACTAAATGAATTTAGGTAGAATTGTCATTTTTATTATATTAGCTCAGCCTACCCACAAGCAACTGATGCTTTTCCACTTACTTAGATCTGACTTTATTTGTGTGAAAAGTATTTTGTTATTGTGTTCATATAGTCTCTGGATTTGTTTTGGCAGGTAGACTCCCAGATATTTTATAGTGTCTACCACAAATTTAAATAGAATTTCTCTATCTATCTCTTGCTGTTGGGCTTTGTTAGTAATATATAGAAATGCAGATGATTTATCTGGGTTTATTTTGTAACCTTCAATTTTGCCAAAGTTGTTTATTATTTCAAGTAGCTTTTTACTTGATTCTCTGGGATTCTGTAAGCATATCATCATATCATCTGCAGAGAGTGATGATTTAGTTTCTTTTTTCCCTATTCTAATTCCTTCAATTTCTTTTCTCTTACTTCTAAAGCTAACATTTCTAGTACTATATTGAATAACAATAGTGATAATGGACATCCTTGTTTCATCCCTGACCTTATTGGAAATGCATCTAGTGTATTCCCATTACATATAAGGCTTTCTGTATCCCTTAAGCTTTCATAGGTTGTCTCATTATTGTCATTCTCTTGAATGAAGTTGTTGATTGTTTCTTTGATTTATTGTTTAACCCACTCATTCTTTAGGATTAGATTATTTAGCTTCTAATTAATTTTGGTTTATCTTTCCATGGCCTTTTATTACATATAAGTTTTATCGCATTATGATCTGAAAAGGATGCATTGGCTATCTCTGCCTTTCTTCCCTGGATTGTGAGGTTTTTATGACCTAGTACATGGTCAATTTTTGTGTATGTGCCATGTACTGCTGAGAAAAAGGTATATTCCTTTCTATCCCTGTTCAATTTTCTGCAGAGATCTATCATATCTCCCTTATCCAGAGTTTTATTCACCTCTTTAACTTCTTTCTTGTTTATTTTAAATTTAGATTTATCAAGTTCAGAAAGGGGGAGGCTGAGGTTCCCCACTAGTATAGTTTTAGTGGCTATTTCTTCCTGTAACTCCCTTAACTTCTCCTTTAAGAATTTGGATGCTATACCACTTGGAGCATATATGTTTAGTAGTGATATTGCTTCATTGTCTGTGGTGCCTTTTAGCAGGATATAGTTTCCTTCCTTATCTCTTTTGATTGGATCTATTTTTGTTTTTGCTTTGTCTGAGATTAGGATTACTACCTCTACTTTTTTTACATTAACTGGAGCATAATATATTCTGCTCAAACCTTTTATCTTTATCCTGTGTGTATCCCTCTGTTTCAAATGTGTTTCTTGTAAACAACTTATTTTTGGATTATGGTTTTTAATCCATTTTTCTATCCTCCTCTGTTTTATGGGAGAGTTCATCCCATTCACATTCACAGTTATGATTACTATCTGTGTTTTTCCCTCCATCCTCCCTCCATTTATGCTTTTGGTTCTCCCTCCTACCTCCCCCTTCACAATAGAGTTTTAATTTTTGACCACCACCTCCCTCAGTCTTTCCTTCTTTCAACCCCTCTCCCTTTTACTCCCTTTTCCCATTACTACTGATTCCATCCCTTTCGGCCTCCCCTCCCTTTTCTTTCCCCTTTCCTTTCCTACTGCCTGTAGGGCAAGTTAGATTCCTATACTTAACTGAGTTTGTTCAAACGATGCTCCTCTCCCTCCCCTCTTTCCCTCTACTGTAATAAGTTTTTGTACCTCTTCTTGTGATGTAATTTACCTTTTTCTACCTCTTCCTTTTCACATCTCCCATTACAATCCCTTCATACCCTTAAATCATATTTTTATCATCACATCATTTAATTTATACCCACTCCCTCTACCTATGTATATGCCTTTTAAATATCACAATAAATATACAATTCTCAAGATTAACAAGTATCATCTTCCCTTATAGAGATGTTTTAAACAGTTTGCTCATATTGAATAACAAGGTTTTTCCCCCTCTTTACCTTTTGATGCCTGTCTTGAGACTTGTGTGTGAAGATCAAATTTTTTATTGAGCTCTGACCTTTTCATCAGGAAGGTCTGGAAATCCCTTATTTCACTGAATGTCCATCCCCTTTCCTGACATATTATGCTCAGTTTTGCTGGCAATTGATCCTTGCTTGTAGTCCAAACTCCTTTGTCTCATGGAATATCAAAGTCCAATCCCTCTGATCTTTTACTGTAGAAGCTGCAAGGTCCTGTGTGATCCTGACTGTAGCTCCTTGGTATTTGAATTGTTTCTTTCTGGCTGCCTGCAATATTTTCTCTTTAACTTGATAGTTCTGGACTTTGTCAATGATATTCCTTGATGTTTTCAGTTTGGAATCCCTTTCAGGAGGTGAACGATGTATTCTTTTGATGACTATTTTGCCCTGTGGATCTAGGACTTCTGGGCAGTTTTCCTTGATGACTTCTTGGAAGATATTGTCCAGGCTCTTTTTTCATCATGGCTTTCTGGTAGACCAATAATTCTTAGATTTTCTCTTCTGGATCTACTTTCCAGGTCAGTTGTTTTTCCAATAAGATATTTTACATTTTCTTCTATTTTTTCATTCTTTAGATTCTGTTTGACTGATTCTTGATATCTCAGAGAGTCATTAGCTTCTACTTGCCCAATTCTAATTTTTAATAGATTGTTTTCTTCAGTTAACTTTTGCATCTCCTTTCCATTTGCCTAGTTGTTCCTTTTAAGGAATTATTATCTCCAGTTAGTTTTTATACTTCCTTTTCATTTGTCCAATTTTCCTTTTTAAGCTGCTGCTCTCTTTGGTGAATTCTTTTTTCATATTTTTAAAATCATTGGCCAATTTTTCTTCTATTTTTCTAATTTGACTTTTAAAATTCTTCTTGAACTCTTCCAAGAATGCTCTTTGGGCTTGAAAGCAGTTCATAGTCCCTTCTGAAGTTTCAGATGGGAGTACAGTCTCAATGCTGACCCCTTTGGTATTCATGTTTTGGTCCTTGTCCCCATAGAAAGATTCTATGGTCTTTTCTTTTCTGGTATGCTTCTTGCTCATGATGATCACCATTTTACTGGCTTTTAAAGTGAATCCCTGCTTCTGGGCACAGGGGGCTCTGTCCCATGGTTCTTGTGCTTAGAACTTGAGGCTTTGTATATTGTGGCTTCTGGTTCTTTCAGCTAGAAGCTAAAATGCTGTAGCTTACTTGGTGCTGAGCTGACTGGTGTTGGAAAGCAGAGACCAGGTGAATTCTTTTTGAGTTTTCCTGGAGTTACCCTGGAGCTAACTGTGTTGAGTGTTGGGGAGGGGTGGTCTGGCCACAGGAGGTCTCCTCTGTTGAGCTGGAGCATAGGTAAGCTCAGTGGTTGGTGAACCCTGTCCACATTAGTGTCTTCCTGATTCCCCTGGCTGTGCTAAGGCATGCCTGGGGTCTTGGTGTTGGCGATGGTGAGTTCTATCCCCCCTGGGGCTCAGAATCTTCTCCCAGTTCACTGATGTGGGGCTATCCTGCACTGGTCCACTTCAGTCACAGCAAGAGGGACCCCTCTTTGAGATTTTTCTAGTCTCATGGACTAAGAGACTGTAAACAACTGATCCCATTATTCCAGGATTTTTCCTGGGGAGATATTCTCTGGGTTTTTCAAGCTCAACAAGGGGAGGGAGAGAGCATTTACCAATCACTCCACCATCTTGTCTCCCAGAAGTTCAAGTAGGTGACTTACAGACATTTAATCTGTAGGTGGTCTCAAGAGTGACTGTTGAAGTCACCTGGGGTTCTGCAGTTCTCTCTTGCTCACTTCCACTGGACTCCAGTCTGAGCTGATATGTTTGAGAATCCACCCTACTGCAGCTTCAGACCACCCAGGGCTTCATGCTCGGCTTTGCTATGGTGGGGTCTACATTGGTACAGCCTATGCACTGTGCACTTGTCCCACCCTAGACATCATTTTTCGAGAAATTGTCAAGGAAAACTGCCCTGAGGTACTAGAACCAAAGGGTGAAATAGAAATTGAAAGAATCCACTGATCACCCCCTAAAAGAGATCCCAAGATGAAAACTCTTGGTCAAGGTCAAGGAGAAAATATTGCAAGCACCCAGAAAGAAACAATTCAAGTATGGTGGAGCCACAGTCAGGATAACACAAGCTTTGAAAGCTTGTACTTTAAAAGATAGAGGGCATGGAATATGATATTCTGGAAGGCAAAGGAGATAGGATAATAACCAAGAATCACCTACCCAGCAAACCTGACTATAATTCTTCAGGGAGAAAAATGTATATTCAGTGAAATAAAGGACTTTCAAACATTCTGAAATAGACCAGAGCTGAATAGAAAATTTGACTTTCAGATACAAGATTCAAGAGAAACATGAAAACTTAAACAGGAAAGGGAATTCACAAGGGACTTAATAAAGGTAAACTGTTTACATTCCTATATGGGAAAATGATACTTGTAACTCCTAATAACTTTTCATTATTAAGGCAGTTAGAAGGAGTATATATAGGCAGAGGGCATCAGTGTACATTGAATTATAGAGGGATGATATCTAAAAAACTAAAATTAAGGGGTAAGAAAGAGGAATGCACTAGGAGAAAGGGAAAGGAAGAGGTAGAATGGGGTAAATTATCTCACATAAAAGAGACAAGAAAAAGCTTTTATAGTGACGGGGATGCTGGGGAGGTTGTGGGGAGTGCTTGAACCGTACTATTATCAAAATTGGCTCAAAGAAGGAATAACATATACAGTAAATTGGGTATAGAAATCTATCTTACTCTACAAGAAAGTAAGAGAAGGGGGCTGATAGAAGAGAGGGTAGGTGGAGGGAAGAGGTAGTCAGAAGAAAAACTGTTGAGGAGAGATAGGGTGAAAGGAGAAAGAATGGAATAAACAGGGAGGAAGTGGAATGGAGAGAATAAGTAAAAAAAAAATTTAAGGCAAGTTTCTTTGATAAAAACTTCATTTCTCAACTATATGGAGAACTGAGTCAAATTTATAACTATACATTACCCAACTGATATGTGATCAAAAGATATGAACCATAAATTTTTCATATGATGTCATCAAAGTTATCTATAGCCATATGAAAGAATGCTCTAAATCACTATTGATTAAAGAAATGCAAATTAAAACAGTTCTAAGGTACTACCTCACACCTATTAGGTTGGCCAATAAGATAGAAAAGGAACATGACAGATGTTAAAGGGGATGTTGGAAAATTGAGACATCACTGTGCTGTTGGTGGATTTGTGAACTGATTCAGCCATTCTGTAGAGCAATTTGAAACTGTGCCTAAAGGGTTATAAAGTCATGCGTATCCTTTGACTCAGCATTACCACTACTGGGTCTGTATTGCAAAAGAGATTTAAAAATGAAAAGAAAAGCACATATATGTACCAAAATATTTATAGTAACTCTTTTCTGGTGGCAAGGAATTGGAAATTAAGGGGATGACTGAACAAGCTGTAGTATATGATTGTGATGAAATACTGTTGGATATAAGAAATGATAAGCAGGATAGTTTCAGAACAAACCTGGAAAGACTTGTATGAATTTCTGCATAGTGAAATAATTGGAATCAAGAGAACATTGTACGTCATTAACAGCAATATTGTAATAAGATGGTCGACTGTGGATGACCGCTATTCTCAGCAATATTCTGAAAGACTTATAATGAAAAATACTATCCATCACCAGAGAAGAAACTGATTGAGTCTGAAAGCAGATCAAAGTATGCTACTTCTAACTTTTCCCTTCCTTCCTTCCTTCCTTCCTTCCTTCCTTCCTTCCTTCCTTCCTTCCTTCCTTCCTTCCTTCCTTCCTTCCTTCCTTCCTTCCTTCCCTCCTTCCCTCCTTCCCTCCTTCCTTCCTCTTTCTTTCTTTCTTTCTTTCTTTCTCTTCTTCTTTTCTTTCTTTCTTCTTTCTTTCTTTCTTTCTTTCTTTCTTTCTTTCTTTCTTTCTTTCTTTCTTTCTTTTTCTCTCTGTTTCTCTCTCTGTTTCTTCCTCTCTCTATCTCTTATTTTTCTTTCTTTGTATCTTCTTTCACTGCATGACTAATAGGGAAATAATGATTTCATGACTGCACATATATAACCTACTTCACATTGCCTGCCTTCTCGGTGAGGGGAGTGAGTAGGGAGGGAGGGAGGGAGGAAATTTGGAACTCAAAATTTTAAAAACCAGTGTTAAAAATTGGTTTTACATGTAATTGGGTAAAATAAAAGACTGAATAAATAATAAAATAAAGAAAACAAAAAATAGTCATGTAGCCAAATGTGTATTTGGCATTCAAACAATGTTGCCAGCCCATTGGAGTTGTGCTCTCTGCAAGAGTTTCAATGTTTGGCATTTTAAGTCAAGAAAGGACTTTAATTTCAGGAACTTTATCTCACCAGGTGATCATCTGAATCTTCCTATGACAATTCCAATGGAAGTAATTCAATTTCCTGGCATGGAGCTAGTATACTATCCAGGTTTCACAGACACACAATAATGAGGTGAGTACAATAGTTCTGTAGATTTGACAGGCTTTTCCCCCATACTTTCTTTTGGAGCCTCCCATACACTGAGCTAGCTCTGGCAGTATATGCATGAACCTCATCTACATCCCTGGAAAGCATACTGCCAAGGCAAATAAACTTATCCACAACATTCAAAATTTCTCCACTTGCTGTAACTGATAGTTCCATATATGGATGATCTCTGCTGGTTGGTGGAGAACCTGTTTTCTTGGTGTTAACTGTCAGGCCAAAATTAGCACAAGCAGCAGAGATTCAATCCATATTCTGTTGCATCTCAGCCTCAGAGGATGCACTGAGTACACAATCATTGGCACACAAAAAGTTGACCACTAATTCTCCCTTTATTTTAGTCTTGACTTGTAGCATTTTCAAGTTAAATAATTTATCCTCAGTGTGTTAGGTGATTTTAATGCCATTTTCATCCTCACTGAGGGCATCTGAAACATCCCTGAAAACACCATGCTAAAAAGCGCAAGAATAAGCACACAGTACTGCCCTACTCCACTGGCGATTAAGAAAGAATGAGATTATCACCCATTGTCTGGAAACTGTGCAAGCATGGCTTCATGAAACTGCTATACAATACTGATCAACTTCTCTGGGCAACCAAATTTTGCCATAATCTTCCACAAGTCCTCATGAATGACAGTAAGCATCAAAGACTTTGGTCATATGATGGATCTTATGTATAGACCTCTGTTCTCCTCACATTTCTTCTGGAGTTGTCAGGTAGCAAATACCATATTGACCTTTACTTGGCCTTCTCTGAGGCCACACTGGCTCTCAGGTAGATGACTGTCCTCTAGTTGAATCATCCTAGTAAAGAGAACAAGAATCTTGTCAATAATGACTAAGAGAGAGACCTTCCCTGCAATTGTCTTATGGCAACCTATTTCCCTTTCCTTTATAGAGGTATACAATGGAGGCATCCTTGAACTCCTGGGGTTAACATCCTCTTGCCATATAACATGGAAGATTTTAGTCAGCATTATAAATTATAATGTCTTATAATTAGTCTTATAAATTTCAGCTGGAACAGAATCATCACCTGGTGCTTTGCCACATGAAATGAGCCAAATGGCATTAAAAACCTCTTCTTCAGTTGGAAGTTAGGCTAGAGAGGGATTGACTTCAACATGAGCTATATGATCATTGGTTTTCACACTGGCTTCCATAACACTCATCTGTTGAGAGTGTTATGGAAGGATTCAGCCCATCTCTCCAGGATCACGCCCTTCCTAATCAGTGTGATTCCATTAGTTGGTTGGCTGGTTGTTGTCCTTTGTTCTTGAAGAGCACCACAATGACATCACCATGATAAAGTGAAATTTCAACGTGTCTGACTGTGGCTGATCAGACCAATATGAGCTCGGAATGCTCTACCACAGGTTGGGCACAGATAGTCCATGTGAATATTTGGGATGGATACTCCAAATTTGCATATCCGATGTTCACTTTGTGCTACCTCAATACTGCTTTGCTCATAGAACACAGCACCCTTTCTGATGTGAGCACGCCATGCTGAATGGTCCTGTGCCAGTGTCTCCTATGTTGCACAGTCAAATCCAAAGTTCTTGAGAGAGACTTTGAGAGTGTCCTTGTATCGCTTCTTTTGATCACCATGTGATTGCCTGTCCCATACGAGTTCTCCATAAAATAGTCTTTTTGACAATTGTACATTTTGCCTTTGAACAATGTGACCAGCCCATTGGAGTTGTGCTCTCTGAAGCATAGTTTGAATGCTTGGCAGTTCAGCTTGAGCAAGGATTTCAGTGTCTGGTATCTTATCCTGCCCAGTGATCCTCAGAATCTTCCTAAGACAGTTCAAATGGAAACAATTCAGTTTTGTGGCATGACTCTGGTAGACTTTCCATGTTTCACAGTCATACACCAATAAGGTCAGCATAATGGCTCTGTAGACCTTCAGTTTGGTTAGTCAGTTTAATACCATTATTGCTGATTAGTAGAGATGCACTATAGTCCATAAATAGTCTTCAGGGCATCAAAGAAGTGCTTTGGATTGTTACTATCAGTGTAAAATTGAATTTTATCTGCCTTCTTACTGAGCCAAGAATCTGGCATCTCTCTAAGCTTCACTTGCACTTTACTTTTTTTTTTTACATTTATTTTATTTAAACAATTTTTTTGTTAATAATTAATTTGCTTTTAGTTTTGAACAATTACTTCCATAAGTTTTAAATTTTTCTCTCCCTCCCACCTGCCTCCCTTCCCACAACAGCATGCAATCTTATATGGGTTCTATGCACTTTACTTTTAATGGAGTTAAATGCTGCCTTATTAGAGATGGATGAACTATCCTACTGGTAAACCCTGTGGTGTTCTCATTTTTCACTTAGCACCTTCTGAATTTCCCTGTCATTTTTGTCAAACTAGTCTTGAGGTTTGTCTGTGTTCTGAACCAGATGAATAAATGCCGTGCTGTATGCCACATCTCTGAAAGCTGCCCATTCCTTTTCTGCTCTACTGTTACCAATTGTGTTGGGTCAGTTTTTCCTCTAAGTTAGCAACAAACTTCTTACTGGGAGAAGTGCTTTCATCTATTGACATTAAGTCTTCTGTTGGTCATCTTGACTTAGAGCCTCATTTTTGATGAATGTGAATGTTTAACCTGGAGTGAATAAGTCTATGATTGGTCCAGCACTCTGTGCCACATATCTTCATCATTCTCATATTCTATCAGAATATTCTTCTTACAATGATATAGTTTATTAAATACCAATATTTGCTGTAAGGATACATACATAATGTTTTATTGCATTTGGGTAAACAGAAGACAGTGTTGGTGATAAGAAGGTCATGACACACACAAGTCTTCAGTTGTAAGTGACTGTCGCTGTTACTCTTTTGGACCCTTTCCTCCCAAGTACTCCCTACCATGTGTGATCATCTTTCACTACTCTAGTGTTAGTCACTCAGAATTATAGCTTGTCCTCTTTCAACACACTTATGATGAGGGTCTCCAGGTATTCATAAAATTTTTCCATGACCTCATCACCATTCATCATGATGGAAGCATGCTCACTAATGATGGAGTTGTGCTGCTTTCCTGCACATGGCAGTTGCATTATTATGAACCTGTCATTCCCTCCTTTTGGGAGGCATACAAACTTGCTGACTACGTAAGTTTTGATTGTGAAACCTCCTCATTGCAGCAGTCACTCCACACAAATGTGGATCCAACTCTGACTTTGGCAAGCTGACCTTCGTTTGCCTGCCTTGTTTCACTCAGGGCTGCCGTTTGGATGTAATAGTTACTGAATTCTCTTGCAACAAGAACTGTTTGTCTTTCAGGTCTACTGGATTTCATGTTGTCTCTAAGTATGGGTACATTCTATCCATCAATGGTAAATGGAATCATCTTTGCAAAAGTTTTTGTACGTTTCTTTTTGTTTCAACTGCAGGGTGGGATCCCCACTGCAGAGGAAGGTTGTGTGAAGCAAACAACTTTTAGGGCACATATTCTTGCCCCTTCCTCACAACAGGAGGTGAGCAGCATGGTTTTTAAAAAATGCTGTTCAGACACTCCAGGGACTGCCAAATTCGACTGTTAGTTAGTCCAATGAGAAGATGACCCTGTGGTCTGGACTGCCTGTGTGCAGGTTTGTGACTATAATTTTTAGTGTATCTGCGCCTGCTACTTTGTCGCTTGCCTGTTGCCACAGAACTTTGAGTTAGCTAAAAATGGTAATGTGGTATGGGTGATGTCTTTTGACTCCAGCATACAATGGATTTAAGTGAGACTGCACTGATTGAAGCTGTCAACCTCACTCTCTCTTCCAGAGCATCAAAGTTCATTGGCATCAAAAGTTAAGATGACTGGTGATGTCTCAGGATGTAGTGGATGGCTTTGTTGTCTTCCAAGTCTAAGCAAGCTTTCAGCTCTCCTCAGCACCTGCTTCAAACACCTTTGTGGCTGTTGGAGCCAATTATTCTCGTTTGTTCATTCTGCTTGGGGAAGTCCTCACATACTTAGGGTAGACATTCCCTAACTTGCCAGTGGATTGGAGGCCTGTAGGCTACCTTCAACCTGTTTGCCAAAATGGTTTATGGGAGTGTGCCTACTGTGCATGCTACAGCTTCTTAGAGTCATAGGTGAGAGTTGGATGACAACTGGACACTAAAGGTGGATGAGCAGCCTTGACAAAGGACTTGGTTGCCCTCATACCAGAGGTACTAATTCTCCCTTAACACCCATACATCCCTGTAGACTATCTAATGTTAACAAAAAGAGGCTTAATTTAGATGTAGCATGGAAAAGATACTCAGTCAAGATACAACATTGATTCAATCTAACAGCAGATCCCTGCTTCTGTATTGGCCATGTTGGTCTTTTGGTCAAGCCTGAGGGAGTTCCTTGTATGCTACTCCTCTGGGTACCAGGGTCAGTTCATACTGACCTAGCCCACTAGCCAGGACACCCTCCTTGGGATCCCCATGGCAGGGATACCAAGTCTCTTTCCTTTTAGAGGTCTCTGTTGAGGGACTCCCCCCTCCTCCCCTTCTTCCATGGAGGATTGGGGAGATAGTTTCATCTCCCTACAATTCCACTTGAAGTTCTCTAGGATGTTCCTTAGGAGAGAGATGGACCTAGAGCAGGAAGAGACCTCAAAGGCCATCTAGCTCAGCCCCTTCATTTTATAGGTGGAAACTAAGGCTGAGGGAGGTTATGTGATTTGCCCAAGGTCCCACAGGTAGAAGGTGTCACAGGTAGGATTTGAACTGGGATCTTCTCAATCCAGGTCTTGTGTTGCCTCCTGGTGATTTGCCTATTGACCACTAGATAAGGTATTGCCAACAATTTGGAGAGGCCTTATTCCCTGTTATAGTAAGCCAAGGGCTACGATAGACCTGCTTGAGCTTCTGTGGGCACCAGTGCCTGCTTTGCTGGGCCTGCATCACTGTGATGCTGCTCATGCTGCTGCTGTTGCTTGTGCCTGCCCTGTTGCCCACTGCCAATGGGTCCTACCATGATCCTGACTTCCAGAGTGGGTGAGTAAGAAAGAGCTGCCTGCTGTTCTGGGTTGATGTCTCCCCATGTCAGGGCCTTGTATTATCTCCCAGTGTTGGGCCAAGCACTACAACAATTGATGCCACTGTGGAGGTCTGAGAATTGGCCTCCTGTCCCCAGGTGAACATTACTGGGATTTGTGTTAGGGCTCCCTCCTTGGGGGCCTTTTACCCAATGCTCACTCACTAGACATTCTAGAGAGAAAAAGAGTTTCTGTTCATTGGTGAGAGAGGGAAAACTATCTCTCAGCAAATTAACTGGGGTATGTTTAGCACATTTGTCTATATCCCCAATTTCAGAAAGCTCTCTGGGCTTCTAAGGATGATTTTTTTAAGTGCCTCTCCAGCATCTTGCAACAAAGTCTATATGATGTGATTAATTCTCAGTGGTCATCCATATGCCATATGAAAAATCTCAAGCAGTTCCTTCTGCACTAGATTCCCAAATCTAGTCTTTAGGGAGGATCTAGGCCTAACATATCTAGGAGGCCTGTAGATAACTGGTAATTCACTACTCCCCTCTATTCTCCCCTCACCCCCACTATAATTCAACTAATAACAATTCCCTGAAAAATAATAAACGCTATGAACTATTATTTGTTGAATGCTAGGCGTGGAGCCTAGCATCGCCCAGGGCTCACCTCCTGTTCTAGCCTTTCCCTCCACTTCAGTGAGGACACTCTAGTCCGATACTACCACCTATTGCTAGTTGTAGATTTGTGTTGATTCAGGCTACCCTGGCACTTTAGGTTCAGATAGGGATAGAAATAGGGACTGGACCTGAAATTTCTCTGGTATGAGTGAGAAAATATCTTCTACCAATGAACATTGGTTTCTTTTCCACAACCTGTAGTCTTAGGGAGTTATCTGGTTCAGAGGATGTCTAACATATAGCCATGCTACTCACAACACTCCCATGTACCCCCCAACAAGATTAAAATGTAATTGGGAAATATTTAACACATTAAATGAAAGTTTAATAGAATATAGATAATGTGAATATGTGATTTCCTAAGCCAATTTGTGACCCGCAGGGATCCTCGTGTATGGTTTAATGGTCCTCATTTCTATTTGGCTTTGACACCATTGGTCTAGTGCACTGAAGGGTTAAGTGATTTGCCCTTGGGCATCCAACTAGTAGTAACAACAATAAATGTAGTAGCTTATATGGATATAGCACTTAACTATGTATCAGATGCTGCGCTAAGCATTTTACAATGATCATTACATTTGCTTCTCACATCTCCATCTTACAGACAAGGAAACTGAGGCAAGCAGTGGTTAAGTGAATTATCCAGAGTCACACAAGCTTGTAGTCTGGAGGTGAATTCAAGTCTTCCTGACTCCAGGCTCAGTATTCTATTCCAGTGCCACTTGACTGTGTATCTGAGGCCAGAACTGAACCAAGGTCTTCCTGGTTTCCTGACTTCAAGCTCAGTTTTCAATTAAAATTGGACTCATAGATCATTTGCTAGTTAATCAAAGGAGGCTAACTTAGCCATAGCATTGAAAGCATAGTCAGCAGCAGGGATATTTCAGATAGGTGAAGGCTCACTATCTCTCTGTGGGCCATGCTGAATTGTTGGCTAAGCTTGAAGGAAAGCAGTTCTGCCTCCTCATGGACTAGCTTTGGATTTGGAGAAGTTAGTTTCATCTTACATCCAATCATTTCATGGGCAATTGTTAATCTTATCTGGCAATGCTTGTGATTGGTGCAAGTGATCAGATCATCACCAAGTTAACTGTTGCTCTTGTGCCAACATGAGTTATAGGGGATGAAAAAGTAGAAATATTCTGTGAAGTACTTGGCAAGACTCTCCAAATTAAATCAGTGTCCAGCTGGATAATTGATGTTGTCCTATTTTTGTCTCCCTTAGGATTCTATATGTTTAACTCTTCTAAAGGAATTTGGTTATTATATTGTTAAACTCTATAAAGTATCCTATTTGTAGGTGCCACTATGTTGGTAAATTAATTTCGATAATATAATTTTTATCATATTTAGTATGACTAAGCCATGAGTCCCTAATATACTTCTAATTATTTAAGTTGTTCTTTTATTTCTTTTTTCTTTTTAGAAAGTAACACCTTTCTTTAAAAAAAAAATAACAAGCTATATGTAATAGGGATTCACATATAATCTTTTTTTTTATTTGCTTTATATATGCAAAAGTTCATATTGGATATTTGTGCAGTTCAGAATTAAAAAAAAAACCAAATCTGAGATGATAGGAGTGTTGTCGCTATACACAAAAAAGATGAACAAGCACTTGTTTGAATAGGGCAGACACACTGTGCTCTTCCTCACATTATTACAAATATATGACCAGGAAGTGCACTTTGAAGTCTACAAATCTGCAGTCTGCTTTACACTATTATCAGTAACTAAATACCAAATTGATGGAGACAATTTGCAGGCAAATCATATATGGTCATGTGGATGACTTATTAGAAAAATAAATGCTTTGTTTAATAGAAAGGATACTACAATAAATGATTTTGTGAAAAAAATAGCATTCATGATATATATTCAATGTTGAGCTTCGAATGTGTGGTCATTGCAAAAAGTTTCCTAGAGTAATATTCCCTTATACAGCAGTAGGCAAAAAAGTGTTCTTTTTTTATCTCTCTAGTGCCTAACTCAGCGCTTTCTGCACAGCAAGTGTGTAAAAGGCATTACAATTGAACTGAATTAAAACTATAGGATATAAAATTGAAAATACTTTTCTGTCTTTGGACAAATGTTTTGTGCGATTGCACATAAAATACTGTGTTTTTGGTCATCCCAGCTCAATAAAGGCATGAGAGATGGGTAGCGTATTATGAAAAGATAATTGGATCAAGATCCAGAAGACCTACATTTGAATTTCGGCTTAGCTCCTTATAATTTGTGTAATCTTAGGCGATTCACTATTCACTTGACTTCTCAGGCCTCAATTTCCTTAGCTCTAAAATGAGAGGGTTACACTAGATATATCGATCAATAACACTTATGAAGTTTGGGCCAGGCACTGTGCTGGACGCTGGATATGGAAATGCAAAACACAAAAATCAGCCGGCCATTTTCCTAAAGGAGCTTGCTTTCTCTTGGGGGTATAATATGTGTAAATAAACGATATGTACTGATCTTCTATATGTGAGAACATATTCGTAAAATATTTGATTGTTTTCGTTGATCAGCCTTTCTTTTCAAAGAGGACCAGTGACGTCACAGGACGACGGCTTGACTTGCACATGAATTGAATTTAAGTGAGGCAGAGTTGCACAAAGTCTTCTCAGTCTCACTCTTTCTTCCAGAATCAGTGAAGTCCAGTGGCAAAAACGTAAGTCAAGAAGGCTGACGATGGCCGGGGATGCGGTGGAGGATGTTGGTATTTTCTGTGTCTGATCAGATTCTCAGCACTCCCACACCTGCTTCTGCCACTTTCATGGCCATTGGAACAAATGGTTCTCATCTGCCCATTCCATTGAGGAAAGTCTTCATACACTTGAGATATAATCCCCCTAATTCACTGATGATTTTGAGGCCTGGTGGCCTGTTTGCCAAGATAGTTTTAGTGGGGTCTTTTATTCTTTAAGGAACATTTTAAATTGTGTATGTGCAATCTTGAGTGGTAGATTAATATGTCAATTATATAACAATTTTAATCTTTCTCTTTCCTTTTCTTTCTTTCTTTTTCTTCCTTCCCTCCTGTCTTTCCTCCTTCCTTCCTTCCTTTCTTCCATCCATCAGGGTTAAATGACTTGCCCAGAGTCACACAGCTGGTAAGTGTCTGAGGCCACATTTTGAACTCAGGTCCTCCTGACTCCAGGGTTGCTTCTCTATCTACTGTACCACTTACTTGCCCTTTGTAACAATTTTTAATCATACTTTTCTTGCTATAATTTCTACTTGTTTTTTCTTATTATTGCATAGAAATGCTATTAACTCTTGTGTTTATTTTATCCTGTTAACTTACCAAAACTGTTAACTATCTGAATTATTTTATTTCTTAATTCTCTTGGATTTTTCACATAAACAATTATTTTATCAATAAAATAAAGAGTAGTTATGTCTCCCCTTTGCTGCTCTTTACACTTTTAGCTTCCTTCCCTTATCTTATTGCTGTTGGTAGATTCACAAGAATTGGGGTAAGGATTAATTAGACTTATGATTTCATTGGTATTGAGGACACTAAATGAATGACTCAGGGTCACATTGCTTCTATCAGAGGGAGGATTCTTCTCCGCTGACACCAGATCTCTGTTCACTGTGGAACTATGTCAAATCACATCAGGAAAACTCCTGGATCATCTTTGCCATACTTCTATATTTACTGGGAAAGTTGCTAATATTTCCTCATTGGATAGAATGAATAACTAAATAGTAATTTTTTCTCATTTACCCAGGAACCCTGAGGGTCTTCCCCTCACAGTTTGATTTTTTTTTTTTTAATTAAAGGGGCCATCCCTTGAGTAACTTAAAGAAGCCTGTTCATTGAATTAATGTATCTCACTCTGAATCCAGTGACCTGATATTCCTCAGGAGAAGTGAGGCTGGTGCCCTGCACATCCCTCCTTCACTCAAAACAAAGTCAAGTGCAAGTCATGTCATCATTTCTCTGATGGCCTTGGTCTTCTTTGGCAATGAAGGATTAACACGAACCCGTATCTCACTCAAAGTGAGAATGTGATAAGACTTTAGCCTGAAAGGGCCAGGGAATCCCATGGCATCCTGGGCCATCTCCAGTCATCCTGATGAATATCAGGCCACTGGACTCAGATGACTAAGGAGAAGAAAGTGAAGTTGGTAAAATTTGAGAAAGAAAACACTCAATCCAATTCCAATCATGATATAAATATAATCCTAATACAATAGGAAGGATAAAACAAGGAAACAGAACTATAGATGAATACCATTCATGAACATTTATTTCAAATATTCAAAAATTTAAAATAAAATTCTGAAAAATGTTCAATTGTATTGAATTTATATTGGGAACACAAGGATGATTTGACATTAAGAAAACAACAAACATAATTAATCTTACCCAAAACAAGACCATATAAATCTGCATATCAATAGAGGCTAAAAAAAACCTTTGACAACATACAATACTTATGCTAAAAAGAAGCAACAAACAAACAGAAGACACTACAAAGCACAGGCACAGACCTTTATAACGTAACAAAAACATTCTCTCCTTGCACAGCCCTCCCTCACTCAAATCCAAGGAAACTTCAAGTCATGTCATCATCCTGATATCATGGTCTTCATCAAGAACAAGGGACAAATACAACAACAACAGATGAGCAACTGAGGCAGACAGGGTTAAGTGCCTTGCCCGGGGTCACACAGCTAGTAATTGAGGTGTAACTGACTCTAGGCCCCTGCCCTCTATCCACTGTGTTACCTAATGTGTGTGCCCCCTGTGAAGACCATCTCTAACATCATCTAAATTTGGAGAAAGGAAAAATCCCTTAAAAACTTATCAAGTTTCCCTCTAAGGCTCAAGAGGTGAGAACTCTTCAAGAGGAATCTCAGAAGTCAACTAACTGGCTGAGAAAATGCCCAGAAAAGGGAAGAAAAATAAGACCATAGAAGGTTACTTTCTTGGTGAGATGTTTCCGCCTTTCATTTCTGATGAAGAGGAACAATGCTTACCATCAGGGAAAGACATAGAAGTCAAGGCCTCTGTATCCCAAACATCTGAAATAGATATCCAATGGGCTCAAGCCATGGAAGAGCTCAAAAAGGATTTTGAAAATCAAGTTAGACAGGTGGAGGAAAAACTGGGAAGAGAAATGAGAGAGTTGCAAGAAAAGCATGAAAAATGGGTCAATATCTTGCTAAAGGAGGCCCAAAAAAAATTCTGAAGAAAATAACACCTTGAAAAATAGGTTAACTTGATTGGCAAAAGAGGTTCAAAAAGCCAATGAGGAGAAGAAGGCTTTCAAAAGCAGAATTAGCCAAATGGAAAAGGAGGTTCAAAAGCTCACTGAAGAAAATAGTTCTCTCAAAATTAGAATGGAACAGATGGAGGATAATGACTTTCTGAGAAACCAAGAAATCACCAAACAAAACCAAAAGAATGAAAAAATGGAAGAGAATGTGAAATATCTCATGGAAAAAACAACTGACCTGGAAAATAGATCCAGGAGAGACAATTTAAAAATTATGGGATTACCTGAAAGCCATGATCAAAAAAAGAGCCTAGACATCATCTTTCATGAAATTATCAGGGAAAACTGCCCTGAGATTCTAGAACCAGAGGGCAAAAGAAGTATTGAAGGAATCCATCGATCACCGCCTGAAAGAGATCCAAAAAGAGAAACTCCTAGGAACATTGTGGCCAAATTCCAGAATTCCCAGGTCAAGGAGAAAATTTTGCAAGCAGCTAGAAAGAAACAATTCCAGTATTGTGGAAATACAATCAGGATAACACAAGATCTAGCAGCCTCTACATTAAGGGATCGAAGGGTGTGGAATAGGATATTCCAGAAGTCAAAGGAACTAGGACTCAAACCAAGAATCACCTACCCAGCAAAACTGAGTATAATACTTCAGGGAAAAATATGGTCTTTCAGTGAAACAGAGGAATTTCAAGCATTCTTGATGAAAAGACCAGAGCTGAAGAAAAAATGTGACTTTCAAACACAAGAAAGAGAAGAAGCATGAAAAAGTAAACAGCAAAGAGAAGTCTTAAGGGACTTACCAAAAGTGAACTGTTTACATTCCTACATGGAAAGACAATATTTGTAACTCTTAAAACTTTTCAGTATCTGGGTAGTTGGTGGGACCACACACACACATACACACATACACACATGTACACAGGTGCGTGCACACACATACACACATGCATGCACATACAGAGACAGAGAGCACAGAGTGAATTGAATAGGATGGAACCATATCTTAAAAGAAATTAAGGTAAATGGTGAGAGAGAAATGTAGTGGGAAGAGAGAGGAGAAATGGAATGGGGTAAATTATCTCTCATTCAAAAGGCAAGCAGGAGACATTTTAGTAGAGAGAAAAAGAGGAGAGCTGAGAAAAAAACATGAAGTTTACCCTCATCACATTTGACTAAAGGAAGGAATAAAATGCACACTCATTTTGGTATGAAAACCTATCTTACAATACAGGAAAGTGGGGGAGAAGGAGATAAGCAGGGTGGGGGCAATGATGGAAGGGAGGGCAATGGGAGGAGGGAGCAATTTGAAGTCAACACTCTTGGGGAGGGACAGGATCAAAAGACAGAATAGAAGCACTGGGGAGCAGGATAGGATGGAGGGAAATACAGTTAGTCTTACACAACACGACTATTATCGAAGTCATTTGCAAAACTACACAGATAGGGCCTATATTGAATTGCCTGCCTTCCCCAAGGGAATGGGTGGAGGGAGGGATGGGGAGAATTTGGAACTCAAAGTTTTAGGAACAACTGTTTAGTATTGTTGTTGCTACTAGGAAATAAGAAATACAGTTAATGGGGAATAGAAAGTCATCTGGCCCTACAGGATAAAAGAGAAGATGGGGACAAGAGAAGGGAGGGATGATAGAAGAGAGGGCAGATTGGTGATAGGGAAAATTAGAATGCTTGGTGTATTGGGGTGGGGGGAGGAGATAAACAGGGAGAAAATTTGGAACCCAAAATTTTGTGAAAATGAATGTAAAAAGTCAAATAAATAAATTTATATTAAAAAAAATTATGCGATATAATCAAAGTTCATTTGAATAGGTTTAGCACCTCATTGTAATATTCATTCTCTCATTAGTTGCTAACCAATCAGAGTTGATTACCACCTTCTGGAACACCCCCTTTCCCGTGGGCATGAGTGTGAACTGGCAGCCATGATTGTCTTTGGTCTAAGAGCTAGATGGCCAAATCACCATCCTTTTATTTAAATGCTGGCATTATTAATAAAATGATTCAATTATCAAGAAATTATGTCTCTTGAAACTTTTTAAATGTCACAATACTGACTCGTTACCCTGAGAGTACCAAAGAAATGATTCCTTCTAGCCAGAGAACAGGAAAACCCAGAAGAAGAGTCATTCTTTCCAGAAGGTGATTTGTAGTGCAGACCTAAGGAGACCCAGGACATAGAATTCTCCAGTCAGGTGTGAGTTGCTCCAGGCACAAGGGGTCACATGCCTCACTGCACAATTCCTGTAGGTTTATGTCCATTCTGGTGGAAGAGTGTGACCCAGGTTTATGAATGGATTATTGTATTATGGTTGCCTTCTGTTAGTAAATATTTCATGTTTAATGAGCTGATGGTGTTCTCTCAGCTTATTTGGGAAGCACATCAGTGGTGGCTCAGGAGGGCAGCTGGGTGCCACAGTGGGTTGAATGAAACAGTCCAGCCCAAGAAGAGAAAGCTGCAAAAAAAAAGAAGAGGTGCCTGGCCGTGCCTGCATTAGACATGTACCAGTTAAAAAACTTCTAAAAAGCCTCTACCTTTTAGGGTCCTGTGATGATGGAGGTGGTGGGCAACTTATGTGAGTAGTAATAGATACCCAGGGACTATACTGGACTAGACTAGCTCTCTCAGGATACCTGCTTGGTACCTATTTTCCAAAGTGGGGATTGGGGGAGGAGAGAAGAAATTTGAGATATTCCCCCCACCACCACCAAATAGCTCACATATGGAGCATGCAGCTGGATCTTTGGAAGTCTAGTATCTAAAGCTCTCATCCTTTTGGCATTCAGGCTAGTGTAGAAGGCCCCAAGCAGAATGGGATTTGGTCTTTCTCAGTCTTTCTGGCTCCAAGAATAGGAAGAATAGAATTAACTGCTTTGTGAAGAATTTATTTCTTCATTAATGGGCAATTTAAAGCAAAGGATGACTTCCCAGAAATATTGACTTCTGGTGGAACTTAGACTAAATTGGGTGTGGAATAATATAAAATACCAATGTTTTTTACATACCAAACATGAATTAAGTAATCTAATTTTACTTAAATTTGCCTAACTATATAACTAATAAAGATAATCTTACTAACATGCTGTAGGATACTTCTCTTTTCTTTTTATTGTGAATTTAATATTTGTTCTTCTCCTAAAGTCTAGAGGGTCCTGGACTTTGAGTCAGGAAGACTTGTGTTCACATCCTGCCTTGGATATTTAACTTGAGTTAACCTCTCAGTGCCTCTGTTTCCTACGGGAGGGGAGGGGTAGACTTAATGACCTTGAAGGTCCCTTTCAGCTCAAAAATCTGTGACCCTATGAAGTCCCTTTAAAGTCCCTCCTAGAGTCTTTTATTACATCTGCAGCTCGAATAGACTTCAGCTTCTTTTTCCTCCAACCAGGCTGGGCAGCTCCCCAGGTCCACATTATTTATGTTCCTTTTATTTCTGTGATCTATGTCTTACTTATAGATTACATGTGAGACCCAGGGATAAGATTCTCAATCTTTGTGAAGCCTTCTGTGATGACACCAAAGTGTCCTTAGCTTTCCCTTCTCTGATGCTTTGCTTTGGCCAGCTTCTCTGTTCTGTGTTAAACAACTGGCATTGCATTTTTTGATGTTATAGTCTCTAATAGGTCAGCTAGGTGGCATGGTGGATTGAGCAGTCGTCCGGCAATCAGGAAGACATCTTCCTGAGTTCAAATGTGGCCTCAGACACTTCCTAGCTGTATGACTCTGGGAAAGTCACTTAAGACTGTTTGCCTCAGTTTCCTCATCTGTAAAATGAACTGGGGAAGAAAATGATGAATCATTTCAGTATCTTTGCCAAGAAAACTCCAAATGCTGTCACAAAGAATCAGACATGACTGAAAAAACGACAAAAAGTCTCTAACAATATGATTGCACAATTTAGTAGTTTTTAAAAAATGTGTGTTCATGTTCATGTGTATGTACCTATGCATGTGTTTTGTTGTCATTGGTTTTGGTCCGGACCTGTCATTGTTTTATCACATGAAGATTTTCTAATGTAGAATTCCTCCTCCAAAAGGGATCAGCAACTAACCTGACATTTAGTATCATAAAAAGCTGCTGAAGTAGTAAATGGCTTTTCTAGAGTCACATAGTCACTATTATTAGAGGTAGGACTTGAACTCAGATCTTTCTAATTCCAGGGTTGACCCTGTGTCCACCCTCTCACATGGCCATATATATGTTTATGTGTAAAGGTGTATGTGTATTTAGATACAGATGTTCTGTAGATGCATGTATCATTATATAATATTATATAACCCTCCTTATATTTTTAAACTAATTGTTCCTTGAGTTCAAGACCTAAAAGGGACCTTAGAGATAATTTAGCCCAATAACCTCATTTTAAATATGAGACCCAGAGAAATTAAGGGACTTGCTCAAAATCAGGTGTATGTCTTCCCTTTCCAGTCATATTGTAAACTCTTTAGAGGCCGGGAATGTTGTCTCATGTTTATTTGTATCCTACAATCTGCAACACAACATTAAACCCTTGATTCATTGGTCCTGATGTCTGTCACCAGACATTAAGCATTTGATTCAGTCAGAGTTCAAATTCGTGATATTAAATTTGGTGGTCCATTTTTCTGTATCTCTATTTCATCTTGATAAAATGCTTTTTCTTACATAGATAAGAGCATTAACTTTTTCACAGAGTCTGTTTATAAAAGCTAAAAAGCAAAAGAAATAAGCTCTCAAATACAAAAAACTTTAAATAAATTGTATAGGCCTACCACTTTTTCCACCCATTTATGAGTTTGGCCATCAATTTAGTTTCCTCTTTTCTGTTTTGTTAAAGAATCTTTAGAGTTAAATATAGAAAAACTTTGATCACTTCCCTTCCAATTTAATTCTGCTAATGCCAGAATCCTAGTAAATACTATACTTAGTAGAGATGATTATTTGCTCCCCTCTTCAGCCTTTCTAAGGAGACTTCTAAATTCAGGTCCCTTCTAGTTAAATTCTTGTTGTTTTCACTAATAGTTCTTGCTTCCCCATTTAAGTCTCCATGCCCTTGTTCTTTTTAGGTCTTGTCATTTGGAGATGAGGTAACATTGTTGGTGACTTACTATGCTGAAAATACTTAAATGACAAATTAGGGCAGATCTATATACGTATGTACATGTATATACGTATATAACATAGGCTCTTTGAAGATATCAAATTTCTGACCACCTTAAATACTATGAATAAGAGATAGTGTGCTGTAGTGGATGAAGTGCTAGATTTGATGTCAGAAACACTTGAGGTTCAAATCTCACATGTGACACTGTCAGTGTGAATTCCTGGGGGCCTCAGGTAATTCATTGTGTCTTATCTTAAAGGTATTAATTATCATTAGACTGTGATCTGGGCGAATGGAGGGAGTTTGAACTCTTGGGGAGAAAAGCACATTTTTCATTTTAATAACTGTCATTTTCTGTCCTCAAAATGCAGTAGTCTGCAGAAAAGTAGAAAATAAGTGAATAAACCTCGACTATCCTTTTTTTCTTCTTTCTTTCCTTACTCCCACCCTCCCTCTCTTTCTTCCTTACTTTTCTTTGTTTTAATTGAGGCATTGGAAGTCAAAGGCCTCAGGTCTACCTTTTACTTCTGTCTAGAACTTAGACACCAGTAGAAACTGCTTCATGCGTCTGGATCATGAACCTACCAAGAAAATTGTATTTTCTTTGACTTTTGTCTAAAGAGCAAGTGGAATTTTGAGCAGATTTGGAATTTGCTCATCTTGGAATGTTGGAATGGTGGCAGTTGAGAATGTGGGTTGTGACTTGACAGTTGAGTACAACTGCTGCAGGACGAGTCAGGCCCCTTGGCTAATGAAAAGTTCATGTCGAGGGAACAGCAAAGCGACCAATGGTTTCATGAGGACCAGTAACAAGTTTTGTGAGTCTTATTTTATTTCTATAAGATTCTGTGAAAAATATAAGAAGGAAATGGGGAATAATTTCAAAAAACCTCAACAAAAAATAAATATTTCATGATTATATCTATTCACTGAAAAGAGAAAATAGTTCACTTATGTAATAAGTTTAAAGAAGAGTATGAGAATGGAAGTCAAGTCCTAAGATCTTATTCTGTCCTGGCTGCTGAGTGGCTGCGTGACCTTGGGGTGAGGCATTTCATCTCTCTGGGATTCAATTTCGTCATCTCTAAAATGAGAGGTTGGGACGAAGGTCTTTTCCATCTCTAACATTCTATGGTTCTATAGTTCTATGACTGCCATTCAGGAGAGCTTCTGGTAATTGGGTTCTAGGAGGATGCTGTTTCCTATGGTGCCTTCAGACCCTGGAGTGATCTACTGGTGCTTCTGAATTTCTAGTATTCCTGAGGGAGATGACAAGAGCTGGTCATGACATGAGAAAGGAGAGTTTACCTGTAGATGTACATAAATCATGTCATGGAGAGACTTATTGCTTTAGTTAAAATTGGATTGGAGAACTGCCTCCCTTAAGCGTAGGAGGCATTGAGTTACAGCTTGCTTTTCCGGGTTGATTGATGTAATCTATTTAGGGACATAGTTTTTTCAGTGTTATTGAAAAATCTCAGTATTTTATATAGTCATGAATTAGGCACATCTAATTTTATTGAAATTTGCCTACTTATATATTAATAAGGATAACCTACATACATGCCCTAGGTGCTTATCTTTCCTTCATATTATGAATTTAATATTTGTTCTTATTGTAAATGTAAGGCTTATTCAAATAAGTTACAGTGTCCCCTGGTGCCTAATGTAGCTTTGTTCCTTATGAGAAAATTTGTATCCATATCTAAATTCTATTTCCTCAATAAGAATTTTTAGATCATAAAGAGAGGAAGCTATTCAGATAATCTACACTGTACTTTAGAAGACTTGAGCTGATATTTATCCTTACCCCACAGTTAGGAAAGTAATTTTATCATACCTTAGTGATCTTAGCAACCCATCCTGCTGTCTTCGTTCCCTGTCTCACCCCCCCATTCAGAGATGACGCAGCTAAGTAGTGCAGTAGAGAGAGTACTGGACCTGGAATCAGGAGGACCTAAGTTGAAAAACAGCTTCAGATACTTAACTGGCTGTGTGACCCTGGGCAAGCCACTTAATCTCCATAAGCCTCAGTTTCCTTAACTGTAAAAGGGGATAGTATAGTACCTACCTAGCACAATTGTTGTAAAGACAGTATAAGATGATATTTGTAAAACACTTTAAAAAGTATAAAGTGCCATATAATTACTACCTATTATTATAGTATGGAGGTGAAAAATCGATAGCCTGGATTTGTAGAGAAGGTAGAAAGGAGCTATGATGGCATGGAGGTGCCCAATAGGTGATAAGAAGAAGAAAATTGGGAATAACAGATAAACTAGAGTCTGGGGAAAGAAAGTGAGCAAAGAATTAGGTTTTTGTACGGCCAGTGAAGTTTACCAGACACAATGCTCTTTTTCCCCCTCCCCACTCTTCAGCCCCGGCTTTCATCCCGATCAACTTCTCTCTAATACTTGACATTGTTAATCAGTCCCTAATTCTGGACTCTCTTCTCCTGCTCCTAATATATCAACTTCACTACCTGTCAGTCTATGATTCCTTCATAGTCTTCTTTCACCTTTCTCTTTCCACCCACTAAGAGTAGGTATCCACTAAGGTTCATGTGTATACTCCAATGATTTCCACTTTATCTCTGTGAAGATAACTCCCATTTCCGTAGTCGAAGACACAATATCTTTCCTGAGATCTAGTATTTATTTCCAAATGTATGTGGGACTTCTATGTGACTATTTCACTGATCCTTCAAGCTCAATGTGGTCAAAGTTGAATGTTATCCTTCTCTCCAAACTTACTTCTTCCCCCCGATTTTCTATTTCTCTCTCTCTGTCTTTTCCCCCTCTATTTCTTATGATACTGTCAGTATCTTCTCAATCACCCTGGCTCAAAATCTGAGTCCCCTCACCTCCCTTACCCTTACATTCAATCAGTTACCAAGTCCTGACTATTATTCCTTGGTAATCTATTTATCCGCCTTTGTCCATTCAAACTGTCACCAATTTAAACATCCATTGTGACTATTTTTTTCTATTTTAAATAGCTTCTTAGCTGGTCTTACTAGCTCTAATCTCTCTTTTTTAAAATCTGTTATTCCCACAACTATCAAAATAATCTGCCCAATGCACAAATCTGACCATGCAATTTCCCTGCTCTACAAACTCCAGAGACCCCCTATTTCTAGTAAGATAAAGCACCAGCTCCTTAGCTAGATATTTGATATCTCTCATAAGATGTCTCCAGACTCTATTTGTTGTTTAGTCATTTCAGTCATGACTGGCTCTTCATGACTCCATTTGGGATTTTCTTGGCAAAGATCCTGGAGTGGTAGCCATTTCCTTCTGCAGCTCATTTTACAAATGAGGAAACTGAAGCAAACAGGGTTTAGTGACTTGTCCAGGGTCACATAGCCAAAAAATGTCTGAGACCAGCTTTGAACTCAGATCCTTTTGACTTTGGACCTGACAATCCATTCACTGTGCTGCCTAGTTTCCTTTACCAAACCGTCTTAGAGATTCTAAATAACTACTCTCTTTCATATCTGTTGTAATATGAGGAAATTGATTTTCAAGCTGTTCCTTAATAATGGGCAATAGAAAATTGCTACAACCTTTTGATCAGGGAGAAATATGCTTATCCTTGTGCATTTGTAAGATTATTTTGGCAACTTAATGATAGCTGGATTAGACATGGGAGAAACTGGAGGCATTGAGGCTAATTAGGAGTCTAGTAAAATAATTAGGGTAACTGCTGGTGAGGGTTTATGATAATCGTAGTTAACTTTGAGTATTATAGAAGGCAACAGATGGAAAAGATTTTTCTAGTTAGAAAAGTTAACTAAAAATTATAGGCATACAGCAGCAGATTGGTTATCAGGTTAGGGTTTGGGGAGTTCATTGTGTAAGGGAGTGACACGATCTGATATGTAATTTAGGAAAACCACTTTAGTGGTCGAGTTGAGAATGGACTGGAGTGGGGAGAGCCTTGAAGCAGGTAGATCCATCACCAGGCTATTGTAATAATGATGAGGTGAGGGGATCAGGCCTACACTAGAGGGGTGGCAATGTCAGAAGAGAGAAGGAGGCATATTAGAGAGATATTGCAAAGAAATTAGCAGGCCTTGGCAACATTTTGAATATGAGAAGTGAGAGAAAGTGAGGAATCCAATATGACTCTTACATTGCAGCCTGAGGAGCTGGAAGGATGGTGTTGCCCTCTAGAGTAACAGGGAATGTAGGGGAGGGGGATTAGGGAAAAAGATAATGAATTCTGTTTTGGACATATTGAGTTTAAGATGTCAATAGGACTTTAAGCTTGAGATATCTAAAAGGCAGTTGGAGATCCAAGATTTGAGGACAACAGAGAGATTGGAGGCAGGAATCATCAGCATAGAGATGATAATTAAATCCATGGTAACTGAGGAGATCACCAAGTCAAGCGGTTTGGATGGAAAAGAAAATAGCGCCCATGACAGAACTCTGAGGTACACCTACCATTAGAGGGTAGGATCTGGAGGAGGATACAGCAAAAGAGACAAAGAAGGAGCAATCAGATGGGTAGGATGAAAACCAGGAGATAGAGTGGCATCCCAAGACCCTAAAGAGAAGGAGGAAAGAGTGATAAAGACTGCAGAGAGGTCAAGGAGAATGAGGAGTGAGAAAAGGCCACTGGATTTGGCAAATAAGAGATCGTTAGTAACTCTGGAGAGAGCAGTTTTGGTGCAATAAAGTCAAAAGCCAGATTGTAAAGCGTTAAGAAGGGAGTGAGAGGAGAGAAAGTGGAGGCACCTACTGTAGATGTCTTTTCAAAGCAGTCTAGGTAGAGAGGGCAGAAATACAGAACAAGTTAGTTTTTTTTTTTAATTTAATATAAATTTATTTATTTAACTTTTTACATTCATTTTCACAAAATTTTGGATTCCAAATTTTCTCCCCATTTATCCCCTCCCCCCATCCCAATACACCAAGCATTCTAATTTCCCCTATCATCAATCTGCCCTCTCTTCTATCATCCCTCCCTTCTCTTGTCCCCAGCTTCTCTTTTGTCCTGTAGGGCCAGATGACTTTCTATTCCTCATTTACTGTATTTCTTATTTCCTACTAGCAAGAACAATGCTAAACAGTTGTTCCTAAAACTTTGATTTCCAAATTCTCCCCTTCCTGCCCTCCCCACCCATTCCCTATGGGAAGGCAGGCAATTCAATATAAGCCCTATCTGTATAGTTTTGCAAATGACTTCGATAATAGTCGTGTTGTGTAAGACTAACTGTATTTCCCTCCATCCTATCCTGCCCCCATTGTTTCTATTCTGTCTTTTGATCCTGTCCCTCCCCGAGTGTTGACTTCAAATTGCTCCCTCCTCCCATTGCCCTCCCTTCCATCATCCCTCCCTCCCTGCTTATCTCTTTCTCTCCCACCTTCCTGTATTGTAAGATAGGTTTTCATACCAAAATGAGTGTGCATTTTATTCCTTCCTTTAGTCGAATGTGATGAGGGTAAACTTCATGTTTTTTTCTCAGCTCTCCTCTTTTTCTCTCTACTAAAAAGTCTCCTGCTTGCCTTTTGAATGAGAGATAATTTACCCCATTCCATTTCTCCTCTCTCTTCCCACTACATTTCTCTCTCACCATTTACCTTAATTTCTTTTAAGATATGGTTCCATCCTATTCAATTCACTCTGTGCTCTCTGTCTCTGTATGTGCATGCATGTGTGTATGTGTGTGCACGCACCTGTGTACATGTGTGTGTGTGTGTATGTGTGTGTGTGGTCCCACCAACTACCCAGATACTGAAAAGTTTTAAGAGTTACAAATATTGTCTTTCCATGTAGGAATGTAAACAGTTCACTTTTGGTAAGTCCCTTATGACTTCTCTTTGCTGTTTACTTTTTCATGCTTCTTCTCCTTGTGTTTGAAAGTCACATTTTTTCTTCAGCTCTGGTCTTTTCATCAAGAATGCTTGGAAGTCCTCTGTTTCACTGAAAGACCATATTTTCCCCTGAAGTATTACACTCATTTTTGCTGGGTAGGTGTTTTTTGGTTTGAGTCCTAGTTCCTTTGACTTCTGGAATATCCTATTCCACACCCTTCGATCCCTTAATGTAGAGGCTGCTAGATCTTGTGTTATCCTGATTGTATTTCCACAATACTGGAATTGTTTCTTTCTAGCTGCTTGCAAAATTTTCTCCTTGACCTGGGAATTCTGGAATTTGGCCATAATGTTCCTAGAGTTTCTCTTTTTGGATCTCTTTCAGGCAGTGATCGATGGATTCCTTCAATACTTCTTTTGCCCTCTGGTTCTAGAATCTCAGGCGAGTTTTCCCTGATAATTTCTTTCTTTTTTTTTTTTTTATTTTTCTTTCTTTCTTTTTTTTTCTATTTATTTATTTATTTAATTTTTTACATTCATTTTCACAAATTTTTGGGTTCCCAGTTTTCTCCCCTTTTATCCCCTCCCCTCACCCCAATACCCCAAGCAATCTAATTTTCCCTATCTCCAATCTGCCCTCTCTTCTGTCATCCCTCCCTTCTCTTGTCTCCATCTTCTCTTTTCTCCTGTAGGGCCAGATGACTTTCTATTCCTCATTAACTGTATGTCTTCTTTCCTAGTTACAACAACAATATTAAACAGTTGTTCCTAAAACTTTGAGTTCCAAATTCTCCCCATCCCTCCCTCCCCACCCATTCCCTTTGGGATGGCAGGCAATTCAATTTAGGCCCTATCTGTGTAGTTTTGCAAATGACTTCCCTGATAGTCGTGTTGTGTAAGACTAACTGGATTACCAACCCTCCTAACCTGCCCCTCATTGTTTCTCTTCTGTCTCTTGATCCTGTCCCTCCCCAAGTGTTGACTTCAAATTGCTCCCTCCTCCCTTTGCCCTCCCCCCCATCATCCCCTCCCTTGCAATATCTCCTTCTCCCCCACTTTCTTATACTGTAAGATAGGTTTTCATACCAAAATGAGTGTGCTCCTTCGTTTAGTCAAATGTGATGAGGGTAAACTTCTTGTTTTTTTTTTTTTTTCTCAGCTCTCCTCTTTTTCCCTCCACTAAGAAAAACTCCTACCTGCCTCTTAAATGACATATAGTTACCCCCTTCCCTTTCCCTCTCTTTCCTCCCCCTACATTTCTCTCTCACCATTTACCTTAGTTTCTTTTAAGGTATGGTCCCATCCTATTCAGTTCAATCTGTGCTCTCTATCTCTGTATGTGTGTGCATGTGTGTATGTGTGTGCATGCATGTACATGTGTATGTGTGGTCCCACCAACTACCCAGATACTGAAAAGTTTTAAGAGTTAGAAATATTGTCTTTCCCTGTATGAATATAAACAGTTCACTTCTGGTAAGTCCCTTAAGACTTCTCTTTGCTGTTTACTTTTTCATGCTTCTTCTCATTCTTGTGTTTGAAAGTCAAATTTTCTTTTCAGCTCTGGTTTTTTCATTAAGAATGATTGAAAGTCCTCTGTTTCATTGAAAGACCATATTTTCCCTTGAAGTATTATACTCAGTTTAGCTGGGTAGGTGATTCTTGGTTTGAGTCCTAGTTCCTTTGACTTCGGGAATATCCTATTCCACGCCCTTCGATCCCTTAATGTAGAAGCTGCTAGATCTTGGGTTATCCTGATTGTATTTCCACAGTACTGGAATTGTTTCTTTCTAGCTGCTTGAAAGATTTTTTCCTTGAGCTGGGAGTTCTGGAATTTGGCCACAATGTTCCTAGGAGTTTCTCTTTTTGGATCTCTTTCAGGTGGTGATCGATGGATTCTTTCAATACTTATTTTGCCCTCTGGTTCTAGAATGTCAGGGCAGTTTTCCTTGATAATTTCATGGAAGATGATGTCTAGGCTCTTTTTTTGATCATGACTTTCAGGTAGTCCCATAATTCTTAAATTGTCTCTCCTGGATCTATTTTCCAGGTCAGTTGTTTTTCCCATGAGATATTTCACATTCTCTTCCATTTTTTCGTTCTTTTGGTTTTGTTTGGTGATTTCTTGGTTTCTCATAAAGTCATTAGACTCAATCTGTTCCATTCTAATTTTGAGAGAACTATTAAATTCAGTGAGCTTTTGAGCCTCTTTTTCCATTTGGCTCATTCTGCTTTTGAAAACATTCTTCTCCTCATTGGCTTTTTGAACCTCCTTTGCCAATTGAGTGAGCCTATTTTTCAAGGTGTTAATTTCCTCAGCATTTTTTTGGGTCTCCTTTACCAAGGTATTGACCCGATTTTCATACTTTTCTTGTATCTCTCTCATTTCTCTTCCCAGTTTTTCCTCCACCTGTCTAACTTGCTTTTCAAAATCCTTTTTGAGCTGTTCCAGGGCCTGAACCCACCCGCCACCCCCCTGGGGTGTCTGGGGTACTGAGGCCCCGCCCTCCATGTCTTTCCCTGATGGCAAGGATACGTCCTCGCCATCAGATCCGAAGGTCGGGATCATTTGCATTTGTTGGAAAAAACTCTCTATAGTCTTATTTTTCTTCCCTTTTCTAGGCATTTTCCCAGCCAGTTACTTGACTTCTGAGATTCCTTTCCACCCCCGCCAGGATCTGCCCAGCTAGTGCTTGGCCTCTGAGATTTAAATGGGCTTTCCTCCTGCCGGCTGTCAATCAGTGAGCTTTAGTTCAGGTGCTGGGGTGGGGGCAGGGCCGCCTCCCAGACTCTGATCCCTCGGGGACTTTATGCAGAGACTTTCAGGAATGGAGCAGGTGGGGGCGGGGTGGGGGGGCCCCCGCCTCCCAATCTCAGTTCCCTTGGGGGCTTTGAGCAGAAGCCTTCAGTAATAGAGCGGGGTGGGGGGCAGGGCCGTCTCCCGGCTCAGCTCCGTCAGGTTTTATGCGGGAACCTTCCGTAATGAAGATCTTGCCTGCTGCTGGGGGATTCCTGAGTCCTGGGCTGCTGCCGCCTCAGCCGCCGCCCACACCTCTGCCTCCGCCACTTCCTGCCCCCGTCTCTGCCTCCGCCGCTTCCTCCCAAGGGGGCCTGAGTCACGGAGATGCCCTGCTTCCCCTCTCCTCCAGCCCAGCCTTCTTTCTCACTGACCTGTAGCTTCTGTGGGCGGAGGGACTTTCCCGGCTGCCGGAGCTTCCGTCTCTGAAGCCTGCTTGGATCAGCTTCTCTGGGGCCACGGCCAGGGCAGCGCTGGGGGTGGGGTCCACTTTCTGGGGCATGCCGGACCCTGGAGACGGGTCTCCAGGGCTCCCTGGAATGGAAATCTCTTCCACTCTGCTTCTGCACACCTTGTATTGACCCAGAAGTTATGGGGGACTCTTTTTACATTAATTCTATGGGGTTTTGGTTTCGGAGCTCGTAAAAGTGCGTCCTTCTACTCCGCCATCTTGGCTCCACCCCCTCCCTGATAATTTCATGAAAGATGATGTCTAGGCTCTTTTTTTGATCATGGCTTTCAGGTAGTCCCATAATTTTTAAATTGTCTCTCCTGGATCTATTTTCCAGGTCAGTTGTTTTTCCCATGAGATATTTCACATTCTCTTCCATTTTTTCATTCTTTTGGTTTTGTTTGGTGATTTCTTGGTTTCTCAGAAAGTCATTATCCTCCATCTGTTCCATTCTAATTTTGAGAGAACTATTCTCTTCAGTGAGCTTTTGAACCTCTTTTTCCATTTGGCTAATTCTGCTTTTGAAAGCCTTCTTCTCCTCATTGGCTTTTTGAGCCTCTTTTGCCAATCGAGTGAACCTGTTTTTCAAGGTGTTATTTTCTTCAGAATTTTTTTGGGTCTCCTTTAGCAAGGTATTGACCCATTTTTCATGCTTTTCTTGCATCTCTCTCATTTCTCTTCCCAGTTTTTCCTCCACCTGTCTAACTTGATTTTCAAAATCTTTTTTGAGCTTTTCCATGGCCTGAGCCCATTGGATATCTATTTCAGATGTTTGGGATACAGAGGCCTTGACTTCTGTGTCTTTCCCTGATGGTAAGCATTGTTCGTCCTCATCAGAAAGGAAAGGAGGAAACATCTGTTCACCAAGAAAGTAACCTTCTATAGTCTTATTTTTTTTCCCTTTTCTGGGCATTTCCCCAGCCAGTTATTTGACTTCTGAGATTCCTTTTCACCCCTGCCTAGATCTGCCCAGCTAGTGCTTGGAGTCTGAGATTCAAATGCTGCTCCCCAGCCTCAGGGCTTTTAGCAGTGGGCAGGGCTGCTATTCAGTGTGAGAGATTAAGTTCAGGTTCTCAGGTGGGGGCAGGGCCGCTGCCCAGGCTCAGTTCCCTCAGGGGGTTTATGCAGAGATCTTCAGTAATGGCTCTGAGGTCCTGCCTGCTCCAGGAGTCTCTGGCCACCGCTGCCTCTACTGCTTCCACCCGGAGGGGGCCTGAGTTATGGAGCCACTCTGCTCCCCTCTTGACCAGCCCTGAAGTCTCTCTCACTGACCTGTAATACCTGTGGGTGGAGGGACCTTCGCGGCTGCCAGAGATTCTGTCCCTGAAGCCTGCTCGGATCTGCTCCTCTCAGGGCACATGGCCAGGGCAGCGCAGGGGTTGGCTCCGTGTCCAGAGTGTGATAGACCCCTGGGGACAGCCTTCCAGGGCTCTCTGGAACAGAAATCCCTTTCACTGTGTTTCTACGTGGCCTGCACTGATCCACAATTTGTGGGGAGTTCTTTTTACAGAAAATAGATGGGCTGTGGGTTCGGAGCTAGCATACGTGAGTGTTTCTACTCCGCCATCTTGGCTCCTCCCTGATCAGTGATTTCTCTCATAAGAATGCCAAGGGAATCTTTGAGATGCCTTAAATATCTTCTGAAAGGGAATTCCCCTGACAAGTGAAAATCAGCCTTGATTGATAGACACTCAATAAGGAAGCGGAATAAAGTAGTCTAAAGGTGGGTGTCCATTCTACCTGCTGAGAATTTGGCTTGATCACAATATGCAGCAGCCTCCAGCAATCTGGGCAAGTGAAACCATTTCCATCCAGACCTCTCTGGTTGGTTTTCTCCTTTACCAGATGGATCACCCTAAACTCTAATGGAGAGGACAAATGGCTGGGGTTCCTTTCCCCAGAGTAAGGGCTCACTTGAGACTGCTTTTTATTTATGCACTGAACAGAAATTAGGTCTTCTTGTTGGGTGGGGTCCCATCCAAAATAGAAGAGCATATGCTTTGAGGTCTAGGAGCAACTCATCAATTGGCCATGCCCTTCAATGACTGACTGACTTTAACCAGAGCTGAGCCTTTACAGATATTAGAAGGAAAAAGGGTGGATCACAATGAATAGTTCTTTATTAATGTAACAATATAATATTGATTTCTCTCAGAAAAATGGTCATGAAGACTGTTTTAAATTAACAAATTTCCAGGTTCATATATTTAAAAAAAGTACTTTGTCTTAATGCCAATAACTGATACATTAAAAGCAGCATTGTAGGAGCAACATATTTCACTTGAAATGACACCAGAATAACTTCAATTACACCTGGATCTATTTCCCAAATGATATCACACATAATTTCAACTTGTAATTTCAATTATTTAGCATTTTATATTTCACAAACTTTTCTCTATTTACTTTCAAATCAAGTTGCAATTGCTATTACTGCAGTTTCTATAGTTGCACACAACCTTCCCACGTAAAGCCAAAACTTCCTTCAAACCTTTCTTCTGACATCTTGTCTTATATATACATCTCTCCTGTGGTCTGAAAACCCACATCTTTCTTATTTATTTTAATAGCATTTCAGGCTAGTATTCTCTAATCTTTATTACATTCCTACCTTGTTGTTAAACAAACCAGTGACTTATTAAAGACTTTTCCTTTACTTAGAGGCCAATGAGTTATAATTATGTCCTTCCTTAAAAGATACAAGCACCAAAAATCCTTTAAGATGTTATCAATTTTAAAAAAAGACTTTAATAGCTTACAAAAACTTGTTTTATTCAAATAGCAACTAAGTTCTGGTATATTATTCAGAGAATAACAAAAAGCAATTATCCAGATAAATTCCATGTAAATTTCAAGTTGCTTTCTTAAATAAGTTTATCTTTTTGTGGGCAAGAAGAAAGCCAATTCTCAAAAGTCCAAATATGCAATTTATTATAAAAATGGGTCTCATATAATTTACAGCAAAATTTTAAGCTCAAAACATTGCCAATTCAAAAGTTATTTCTAAATTTATTTCTACTTAATTTGTAAAACTCTCAATTAAATTAGATTTTTTCTTTCCATTTCTATTTTACCCTCTGGGTCTAGAATGTCAGGGCAGTTTTCCTTGGTAATTTCTTGGAAGATGATGTCTAGGCTCTTTTTTTTGATCATGGTTTTCAGGTAGACCAATAATTTTTAAATGATCTCTCCTGGATCCATTTTCCAGGTCAATTGTTTCTCCAGTGAGATTTCACATTGTCTTCTATTTTTTCATTCTTTTGGTTTTGTTTTATAATTTCTTGACTTCTCATAAAGTCATTAGCTTACATCTGCTCCATTCTAAGTTTTAAAGAACTATTTTCTTCAGTGAGCTTTTGAACTTCCTTTTTCATTTGACTAATTCTGCTTTTTAAAGCATTATTCTCCTCACTGGCTTTTTGGACCTGTTTTGCCATTTGGGTTAGTCTATTTTTAAAGGTATTATTTTCTTCAGCATTTCTTGGATCTTCTTTAACAAGGTGTTGACTCACTTTTCATGATTTTCTTGCATTGCTCTCATTTCTCTTCCCAATTTTTCCTCCACCTCTCTTACTTGATTTCAAAATCCTTTTTGAGCTTTTCTATGGCCTGAGACCATTATATATTTTTTTTGGAGGTTTTGGATGTAGGTTTGACTTTTCTGCCTTCCTCTGATGGCATGCTATGTTCTTCCTAATCTAAAAGGATGGAAGAAAATACCTTTTCACCATGAAATTAACCTCCCATAGTCTTAATTTTTCCCCCTTTTTTTGGGCATTTTCCCAGTCACTTGACTTTTGAGTCCTTTGTCAAGTGCAGGGTATACAACCCTAGGCTTTAGAGGTTTTGTACTGTTGTTCTCTGAGTTATCTCTAGGGACTTGTAAATTCTTAGTTCCTCCAGGGTGCTACAATCAAGGGAGCAGAGTTTACTCCTCTCCTGGCCTGCAATCTGGTCTTTGGGCAACCACAAGGACTCTTTTCTGCCTAGGAATTATGAGTAGGATTCCCTCTCCATAGTCACCACCAACCCCACCACATTTTCCTCCTTACCCCAGAACTGCTACTCAGGACTGAGACCCAGATCAGCTGCTCTATTCCCCCAGGGTCTTTAAGCCAGGGCTCCAAAAGTGGATACTGCTACCACAGTGGCTGCTGCCACCCTGGGGCCAAACTAGGGCCAGACCTTACTCCCCTCAATCAAGTGAAAGAGCTTTCTTACTGACCTCTGAAGCTGTCTTTGCCACTTGTGAATTGAGAAATCTGGGAAGTTCACCTACTGCCTGTGATTCTGTACCCTGAAGCCCATCTTAGTCCTGTCTGTGCTGCATGACCCAGGCTGGGCTGAGCTCTGCTCTGAGCCTGGTGTGATAGACCTTTCCTATTGGCCTTCAAGGCTGTCTTGGGCTGGAAATCTGTTTTAGTCTGTCATTTTGTGGCTTCTGCTGCTCTAGAATTTATTTAGAGTCATTTTTTACAGGTATTTTATGGGTTATGGAGAGAGAGCTAGAGTAGGTCTGTCTTTCTACACTGCCATCTTGGCTCTGCCACCTCCAGTTAGATTTTTAAAAATACATTTCTAAGGCCATAGTCTATTAAGACCAAGTTGGTTAAAGATGTAATGTCATAACAGACTGTTCCAGATATAACTTTGTAATTCACAATCAACAGTCCTATACTATAAACAAATTACTTTATTCCTCCTTCTCATCAAAGGATGTTTGCAGTGGGGGAGAGGATTCAGTTTTCCAAGTGGAGCAATGCACAAACTCTTTCAGAGTTGCACAGTTTTTATAAGTGATAGCCAAATAATTTCAGATAAAACTTCTTCTTTACTATAAACAAACCTGGAAGTTTCCAGTTTCTTAATCTGCAGTATTTTAGAATATTAACAGTTTTCAAACATTTTCCTTTCTCTTAACAATTCAGTTCATAATCTAACAACATTCAGATTAGAAGAGAAACTGTATTTCTAACATCACAGTTGCACAATATTATAAACAATAATATGGATTTGAAATTTGAAGCAAAACTCATTACCAGTCAGGTAATTTTAATTCAGTTGAGTGTGTTTTCAAATTATATTACATAGAAAATTACATAGGTGAAACTTCCTCCTTTTATCAACTTTCACAATACAAGCATGCACTTAATTTTTCATTAACAGCACTAGGAAATACATATATAGCTTTGCCAAAATTTATTTTCATAACTGTTATTATTTGGCTCAAAGTATACTGGGTTAAGTATTTATAAGCCACTGCTTCTAAAATTCTTTACTCTAAGATTCCAGGTGGAGAAGTGATTTATTTTTTCTTTTTAGCTCAGGCAAAAAACTCTAAGGACTTTGATCTGAAGCTGGCAGGGTGTGACCCATCTCAAGTCCTAGGGAGTTTTCACAAAAAGAGTTAATCAAATGAATGGAACACTGAAAATCACAATAGCCAAAATTTACATAGTACTTGATGTGTAATAAGGGTAACTGGGGCATAGAGAGTAACACAGGTACATAGTGCATAGAGAGCACTGGGTCAAGAGTCAGGAAAGTGACTTCAAATCTTGTCTCAGATACTTACTAATTGTGTGACGCTGGGCAAGTCCCTTAACCTTAATTCACTCCTTCCCACCAAAAAAGGAACATATTGTTGGATTCTGTTTTCTAATCCATTTTGCTATCCTTATCCATTATGTGTGTGAATTCATCCCATTCACATTAATGGCTATGAGTGTTAATTTTATATTTCTTTTCATCCTGTCCTCTTGTATTTTTCCTTTCTTTTCTCCCTCTTCCCTCATCAGAACTAAGATGGTGTAAAAATAGATGAAGTTGGCCTGACCCTTGTGATGTATGAATGAAATTGTTGTTATCCTCTCTACTGAAGTTCTTATCCTCACCTTAACCCACCCCTGACCCCAGGTTTTGAATTCTTTCATCTTTTCCTTTCAATTCTCACTTCATATTCCACTACTTAAGTTTGTTTTGGTTATAATTATTCCCTTATGTATCCTATCTTCCCTCTCAAGTTATATTCCCTCTCCCTTGGCCCAATCTTCTATTTTCTTTTTGAGTTCATTATATTTTTTATATCAAGATCTTTAAATGAAATATGTGTATGTAATATGTTTGATCCTTTTTTATTTGTTTCATGTGAAAATAAAGTTTATAGAATGCTTCCCCTCCCCCACTCCCAACTTCCTTCAGGGATATATAGTCTTCATCTTAAGGACTTATATTATGCAATAGTAATTTTCCATCTCCTTATCTCTTCCTTTTTTTGTCTTCTGCTGAGATCATAAGAATAGAACAACATGGAGACCTTCTGTCAAATTTATTTTTCTCTATGACTCTTAAAGATATTACAGCTTTGAGAGGACATTTATTTTTTGTTCTACTATTAGTATGTAAACCATTTATCCCCATATATGACCTTTGAATTAAACAAATGTTTGTACCTTTCTATGCTTCTCTTCAGTTAGGTATTTCCAATTCAAAATGTCTACTCAATTCTGACCTTATCAGGAATGCTTAGAAATTCACTATTTCATCTAAGTTTCATCTCCCCACCTTAGATTATTTTATGGGTTTGTTTTTTTCACAGAAAGGTTGTTCTTAGTGGTAAGCTTTTCTCTTTTGCCTTTTGGAAAATTAGATTCCAAACTCTCCTCCTCTTTATTTTCGAATGCCATGTCTTGTGTAATTTTTACTTTGCAACCTTTGGATTTGAACCTTTTTATTTTTGGATGCTTATACTATTTTTTTCTACCTGGAAGCTCTGGATTTTGACTATAGGAGTTTTGGGGGTTTTCTTTCATTTTTCATTTTCATTTAAGGGCTTCTTTCAGGAGCTGACTTATCAATTGTTTCTATTTTCACTTTGTTCTCTGGTTCTAAGTGTTCTGAGCAGTTTTCTTTCATAATTTCTTGAAAAAATAATAATCAAGTACTCTTTTTGGTCATGATTTTCAGATAGCTTGATAAGTATTAGATTATTTCTCTTTGAACAACTTGCTAGATCAATTTCTATATTTTATTTCTTAAATTTTCTTCCTTTTTTCAATTTTGTGATTTGTTTTTATTTCATTGAGTTGTTTCTCACCTTGTTCATTATAATTTTCAGGGAATTCAGTTGTTGGATGAGGTTTTTCACCATCTGTTCTAAATTCTAAGTTTCCCTTGTGATTTTTTTCCTTCCAAGCTATATTCCTTTTTGTATCTCTTGTTTCATTTCTTCCAGATGCTCTTGTAATTCTTGTGGCCAAGAGTTTTTTTCCCTTGAGGTTTTACTTGGACTTTTTGTGAGATCCCTTTCTTCCTCAGAGATTACCACAGGGGTACTTTCTATTTTAAATTTACCTATTCCTCCTCAAATTGTCAAACATTCTTAGTTATGTAATGGTTTGAAGATTTAAAAAAAATCTAAAAACTGCATTCCCAGTTTATTAATTCTTTATTTTGTTATTTATTTTTAGAGATACAAATTTCCCTCTTAGGTTTGCATTTGCTACATCCTATATATGTCAATATGTTGTCTCATTTTTGTAATCCTCTCTAACATTTTCATAGCTTTTATGCATCCTTGACCCACTCATTATTAATTGATCTCATTTCTCAAGATATGAGTCCCTGTTTGATCTATTTTTTTATGTTTCATTTATTAAATTCTATTTTTGTTGAGTATGGCCTAAAAATGTTGCACTTAATATTTCTGCATTTTTCAAACTATTGTATGATCAATTCTTGTAAAAGTATTGTGAGATGTGGGGAATATGTGTATTCTTCACTGTTCTCATTCATTTGCTAACATGTCTTTCAAAAACAACATGTAAACAGTGTCTTCAATTCTTTATTTCCCATTTTACTTAATTTTTTTTTGTTATAATTGTGCAGCTCTTAAATAGAAAATTTACCATCTCTATTTATTGGCTGCTATCTATTTTTGGAAGCTGTTAGGTTATTTTCTTAGAAACTATTCCATTTGGGGGGGCATATGCAGATGTGTGTGTGTGTGTGTGTTCATGGGTAGTTTGACTTCTCTTGAGCTGATTTCTTTCTCTTTGATGAGGTCTGTGTGAGAGATAAGCTGTAAGAGTAAAAGCCTTGAACCTTCTCCTCATCCAAGTCCAACACATGGACTCCGAATATAGACTCTTTTCTTTGCCAGCCTCAGAGTTCTTTCTTTTTTTAGTGAAAAGGATTAGAGATTATGACTTTGTGAGTTTTGAAAAGTCAGGAGAATGAGTCATTTGGGAGTCTGGAAATCTGGGAGTTGAGGATTCTGGGAGTCAAATTTATACCATAGCCAACCCAGCATTAATGGGTCAGAGTCCTTCAGTATTCAAGCCTGATACTGGTTCAGTCTTCAACTCTACTTTACCCCAAGCTGAATGAATTTACGTGAGCCTATCTGGATTTGCATGTTTAACGGAGAGAGAGCAGTATAATACAAGACCAGGTAGGCCATATATAATGGGAATATATAGACCCAGAATTCCCTTCAGCACACTGTGTCTTAGGGATTATGGGTGGGAAGAGGATAACTAATGGTGAGTGATTGCCCACACTACCGCCCCCCCATCTCCAATAGGAATATTTGACTTGGAATTATATTTTTATATTACATAAGAAATATTTGCAGGTAAGAGCATGATCTTGTCAGGTGGAAAGAGAGGAGTTCAGGATAAAAGTCACTTTCACTGGAAACTGAGAGGCTGGGGAGGGGGAGACAATTCTGTCCCAAACCTGGATGATAATGGTTAAATTTTAATGGCCTAACTCCCCCTCCCTACCTTATTCTGATTACAGAAAAGCAACTAACATAATGATCTAGGAAACAACGTAGGTTAGTTTAGATACAAGAATAAAGAAGGTTCTGTGACTTGGGAGCAATATTTAACCTCAGGTCAACTGCAGAGAGAACATTCTTACTCAAGAAGTCTACCTTTAGTAATCTCTTAGGGTGCAATGCTAGAAATCAAGAGATATGGTGGGATGCTGGCTCCTCCTCACATAGGTTTGGTTCTCAGGGCTTCTGATTCACTATTCAAAGTCTATACATTCACTCTTCTCAACCCATTTGTCTTCTTTCTTTCTGCTTTCCCCCTTGAAAGTCTCACGGCCAATCAGGTGCCATATCTCCTGTATGTAAACAGTGTCTCAGGGCTGTCCTTCAGGGGTCCATCAAAATAATTTGTATAATAATACTTTAAAGTAATTGACAAAATGGACACTTTTAGGGGAAATTGGTAAGACCTCTACATATTGATACAGTGACCTGAGCAGGACTAATTGAAAAATTTACACAATGATGACAATATTATGAAGAAAATAAATTCAAAAGATTTTATATTTCTGATCAGTGTAACAAGTCCAGAAGGCTGAAGGTGAATAGGCCATTCCCTTCTTGCTAGACAGGTAATGTACTTAAAATACAGAATGAGAAACTTTTTTTTTTGGCATGGCCATTGTCATAATTTATTTAGCAGGACTATGAATATTTTATTTTGAATGTTCTTTTATCAGTTGGGGAGGCAGTACGAGGGAGAGATAAATACTTAAAAAATAAATAAAATTTTGATGATAATAATAATTAATTACCTTGGTGCTTAAAGTTCTTCATCATCTGCTCCAGTCTCCTTTTCCAGATATGTCAAATTATGCCCCATCACAGAGAGATAGGAAGGCATATGGCTACAGCCATTTCAGAGATGAGAAAACTGAGACCCACATGGGTTACGTGACCTGCCATGGTCAGAGTTAGTAAATGTTATAGGCAGTATTTGAAGCTATCTCTTCCTTACTCTACATCTAGCACCCTATCAGGGATGCTTTCCCCCTATAAAAAACAGAGAAAAGATCTCAGAAAAAAGAGAAAAGATCAACTGACCAAGCAGTACAAGAAGCCAAAATACAGCATTTATACACAAGATAAAATTCTTAGAAGGATAATTCTCAAGTTAATATGCCTTGAGGATAGAAATGAATTTGTAGAAAAACCTCAGAAGAATGTTACTGACTGAACCAATAGCTCTTGGTAGGGATACCATGTCCTGGTAGACAGCCAAGTTGATTGAACTTGACTTTAGGTCAAGAAGGACTATAATTTTTACTACTATGTTGTGTTAAGAATACTATCATAGGGGGTGGAGCCAAGATGGCGGAGTAGAAAGACTTACGTATACTAGCTCCAAACCCACAGCCCATATATTTCCTGCAAGAGGAACTCCCCACAAATTCTGGAGCACTGCAAGGCACGCAGAAACACAGTGGAAAAGATTTCCATTCCAGAGAGCCCTGGAGAGCCATCCCCAGGAGTCCGTCGCACTCCTGACAGCAGAGTCCACCCCTGTGCTGCCCTGGCTGTGCAGCCGAGAGGAGCAGATCTGAGCAGGCTTCAGGGATGGAATCTCCAGCAGCTGGGGAGGTCTCTCCGCCCACAGATGCTACAGGTCAGTGAGAGAGATGTCTGGGCTGGCCGAGAGGGGAGCAGGGTGTCTCCATAACTCAGGCCCCCTCAGTAGGCAGCGGCAGAGGCAGTGGCAGAGGCAGTGGCGGTGGCCCCAGGGACTCCCGGACCAGCAGGCAGAAGTTCCGGGCCATTACCAAAGGTCTCTGCATAAACCCCTGTGGGAACTGAGCTTGGGAGACGGCCCTGCCCCCACCTGCCCCATTACTGAAGGTCTCTGCATAAAGCCCCTGAGAGAACTGAGCCTGGGAGGTGGTCCTGCCTCCACCCGAGCACCAGAACTTAAGCTCACATTGAATAGCAGCCACCCGCCTGCCGCAGAAAGCCCATTTGAATCTCAGACCCCAAGCACTAGCTGGGCAGATCTAGGCAGGGGTGGACAGGAATCTCAGAACTCAAGTAACTAGCTGGGAAAATGCCCAGAAAAGGGAAGAAAAATAAGACTATAGACAGCTACTTTGATGGGGTACAGATGTTCCCGCCTTTCAATTCTGATGACGAGGAACTATTCTTACCATCAGGGAAAGATGTGGAGGTCGGGGCCTCTGTATCCCAGATATCCCAGGTGGATGTCCGGTGGGCTCAGGCCATGGAAGAGCTCAAAAAGGATTTTGAAAATCAAGTTAGACAGGTGGAGGAAAAACTGGGAAGAGAAATGAGAGAGATGTAAGAAAAGCATGAAAAATGGGTCAATATCTTGCTAAAGGAGGCCCAAAAAAATGCTGAAGAAAATAATACCTTGAAAAATAGGCTCACTCAATTGGCAAAAGAGGTTCAAAAAGCCAATGAGGAGAAGAATGCTTTCAAAAGCAGAATTAGCCAAATGGAAAAGGAGGTTCAAAAGCTCACTGAAGAGAATAGTTCTCTCAAAATTAGAATGGAACAGATGGAGGCTAATGACTTTCTGAGAAACCAAGAAATCACCAAACAAAACCAAAAGAATGAAAAAATGGAAGAGAATGTGAAATATCTCATGGGAAAAGCAACTGACCTGGAAAATAGATCCAGGAGAGACAATTTAAAAATTATGGGACTACCTGAAAGTCATGATCAAAAAAAAGAGCCTAGACATCATCTTCCATGAAATTATTGAGGAAAACTGCCCTGATATTCTACAACCAGAGGGCAAAATAAGTATTGAAGGAATCCATCGATCACCACCTGAAAGAGATCCAAAAAGAGAAACTCCTAGGAACATTGTGGCCAAATTCCAGAATTCCCAGATCAACGAGAAAACATTGCAAGCAGCTAGAAAGAAACAATTCCAGTATTGTGGAAATACAATCAGGATAACACAAGATCTAGCAGCCTCTACTTAAGGGATCGAAGGGTGTGGAATAGGATATTCCAGAAGTCAAAGGACCTAGGACTCAAACCAAGAATCACCTACCCAGCAAAAGTGAGTATAATACTTCAGGGGAAAATATGGTCTTTCAATGAAACAGAGGACTTTCAATCATTCTTGATGAAAAGACCAGAGCTGAAAAGAAAATTTGACTTTCAAGCACAAGAATGAGAAGAAGCATGGAAAATTAAACAGCAAAGAGAAGTCATAAGGGACTTACCAAAAGTGAACTGTTTACATTCCTACATGGAAAGACAATATTTGTAACTCTTAAAACTTTTCAGTATCTGGGTAGTTGGTGGGATCACACACACACACATACACACACACATGTATACATGTGCATGCACACACATACACACATGCACACACATACAGAAACAGAGAGCACAGAGTGAACTGAATAGGATGGGACCATATCTTAAAAGAAATTAAGGTAAATGGTCAGAGAAATGTAGTGGGAGGAGAGAGGGTGAAATGGAATGGGGTAAATTACGTCTCATTCAAGAGGCAAGCAGGAGACTTTTTAGTGGAGGGAAAAAGAGGAAAGCTGAGAAAAAAAAACCAAGTTTACCCTCATCACATTTGACTAAAGGAAGGAATAAAATGCACACTCATTTTGGTATGAAAACCTATCTTACAGTACAGGAAATTGGGGGAGAAGGAGATAAGCAGGGTGGGGGGGGATGATGGAAGGGAGGGCAATGGGAGGAGGGAGCAATTTGAAGTCAACACTCTTGGGGAGGGACAGGATCAAAAGACAAAATAGAAACAATGAGTGGCAGGATAGGATGGAGGGAAATACAGTTAGTCTTACACAACACGACTATTATCGAAGTCATTTGCAAAACTACACAGATAGGGCCTATATTGAATTGCCTGCCTTCCCAAAGGGAATGGGTGGGGAGGTATGGGGAGAATTTGGAACTCAAAGTTTTAGGAACAACTGTTTAGTATTGTTCTTGCTACTAGGAAATAAGAAATACAGGTAATGGGGAATAGAAAGTTATCTGGCCCAAAGGACAAAAGAGAAGATGGAGACAAGAGAAGGGAGGGATGATAGAAAAGAGGGCAGATTGGTGATGGGGAAAATTAGATTGGCTTGGTGTATTGGGGTGGAGGGAGGGGATAAAAGGGGAGAAAATTTGGAACCCAAAATTTTGTGAAAATGAATGTAAAAAGTTAAGTAAATAAATTTTTATTAAAAAAAAAAAAAGAATACTATCATAATACCAGTTGTAAAAGATGGCTTCTGGAGTCCATACTTTGGTCAGTACTTCAAAGTTCCATGACTGTGTGTATTCTCTCACAATTCAGGCAGATTATAACCCCCACCATGGTGCAGATGGTCTTCATAAGTGACTATGGCCAAAAATTTTTATCATTTTGTGGCCAAACTTCTCACAATAAACCTTTCTAAACTTGGACTGGCATTTGGATGGTATATAGAAAACCTGTCACTGAATTCATATTTGAAGACTTTCTAGCTTAGTGTGGGTTCTGGCATAGCCTTCAGAACCCAAGTTAACTTAGATGTGTCATTGGAGTAAGAAATATTAATTTCTCTTACTGAAACAAATATTGATTAGATACAATAAAGAATATAAATGTTATTAATTCAAGTCAATAAGCATGTTATTTATATACCTATTATGTGTCAAGCCCTGTGCTAAGTTCTAGGAAATACATATTAATCTGGTTCAGGTAGCCCTCAGCCCCAGTAGGAGTGTTGCGAGTCTAATGTTATAGGGTTGTATACTGCCAGCAAGCTGCATGTGAGTATGTCCATGACCATTGCCAGGATTACTTCTCTCAAGAGTTCTTCCATTATATCATCACAGTGAGATGTTAACAGTGAGTTTGTTAATAAGAAAATCACCATTCTCCATTTCATTTTTAAAGCCCTTCATAACATAGTCCTTTATTACCTTTCTAATCTTATACTTTACTCCCCTCTGAGTACTTAGTTTCAGTGACTCCATCTTTCGTCCTTTTCTTTTCACCAAACACCCTACCTCTCCCCATCTCACTGAGATTCAATTTATATTCTAGTAATATTTCTGTAGATAGGTGACTTTTTAAATTTGACTTTTATCCAGAACTTAAGCAAACACCAAATAAAATGAGCTTTTTGATTTACATAGTAGAACAGAAAAGAAGGATTGCATATGACATTGTAAATCTCTATTATGTATAGCTTGTTTTTCCTTTTAAGTTAAATCTATAGCCTTCAAAACTATCGTGCTTGTCTGTGCTTCTTTTTGGTTTTCTTTCTTTTCTCTTCTCTGCATTTCAAAGAAATAAAAGATGACTCAAAAATTCTCATTTCTTTTCTTTTTTTTCTCTTTTTAAATTTACTGTATCCCCACTCCCTCCCCCTTTCCACCGATGTTCCCACATTAGAAAAAAAGGAAAAAGAAAAGCCAAGTAGTAACAAATATGTCAAATCAAAATTAGTCCAGCAAAACAAATTCTTGCATTGGCTGGATCAGAAAATATATCACTATGCATTCTGAGTTCATCAAATCTCTGTCAGGAGACAGGTAGCATATTTCATCACCAGTCCTCTAGAGCCATAATTGGCTTTGGCGTTCATCAGAGTTGTTTAGAATAGCCTTCTAAATGCTCCCAGTGTATCCCCCTCAGGAATCCATTCTCCACAGTTGCTAAAATATACTTCCAAAGAGCTATTAATCATGTCATTCTACTCCTTAAAAACCTTAATTCACTTTTTCCATTGTCTCTAGGATAAAATACAAATTCCTCACTCCAGCATTTAAGACACTCCACAATTTATCCAAGAATTAAAAATGAAGAAGAGAGCAGACTGGATTGCATTTGTAAAACTATGTGATGTGCAATTTATGGCTAGGGGTTAGTACTGGACCAATGATTTCATTAGTAATGGGAAGTCCCAGCTGAAGAAACTCCCTCTACCAATGCAAGTCAGCCTCTTATCTGTGACTTCTGGTCTTTGATGCCTAGGATACTGAGTAATTAAATTATTTGCCAAGGGTCACACAGCCAGTATGGGTCAAAAATGGGTTTTGAACCCAAATGTCCCTGACCAACTTTCTACTCACTACTCCATGATGCTTGCTTTTAACAAAACCAAACTTTTTCTTGAAACAAATGACCACCTTTTAACAACATTTATTTTGGTGATGATTTATTGCTGTCACTCTTCAAATAAAGCAGTCTTATAAAGTTTCAGGTCAACCAAAGGAAGGTGGACCAACATACAAAGTCAGAGTAAATAACAAAAAAAGGAAGCATGTTACCAACGACAAATGAAGTGGTATAGAAAATAATGAGGAAATGGGCCAAGCAAGAGTGTTTGTTCTCCAATACCTGTAATGTCAAGATATCTAGAGGAAGAATCCTAATATTTCTAGCTCTCTAAATATAGAATGAGTGGTTCAAATAACAAGTCATAGAAACCATTAATAATTTCATTAAAGACAGTGATGACAATGAGACTACTTCCCAAAACTTGTGAGATGTAGCTAAAGCAGTACTTAGGGGAAAATTTGTATCTCTAAAAGCATATATCAATAAAAGAGAGGAAGAACAGATTAATGAGTTGGGCATGCAACTAAAAAAAACTAGGAAAAAAACAAACTAAAAATTCCCAATTAAACACCAAAGTGGAAATCCTGAAAATCGAAGGAGAAATTAATAAAATAAAAAGTTAAAAAAAACCTCATTGAACTAATAAATAAAATTAAGAGTTAATTTTATGGAAAAAATAGATAAATAATTTGTTAATTTGATTTTAAAACAACCAAATTACAAATAGTGAACAATAACAATGAATGTATCACCAATGGAGATGGACTTAAAGCAATTATTAGGAAATATTTTGCCCAATTACATGCCAGTTAAACTGGCAGTCCAAGTGAAATGGATGAGTATTTACAAAAATATAAAGTTCCTAAATTAATATAATATTAACATAACAACACTATCTTAGAAAAAGAAATTGAATAACAAATGAGCTCCCTAAGAAATAATCCCCAGGACTAGATGGATTTATAAGTGAATTCTACTAAGCATTCAAGGAACACTTAATCCCAATACTGTGGAAACTATTTTTAAAAATAGGTAAAGAAGTCCTACCAAATTCCTTTTATGACACAAATATGGTTCCCTAAGCCAGGGAGAGGAAAAATAGAGAAAGAAAACTGTAGACCAATTTCTTTAATGAGTATTGATGCAAAAATTTTAAATAAAATACTAGCAAGGAAATTACAACAATATCTCACAAATATCATACACTATCACCAGTTGGGATTTATACCAGGAATGCAGTACTGATTCAATATTAGGAAAATTATATGCATGCCTGATCATATCAATAACAAAAACAAGAAAAGTCATATAGTCATATAAATGGATTAAAAAAAAGCTTTTGATGAAATACAACATTTACTTATTCCTATCGAAAAACACTAGAAAACATTGTAATCATTGAAGCCTTTCTTAAAAATAAAATGGGCAGCCTTTTGAGAGGTGATGATTTCCCCTCTTTCCTTTTTTTCTAATTAATTTATTTTCGGTTTTCAATACTCACACCAAATTTTGAATTCCAAATTTTCTCCCCATCTCCTCCCTCCTCCCACCCTAGGACAGCATGCATTCTAATTACCCCCTCTTTAAATCTGCCCTCCCCTCTGTCACCCCACCTGCCTTATCCCCTTCCCTTCCATTTTCCTGTAGGGCAAGATAGATTTCCATACCCTATTGCCTATATATCTAATTTCCTAGTTGCATGTAGAAACAATTTTTAACATTCATTTTTGAATACTTGAATTCCACATTTTCTTCCATCCTCCCTCCCCACTCACTTCCACTGAGACGGCAAGCAATTTTATATAGGCTATACATGTGTAGTTGTGCAAAACACTTTCACAATAGTCATGTTTTGAAAGACTAAATGTACTTTCCTCCATCCTGTTCTGCCCTCCATTTACTGTATTCTCTCCTTTGACCTGCTCCTCCACAGAAGTGTTTGCTTCCAATTACCTCCTTCCCCCAATCTGCCATCCCTTCTATTATCCCCTCTCTCATATTCCCTTCCCTGCTGCTTTCCTGTAGTGTAAGATAAACTTCCATACCCAATTAAGTGTGCATGTTATTCCCTCCTGAATCCAAATCTGATGAAAGTAAAGCCCACTTATTCCCTCTCACCTTCCCCCTCTTCTCCTCCATTGGAAAAGCTCTTTCTTGCCTCTTTTATGTGAGATGATTTACTACATTCTGCCTCTTCCTTTTTCTTTCTCCTAGTACATTCCTCTCAACACTTAATTTTCTTTTTTAGATATCATCCCTTCATAGTCAGCTCAACCTGTGCCCTCTGTCTCTGTCTCTCTCTCTGTATACACACACACACACACACACACACACATATGTATATATACACACAGATACATACACTATATATATTTACACAGACACACACACACACATATTCCCTCCAACTACCCTCCTTCTGAGATAGGTCTCATGAATTACAAATATCATTTTTCCATGTAGGAATGTAAACAATTCAACTTTAATGAGTCCCTTATGCTTTCTCTTTCCTGTTTACCTTTGCATGCTTCTCTTGATTCTTGTATTTGAAAGTTAAATTTTCTTTTCAGTTCTGGTCTTTTCAATAAGGATGCTTGGAAATCTTCTATTTCATTAAAATTCCATTTTCCCCCATGAAGTATTATGCTCAGTTTTGCTGAGCTGGTGATTCTTGGTTTTAATCCTATGTCCTTTGACCTCTGTAATATCATATTCCAAGCCCTCTGACCCTTTATTGTAGAAATTGCTTAAATCCTGTGTTATCCTGATTGCGTTTCCACAATACTTGAAATGTTTCTTTCTGGCAGCTTGTAATATTTTCTCCTTGACCTGGGAATTCTGGAATTTGGTTACAATATGCGTAGGAGTTTTCCTTTTGGGATCTCTTTCAGGAGGTGATTGGTGGATTCTTTCTGGTTCTAGAATATCAGGGCAGTTTTCCTTGATAATTTCTTGAAAAATGGTGTCTAGGCTCCTTTTTTTGGACATCTTTTGCCATTTGGGTTAGTCTAATTTTAATGGTGTTATTTTCTTCAGCATTTTTGGGATCTCCTTTAGCAAGCTGTTGACTTGTTTTTTTGTGATTTTCTTGCATTGCCCCCATTTGTTTTCCTAATTTTTCCTCTACTTCTCTTACTTGATTTTCAAAATTCTTTTTGAGCTCTTCCATGGCCTGAGACCAATTCATACTTTTCTTGGAGACTTTGAATGCAGGAGCTTTGGCTTTGTTGTCTTCTTCTGATTGTATGTTTTGGTCTTTGTTATCACCAATGACATAAGAAAATACCTTTACACTGAGAAAATAAGAATCTATAGTCTATTTATTTTTCCCTGTTTGCTCATTTTCCCAGCCAGTTGCTTGACTTTTGAGTTTGTTTGTTAAGTGGAGGGGTTCAGAAGCAGCCTCTCATATAGCAGTGGCTGGTGCTGCTCTGGGACTGGGGTTAGCTAGGGCTGGGGCCAGGCTGGAACTGGGGCCAGGGCTGGGCTTAGGCTAAGGCCAGATCATGCTCTCCCCTTAGATGGGTAAGAAACCCCTCCAAGTGACCTTTGAAGCTGTGTTTGGCATTTATGGGTTGAAAAGTCTGAAAACTACAGCAAGTGCTGGTGATTCGGTCCCCTAAGACCTGCTCCATCTCCTTCCACACCAGCATGGCACACATCGAAATGCGCTTCTCTCCTTACCTGGTGTAATAGATCATTCCTATCAACCTTCCACATTGTCTTAGGCTGGAAATTTACTTCAGTTGGTCATTTTGTGGCTTGTGCTGCTCTAGAATTTGTTTAGAGTCATTTTTTACATGTTTTGTGAGGGGTTTAGAGTGAGAGTTCAAGCAGGTTCCTGCTTCTACTCTGCCATCTTGGCTCCACACACTTCCTCCCCTTCCTTTAACCAGAGGCTGGATAACTGCTTTCTGGGTATGGTATAGTAGAGATTCCTATTTGGATGAGTTTAGACTAGATGGCCACTGAAGTCTCTTGCAACTCTCAAATTCTGTGATTCTGTGACTGACACTGAGTGACTCATTGTGGAGAATTTATGATAATCAATCAATAAACATTTATTAAACAACTACTATGTTCCAGATACTGCGTAAGGTGCTTGGGATAAAGAGAAAAAGAGAGTTACTTTCCTTGAGGAACTTACAATCTAATGAGGGAGACAATATGCAACAAATACATGCAAAACAAACTATATAAACGACAAATGAGAAACAATTAGCAGACAGAAGTCACTAGAATTAAGAAGGGTTAGGAAAGTCTTCCTGTAAAAAAAATAAGATAGTTGGGACTTAAAGGAAGTTGGGATTGCCATAGCTGGAGTTGAAGAGGGAGACCATTTCAGGCATGGAGGACAGCCAGAGAAAATTCCCAGAATTAAGAGGTGGAGTGTTTTATTCCTGGAGCAGTTGGGAGGCCAGTGTTACTGTTACTATATTATTGTTACAGGGCTACTGTCAAAGACACATGGCAGGGAGTAAGGTATATGAAAACTGGAAAAGTAGGAGAGGCTAGGTTATGAAGACTTTGAATACCAAACACAGCAATTTGTATTTGCTCCTGAAGGCAACTGGGAGCCACTGATACTTACTGAAAAGAGGAGTGACATGGTTGGACCTGAGCTTTAGGAAAATCATTTTGTTGGCTGAATGGAGGAGGCTGGATTGGAGTAGGGAGAGACTTAAGGCAGGCAGACCTACCAGTAGGCTATTGCAATATTCTAGATGTGAGATGATGAAGGCCTACACTAGAGTGGTGTCAGTGCTAGAGAAGAGAAAGTAGTATATTGCAGAGATACTGAAGAAATGAAATCAATAGACCTTGGCAACAAATTGGATGGGGATTGGGAGAGATGTGAAATAGATAGTGAGGAGCTGAGGTTGCCCTCCTGAAGAACTAGGAGGGTAGCGTTGCTCTCTACAGTAATGGGGAACGGGAGCCAGTAAGTTTAGGAAAAAAGATAATGAGTTCTGTTTCAGACATGTTAGGTTTAAGATATGTATTGGACATCTAGTTTGAGATGTCTGAAAGACAGTTGGAGATGCAAGATTTAAGGACAGCAGAGAGGCTGAGGGAAGGAGAGTTGGGTTCTATTTTACCCTACACTGAAAGGTAATACCTTTATCTAACAGAAGACAGATCTGTCAAAACTTTGAAACAATTCAAACACCTGTGATTTAATTGGTGTGGTCATTCATTTCATCGCTGCAATTTTGGCAGATTATCCTTGCGTTGCTACACCTAAAAAAAAGAAAATCAACATGTTGTTGCCATATTTATGGCAATAAGTCTTTTAAATTTTAGCTTAGGGTCATATTCAGACAGAAGACTTTTATTCCATCTATGGGACATCAATGTCCTTCCAGTCTGATAGAGTTTATGTTCCATTTTTTGAGAACACAGGGCCACCTCCATGATAAGATGAATCATCAAAGGTAGGCTTTAATGGAGAAATAAAACATTATAAATAATTGTTCAGATTTGATTATCATTTTGTAATTTTCAAAATACTTTTTTTGGCTTTCTGAATTTGTAAAATTATCAACTTAACAACCACCAACAAAGAATATGTAAATAAGACCAAAATATTTTACATTAAACCACATCTACTATTTAAAATTTCCATTTTTAAAAACTGTAAATTAATTTTAACAAGGTAGTAACAAAATCATTGTTTTTTTCCACGTTCCTGAGTTTTTTTTGTTTTCATGTACTTTTCTAACTCCTGTTCTTATTATTTATACAATTATAGTCAATGTGTTTATTATTCCTTCAGTTCTGTCCTGTCCTGTCCTGTCCTGGGATGCTCTATGCAGGGGAAGGTACACTTCCATGGTCAAAAGCTTCCTTTTTCCTTTGGGTTTAATGGCTGGATTTCTTGCTGAAAGACCAAGCCTTAAACCCAATCGACTTTGGAGCTCATAGACTGGACATGAGGTCCCCACTCATCTAGCACAGAATGAATGTAAATACTAAATAGTAACTGTTTCTTTTAGTCAGAACCCTGAGGGTCTTTCCCTCCCAGTTTGATTTATTTATTTATTTTTGATTAAAGGGGCCATCCCATGAGTAACTACTTAAAGAAGTTTATTATTTTAATGCCTGTATCTCACTCAAAGTGAGAATGTGATAAGACCTTAGCCTAAAAGGGCCAAGGTCTCACATTGCATCCTGGGCCATCTCCAGTCTTCCTGATGATTATCAGGTCACTGGATCCAGATGGCTCTGGGGGAGAAAGTGAGGTTGGTGACCTTACACAGCCCTCCCTCACTCAAATCAAAGTCCACTGCAAGTTTTGTCATTATCTTGACATCATGGTCCTCTTTCAGAACAAAGAACAAACACAACTTTCTTCATTGCTTTACTTCAACTCTGCTAGGTCCTTGAAATACAAATACAAAAATGAGAAAGTCCCTTAGCTCAAAAAGATTATGTTCTTTTAGGGAATGCAGCATATTCCCAAATTAATAAATATAAGGTATATTCAAGATAAATATACAAATGGGTGTTTTTGGTGGGAGTGGCAAGAGTTAATAATTAGGGGAATCAGGAAAGGCTTCAGGAAGTATCATTTTTATGTCATTTTATGGCACTTTTTTTTTTACAGCACATTATAGACTACAGTTTCTTCATCTCCCACATTCTACGCAATTGTTTACAACTTTTTGCTGTTACAAATAATGTTACTAAAAATATTTTTACAGATAGATCTTGTTTCCATGTCAGTTATATCTTTAGCATATTACCCAAATACTGGGACTTGGATCAGAGGGTATGAACGGTTTTCATAACTTTTACTGCATATTGTTTCCCAGAAACAATCATTAACATTTATGCATAGGTAGTACAGTGGAAAGAGCTCCAGGCCTAGAGTCAGGAAGAGGAAGAGTCTTCTTCATGAATTCGAATCTGTCCTCAGACACTTGCTAGCTGTGTGACCTTGGTCAAGACACTTAATATGGTTTGCCTCAGTTTCCTCATTTGTAAAATGAGCTGGAGAAGAAAATGACAAACCACTTCAATATCTCTGCCAAGAAAACCCAAATGGGGTCATGAGGAGTTGGACATGACTGAAAAACTGCTCAGCAATTATTTTAATGTTTGCAAAATGTTATACATGCTCTCCCACCAGGTGGCACTAACGGGCACTAGCTAGGGAGTTCCATGCTTTGTTGGAGTAGTAGAGCAAAGTAACCTTTGTTCTTCCTGAGTGACCAGATAAATCTTTCAGCATTATCTCTATGAGCTGATGGTACTCCTTGTGCAGGAGGATGTGAATTTGTGGATATACCAATTAGAATCTAATAGAGTAATAGAATTAACTAACACTGCCTATGCCCAATCCTTTTTGACTGGTTTTAGGTTACATAACCATGGCATAATAAAGTTAGTTCCCCACAGAAGCCAAAATAAATGTTAGAATGCAGCATACCCTGATTTTACTCAGAGGAGAATCAACCAACAAACACTGCTTAGCCAATACATATACATATGGTTATACAAAATAAATTTCAGAACTAGCCATAAACTCTTCTTCTTTTTTCTCCCCCAAAAAGATAAGAAAAAGAAAGGAATAGAAAAAATATGCTTCAATCTATACTCTGAAGACTTATGGGAGTGATTGTAGAAAACTGAAAACAAATAAATTTAAAAAAAAATCTATCCTCTGAATCCATCAGTTCTCCATCTGGGGGGTGAGGAAGCATGTTTCATCATGAGCCCTTTGGAACTGTGGTGGGTCATTGCATTGATCAGAGCTACTAAGTCTTTCAAAGTTGATCATTTTAAAAATAGGAGTTAATAATTTTTTTGTCTTTTTAATAGTATTTTCCCAATTGCATATCAAGACAATTTTTAGCAATCATTTTTACAATTTTGATTTAGAAATTTTTCTCTCTCCCTCACCTCCTCTTTTTCTAAAATGATAGGCAATTTAATATAGGTTATATATGTGCTATCATGTAAAACATATTTCCATATTAGTGACAGTCATGAAAGAAGAAACAGATCAAAAGAAAAAAAAACACAAAAAAGGTGCATGAAAAAGGATAAAGTAAGTGAAAAAAGTATGCTTTGATTTGCATTCAGAGTCCATCATTTCTTTATCTGGATGTGAATAGCATTTTCCTTCATGTGTCCTTTGTACTTGTCTTGGATCATTGTGTTGCTGAGAAGAACTGAGTCATTCATAGTTGATCATCACACAATGTTGCTGATACCATGTACAATGTTTTCCTGGTTCTGCTCATTTCACTTTGCATCAGTTCATACAAGTCTTTTCCAGTTTTTCTGAAATCTATTTATCATTTGTTATTGTGCAACAGTATTCCATTATGTTCATATACTACATCTTATTCAGCCATTTTCCAACTGATGTGCATCCACTTAATTTTCAATATCTTGCTACCACAAAAAGAGGTACTATAAATATCTTTACACATGTAGGTCCTTTTCTCTTTTTTATCATCTTTTTGGGATACAGACCTAGTAGTGGTATTGTTGGATCAAAGGATATGCACACTTTGGTTGTCCTTTGGGCATGCTTCCAAGTTGTTCTCCAGAATGGTTGCAACTCCACCAACAGTGCATTAGTTTCCCAATTTTCCCATATCCTCCCCAAAAGCAATCATTTCTCTTTTTTCTGTCATATTAACCAATCTGATAGGTGTGAAGTGATACCTCAGAGTTGTTTTATTTTGCATTTCTCTAATCAAAAGTGATTTAGAACAGATCTTCATATACCTATAAACAGCCCTGATTGCTTCATCTGAAAACTGCCTATTCATATACTTTGATCATTTATCAATTGGGCAGTTACTTTATATTATAAATTTGACTTGATTCTCTGTATATTTGAGAAATGAGTACTTTATTAGAGACATTTGCTGTACAAAATTGTTTTCCAGCTTTCTATTTTCCTCCTATTATTGGTTGCATTGGTTTTGTTTATGCAAAAGTCTTTTGATTTAATATAATAAAAATGATTTATTTTACATTTTGTAATACTATCTCTTGTTTGGTCACAAATTCTTCCCTTCTCCATAGATCTAACAGGTAGACTATTCCATGATCTTGTAATTTGCATATGGTGTCGTTCTTTATGTCAAAATCCTGTACTTATTTTGACCTTATCTAGGTATGTGATGTGAGATGTTGTACTATATCTAGTGTGTGCCTGTAACTCACTTAAAATAACTCAATTTCTCCTTTAAGAATTTGGATGCCATACCATGTGGTACATATATGTTTATTATTGATAGCAACATTTAATTTCCCTCCTTAGGTCTCTTTCTTCTTTTGTTTTGTCTGGGATCAGTATTGCTACTCTTGCTTTTTTTTTTTTTTACCTCAACTGAGGCATAATAGATTCTGCCCCAGTCCATTACCTTTACTCTGTGTGTGTCTCTCTGCTTCAAATGTGTTTCTTGTAAACAACATATTGTAGGAGTCTAGTTTTTCATCAACTCTGTTATCTGCTTCCTTTTTATGGGAGAGTTCATCCCATTCACATTCACAGTTATGATTACTCCATCTTATTTTTTCCTCTGCTTTGTCCTCTCCTTTCACTCTATCCTTCCTTGACAGTGTTTTACTTCTGTCTACTACCTCTCCCAGTCTGTCCTCTTTTCTGTCAGTCCCTCCCCCCTACTTTTACTTAATCTCCTCCCCTTCTACTTTCTTGTCAGGTAAGCTAGATTTCTATAGTCAACTGATTGTGTATGTTATTCCTTCTTTGAACTGATGCAAGAGATGACCATTGCCCACCTTCCAATCTTGCCCTCCACTAGAATAGGTTTTTTGCTCCTCTTCATGTGAAAAAATTTACCCCATTCTACCTCTCCCTTCCTTTTGCATCTGGTGTACTCCTCTTTCTCTTTCCTTAATCATTTTTTATGTCATTCCCTCAAATTCATCTTATACCTTTACCCTCTGTCTATGTATATTCCTTCTAGTTGTAGTATTAGTGGTACAATTTTTAAGAATTACAGTTATCATCTTTCCATGTCCGTTACATTTTCTTTTCCCTTTTTTACCTTTTTAGGCTTCTCTTGGGGCCTTGATATTGGAGATAAAGTTTTTGTTCAATTCTGATCTTTTCCTTATGAAAGCTTGAAATCCTTTTATTTCATTGAATTACCATTCTCTCTCTCTCTCTCCCCCTCCCCCATAAGCTTTATGCTTAATTTCACAGGGTAGGTGATTTTTGGTTGTTGTACTAGTTCCTTTGCCTTCTGGAATATCATGTTCTATGATCTCTGATCCTTTAATGTTATAGCTGCTAGGTCCTGTTTGATTCTCATTGTGGCTCCCTGATATGTGAATTGTTTCTTTCTGTCTACTTGGAGAAATTTTTCCTTGACCTGATAGTTCTGAAATTTGGCTATGATGTTCCTTGGAATTTTTATTTGGGGATATCTTTCTTGAGGAGATTGATGGATTCTTTCAATGCCTATTTTGTCCTCTGGTTCCAGGATATCAGGATTGTTATCCATGATGATTTCTTGAAAGATGGTGTCTAGGGCCTCTTTCTGATTATGACATTCAGGTAGTCCAATGATTCTGACATTGTCTCTCCTGGATCTATTTTCTAGTTAGGTTGTTTTTTTCAAAGAGTAATTTTAAATTTTCTTCTATTTTTTTTCATTCTTTTGAATTTGTTTGATTGATTCTTGATGTCTCATAGAGTCATTAGCTTCCACTTGCCCAATTTTAACTTTTAAGGAACTGTCTTCCTATGTTAGCTTTTGTACTTCCCTTTCCATTTGGCCAATCGTATCTATTAAGCAGTTGCATTCTTCGGTGGGTTTTGTGTATCTCCTTTTCCATTTGGCTGATTCTGCTTTTTGAGTAGTTGTTTTCTTTTCCCAAGCTGTTGAGGGTTTTTTTCATGATTCTCTTGCATCACTCTCATTTCTTTTCCCAATTTTTCTTCTATCTCTCTCACATGATTTTTAAGCTCCTTTTCGAGCTGCTGCATGAGTTCTTTCTGGGTTTGTGACCAATTCCTGTTTCTGTTTGAGGCTTTGCCCACAGTTGTTTTGACGCTACTGTCCTCTTCTGAATTTGTGTCTTTACATTCTCTGTCACCATAATGACATTCTTTTTTGGTTGATTTTGCTTGTCTTTTTTGATCTTTTTCCTTTCTTTTAACTTTAAGCACTGCTCGTCTCAGGCTTCTTGTGCTAGGGGTAGCAGGCCCTCACTGGTTATCTGGTTCTGCACTGATGTTGCCCTGAGGCCCACAGGGGACCTTCCTGTCTGTTGCTGCACTCAGGGGATGAGGAGTTGGTGGTTGGAGTTGCTGGAGGCTGGAGGCATCTGGCAGCTTACCTGTTGATGACACGAGTCCTAGTGCTGGAGTCTGGCAATATATTTCTGCATTTCCCCGAGGCTATACTGAAGCATGTGGAGATCTGGCTGCTGGAGGCTGCCTGCTGCCCCAGGGATATGCTGAAGTACATTGTGGTTCTGGGAGCTGGAATCTCCCCATTCTCCTGGCTATGCTGAGGCACATGGGTGTGTGTGTGTCCTACTATTGGCCTTTGCCTGATCCACTGTACTGTGGCTCAGGATCTCCCCTGGTCTACTGAGGAGGGGCTTGCTGCTGGCTTGCTAGGACACTTCCTGTCCTGGACTGTGCTCTCCTTTTACCTGAGTGAGACAGATCTTTCCTCCTGATCTTTCAAGTTTCTTGGCCTTAAAGATTATTCCACCCCATTTTTTGCTGGTTCTGCTGTTCCAGGATTTGTTTTGGGATGCTATTTTATGGTTGTTTGGAGGTGAATATGGGAGAGTTATGGCAATTTACTGCTTACTCTGCCATCTTCCAGAGTTAATAATTTCTGTAACACTTATCTCATTGGAATGTAATTAGGATCAAATAAGGTGATTTATATAAAGTGCTTTGCAAAACTTCAAGCCCTACATAAATATTAGTTCTCATGATAACTACAGGTAATTTTATCTTTGTTCAATAGTTCCTGGTACTAATTGGTAGTGATTTAATAAATGCTTGTTAATTTTTTTTTAATAACTATGACAGAACTGAGATTCAGAGAAATTACTTGCTCATAAGCACTGAACTAAAAAGAGTGAAAGACAAAAGTCAAGGCTTTCCTGAGTGAGTCCAGCATCCCCTGGTCAAGCGCAATGGCTTTCCAGGATTGAAGCTCGGCTTGCAGTGTGATAGCGTACCTTCTTTGTCATAACTGCGTCAGCATTGAATTTTACTGTTTTTAAGGACCTGTTCATTCAATCGCCATGTGGTAGTATCTCAGGATTTGCATTTTTTCTAGTTATTAGAGAATTTGATATACTTTTTCATGTGATTACTGACAGTTTGGATTTCTTGTTTCTCAATAATATGAGCCAGAAAATTTTCATAGCTATTGCTTTATTATATAGTTTGAGCTCTCACAATAAAAGTCCTTCCCCTACCCCCATTTCTGTGTTTTAAAAAAATAATTTTGCTATATATATATATATATAATGTATATATGTGTGTGTGTGTGCTCTATTATTTTATTTATTTCTCACAGCAACTTTGTAAGGTAGCTGGGTGATTCAGATTATATATTTAGATTATAAACCCTTTAATCCTGGGGTGAATGTTTTGTTTGCTTGTATTTTTACCCTATAACTTAGCACAGTGTCTGTCACACAGTAAGTGCTTAATAAATGTTCAATTTATGATTTCTGCCTATCTATTTATCTCCCTCTCTCTCTAATCTATTATCTCTCTAATCTACTATCTACATTTATTTAGTCCTATGCAGTTCACATGTCTCACAATACCAGACAAGGTCCAGGTTCATTCTCATAGTCTTGAATCCTCATTACACCATGTGAATAATTCCTCTTTATACTTCCACCTAGCAACAATTCCTCATCTCTTTCTAGTGATTGACTATTTTCTGCTTTTGTGTCTAATTTATCTTTGGTCTTTTTCTCTAGTGCCAGATCTTCTCCAGGAGAGATGCTCAGTTGCACTGGCCTCATGTTTCTTTCTCTGAGTCTCTCCAATGAAGTGGTGATTGAGTAGGGCTCTCTCCAGGGAATCATGGAACCCAGGGAACCAAATTCATGTTTGTTCCAATTCTCTCAAGTTGACTTCTCTCTTAAAAAACCAAGACCATACAGCCAAAATATATAGGCATAAGACAGAAATATGTAAAACTCCCCATTCCCTCAGTAAAAACACAGTCAAAGGACATGAGCAAATATTTCCCAAAAGAAGAATTTAAAAGTGTTAAAAGCCATATAAAAGAATGCCCCAAATCACTAATATTATCATTTGTAAGAAGAGAAAGTAAAATCAAAATAACCCTTCAGTTTTACTTCTTACCCAGAAAACTGACAAAGATTACAAATTATGAGAAAAAGTAAGTATTGGAGGCAAGTTATTATATTGTTGGTGAAAATGTGATTTAGTACAACCATTCTGGAAAGCAATTGGAAATTGTGCAAATAAAGTGGCCAAAATGTCCATATCCTTTGAGAAATTCTTCTGCTTAGGCATATACCCCAAAGAGCTCATTAATAAAAAGAAAGGTTCCATATACACCAAAATATTCAAAGGAGCCTATTTTTTTTGTATGTGGTATGAAAGAACTGGAAACAAAGTAGATGTTCATTGATTTGGAAATGACTAAGTAAATTGTGATACTTAAATGTAATGGAATGTTTCTGTGATGTAAGAAATGGCTAATATAGTGAATTCCAAGGTGCATGGAAAGAGTTCCATGAAACAATGCAAAGTAAATAAAGCAAAATCAAGAAAGCAGTATTCACAGTGACTACAACAATATAAATGGAAAGAAAAATAACTACAAAACAATTGAAAAAGAATGTGGAAAGTTACATAGAATAAGCTTGACTCCCAAAAAAGACAATAAAATGTCACCTGCTGCTTCTTTGTTTCTGAGATGGGAAGTCCATTGGTGTAGAAGACTGAGAATATTATTAGTGTTCTTTCAGTGTACAGTATTGACTGATTTTGCTGGTGTTTTTCTCTTCTTTTTTCTTTCTTTTCAATTTTTGTTATGAGATGACTCTCTGGGAGAGGTGAAGGTAGGGACATGGTGCAAAATTTAGGCAGTATAAAACAAAGAATATTAATAAAAATTGATTTAAAAAACCTAAATCCATGGTGTCAATTCATTCATGTTTATTGGTGTTGCATTTATGAAACTGATAACTTGAATCAATGCCAGAAAAAAATGGGCTACTTTAATAGAGCAATAAGATTGACATATTGTCAAAGAGTTTGCATATGAATTCCTCTGTATATTAATAGCTGCATTTTTACAAATAGGGGAACTTAGGGTAAACAATAGTAATATAATAGTCGTATATTAAATGAGAATGTAGTCATATAGTAAATGAGAAGCCTGGGACTTTTAGTTCCTTTTCCATTCCTCTTTCTACAACACTAATTTTATTCCTTTTCAATATTATATACTATAACCATTTATAGAAGGGAATTTATTCATGATATGTTGGCTAAATATGTTGAATGATCTTTGTGGCATTATTTCGCTTATGTAGGAATGTGATGACCAGTAAATCTCTAAGATAATTTACCTCTTCAATATAATTTTAGCAGCTCAAATTCCTGTTTCCATGCAAAATGGAAGAAATACTCTCAAAGAATCATAAGCCTCTAGAAAAAAATTAATAGGCCACAAGTCCACATTGTACATCAATTTGCTTTCCAATACAGCAATAATAGTTCAGAGAAATTTTCAATTCAATTTTATTTGATTTTTTTTAATTTTTAATTTTTTTCTTTTATTTTCAGTGTTCTACAATCACTTCCATGTATCTTAGATTTTTCCCCTCCCTCCTCCTCTCCCCTCCTACCTCCCTACTCCCTCTCTGAGACATCATACAGTTTTGTATAGATTATACACATACATTCCTATTAAAAACATTTTCACCTTTGTCATGCTGCATAAAAGAATTAAAATGAATGGGAGAAACCATTTCAATCTAATTTTAACTAAAATTTGCTAATATCAATTCAGGATTCAGATTTCTAAAATTCTAAGGTTCTTCCACTGATCTATGTAAATGAGTGTCTGAACAAAATCGGACACAAGCTATGCCCTGAAGGTAAATCCATTTGTGCCCCTCAGCCTTTTACTTTTGTTATTCAGTCTTGGTGGGCTCTTCTTGACTCCATTTGAGGTTTTCTTGGCAAAGATACTGGAGTAGTTTGCCATTTCTTTCTCCAGTTAATTTTACAGATGAGGGAACTGAGGCAGACAGGGTTATATGACTTGCCCAGGATCAGACAACTAATAAGTGTCTGAGGCTTGATTTGAACTCAGGTCCTCCTGACTCCAGGACTGGAATTGTCTCTACTGTGCCATCTAGCTCCCCCTCTCAACCTTCGCAAGATCTAGAATTAATCTATTCAGTCTAAGAAGGAGATTATTTTCTAACAAAGTACTAATGCAATTTGAATGGGAACAACCCTTATATCTGGTTGTCTTTGTAATTTGCCTCCCACTGCTTGTTCATTTGATAAATTTCGAAAAGTGAGTATATTTGCACAAAGCAAAACAAGCAAAACCAACAAAAAGACATACTTGCAAATTTTACTCTCATAGTGGAAGGAGTTTTTGAAGGGAAAGTTTCATGCAAAAGTCAGCATGATAAAAGACAAAAACGGTAGGGATTTAACAGAATCAGAATAGCTTAAGAAGAGGTGACAAGAACACACAAAAGAACTACACCAAAACCTTCTCAACATCACAGATAATCAGGATGGTATAGTTACTGATCTAGAACCAGATATTCTGGAGAAAGAAGTCAAGGGAGTCTTAGGAAGCATTGCTAGCAATAAGGATATTGGAGGTGATGGAATTCCAACTGAAGTATTTAAAATCCAGAAAGTGATGCTATTAAAGTGCCTCTCTCAGCATGCAGCAAATTTGGAATATACAACAATAGCCACTGTATTGGAAAAGATCAGTTTGTGCCCCAATCCTAAAGAAGGCAATGCCAAGGAATATTCAGATTACCAAACAATTGTGCTCATTTCACACACCAGTAAGGTTTTACTTAAGATTCTTCTGCAAGCTAGGCTTCAGCAATATGTGAACTCAGAATTAACAGAAGAGCAGGCTGGTTTTCAAAGACGCAGAAAAACTAGAGACTAGTTCAAATTGACTAGTTCACAGCTCTGCAAACAAATCAATGCTTTAGTGTACTTATTTCTCCCAAATCTATTCTAGGATTTGTCATTTTCCTTTTTGTGACATCATAGTCAATCTGAAGGATGTGAGGTGGTACCTTAGAGATGTTTTAATTTACATTTCTTTATAGCTTTGATTTCTTCCTCTAAAACTACCTATTTATATCCTTTGACCCTTTATCAGTTGGGGAATGACTCATATTTTTATAAGTTTGGCTCAGTTCTCTATATATTTATGAATGAAACTTTTATCAGGGAAAGTTGCTGCAAAAATTCTCCCCTGGTTTCCTATTTTTTCTTTTAATTTTGGTTACATTGATTTTGTGTGTGCAAAACCTTTTAAATTTTATGTAATCAAAATTATTCGGTTTTACTTCCTGTAAACCTCTCTATTTCTTTCTTAGTCATGAATTTTTCCCCTATCTATAGATCAGATAATTTCTTTCATGCTCCCTTAATTTACTTATGATATTGTTCTTTATCTCTACATCACATATGCAGTTTTGAGCTTATTTTGGTATATGAAATAAGATATTGGTCTGTTTTCTAGAAGATATTGGTCTAATTTCTGGAAGACTACTTTTCACTTTTCCCATCAGTTTTTATCAAATAGTGAGTTCTTGCCCCAAAATGGGTTCTTTGGATTTATCAAAAACTAGACTACCTTGGTCGTTTGTTTCTGTATGTTGTGTACTCAATCTATTCCACTGAGCAACCATTCCATTTCTTATCTGGTTTGATGATTACTACTTTATAGTATAGTTTGAGTTCTGATACTACTGGGTCCCCTTCCTTCCCAGATTTTCATTAATTACCTCAATATTCTTGACCTTTTGATCTTCCAGGTGGATTTTGTTATTATATTTTCTACTTTTGTAAAGTAATTCTTTGTTAGTTTGCTTAGTAAAGCATTAAATAAATAAATAAATTTAGGTAGTATTATCATTTTTATTTTTTTGGTTGCACCTACCCATGAGCAATTAATAGTTCTTTAATTGTTTAGTGATCTTTATTTATGTGAAGTTTTATGTAATTATAGTCACATTCCTGTGTGAGTCTTGTTAAGTAGATTCCCAAGTAGTTTATATTGTCTGCAGTAATTTTAAATGGTATTTCTTTTTTATCTCTTCCTGCTGAATATTGTTGATAATATGTAGATATGTTGATGATTTGTGTGGGTTTATTTTATATCCTACAACTTGGATAAAATTATTCATAGTTTTTTAGTTGACTCTCTAGGGTTCTTGAGGTATGCTATCACATCATTTATCAAAAGCAATAGTTTTGTTTCCTCATTTCATATTCTTATTCCTCTCATTTCTTTTTCTTTTCTTATTGCTATTACTGCCATTTCTAGTGCAATATTGAATAATAATGGTGACAATGAACATCTTTGAACATCTTCATCCCTAATCTGATTGAAAAGGATTCTAGTTTATGCCAATTTCAGGTAATGCTTGCTCTTGGTTTTAGATAGAATATGACTTATTTTTTAAAGTTCCATTTATGCCTGTGCTTTCTACTGTTTTTAAATAGGAATGGCTGATATATTTTGTCAAAAGCTTCTTCTGCATCTATTGATATAATCATATGATTTTTATTGTTTTTATTAGTCATTATGCTTCTAGTTTTCCTAATTTGAACTATTCCTAATATATTCCTAATACAAATTCTACTTGGTCATAGTATATGATGTTTGGAACACATTTTTATAATCTCCTTAATAGAATTTTATTTAAAAATATTTTTACTTCTACATTCATTAGGGAAATTGACCTACAGCTTTCTTTCTCTGTTTTTTACTGTCCCTGGTTTGAGTCTCAAAACCATATTTATGTCATAGAAGGAATTTGGTAGGACTCCTCTGTTTTTTTCCCATTAGTTTCTAAAATATTGTAACTAATAATTCCTTAAATATTTGGTATAATTCACTTAAAAAACCATTTGGTCCTATTTTTTTCCTTAGGGAGGTCATTTTTGGCTTGTTAATTTCTTTTTTCTAAAATGGGTTATTACAGTATTCTGTTAATTTAGGAAATTTTCATTTCTGTAAATATTCATCAATTTCATTTAGATTGTCAGTTTCATTGGCATAAAATTGGGCAAAATATCTCCTAATAAGTGTTTTAATTTCATCTTCATTGGTCATGTGTTCATTTTTTCATTTTTGGTACATTTAATTTGGTTTGTTTTTTTTCAAAATGAAATTAGCCAATGATTTGTCTATTTTATTGGCTTTTTTCTCCCATTAAATCAGTTCCTGGTTTTATTCATCAGTTCAATGTGTTATATTTTTTTCTTTCAGTTTCATTAATCCCTGATTTTCAGAATTTTTATTTTGATGTTTAGTTGGGGTTATTAAATTTGTTCTTCTAGTTTTTTTTATTTGCACAACCAATTAATTGATCTGCTCTTTCTTTTATTGATGAATATATTGAGAGATAGAATATTTCTCCTAGATTTGTGGTTGTATCCCACAAATTTTAGTAGTTGCCTCGTTGTCATTTTATTTGATCAAATTATTGATTCTGTTTTGTTCTTTGGAAAAAAGTAAAGTAATATGAAAGTAATTAATTAAAGTAATTCTTATGTCATTATAGTCCAGAAAGGGACCATTTAATATTTCTTCTTTTCCATATGGTTGTGAGGTTTTTGTGCTCTAATGCATGGTTAATTTTTGTCAAGGTGCCATGCATAGCTGAGACATAGGAATGCTCTTTGCTATTCCCATTCAATATTATGCAGATGTCTATCCTATTTACTTTTACAAAGTTCTATTCATATTTATGTCATAGATTCATATCTCCTTAACCTGGGTAAGGAAATATGGTTAGATTTATCTGTGTCTGAGAGGAGTAAATTGAAGTGCCCTACTAGCATAATTTTACTGTCTACTTCCTCTTATAAAGCCATTAACTGTTCCTTCAAGAATTTTAATGATATGCCACTTGGTGTATACATGTTGACTATTGATATTAATTCATTTTCTGTGGTGCCTTTAGTAAAATGTAGTTCACCTCATCTTCTTTTAATTAGATCTATTTTTACTTACTGATTGCTACTCCTATCTTTTTTGCTTCAGTCAAAGCAGAATAGATTCTGCTCCAGACTCTCATTCTAAGTTGGTATGTATCTTTATGTTTCAAGTGTATTTCTATTATCAACCTACTATTGGATTTAGGTTTCTAATCCATTCTGCTATCCTCTTCCATTTTATGGGTGAGTTCATTTCCACTCACACTCACAGTTATGGCTGCCAGCTGTATTTCCCTTCATCTTATTCTCTTCTATTTATTCTTCTCTTTTTTTTACCCTGACTCTTTCTCAAAAGTCTACTTTTCTTCTTATCACTGTCTCCTTCATATCACTTCTCCTTTTCCCCTCCTATTTCCCTCTTGAGTAAGCTATATTTCTGTAGCCAACTGTGTATTACTTATATTCTTCTCTCTTTGAACTAGTTCAGATGAGATTGAAATTCAAGTATTGCCTACTCCCCCCTCCATTTTCCCCTTGAAAACTCTTCCTTTCTTGCCCTCTTTTATGTGACTGTTTTCCTCAGTCTTCTTTTCCCTTTATCTTTCTTCCAGCGCATCCTTCTTTCTCACCCTTTCATTTTTTCTTCTGAGACCATCCCAATAAAATACACTCACATCCATGCCTATCTGTCTTATATAGACTCCTTCTAACTATCCTAATGATGAGAAAGTTCTTATGTATTTCATGTATAATCTTCCTATGTAGGAATATAGACTATTTAAATTTGTTACATCCTTTATGTTTTCTCACTCATGTTTACTTTTTATGCTTCTCCAGAGTCTTATGTTTAAATGGCAAATTTTCTATTTGGCTCTGATCTTTTCTGATCTTTTCAGTACTACCTGAATGTCCTCTATTTCATTAAATCTCAATTTTCCTCTTATAGGATTATACTCAGATAGTCTGGGCAGGTTATTCTTGTTTGTAGTCCTAGCTCCTTTGCCTTCTGGAACATCATATTCCAAGCTTCTTGCTCTGTCCTCTGATAGTGGTAAGTGCTGAATCTTGTGTGATCCTGACTGTGGCTCCATGGTATTTGAATTATTTTTTCCAATTGCTTGAAGTATATTTTCTCTTTGACCTGGGAGCTCTGGAATTTTTCTGGGAGTTTTCATTTTGGTATCTCTTTCAAGAGGCAATTGGTGGATACCTTCAATTTCTACTTTTTAAAAAAACACACCCAGTATCTGCCAAATGATTCTAAGATACATGAGCAGTTTTCCATCGTAATTTCTTGAAATATGATATCTAAGGTTAGAATTTTTTATTATAACTTTCATGTGGCCCAATAATCTTACAATATTTCTCATTGATCTATTTTCCAAGTCAGTTATTTTTCCTGTAAGATATTTTACATTTTCTTCTCCTTTTTCAATCTTTTGACTTTTGTTTTTGTTTCTTAATATGTAATGAAATCATTAGCTTCTACTTGACCAATTCGTATTTTAAGGAGTTATTTTCCTTACAGTTTTTTTTTTTTTTACTACTTTTACCATTTGACCATTTATGATTTTTAAGGAATTATTTTCTTCAATATTTTTGTGCTTCTTTTTCCAAGCTGTTAATTTTCTTCTTATTTTTCTGTATTATTCTTAGTCCCCTTCCTGACTATTTTTCTTTCTACCACTACTATTTGATTTTTTAAAACCTTTTAAACTTTTATAAGAATTCTTATTTAGCTTGTACCCAATCTACATTTTTCTCTGAGGTTTTGCTTATAGATGTTTTCAAGTCATGACTTCTTCTGAATTTGTGTCTTGAATTTCCTTGTCACTATAGTAGCTTTGTTCAGGGTTTCTTTGTTTGCTGATTTTCCCAGTCTATTTCTTGACTTTGAACTTCATGTTAGAGTTGGTTCTGCTCACTTCTGGAGGGATGATTAGCCTGAGCTTCAGACTTTTATGTCTGGCTGTTTTCATACCTGTGTCTGAAACCTTTTAAGTTTTTGATGATTCCAAAGTGGTATGATTTGGGAGGTGGTCTGGACACTTCCTTTCTGGTCTTCCCTCTGGTCTTTACTGAGGTAGGGCCCCTCTTCTCTTGGGATTGCTCTACTCTACCCTGGAACCTCCATGGGAAACTGGGTACTAGGTTATGATGTCAAATGTGGCCTGATCCTACTACCAGTTTTAGTACATGGTTCCACCTAGAATTTCTTTCTGATCAAGGTTTCAGTCTCCATTCCAATCCTAGGTGTTGGTTCCACCCAGTTCTGCTATTCTACTGCCTAGCTGTTTCCAAAGCCCATAGCTGGTGACCCTTCTATTGTATTGTGCTCTGGCTCCTGTCCTGATATCCATAAACCTTTTTTTTTCTATCCTCCTCAGCTGCACTAGGTTGGAAAAGTGACTCATTGTGACTTTTTGATGGTGTCCCACTAAGAATTTTGTTTGATATGCTGTTTGAAGTTATAGAGGAGTAGATTGGGAGAATTCAGAAAAATTGCTAACTTCACTACCTTGTCTTGGCTCCACTCCTCTCAATCTGTTTCTAGTTTTCTTCCACAATTAAAAGTGTTGCTTTGAATATTTTGGTATCTATGAAAGTCTCCTGGTTTTGATTTCTTCAAACTATATATCCAGTAGTCAATTCACTGGTTCAAAGGATAGAAACCATTTAGTAACTTTTCTCACCTAATTTCAAAATGTTTCCCAGAATGATTGGACCATTTTATAGCTCTACTAGCAGTGAAATATATATTTTCCAACAATAACTATTTCCATCTTTTATCATCTTCAATTCAATAGACTTAGGGAACACTTCAAAGTTCCTTTGATTTATATTTCTCCTAATTAGTGACAAGGGATATTGTAAAAAAAAAACATTGATGGTATTTTTTATTTCTTTTTTTTTTTTAGAATACTTCATACCCTTTAATCATATATCTAGGGGATAATGGAGGTTGCTTATATATTTGCATCAATTCCTTATATATGTTGAATATCAGTCTTTTATCAGAGACATTCAAGTAAAATGTTTTTCCTAGTAATTGATAGTAATTAGCAAACATGAACATTTCTGTAAATAAAAAAAAATGCATTAAAAAGAACAAATATGAAAATATGAATTTATTATGTATAACTGGTTTTAAAAAATATATTTATTACATTTAAGATGGTAGTACCAACTCTGCATTGCTTATTTGTGTTCTCTTAGGAACTTTCTTGTACTCTTACTTATGTAAAAATTTTCATTAACATTCTTTTTAAAAAGTTTTTATTATAGTACATCAGGGCAGCTAGGTGGTGCAGTGGATAGAGCACCAGTGCAGGAGTCAGGAGGGCCTGAGTTCAAATCTCACCTCAGACACTTGACACTTACTAGCTGTGTGACTTTGGGCAAGTCACTTAACCCCAACTGCCTCCTCCTGGGTCATCTCCAGTCATCCTGATGAATATCTGGTCCCTGGATTCAGATGGCTCTGGAGAAGTGAGGATGGTGACCTGCACAGCCCTCCCTCCCTCAAAACAAAGTCAAGTTCAAGTCATGTCATTATTTCTCTGATGGTGTGGTCTTCCTTGGCAATGAAGGACAAATACACACATGATGATACTACTATTTACCTTCCAAATATCTCCCATTACTCCCTCCCTAAATAAAAGCTCCCCTTTGTAATTAATAAATATAATCAAACAAAACACACTTGTATGGTATTGATCATATCTGATTTGGAGCCAACAGTCTCCCTTTCCCTTGAGAGCTGGAAAGTATGCTTCATTATAAGTCATCTCAAGTCAAAGTTGCAATGACTGTATTAGTCAGAGTTTTGAAGTCTTACAAAGTTGGATTCCTTTATAATTTTGTGGTCAGGGTGAGGAGCCAAGATGGCGGAGTAGAAAGACTCACGTATGCTAGCTCCGAATCCACAGCCCATAAATTTCCTGTAAAAAGAACTCCCCACAAATTCTGGAGCAGTACAAGCTGCATAGAAACACAGTGAAGGAGATTTCCATTCCAGAGAGCCCTGGAAAGCTGTCTGCAGGGGTCCGTCGTGCACCGGACAGCATAGTCCACCCCTGTGCTGCCCTGGCCATGTGGCCTGAGAGAAGCAGATCCGAGCAGGTTTCAGGGACGGAATCTCCAGTGGCTGTGAAGGTCCCTCCACCCACAGGAGCTACAGGTCAGTGGGAGAGGCTTCTGGGCTGGCCAAGAGGGGAGCGGGGTGTCTCCTCACTCGGGCCCCCTTGGGAGGCAGCAGCAGAGACAGCGGTGGCCTGGGACTCCCTGAGCAGGCAGGAGCTCTGCTCCATGACTCTGCATAAAGCCCCTGAGGGAACTGAGCCTGGGAGGCAGCCCTGCCCACACCTGAGAACCTGAAATTAAGCTCACATTGAATAGCAGCCCCGCCCACCATGGAAAGCCCCAAGGCTGGGGAGCAGCATTTGAATCTCAGACCCCAAACACTAGCTGGGCAGATCTAGGCAGGAGTGGAGAGGAATCTCAGAAGTCAAGTAACTGGCTGGGAAAATGCCCAGAAAAGGGAAGAAAAATAAGACCATAGAAAGGTGCTTTCTTGGGGGACAGATGTTCCTGCCTTTCATTTCTGATGAGGAGGAACAATTCTTATCATCAGGAAAAGACGTGGAGGTTGGGGCCTCTGTATCCCAGACATCCCATGTGGATGTCTCGTGGGCTCAGGCCATGGAAGAGCTCAAAAAAATCAAGTTAGACAGGTGGAGGAAAAACTGGGAAGAGAAATGAGACAGATGCAAGAAAAGCATGAAAAATGGGTCAATATCTTGCTAAAGGAGACCCAAAAAAATGTTGAAGAAAATAACACCTTGAAAAATAGGCTCACTCAATTGGCAAAAGAGGGTCAAAAAGCCAATGAGGAGAAGAATGCTTTCAAAAGCAGAATTAGCCAAATGGAAAAAGAGGTTCAAAAGCTTACTGAAGAGAATAGTTCTCTCAAAATTAGAATGGAACAGATGGAGGATAATGACTTTCTGAGAAACCAAGAAATCACCAAACAAAACCAAAAGAATGAGAAAATGGAAGAGAATGTGAAATATCTCATGGGAAAAACAACTGACCTGGAAAATAGATCCAGGAGAGACAATTTAAAAATTATGGGACTACCTGAAAGTCATGATCAAAAAAAGAGCCTAGACATCATCTTTCATGAAATTATCAAGGAAAACTGCCCTGACATTCTAGAACCAGAGGGCAAAATAAGTATTGAAGGAATCCATCAATCACTGCCTGAAAGAGATCCAAAAAGAGAAACTCCTAGGAACATTGTGGCCAAATTCCAGAATTCCCAGGTCAAGTAGAAAATTTTGCAAGCAGCTAGAAAGGAAGAATTCCAGTATTGTGGAAATACAATCAGGATAACACAAGATCTAGCAGCTTCTACATTAAGGGATCGAAGGGTGTGGAATAGAATATTCCAGAAGTCAAAGGAACTAGGACTCAAACCAAGAATTGCCTACCCAGCAAAACTGAGTATGATACTTCAGGGGAAAATATGGTCTTTCAATGAAACAGAGGACTTTCAAGCATTCTTGATGAAAAGACCAGAGCTGAAAAGAAAATTTGACTTTATAATTTTGTGGTCATTGCATAAATTTTTCACCTAGTTCACTCTGTATGAATGTGTACAAATTGTTCTCAGTTTTTTGTAATATATTCTTTTCATAATTTATTATAGCACAGCAATACATCATTAAATTTATACACCATGAATTGTTCTGCTTTTCCCCAATTGTTAGGCATCTACTTTATTTCAAGTTATTTATTGTAACAAAAGATGCTACTATAAATATTTTTATACATATGGGTCCTTTTCCTCTTTTAAAAAAAATCCTTTGAGTATTAGTCACATTTAATGAACAATCAATATGTATTCTCATTTGGCAAGATTTGGCAACTGACTATATGTGTAGGGTGAGGGAGAGTTAAGAACTCCTTGTCTTGGGCTCCATGATCCAGACAAACTGGCTTTCTCTCTGTTCTTCATAGAGGAAACTACATGTCTCATTTCTGTGCTTTGTACTTACTCATACCCATGCTTGGGCATTCACTCCATCCTCACCCCCTCCTTTTAGAGTCTCTCTCCTTTCAAGATTGGGCTCAAGCACCACCTTCTACATGATAATTTCCCTGATCCCCCACCCCCTATTCTTAATGCCCTCTCTCCAAACTATCTTCAATCAATATGTATTTATTAAGTACCTACTATGTGCTGGTCACTGTACTAGTCTCTGGGAAACAAGTATGCAGAATAAAGTCATCTATACTCATGAAGAGCTTGCATTTTAATGAAGGAGAATCCAAGTACAGATAAAAAGTTATGTAAATGTAAAATTAAATAAACATTATATAAGTATAAAGTTAACGCCCTAATATATAAACAATATCTATGTACATTTAGACAAAGTAGATAAATACAAGGTAGTTTGAAATGGAGAGCTCTAAAATTTGGAATCAGGAAAGGCTTCATTCAGAAAGTATTGATTGAGTTGCATCTTAAAGGAAAAGATGAATTCTATAAGAGGGATTACATTCTAGGTTTTGAATCTTTGCCAGGGCAAAGATACCAAGATAGGGTTATGTGTGAGGAACAGGGAAGCCAGTGTTACTGGATCAGAGAATACAGGAGAGGGAGTAACATCCAAAGAGTCTAGAAAGATGGATTGGATCCAGGTTATACAGGGCTTTAAAAACTATCATTTTATTGTAGAAACAATAGGAAGCCCCTGGGATTTGTTGTGTAAGGTAATGAAATTGTCAGATATATACTGAAGGAAAGTGACTGGAGTGGTGAAGGACTTGAGTCAAGGATACCAAATAGGAAGCTTTTGCAATTATCTAGGCTAGAAATTATGAGGAACTGAGCTAAAACTATTAGCTGTATGAGTGGAGAGAAGATGGCAGGAGAGAGGGGTTATGAAGATAGATACAGCAAGATTTGATAACTGATCAGATATATGAGGTGGAAATCTCAAAAGATATTACTAAGATTACAAACCTGAGACACTAGAAAGATACTAGTGTCTTCTGAAATAAGGAAATTCAAAAGGGGAGAGGGTTTGCAGGAAAGATGTAAGTTTAGTTTTAGTTTAATAAGTCTGGGACATTCTGTTTGAAACATGCAGTGGGCAATTAGTGATATGGTACTGAAGCTCAGGGGAGGGAATAGGACTGGATAAGTAGATCTGGAAGTCATCTAGATAGAGATGATAGTTTGATACCATGAGTTTACATATTGCTGATGAAGTTACAGGGAGAAAAAGGCATAGGGCAGAACTTTAGGGAATAAATGCAATTAAAAGAACATAATGTAGATGAAGAGCCAGCAAGGGAGACTATTAAAATATAAATTCCTTCATAGGGTTTGTTTCATTCTTTGTATTTGTATACCAGCACCTTGCTCAGTGCTTGGCAAATAGTAGGTGTTTAATAAATATTTGTTGATATATTGACTGATTGATCAACTCCCATGCTTTCAAAGTTTCTACTTAACTCCAGCATTTTCATCAGGAATACTCAGAAGTTATTTATTCTACTCCATTTTTTTCATGTGGATTATACTAAAATTTGTAGGCTAAATTATTCTTGATTGTAATCATTTACTTTTTGCCCTCTGAAATATTATTCCAGCATTTTCTCTTCTTCAAAGTAGTTGCTACGTAGTATTGTTTGAGTCTGAATTTGATTTCTTGGTCCTTGTCCACTTTGCTTACTTGGAATGCTATTTTTCTGTGACTTGGAATGTCTGGATTTTGTCTATGGCATTTCTGGGTGTTTTCAATTTGGAGATTCTTTCTAATGCTAATAGATCTTGGCAGTTTTCTTCTTATGATTTCTTGAAATAGGTTCTCTATTTTTTTTAAATTTTCATCCTTGTTTTCAGGGAGTTCTATGGTTATTAAATTGTCTCCCCTCACTCTGTTTTCCAGGTCAGATTTACTGTTGCTGTTGAATATACAGAGATGCCTTACATTTTCTTCTATTTTTAAAACTTGATTTTGTTTTAATATGCCTCACACTTTGCATTGTATTCTGTTTTTAAAGGGGTCAACTATTAGAGTAAGAGTTTCTACCTTTTGTTCTAAGATATTTGTTCTCCTTTTGACATTTTCCCTACCAAACTCTTCATTTATAATTTCTTTTTTTCTCTCCAGTTTAATTTCTTCTAGTCACTCTTGTAGTTGTTGTGGACAAACCATTTTTTGCTGTCTGAATTTTTTTTATATTGTTGTGGATTACTCTCTTTCTCTGAATTTATGTCTTGAGCTTCTCTTAACCTGTATTATTTCTTCCTGATGCTCTTTGCTTGCTTTTGTTTACTCATATTTTCAGTCTCAGTTCTTAGAGGCTGGGATATTCTGCTTGAGTTCATACTCCTGAATGCTTTGCTGGATTGGGCAGACCTTGTTTGATTTTCTACCCTCTCTTGTTTAGATGCTGCTGCCACTGCTAATTTGAATAGTGACTAGGATCATTAGGCTCTGTCTTCTGCCTTAGTACTTGGCTGTTGTCTTGATGTTCTGCTCAGTGGAGAGGTCAACTGTTGGCTCAAAATCAGATATGATCAATACCTATACAAGTGTAGATTTTGTATGTAGCATAGGCTTGGGTGTTGTTTTCCAATAAATTCTACCATTCTCTTCTGTTAGTTTTTTTAATGTTAATTTGATCCCTTTTAATTTCCTTACATTAATCTGATCCTGGTGCTATCCCCCTTTTGTGAGACTGCCTGGCCAATATACCATTTTTAGTTCTAATTTGTTTACTGAGTTTACACACCTGATTAGTTTTTGACCCCAATTTCAAGTGATCTGTCTCCTTGTTCTCCAGGCTACTCCTGCGTGCTAGAACTAGCACTATGCAAATTAGCTTGAATTTTTTAAAAATCTAAGGGAAATTGTTAAGTGGAAAGAACACTGGATTTTGAATAAGAGGATTAGGATTTAAACTCCACCTCTGTTTATTTGCTATCTATGACCTTGGACAGATCACTTAACCTCTCTAGGCCTCAGTTTCCTCATCTATAAAAGGAGTTGTATTGGATGACTTCTAAGGTCCTTTCAGGGTCTAAATCTATGATCCCCAAAGGGAGGATGGAGTCAAGGAGTTAGCTACCTTTGCCTTACAGCTCTCAGTATAGGGCCCAGGTTCCTTCTCTATTATATATGTAATAATCCTTAATATAATAATGACGTTCTGCAATTCCAGAGCTGCTTGAATAAAGAGAATAACGTTGTAAATATACGACCAATTTAAAATGAGGTTGTACTTTCCCTTTACAAACATATAAATAAGCTTCTTGGTCATGAGTGAACTTCTACATATGTGTGTGTTGGGGAAGGGAGGGAGCACCTAGTTATTCTGAAATGACAATATAAGTCTTTCTAGATAACTGAGGAAAGGAAAAACTGCTCTCCTTAAAAAAATGTGTGTTTGAGAATTCCTTTGCAGTGGATGCTAGAGCACTTTGCTCTTATCTGTGGCAGCTGGTGCCTCAATTTTGTGTCCTGTTATGAAGCCGAATATGGCTAGCAGGACTTTATTAAACAGTATTTCAGTGATCTGCAAAGTGCTGCAAGAAAATAATTTTCACTGACTAGGAATTTTAAACTTACTTTTCTTTTAGGTTTCTTGGAGTTATACATTAACACTTCTTATGTGCTACAATGTAATATTTACAGTGGGAATATGGAACTTGTCTATAGTACAGTGTGAGAGGCAGATAAGTTTATTTTATAAGACATAATTAGTTCAACAAATTATCCTGGGCTTTCTAGGAGAAGGTAATTATTTTATAACCTTTGGGATATAAAATAATAAATAGTCAAAAATCTCACTTGAGAAAGTCAATATTTTCCCATAAGCTAACAGATTTTTTTTATTCCTTTACAATTTTGATTTTTGTCAGTCTAGTTTCCAGGGAAATTGAACAATTTCTAATCTGAGTTAAAAAGAAATCATAGGATATTGTATTGTTACTTGCTGAAGGATCTATAAACATGTCAAGGATTTTTTTAAAAAAGTGTTTAGTTATTAAAAAGCTGTCAAGAATGTCAGTAGATGCTTGTAACTATCTGATACACACTAACAGCTTTGAAGGAATAAATATATGTATTTTAGAATATAATAAATTCTTTCAACTGCTGTGAAACTAGCTATTTTTGTATTGTGTATGCTTTTTAGTTGTACATTCTTTACGGTCTAAATAAGCAAACATCTTTGTGTGCTTTCTTGTAGTGAAAATGATGGCACTTTAGAATTATTATATTCTAGTGTTTTTACTTTTATTGTACATTTATTTCCTCAAGGGCAAGTACAACACCTTTGTTACTATGTATAGTGCCTAGAACTCTATAGGGACTTAGTAACTTTAACAATGATACAACAACAAGTAGCACTTAGCCCATTTGAATACACTATGGCATGAAACAACCAAGAAACTCCAGTTATATAAGAAGTATAGGTGTTAGCCTGTCTATCTTAGAATGAGTCATTTCTTTCATAAAATGTACTTTGTTATATCATTGTTATAACAAACCAATGAGTTGTGATGGCTACAATTTTATTTAAAATGATTTCCTTTGAATTTTCCTTAATCAATTAATATCGTTATGAAATCCATTTTATATTTTATAATATACATTAAAGTGCATTTTTATTTAAGTGGTTAGTGTATCTTGCTTTATAGTCTTCTAAATGATTTTTATCCTCTCCTATTCCAAAGACAAAAAAAAAATCACTGACTATAATTATCTATACAGTAATAGACCACAGAATATTTACTGTTTTCACATTAGGTTATATTCTACTTATAAAGTTACATTGTATCCATCCCTAATCTTTGCCCTTTCCAACTGACTTGTTTCATATCTTCACTTGGATAGACCATTGGCATCTTAAATTGAACATGTCTAGAGACCAAATTTATTGTCTTTCCTCCTAAATATGCTCCCTATCCTAACTTTGCTGTTTCTGTCACAGGTACTGCCATCTTTCCAGTCATCCACATTCATGATTTGAAGTCACTTTGATGGAGTCTTTCCGCTCCTGTATTCATCACATCCAATCAGATTTCAAATCCTGCCACCTCTCTGCATGCCTTGCATATCTGTCCCCTTCTCAGTAGTCCCTGAGCTGTCACCATCTGTTGAGAACTGTTTAGTTCTTGATCACTTCTTGCCTTGTTCTAGTAGCCTTCTAGCTAGGCTTATTGGTTCCAACATTTCTTCTAATTTATCCTTTAGAGTTAAATAACTGTTCTAAGGAACCAATCCGGTCATTGCATTCCCATATTAAAAAACCTTTAGTGACTCATTGGCCCCTCTAGGATAAAATTCAACTCTTCTTGGAGAATCCTTCAGAACTTGGCTACAAACTACCTTCCTATACTTGTAATATATCTCCTTCACAAATTCCTCATCCCAGTCAAACTGAGCTTTCTGGCTGTTGCGTTTTCTTTCATCTATGTATCCTCAGCAGTTTGCATAGTGTTCTTTACAAAGTGGATACTTAATACCTGTTAGTTGACTTGAATTATTTAGTATACAATCATAACCATTCCTCCTTGCTTTTCCTACAGATATTAAGTATTTTTATGGAGACAAAGATACAAATAAGAAACATGTATTTAAGAGTAACAAAACTCAAACTAAGTTTCTGGCCTTTTAATAAGATTATTGATAGTAGGAACAATGTTTTTGCTTGTTCATGCAGTTAATAGTTTCCTTAAGTCTTGTAATGATCATAGAAGAATGATGGCAACAATAATGACAATAATAAATCTAGTTAGACAAGGAAAGTTTTTTGAGTTTCGTCCTATGGCTGCTCTGTCCTAACTAGTTATAAGGCTACAATAAAGTTACAATTTCGATTATTCTTGAATTCCAATCGATACTTTTAAGTCTGAGGACTTTGATCTCCTGAAAATAGGTCTTTTAAAAATTTATTTTAAAAAAAGCTAGCACTTCAAAACTATTTACGTTTCCATCTAATTATATCACTTAAAGTGCCACGAAATCTTACTGAAATAGGTACTGACATATTACCATTTCACTTATAGATTTAATTTAAAAATGCTGCTTTCTCATAACCTTCCTAAGGCTGTGTTTTAATGCTTTAGTGCGTGTTGAGGGCTTTGAGGCCAGAAACTTCATTCATACACATATATATTTTATACGTTAGGATACCAGCAAAAGGAGAGCAATGGGGAAACAACCAAATCATACTGGGGAATACAAAGTGATTGCACTTTATTAGCTTTTTGTTTTATAATTTTGGTCTTTTGTGCTTGATCACAGACTTAAACTTGGATTGAAAGAGCACATAAAAGGTAGCCAATGAGAATTATAGTAAAATAAGAGCTCAATCTTTGACATTCACATGGTTTGGTTTAGGTATATAGAATGGAAAAAATGATGCACCTAAAAAAGGAAACAAAAGTTTTAAAAAAAGGAAAAGGAAGATTATTTTTGTTAATGTTGCTTTATTTTACAGTATGAAATTTTTTTCTTAGAAAATTATTTAAAACTAGAAGATAGAAATGCTTTTTTATTTTAACGTATATACATCTCAGTACCGCAACCAAGTAAGTTTTTTATATTTTAAACACTCGGGAAAATAATTTTTGAAACACTCAGGTAAAGGACTTAAGTTCAGATTCTTGGTTAGCAGGTCTGTGACCTTGGATAAGTTACCTTTGCGGTCCTCAGTTTTTTCATCTGTAAAATGAGGGGGATGGACTTGAGGCCCCTTTGAGCTCCTAAAACTATGAGCTTAATACTTGGGCATTTCCATGCTACCATCACTCCAATATGGAAAAAAAAATAATATGCATGTAGAAAAATATACAATTTAAAAATGTTTATTACATGTATTTCTGCACATGTGCAAAGCCATTTTAAAAATGTAGTCATTTCCCTCCCCCCTTTCCTCTTTTTTTTTGCAAAATAACAGAAGCAGTTGGGTCTTATGGATCAATGAACAATTTAAAATATTTAACTTAATTTGTTTTGCAGTTGCACTAGGCTGGCCTTCCTCCCCTCCCTGCCTCCTCCCCCTCCCCCCTCCATTTCCAAGGGTAAGTTCGTTTTCATTTTAAAATCGGAGCAATACTATTTTTAAAAAAGAAATTAATGTTATCGGGAGGGGGGAGACGCCAAATTCATCCTCCTGTGCCACGGAGGCTGAATAAATCCGCTTTGGGGGGGTGCCGAGGCCTTCCCCAAATGGAGGCGAAACCCTCGATCCCGCCGTGGACCTAGGCGGCTGGTGAGTCCTGCGTGAAGGGACAGGCTGGTTCTCCGGGGGCAAGGGGGCGCGGGGGCTACACCGGGGCATCCTTTTTGGCGGAGAGAGGAAGCGGGGGGGCTCGGAGGGGAGCCTCCTGGCAGAGCCTCCCCGGGGCTCAGCGGGTGGGAAAGGAGCGAGTCGCAGCCCCGAGCGGGTTTTTACGGCCGAGCTAGGGCGGCGGCGGCGGCGGCGGCAGTGGCGGTGCGTGTGTGTCGGCGGGCGGGAGAAGGAGGAGGAGGAGGAGGAGGCGGCGGCGGCGGCGGTGCTGGAAAGAAGCGGGGAGGGGGGGAGCGTTGTCACGGAGACTCCGGTGCCGCCGGGGACCCCGCAGCAGCGAGGGAAGTGGGCTCCCCCGGCGGAGGGGCGCGGGCTGCGGCGGGGAGACCCGGAGGGGAGGTGAGGGACCATCTCCCCTTCCGCATTTTCCTGGGTCTCTCTCCCGGGCGGTGACGTGACGTGCTGACGGCGGGCCCGTGCCGGGGATCTGGGCCGCTTTTTGTCAGCTCCGAGCTCGGCCCCTCCTCCCTCCCTCCGCCCGCCCCAACCAGCCGGAGCCCGGCCCAGTGCTCCAGAGAGAGCCCGGCCTGCAGCACCCGCGACCGCCGCCGACATCCCTACACGCCTGCACGGTGAGTCCCCGGCGCGGCGGCGGCCGCCCGGCCTGGTGCGCGGGAGGGCGGCCTGGTCGTGGCCTGGCCGGCCGCAAGGCCCCCCTCCCGCGCACTAGGCCGGGCGGCATGGCGCGCGGCGCGGTGCAGGCCCCGAGGAGGCCGCAGCTAGGCCCGGGGAGGAGCCCGTGTGCCCAGAGCGGCGGCGGCGGCGGCGGGGCCGGCGGAGGCGCGCTCCGTAAGCGGGAGGGGGTGGGGGGGAGGGCTAGTGTGAGAGGCGGGGTGGGGGGGGCGCAAGGTCGGGGTACACCGGGGCCGGGGGGTGTCGTGCACGGGGCAGAACCGGGGACGAGGCCAAGGCTGCAGGGGTTGGGGGAAGGCCGCAGGCGGGCTGGGGGTAGATGGAGATTTTTCGCTATGTAAATATCCGCGGGGGGGTTGGGGGACAAGATGGCGGCGGCTCGCTGTCTGCTGCAGGAGGGCGGTTGAGGGGGGGTTGAGGCGGGGAGCCGCCATCTTGGATTAGTCGTCGGGATAGAAAATTCCGCTACAGACCGTGAGGGGGTGGGGGGAGGGGAGGCGAGGACTGCCCCCGCTAGGAGCTCGGGAGAAGCGGCGCTGCGGAGTCTGCGCGGACGGGGGCGTGCTCTCTCCTCTCCCTGGGACTGCCGGAGCCGGCGCCGCCATCATTAGCGCTTTGCCTCCAATCTCTTGGCGTTAGCGCCACCTTCCTGCTCTTCCTCCGGCACCCGTGACTGCAGCTTCCGCGGAATTTTAACTGTGCAGCCTCAGGCGGCCGCCAGCGCCTCCCGCCAGCGCTTGTGTGCCTCCCACGGATCGCACCCGGCCCTTGCGCTCCTCCGAGAAGCTGGCGCCCCGATGTGGGCCTGGGGTCGGGCTGGGGGCGGGGAGTGGGGGTCCATTCCCTGCCCCCCACCCCCACCCCCCAGGGCCCGCTGGGCTCCTCTAACTTACTGGACCGTTCCAAGATGGTCTTGTCCGGGAAACAAAGATCTCACGGAATCAGAGGGAAAGGAGACTGAAAGAAAATTGTAGCTGAATTTGACCGGCACGTGCGGATGGTCCTGTGCCCTTGACTCGGTTACACAACAAGAAACATTGTTGCTCTGGGTTGTTGCAGAATCAGAAAGAAACTAAGTAGCTAGGAAAGAATCCATTCTCGTTTTGTCCGTGCAGAAAAAGTCCAAGTCACGCAGACCAATGCAAACGTCACCTAGATTAAAGTATCCATTTAATAAATTCTTGTTTTAAAAATAAAAAATGAAATCTAGAGATTTTTGTAGATCATTTTTCCTTAGTGCATTTTCCAATGTCAAGAATACCGACGAGATGGAAGTTTTTGAAAAATTTCTAATCGGATGAGAACAGTGATGTAATGCAGGGTTTGTTGCCTAAGAACGTATATATATATGTATATATATATATATGTCGTATATATATGTATATATATGTATACGTATATATATACATATATATGTTTCTACATGTTCCTAACATTTTTAACGATGCTTTCATATTATTTTAAAAAATCTTAGCAACATTTCTCAGTAAAATGAAGAAGTTCCTAAAACATTAGTTGGGTTGAAGTGTTGTCACCAGAAAGCCATTTAAGAATTTTGCATCAGTTGTAGGACAGTAAAGAGATGTGTGGTGTAACGAAATTGGAAGACCTTGCCAAAAGTTGATGCCTTTTGGTGAATTGTTGCCTGTTGCTTTATTCCAGTCCAGCCTTTGCTCACCCCAAATAACCTTTGCTCAGAAGCTATATTATCTATCATGAACTCGAAGGAATGATGATGATACAGGTCAAATTCACACGATGGGCAATCAGTCCTATGAGAATTCTAGTAAAATTTAATAAGTTTTGTAATTCTTTTATAGTGTAGACAAGTCCTTTTTTTAAAAAAGGCACTTACTTTAGAGATTGCCTCATGCAACCAATGTGTTTCAACTTGGTTATGAAGGAATTAATCATCCTTTTGTTTGAAAGAGTAATTCAGTTTGTTCATCTAGCCCTTTGGCTAAACTAATGTTTATATGATGAATGTGTGACTGTCCTAAAAACTAGGGGATGAATAAAATCCCTGGGTTCTGGAATTTTGGAGCTAAATCTATGTGACAGTTACATAGTATAAGATAATTCTAGCCCAAAATTGTAGCAGTGGTGTAATAAACTGCTTTTGGCAGAGTGACTGCTAGTATACCAATGGTCTATCAACGTTAAGTAAGAGGATTTCTCCTACAGATTTCTGCTCTTCTAAGTTGCCTGGTTTTTGAAAGGCAGATGGGTTCCTCAGTTTTTATGAAGCAGATATGTTTTTGAGGCGATGTATGAATCATGTTTTTGTAAATTGAATCATTTTAAGCGTTTTGGAGATGCACAAAAGAGATCTGTCGTAACTTATAAAATGATTATAAGAGAACCCAGACTTAGAATAACAAATTGATGAGTGATTAAAGTTGGACACAGTTAACTTTTCATTTGTGTAGGTGTGTTTTCTTTTAAAAATGAAAATTAGTATGAGATGTATGGGGGAAATGACAGCTATTCTGGGGATAAAATATAGGGCAGTTGTTCTGTTTCATGTTTATGTATATACACACATATACACACATACGTATATGCACACACACATATATGTTTACATATACATATATGCCTCACTTATCCGGAGAGTTAAAGCTAAGCAGTCTATATTTGTTAGACTGCTACTGGGCTTTATTAATGTGCTTACAATTGACTGCATTAAAGATATCTTAAATGTGGTTTTCAAGTTTCCAACAGGTCAGAGAAGCCAAACTAGGAGAGATGAATGCAGCCTGTGTTACGTTAATGAGAAAGTCTCCAGAGAGGTGTATAAGAGGAAGACACAGTTATGGCAAAACTGACAACTGATGACCTGACCTGTAGAGGGGAAGGCAGAACAGCTAAAAATATAGAGGATAGTTGTTTATCCTATTACAATAATGCATGTTGATAATGGTGGAATCATCCAGAAGGGATTAAATTATGCTATTTAGAAAGGCAAGACATTTTCTGCATCTGTACATATGGGGAACTATGGTTATGGAATGCTACATATAATATTGGATGTTGTTTTGTTTTGCCGAACTGTTTCCCACCTCCCCCTTCTCCCCATACCCCTTTTAAGAAATGGCTCTAGAGAGGATGGAGGGATATTTTGGTTATTGTAGTTGATGTAAAGACATATTAAGAATTTTAAAGGAAACATGCACATATGCAAAAGAGTTTTATAAGAAATTTCTTTTATGCTCTATACAGTTTAGAGCACTTTCATATGAATGATCTTATTTGATACTTAAAACAACCCTGTGAGGTTAAAGGCAGATATTTTTCTTATTTCATAGATTGAAACGTAAGATTCAGAAACACTCTGACTTGTCTAACAACATGTATGTCTAAGATAGTGGGGCCTGGTCTAGAACCTTGGTCCTCTTACTTCTAATCCAATGTTCTTTTGGAGCTGGAAGGAATAAACTTCAGTTAACTGGAGAATTCTGAGAATTACTGAAAGATATGCCATCTGGTGAGAGAGCCTATAATTTCCTTCTTCTCACCTTAAAAAATTTCTTTACTCATCCTCTTGTCTTTTCATTGTTGAACTACTCTTTTGATCTCCTCTTGATCAGTTATCTATTTTATCTTCCAGCCTTCCTGTGATCTCCCTCCTCCCTTTCTAGAGAATATGCTTTTAGATTTTCCTTTTGCAAAAAACAAAGTCTAAACCCTTTTAACCCTATACTCTTCAAGCAGTGTAATATGGAGGTAGGGGGAGAGATACATTTTGCAACTGAGAAAACTGGATTATATACTTACTTTGCTGGTTAGAATAGTTGCTTTTGAAGTCACTGAAAAAGGATCCACCTCCTATTCAGTTGATTAATTATGTTTTTAGGAGATGTTTTCTGACACATTATTATTAGGACAACCACTATCACTCACTGTGAATGAGTGCAGTTTTTATTTAAGTGAAACATGTTTTTAAAAGAAAGGGAGCTAGTATAGTACATAGAGTATTGGACTCATAGTCAAGGATACTTGGGTTCAAATACCATTCTAATACTTGATTAGTTGTATGACCTTGGGCAAGTCATAGAACCTCTGTGTGGCACAGGTAATTTCCTATGAGTTATTTACTAAGCCATATGTGTTGAGTTTTCAGCTGCCTGCTTGTGGAAGGAATTTCCCCTCACTTCCTGAGCTCCCCAAATCGTAGATTCTTCCTATATTTAAGAAACATATCCTAAATTAATGTTTTTTTCTTTGACAAGAATATGAAAACAAACAAAATAAAGGTACATGAGTTTTAACAGTTTTTCTCTTGAATTTTTAAGTCCTAGGGTAAAATGTGTTTCTTGGGGAAAAAAGTTCAAGTGAATACAAGCAGACTTAACATAATATTATGTCAGTAGATACTTAAGTAGATCTTTGATCTCATTGTTGTGGGTACCTTCTCTAACAGATCACAAAGTTTTTGTTGTTCTTGGACAACTCTTGTCCATGTCATTATGGTATGAAGATGGGAGCTGATGGGAGATGGTGGAAGGGAAGGGGAGGAAGGAAAGGTTGTTGACAGTTACTCAATATGCTGGGTCTGCCTTCTAGGTCTTTTGACATTACCTGGATACTAGTGTGGAAAATCTAGGGTGTCCATTTGTTTTCTTTTGGTTTTTATATATTTTTTATTTATTAAGATGGAAATTTGTTTCAGGGAGAATTAGGATGTTGAAAGCATATGTAATATATCATATACAGTTCAGCCTGCTCTATTCCTTCCATTTAATTCTGAGCCTAGTTCAGTGTTTATCGGCATTTTTTGTTCAAGATCTGTCTATAGATTACTTTCCTTTTTATCTGTATATAGAAGGATAAACATAGAGATAGAGCAGTATGTATTTATAAATATCTCTATATATATCAGTATAACATAAACCTATATCTGTATGTGTAGAAAAATATCTTAATAGATATGAATCAGCCTTGTGGGCTCTCCATCCATAGTCTAGACAAAAGGCATTTTTCATCCACTTTTTTTCATGTATGACTGGTTGGACTGATCTCTAGTAATAGATCACAAATTTCCTCAGTGGCATCTGCAGTGTTTTATTGCTAGATGAAATCAGCACAATGTCATCCACAAATAGGAGCGTCTGAAGGATGTAATTTGTGAATCTTGCTTGTTACCCTTTCATATCTTCATTGAGGTTGCACTGAATGTCTAGCTTATGTAGAGACAAAAAAGTAGGCATTTGGGTACTTTTATCTACTTGTTTAGTGTATTTCAAATTCATCCTTAAATGCTGTAGGAATTATCTCACTTAATTGAGCCTCCTATCACTTTTTTATAAGGTTATTTTTTTCCCACCCTGCTTATTGCCTTTTTTCAAAATGAGATGTTGATAATCTTTTACCATCATCTTCTCTCTATTAAGCTAGTGTTATCCTTGTTTGCCATATAACTCTCCCTTTCAAGGAGATCATGTTTGTTTCTTGAGATGGTTTCTAAGTTTTTTTGGCCTTCTTATACATTTTAAGGAATTCATATGTTCACTTTCTTAGCAAAAGAGTATATTATTTCTTACTTCTTCTTTCATTCATTTCCCGATTATTAGCTTCAGGGACGTCTTTGAATAGGTCAGGTTGGAGCTAGTCTAATTTAATATGCTATCTCCTTGTTCTCTAACTTGTTATTTGGATTTTTGCTCTTATAATTTGACAGTTTTGGACAGCAGATAGCAGATTCGGAAATAAACACTTAAAGTTCAGTTAGGGAACTAACTCCATCATTGTCTTTTTTTAGTTTACTTGTAGATTAGGAAAATAAGATGGACTTAACTTACTTTGAAAGTTTCTAAATGCATTTTTCAGTTCAGAATAAATTATTTCAAAGAAGAAAATATTTTTTGTACATAGTATCAAAGAAGAACTGAGACATTAGATGATCTTAATATCAACCCTTCTTTCATAGATGTGCGGACTGAAGCCCAGAGAGGTGAAGTGACTTGTTGGCCACCACATGGTGTGGCTAAGCTGGAATTTGGATCCAGGCCTTAGAAATCCAGCACTTTCTTCATCAAACCCTGTGGCCTCTTCACTGGCAGAAAAAGCTTTTGTAAGTTGGATTCTACCTCAGTAGATTGTATTGTAAGCACTTTGAAGTCTCACTCTGGTTTACTCATCGTTTTATTCCCTTTGCATGTAAATAGGAGCTTAAATAATAATTGTTGAATTAAAAAACTTTTCATGACTTCAGATACTCAAGTAAAAATTCTGCTTTTCTTCTTTGAAAATATTTTGGAGAATAACTTTCTTTAATGGTTTACCCTCAGCCTTCAAATTTGCTATGCAAAAGAGCAGTAGGTTTGGAGTCTGAGGATTTGTGTTTGAATCCTGTCTTTGCCACTTCATATCTATACAATTTAACTTTTAGATACCTCAGTTTCCTCATCTGTAAAGTGAAGGAATTGGACTAAATTAGCCCTTAAAGTCACTTCCAGTTCTAAATCCTATAATCTTATGATCCTAAGAATGATTGTTGAATGCTTTCATCTAGCCAAACGTATTTTATTTTCTTCCTAAACTACTGTCACCGAAATTATTTTGATTTTTAATCTTAATTGTCTTTCTAATTTTAATATTTGTCTGTCCTGTGATGTGAATGGAAATATACATGTCTTTGAGCATATGTATTTTCTGAAGGACATAGGATTTGTGAGTTTTAAGTGAGGGAAGAGAAATAGCTTGTTGAATCAATTTATGTCGTATTGTGGAGACTTGATATATCAAAATCTGAATTTGCAGAGATGTATATATTAGAGTGTTTCAGTAGTTCACATTACAAAACAAGGCATATAGTATAAGCCTAGTGACCATCACCCTCCTAGAATGGTGCTTTGTTAGATGTAGGTTCTTAATAAATATTTATCAAATAAATCCTTAAATCCATGAGTGGTGAGAAGAGAAACTTAAAGCTCAGATGTTTGGAGAGGTGTGCCAGTAATTAAATAGACATCCAAAATGAAGAAAAAAAGTTTAGAAATTATATGAAAGGGGGAAAAAGAAATCGTATTTCTTAAAAATTCAATGTGTAGTTAATTTGTATCAGGAGAATAGAAAATTTTGTATAGTGATGCTGGATAGGATAGATATATCTCAGTGATGATGGGCTGAATGGAGAAAGTAATTTCTGTCTAGGAACATTTTGGATTGATTAAGGACTTTATAATACATAAATTAATTTAAAATATATTTTGTGAGCTTGTTGATAATTATCTAGGCAGAACACAGCTTCACCATGCAAACTTTCTGTTGGTGTTTTTGTGTATTTTATTACTGATTCATTCAGAATGAAGGCCCACACTTACTGTGTGGTTCTTTATCCAGAAAAATTTCAATTTTTAATTCAAATGGACCTTTTATGTCAAATTCTTTATGGTTCTATGTATTACATTAAAATGAACTCTTTTTGGCTTATCTTTCAAAATATCCTTCTAGTAAATGCTTTTTTTTAATCATCAGAAGGTAAAGTTGAATTCAGAACCAGTTATAATTAATTGAATATTGGAATTAAGGAAAACCTAATATTAAAATGGTTAGCATAAAAAATAGTTTTGAGCTCATGAGTTTCCAACATGGCACTACATAATAATGAAGAATGATTTCAGAAGGATATTGAGAATTTGAAGATGTTTGTGCTGGCTTTTTTAAAAGTCTAGGACCTAACTATTAATGCACAAAAATAATCCTAATGAACTTCAAAAATATCAGGTGTTGTTTTAGTAAAATGAACTTTGATTTCACATCTACTCATTTGCAATTCATGTTGGAACTTGTGTTTTTCCTTGTTTGTGTAGAAGGAGAAATTTCTGCAGTGTTTGTTCTTTTAGTTTGTTATTTTTCTTCAAGCACCTCTTATTGCTAACTTTGGCTTTACTTTTGAAGTCCTTCATAACCCATTCCCTTCCTACCTTTCCAATCTTTTCTCTTCTCTGTATACCCCATGATCCAATGACACTGGCTTCCTTGCTATTCTTGTACAAGATACTCCTGTCTCCTGACCATGAGTATTTCCATTGATTGTTTCCCATTCCTGGAATGCTTCCTCCTCATCTCCACTTCCTGGCATGCTTGGCTTCCTTCAAGTCTTGCTAAAGTCCCACCTTCTGCAGTAAGTCTCTCTTTCCCAATCTTCTGTAATGTTAGTGCTTTCCCTTTTGAGACTGTCTTCCAATTTTTCCATATATGTATTGTTTGTACATAGTTGTTGACATGTTGTCTCTTTCATCAAATTGTCAGCTCCTTTAGATCAGGGGCTGCTTTGCCCTTCTTTGTGTCTCCACAAGTATCATTAGCATGATACTTGACACATAATAGGTACTTAATAAATGCTAGATGATTGACTGCTTGCAGTCACTTTAATTCTCCTATCTTCAGGGGTTTATTATTTATATAAGAATTCTTAATCCTAAGGTAAATTTCGTGGATAAACCTGGAAGTTGTTATTTTCAGATTAATGCGAATATTCAGCTTATTGTTACATGTCTTACTATATATTGGCGTTAGTTATTCACTTCATTTTCACAAATATTAAGTGTTATGTGCATGATAGGCAGTGTCGAACCTGTCATAAGTTCTTGAATTTATAATGTAATATGATAAAGTTGATGCTTTGAAGATTAGCCTGATAATATAGTTTATCAAAAACTTTGTTAAAATTGGGGTAAACTTCATTTACTCTGTTCTTCTATCTATCCCAGGACCCGGAGAGTCAGGAGGCTTGAGTTCAACTTCAGTCTCTGCCACTAACTAGTTGTGCGAGAGAGAGTTGGGCTGTGTGCCTTCCTAGCTCTAACACATACTGACTGGCGATAGTGAGATGAGTTAGATGTGAGCTGATTTAGGTAGTATCACTGGTTACGGAGAGAGAGGAGAAACTCTGAGAGAAGTAGCAAAAGAAGATTTACTGGTAGATTAATGTAGTGAATGAAACACAATTTAGACTTTAGTTCCCTGGAGAATTCTGCTTTTGAACAAAATGGAAAAATTTAGATGGAAGACTGGATTAGAAGAGAAGTTGTTTCAAGACTATTTTTGGATATATTGAATTTGAAGAAAAATTATTCAGGAAACTATAGCTCTAGATTGGTCATTATAGTGCAATTGAGAATGACAAGTATAAAGAATGTGAAGTAATGTGGAAAGACATGAAATAATGCAAAGTAAAGAAAGGAGAATCAGAAGACCAGTCTGTTGATGTCTGTCTGTTACTTTGATGGCCTGCCGAAGTCAGTAGAGGCCAGTCTTAAAGACAGGAAGAATTGGGTTTGACACCTCCTGGCTTGTGTTATCTGAGCAAGTCATGCAGCCATCCAGTGCCCCAGACGTTCTCTTAAGGTGAGGAGCTGCGGGGTAGCAGAAAGACTCTCCCTGCTGAGCCTCTTCCTGCACCGTTGAGATTGTAGATCTGAACTGCTTCCCCATCCTATGCCCCCCTCCCCATTATATAACAGGACGTTTTATATATATATATATATATATATACATATATATGTATATATATATATATGTGTGTGTGTGTATGTGTGTTTATATGCACAAATGCAGAGATGACTAATAAGCAACGAGTAGAAGAGAGAATAGAATGATTAGTGTGATATGAATATTTGCATGCTTTGTCAGAGTAATCAGAGCCACCCAGAGGGAGCAGGGGAAGAGGAGAGAAGTGAAAAGGATAAGTAGAACAATGAATGGGAAAAGGAAGAGGAGGAAGAATGAGAGAGGGAAAGAATGAAAGGAGTGTGGAAGAGGACAGGATAGAAGAAGGAGGATGGAAAGGGGGAGGGGGAAGAGAGGAGAGGAAACATGGTGCAGTGGGAAAGCTAGGGATTCTATGAGGTGGAGGGGAAGAAAAAGTTCATTCCAGGCGCAGAGGACAGTCTTTAGAAAGCCACAGAGATGGGAAATGGCTTATCAAGTGCAGGGCAATAGCTAGTTTGACTTGAGACCAGGGGAGGAGTACAAGTAATTCTAGAATGGTAAGTTCGAGCCAGATGGTGTAGAACCTTAAATGTCAGGTTAAGAAGTTTGTATTTTATGGTAGAGCCAAGAGGGTGAGCAGGTAGAAAGGAAATGAGATTATTGATGGTCATATGGGATGTGAAACATGGTCACGTGAGTAGTCTGAAGCCATCTAGATATAGTGAGCCATTTATGCTAGTTGACTCTTCATTCAGGACTGCATGTCTCCTGGGGCTGCAGTTCCAAAGTCATGTTTATTAAAATCACCCAGGTCATGTTAGCAAGAGGCCCAATGCCCCAGGGCCCATGTCAGAGAGGTGACTGGGACTGAAATCAGTCAGTAAGCATTTAAGTGCTTAACCATACGCCAGGTACTGTCCTACATTCTGGGTTACAAAAAAGAGACAAAAGACTTCCCTTCAAGGAGCTCACAGTCTGATAGGGAAGATAACAAGTATAGACTCGTACAGATGAGCTATATACAGTATAAATAAAGTCATATGAGGATAGACTGAGAGAGAGGGAGACTTAAGAATTGAGAATGACTTCCAACTGCAAACCTGGGTGACCGATCAGGTGAGGGCACACCTGTCATCTTCCTTCTGCTTCCAGGGTAAATCTTGAAAAAAGTTTTCTGTTAGCATTCATGAAAAGCCTTAGTATCACTTATGCTTTGTTGTTGGTGACTTTTTTTATAAGAGGTTGCCACTCTTTTGCGTTCATCTTCATTTGTTATTGTTGCTTTATGGTCATTCAGTTGTGGGTGACTCTTAGTGACTCCATGGGCCATAGAATGCCAGGTTCTTTTATCCTTCTCTGTCTTCCCATTCATTGCTTCTGTGTCACTATCTATTCATCCCCTTTTCCCTTTGCCTTCCATCTTTTCCAGTATCATCTTTATTTCACTGCCTCTGTGTCTTGAACCTATTATCAGTTGGTTTTGTTATTACTTAAAGTTAATAACAAATTTTTGTGATTTCATTGGTATAGGTAATTCCCAGTGAGGAAACTTTCCCTACCAATGCATATCAACAACTGCTCTGCATTTTATCACCTTAGATGATTGCCTAGTGGCACTAAGAGATAAAGTGACTTGCCTGGCATCATACAGTCAGTGTGTGTGAGAGGCAGGATTTTTAACCTAGTTTTCTTCACTTCCAAGTCTGGCTTTCCTTCCACTATATCATGCTATCTTAATAAAGCTAGAAAATTGTGTTGTTTGACCAAATGGTGGTCCAGACTGGAACTATGAAAAAAATAATTGAAACTGAAGTGAGACATGGGAACTTGTTTTTTCTGAAGTGTCACTGTTAGTGAGGTCTTTTCTCTTTATTAAACCATGTAAATGCTATTTAGAAATTTGATAACAAATTTTGTTCTGAATCACTCTATTGCTGTGTAGGAATTTGAAGGGATCTTAGTGGTCATTTAGAGTTGTTGTTTACACCTGGGGAAACTGAGGCCTAGAATGGTAAAGTTACTGGTACAGGGCCTCTGATTTCAGATTCAGTGGTTTTTCTGCTATGCCATTTTGGAACTCATTTTCAACCAGATTGTCTATACATGTGGAAGGAGTAGTCCCACAATATGGGATCCTGCAATAGTCTATTAATATAGGGTTAGTTACCAAGGTAAGTTACGTTCTCCTCTCCCCAGTACTTGGGGAGAAGAAAACTGATCTTATTAATTTCTCATTTTATTACTATATCTGCATAATTGACAGTTAATTAAATTTCAGAATCATAGGTAGTAGTGATAGGGGCATGACCTGTGATTTTGGTGGTATAGGGAATTAATTCTCCTTGAAAAACTTCCACTACCAATGCAGGCTAGCACCTTCTATGAAACATCTTATTGTCTTAGGAAGTTGCCTAGACAAAACACCGAGAGGTTAAATGACTTATTGGGGTGACACCATCATTATGGATCTAAGACAATATGGTACTTGAACCTAGGTTTTCCTGGCTTCTAGGGTGAACTCCCTATTTACTCCATACCTTAAAACAAAATAAACCATGTACAAAATCATACACATGCACAAGCAAACACAGCCATAAATACATATGTTAAACAGAATATGTGTTAACAGAAGCCTTTTCCCAGCAGATAAGAAGTTGAAGAATATGAGTGAACAATTCTTAAAAAGAAGCGCAAGCTATTAATCCTATGAAAGAGTGCCCCAAATCACTAATAATAAGAGAAATGCAAACCAAAAAAACCCTGAGTTTCAACTTATGCCTTGCAAAATGCAAAGATGAAAAAAGACGGGAAATAGTCAGTGTTGGAGGGATTGTGGGAAGATAGGCACAGCAGGGAGTGCGTTGTTGATGAAACTGTATAAGTGCAGTCATTTTGGAAAGCAATTTGACATTATGCAAATGAGGTGACTAAAATGTTCCTAACTCTTTGACCCAGCGGTTCCTCTCTTAGGCATATTACCATAAGGAGGTCACCACTGAGGAGAAAGTCCCCACATAGACCAAAATAGTGTAGGAACATTTTTTGGTAGTAACAAAGAACTGGAAACAAAGTAAATTTTCATTGATTGAGGAATGACCAAACAAACATGGAACACGAAAGTAATTAAATATTACTGTGTTATAATGTGACAAATGTGTATAGACTTTTTCAGTGTATTGGTTAGTTTTTCTGACTATTCTCTTTTTAAAAATAGTGTTTTTTTATGAGATGATTTTTTGGGCAGATGGGGAAGTGTACAGGAAGTTTTAGGTGATGTAAAAACAGATATCAATAAGAATTTTTTTTTTTTAATGTGACATGGCAGCTGTGGAGCAAAGTCCGGCCCATCTGTAGAGAAATACTTTAGGAGTCTTCCCGAGTTGAGGTGGTAGCAGGAGCGATGAGAAAGGATCAGATCTCAGAGGGGATGTAGAGAAAAGAGATCCCATGATCTCTGAGGGAAACATTATCCGTATTTTACAGACTGATAGGGAACAAGTGAATAGGAGGAAGAATGGAAGTGGGAGCCATCAGAGAGGTAGGAGTGTAACCAAATTTAGTTGGTGCCACAAAAACCCAAGTATGAAGAGGAAAGGACTAAAAGAAGAGCTTGTTTATGTGGAGGAGTACCTACATATTGCATCCTGGTGCAGTAGAAAGACTAGCAAATTTAAGTCAAAACCTGGGTTCAAGTTGCTGCTCCCTGTGTGACGTCAGGTAAGTAAATTAACCTCTGTGGCGCTCAGTTTTCTCATCTGTTAAATGAGACGGTTAAGCTCTCTGACTTGATGTCCTAGTCCTAATCACCTGCTTTATATTAAACTTTTCCTTCCTTCCCCATTAGTCTATTTCTTGTAACAGTTTTTAAAAAGCAAAAATCAGGTCAGCAAAATCAGTCAATCTCCTAACAGTATTGGACAGTATATCCAGTATTCCATGTCTCTCCAGTGAGCAGTCCTCTACCTCCTCAATGAAGGCAAAAGAGGTAGAGTTTAAGTCTTTGATCCTGTGAGTTAGTTCAACTTCTTCGTTTGAAAAAGGAGGAATCAGACCCAGAGAGGTTAATGGACTTATCTACGGTCATAATCGTGGTAGCAGAGGCAGATTAAAACTAAGGGCCTCCAATTTTCTCTTCTTTTATACTGTGTTTCACTGATTGAAAGTTCCGGGGTGTTTTTCTTTTGGCTATTTTTTAGCCAACATGCGTTCTTTTCAATAAAAAGTGATAGGAATAAATGGTTTGAAATGTTTTCTTACATTATTCATGAAAATGACTTGAAATAATAGAATTTTAGACCTTAGAGTTAAAGCCAATATTATTCAACCAAATATAATATCTCACAGTTTCCCTAAAAGGTGGTTATTCAGCTTTTGATTGAATAGCCCTTTGTTTGAGTAAAGATCCTTGTGTAAATATTATTTTGTACTCTGTGTGTGTGTGTGTGTGTGTGTGTGTTCAAATTTGTTCCTCTTTTTAGGACTATTTCAGTTGTATCCAGACTGCGGTGCTACTTGTTTAATTACAAGTAGAATTGGATAACATTGCTTTTTCAACAATTGCCGTAGCATTATAGGCTGCTTCTAATCACATAAAAGGAACTAATTTGAATTGTGTGTAATTGAGGTAGATCCAAAGATTGTGATTTTATATCATTAAAGGAAATCTAGGAGGTAAAGTCATGTGAGTTTTCGGGAGTGTGAAATAAATTTTCAGAAGGAGATTGTGAACTGCGGGCACATAGCCTTAACAAACCGTATTATATAAAATATCAACATTTTTCCTCTTTAGGGATTATCAGTTTATTTGACAAAATTTTTCTTCATTAGACAGAATTATTATTGTCTTGTTAAACTACCTTGAATTCATTCTCTGTTTGGTTTGCATATTCATTATATTTTTTATACTTTTTTCCTGGATAAAAATCACATTTACTTAAGGATATATATATAACAGTTTTTTTACTTTGCATTTTTTATTATATCAATATCGTAAGATGACAATCCTTTTATTTATGTTATACTAGATGTAGCTATCTTTTGTTAGAAATATCCTGCCACCTTGTACTTAACACATTTCTTCAGAAGAGCTAAAATTTTACATTTTCCTATATTTACAGTACAGAGTTTTTAAGTTTTATGAGCATAACCTTCTTCTTGTCCCCAATGGGAGTAAACCAAAATTGCTGACTTCTGCTTTTATGCTATTATTACCCATATTTAGAATTTTTATCCTAAGGATTTGTTGTAGCAGTATTAGAAAGTATGTTAGCTTTAGGCTTGCAAATTTGGAAGTCTTGGGTTAGAATGTTAAGTGCTTTTCAAGTAGGGATTGTTTTTATGCATATGTATCTGTAGCACCTTGCACAATTTATAGCACATAGTGGGTACTTAATAAGTATCTACTGATTGTGGGAATTCTCAGATTAAAGAATGGGTTAAAATTAAACTTATAAAAGGAAATAAAAGTTAGATTTAGACTGGACTGGAAATAGTTGGAGTTACTTGTTGGTCTATCTGGTTTTCCTATTTATTTTTCAAACATAAACCCATACTTTAGAGTGTGAGCTTCTTTATTTTTAATTTGGACTGAAATTTTTGATAGTATGTCACATATACTCATTCTGAGGCAAGGAAAATAACTTCATGATTTATAAGCCTATAACTTTGACTTATTGTGAAAAGATTAATATGGGATTTGGTTTTTTTCCTGGCTCAGGATCAGTGACTGATGAGAATTAAAGGCCATGGATGAAGATGGACTTGAATTGCAGCCACAAGAGCCAAACTCGTTTTTTGATGCAACAGGTATCGCAGCAGATTTTTGGGTTTAACTTAACCACTGATAGATGTTAAGGTGATTAAAAAGAGGATAAATTGTTAATGAGTGACACTTTTGATCACACATTTGAATGTTTGAGCTGTTATTACCTTAGAGTCAACATATGTACCAAAACTTAGGCAAGTAATTTAACCCTCTCTGTGCCTCATTTCTTCATTTATAAAACAAAAGAGCATGAAATCTAGGGCCCTTTCAAGTCCTAAATCCTGTAATCTTTTCCTAAATTGGCATTCCCTCTCAACTGCCCTTTTCTCTCTTAGGGGTCTTAGAGCCATTTTTTACTATTGCTTGCATGCTTTTTTTCCAGTCCCCAGACTGTACCAAATTACTGAAGTTGCTGATCAAATTCAGCCACTTTTCCTGTTCTTTTCCTTCCTCCTGTGTTATAATTACCTCTTGTTTTCCTTGCTTCCAGTTTCTCTTCCCTCCAAGAGTTTTCATTGCCATCAGATTATCATCTTAAAGCTGTTTCTATCATTCTGTTCCTGGTCTTTGACTTTCAGTTAACTCCTCACTCCCTCCAGTCTAGCAGTTTTGGCTCTCTGCAGTCTAATCTTTTACTTTCTGTACCTAGTCACAATAGGAACATATTCTACCAGGCCAGGGAATCTTCTGTCTACCTTGCTCTCAACATGCATCACTAATTCTTTCTTTTCTTTATTTATTTGAAATGTCTTCTGCCTGTTTAAATCTTTTATTCTTCAAGTTGTAAAGCAATATATAAATATGATATATTTAGTATCAAAGCCCAGCTCAAGGTCTGCCTCTTCTTTCCAGCCCATATGGGTCTTAACTTCTTTGATCTCTAAGCATTTATTATTTGTGCCAATAGCATATGATTAGTTCATGTGTGTTAAATCTTATCTTTCCAGCTGAAGTATGAACTCAAGGGAAGAGACTGTTTTATGATTCTTTTATTTTTTCACAGCTTCTAAGAGTTAAAAACAAAACAGATCTTCAATAAATACCTCTCAAATAAATTTTGAAAGAAAAATATTTGTAATTTATTCATAGGATATTATGAATTTTGAAATGTAACCACGATGTCCAGAAACCCTTAATATAATATTCTAACCCTGTAGCAAAGAATTAAGTTTTCTGTCAAAAATACCAGTGTTGCAAAGAGGCACATTTTAAATGTAGACTCAATTTTGTAGGCTTTTTTGAGTTAAATCTTATATCGTTGTTAAAATTATAAAAAAACCATTTGTACAACCAAGAAGTTTGACAGCTCATTTAATTCTCTTTTAAAGAAGTTAAAATCAGAGTTGCATCATGGTACATGCGAGGAGTTTTGGATTTGGAGTCCTCAGACCTATGTGTGGTCAAACTTCTTAAGTGTCAGTGGGACCTGGGACCAATTAGTTAGCTTTTGTGGGGTTCAGTTTTCATAAAATGAAAGGGCTGGACTACATGATCATCATGGTTCCTTCCAGTTACAAATGTTATGGTCCTGTAGATTCTTAAACTTGTTCCACTTGTGGCCCCATCAGCACTTCTTAAACTGTTGTGACTCACAGTTGAAGAGCTGTAGAATCCTGGAGTCGGAAGGAGTTTTAGAAGGTTTTTTGGTCGTTCACCTGCTTGAATGGCAAATCCCTTCAACATTAACCCTGGCAGATGACAATCCAATCTCTTTGTAAGTAGTAGAGAACTCTCTACTTCTTGAAACAATTCATTCTACTTTCAGATAGCTCTAATTGCTGGGATATTCCTTATATTGGTAAGACTAAAACCTGTTTCCTTCAAATTTCTACCCATTGACTCTTGTTATTTTCTCTGGAGACAAGTAGAATAAGTCTGATGATCCCTTATCCATGATAGCCCTGAAAATATTGAAGGCGGTTACCTTGTCTGCCTCAAGTGTTTAGGCTGACCATTCCCAATTCTTTCACAAATGCTCACTTAACTTGCATTGTAATTCCTCTGTGCTTTCTTATCCTGTGTGATGTTTATATGTATCTTTTTATATATGTCTGTCATCGAAGATCCACTGAGTTCATCTGATGTGTTTTTAATATCTTTGTTCCATTGGTAGCATTCACCTTCCTCCTCCTCATTTTTGGTACATGCCTGGTCATTTCTGGTCATAAATGTTCTTTATGATGTCTTTTGTGTATTTTTGGAACATAGGTACCACTGGAAGATTGGACCTTAGGTAGTTAATTTTTTTGGCCATAAAAACTTGTGAAACTGGAAAAAAAATTATTTTCAGTCAGTTTGATATAAATTCATTAACGCTCTTTGAATCCAGTTTTTCAGTGGGTGCTGAATGCACTTAATTTTGTGATATAGACAGCATTACTCACTCCTGACCATAATGATGTACCTTTCTGAAGTCTTGATATTCTGTGTTTATATTGAATACCTGCCTAATAACACTATTAAAAGAGAAAATGGGTTTAATCTGACATCATTTGTTTCTCACAATTTCTTGTGGTTCCTAATGGTCACCAATATCCTTTACAGATGCTTACATTTTATAATTGTTCTAGAAATTTGTTGATCATGAACATCAAGCCTGGTCTATAATTGAACAAATTTACATCCTCTCATTTTCTGAAGATGGAAACATTTTTTATTCTTTAGTCATGGCACCTCTTCTGTACCCCATGGTTCCTCAGAGATAAACAGTGATTGAACTGTCATCTGTTTAAGCAGCCTCGGAATTCTCCAATTCCAAGTGACTTGAACTCATTTAATTAGAGCAGCCAGGTGTTGGATTTTCATTTTATTTTAATTATTTTTGCTTTACTTTTTACTCTGAAATAATTTTCCTTAGAACAGTAAAACCAGAAATATTTGGGTAGTTTGGTTTTCTCTGTTATCTATTAATTTATCCTATTGATCCCAAGTGTTGGACCTTCTTTATTCCTATTTTTTCCTGCAGTGTAACTAAAAAAGTGTTTTTGTAATCATTAGAATTTTTCACAAGCTTCATCTTATTTAGGGCTCTCGTTTTCCTGCCAACATTCTTCAAGGAGCTTATCATTTGTAGATTTATTTTTATTCTTCCCTGGTTAAATGTTCCTAAGGCCATATTTTGAACATAGATATTAATATTTCAATGAATCTGAAATGTTAGTCAATATGGTTATTCTTTCCATTAGATTCTTGGCCATATTTTTTTATACATCTCCTTAGGATTTACCTGAACTCCTGGGGGCCTTCCTTTCAGTCTTTTTATATTTTGTGGGTCCCAGTAGAATACTTGGGCTGTCCAATATTATTCTTTGCTTTCAACATGTGACTGACCCACTTGCTTTTCTCACCATACATTTATTTAATGATAAAACTTATGCTACTTCCAATTTGTGCTTACCATGTGTATCTGTTACCATATGGATCACCTACAACTTTGATTCCTTAGAAATTGTGATATTTACATATTTGCAACCAGGCAGCATTGCTAGAAGAAGATTTGTGTTTAAAAGATGGATATTTGTGCCAGGATGAAAATTAAAGTCATTTCATTAAGCCCTAGCACATCGCATAGTTTCCTAAGTTAAATTAATGATAATTCAAAACAGCTTTAAACCACTCACGCAAGATAGAATAGATAAAGAATGTCTTTTGTCTAGCCAAGGTGGGCAAACTATGACCAGAAGGCCTCAGCTGACTTTTGTATGGCCTGTGAGCTAAAAATGGTTTTTACTTTTAAAATACAACAAACCTATTTTGAAATATAAAGACCATTCTCACACCATTCTTACCTGGCAGAAGTCAAAAGTTTTAGATTGTATATAGTTGGATGGACAACCTTTAGCCTTTGTCTACTGGTAAACATCTTGAACAGATGGTGCGACTAGAGAGTTGTGTTCATACTTAAACAAGAGACACATGAGCTGGGTTGTCTCTGGGAAATTGCAGATATTTTTGAATGGCCCCAAACTTCTGTGAAACAAAGGCCTTTGCTTATAATATTAGTGTGGTTGTGAGTTAGGAGATAACTCCAAAGAACTGAAGTTAAAGGTCACCCAAAGGAATCAAGAGACACATAGTAGGTTTACACCATATCACAAACAAGTAATTATGAAGAAGTGGTGTTAAAGATGTCATAAAAGATACGATGAGCTAACCTTGTGACAAGAAAAGAGGATTATCAGTGAAAAAGCAGCATGCTCATGTTGGCATGAGAATCTGTGGAAAATCGTTACAACTGGGTCAGCCTGTGATGCACTTATGGGAGGGTATGGATAAGAGTCACGGAGGATAGTTTGCAGCCTGCCTTGTTGGAAAGAACACTGGCATCAGTGATAAACCCAACTCATTGCCTTTTCAGTGCCAACCCTAGATTGTGTATGTGTATGTGAATGTATGTGTACATAAATATATTAGGCAGTCAGATGGTGCAATGAGTAGAGCTCTGGGCCTAGAATCAGGACGGTGTGAGATACTAACTGTGACTCCAAGCAAGTCACCTAACTTGTTTGACTCAGTTTACTCAGATGAGAAATGTGTATGATAATCATCAAATGAGGTCAGTGTAATTGATGTGTGCATATATCATCAGATACATAGATGGATATGTAATACGTGGTGCTGTATAGGTGTTATTGTTATAGATGTGTATGCATATATTCTCCAATGCATATGCATGTATAATACATATATAGGTATAATCATGTACATGTACATAACACACATACACAATTTATTATAGTCCTCCAGCCTCATGTTATAATCTAGACAATAAGTATTTTTTCCCTTTAGTATTTCTCCCTAAGTTAATAGCCTGATCTTTTTGAATAATTATGAATCTGTTTGAGTAGACTTTATAATATTCAGATGCTTGATGAAATTACCTCATTAATCATCCATAAAAAAAGAAGCCTTTGGAACAACCTCACTACCTTTCTCTTCGATTTAGACCTGGCACACTGGGTCAGTGATGAGCCCCCTTGCATACAGACATTTGTTGGTTCTATGCCTTGCTGGTGTTAATCACAAGACTTTTGAATAGTTATCATTGTATTTGCATTTATCAAGAATCTTGTATGAACTTAACACACACATGAGAAACTTTGTGAGAAGAGACCTTTTTAAGGCTTTACTGAATGCTTTTTTGTAATCAATAAAGATAAAATCTGTGCTATCTTGTAATCTCTTTCCCTTGGTTAGCTATAGAGGATAGCTGGCAAAACTTTTCCCTCTGATATTTTTCTCAAGGATACCCTGGATATATGTAGATCAATTTGCACAAAAATTTCATAAAGTTGAGAAAGTGGGTTCGTAGTTATTGAAGTTCCCTCATTTGCCTTTGAAAAGAGTAGTTATTAATAGGGTCTGTGATTTTTCCCCCCATTCTTGTGATGTTTTTACCTCCCTGAAATATGTTGTGAGGTTTTTTTTCCCCCCATTGCTTACATTGAATTGCCTCCAGCATGGATTCTAAGATGTATTTGATTTGGTTTATCTATTCTTGCTGACTTCATGTTCTTGTATGCCATTTCTAGTTCTTTGGATTACATTGGCTGTAGGTATTAGAGCCCAAATGTGGTGGTTCCTTTATCCGTGAGGATGCAACTTGTTATAAAAAGGTTAATAAATTTGCTCCATTTTACATCAACTTACTCTTGGAATGATGTGGCTCCTTTGGGTCACATGCCAGACTGTCCTTTGACTTGTGTTTGTTTCCGCTGCTTTTTACTCTTTTATGAGATTTGGTTGTTTGTAATCTTTTGCTGTCCTTCTCCATTGCTTTATAAATGGATTTATAGTCTAAATGAGTGTTGTGCTCTACTTAGCAAGAAGATCAAATGTTTACTTGTTATTGTAGTTCCTGAGATCTTTAGGCTTCTTCCTTTTGTTGGTTGTTTTATACTAGTTAACTCTTTGCAAGAAATAGTGATAATTGAGGTGATTATTTATCTTTTTCCAGTTCCAGTTTTCCATCATTGATGGATAATTTGAATAGATAAGGTTGAAGTTGTTTTAACTATTCAAAGGATGATATGTCATCTTTAATAATGTTCTTCATAAGTGTTGATCTTTGCTCTAGCTAGTCAGTGATCCATTTGCCCACAGAAAACTGTTTCAGAAGAAAATATCAATGATACAAAGATGTGAGTCTAAAAGCCTTTGGCCTCTTTTGTTTCCCAAGACTGAACCATATTTTGTAAATATCTTTTAAAAATTTGTGCTCTTCAGAAAGTTCTGTTTAGGTCCCTCTTTGGGATTCATCCATCCATCCATCCATCCGTCCATCCATCCATCCATTAATTCATTCTTTCATTCATTTAGGCAATGTAGTTTTTAAGAGTCTTTTCACTCTTCTTGATCATAGGATTATAGATCTACAGCTGGGAGGGACTTGAGAAGTCATCTAGTCCAATTCCTTTTTACAGATAAGGAAATTTGAGGTCCAGAGAAGTTAAGTGATATGCCTTACATTACACAGGTGGTGTCAGAGGCAGGATTTAAAAAATATTTGCATACGTATATATCTATATCTATCTACAGATACACATAGATTATATATATATATATAATATATATATATTTTCCCCAATTACATATAAAGACCATTTTTAACACTCATTTTAAAACATTTTGAGTTCCAAATTCTCTCCCATCTTCCCTAACCCCCTCCCTGTGATGGTAAATAGTTTGATATAGGTTATACATGTAAAACATTTCATTATTAGTCATGTGGTGACAGAAAACACAAAAAACAACCCATGAGGAAATAAGGAAGTTAAAAGTTGTGTGCTTCGATCTGATTCAGACTCCATCAGTTCTTTCTCTGGATGTGGATAGTATTGTGTGGCTGAGAAGAGCTACGATCATCAGATAGTCTTACTGTTACTGTCTACCATGTTCTTCTGGTTCTGCTCACTTTGTTTTGCATCAGTTTATGTGAGTCTTTAGTCGGAAATCATCCTAATTGTTATTTCGTGTAGCACAGTCGTATTTTTCCATTGCAGTCATGTGCCCCAACTTGTTTCAACCATTCCCATTTGACAGGCATCCCTGGAGGCAAGATTTGAATGGACTTCAGAACCAGTGCTCTTTCCACTGTTCTACAGCCTTTTGTTTTAGATTTGCCATCCATCAATTATAACCTAGTTTTTTCCTGATATTTGTCAGTTATATTCTCCTAAATTCTAGTGTACGTAATAAATTATACCAGCTTTCTTCCCCTTAGCTATCAAAGGTTCTAAAAGGATATGACTGTTTTCTCTCAAGGTTATTCTTCTAGTTTACCAATCTTTCCCTGTTATTCAGAATCAGGTTTGGAGTAGCATTTTCCCTAGACCATTTTTCTACCTTCTGAAATAAATTATAAACAAGTCAGGAATTTGTAAGACATATAGCTGTTGGCAGGAGTCCGTTAGCAGATTTCCAAATACTTAAAGCTCTCACCACAGTTACATCTTACCTTCTTGCCAGTGTTCTAATTTGACAAATTTATATTATTTGTAAGTTTTTTTTTAACTAATTCTTATAATCCAGCTTGCGGATATTGCTAATCAGGATTGATAAGTACATTTTCTTGCCCACTTCATTGCAGTATGTAAGGAGTGGTTAAATTATATCTTTAAATCACAATAATTTATTTGGAGAAATTGATAGGAATAATAAAACAAGTCCATGTAGTTCAGAGAATGGAAAAGATATTCAGGAGCTCTCAAACTTCCAAATACTCAAAGTATTTGTCTGCTTTTGAGCAAATTATTAAATTTGGGCATATATAAATTTTAATGTATAAAATATTTATAATATGATGGAATAGCAATATCATCTTATAGTTGCATAGGACTTCAATCTGCATTTTTTTCATTTAATAGCATGGCATAATGGATAGAGAGCTGACCTCAAAGCCAGGAAGACCTGGGTTTAAGTCCTGCCTCTGACACATATTAGCTGTGTGAACTTGGGCAAGTCTTTTAATCTCATAGCTCTCTAGGCAGCTTTTTAAGACCAAGCTGCAGAGAAGGTGTTGAGTTGCATTGATAGGGCAAGTTTCCTCATCTGGAAGGGAGTTAGTGAAATCACAGACGTATTCTTATCTCTCTCCCTCTCTCATCAGACACCTCAAACCATGTGAGATAGGCATAGGAGCAAAATGAAGTTCCAGAGTGAGAGAGGTTGTATTACTCTAAAGTTGGGTGTCAAGGTCTAGGACTAGAACCCAGGTCCTTGGACATTAGTAGTTTTTGTACTTCAACATGTAAATAAATATATTTAAAATTAGAATTGTGGGATTGATTTAGTAAGAACAGTGCATATAAGTATAATGGAAAATAGAAATGGTTAGAAAGTATTTTACAAAAGAAATTCAAAGAACTTAAAATATCTTCTAAATTGATAAATTTACTGGTTTTGATCATTTAAAGTAGTTTTTAACAAATAAGATTTATCATTTTTGATGTATTCTTCAGAATAGTGTGTTGAAAGAAATTCACCAAAAATTTCTCTCTGTATATCCAAGTAGTGATGTAGTTATTAATTTTATGTGTCTGCAGAGTTGATGGACAAGTAGTAAGATAGTTAAGGAGTGGTGTTTCAGTTAAGAAACTAAAGTTTCTTGTAGTGACAAGATCATTGGGTCTGAGAGTCAAAACACTTGACTTTTGTTTCTAAGTCATCTGCTTCATTTGGCTTTGTATGACATTAGGTTTTATGTTTAGGAGTAAGAATGGGTTTTGGAGTAGATGATAAGCTCACCCTCTAGTGATTTTTCTAACTTAAACTTTTATTTTCTCCCCTCTTGTGCTACTCCTTAAATACCAAAGAGTATTGCCTTATTTGCTTCCTGAACCTTATTTCTCCCAAAACATCCCTTTATTTTCAAAAGACCTTACTTATCATCTCTCCTGCTTCTCTCTTATGCTGAACTTTTTTACATCATGGTTATTTATACTGTATTTATTATATAAATGCTATGTATAATTTACATTATACATAGTATTTATATTTTATATTATTATTAAATGTATTACAAATGCTATATTTATACCATAAATTAAGATGTCTCTTTTTTTCAACTTAAATATATAATATGTATGCCCATACTTAGCGCTGTAATCCAGATCCTTGTCAGAACAGTAGGGAAGAAATTTGAAAGGGATAAGGGGAACAGTATTCTAGTAAAAGAAGTAGAAAGGAGAAATCAGAAGAAGGTGAATGTTTTGTGAGAAAAAAGGAGAAAGATTGCATATATGGTGAAGGAGGGAGGAAAAGTATTTTGTAGGTAGAATCATCTGGTACTTAATTTTAATCTTATAGTCATCTGTAAATACGTGGATGACATTACTAATATTAATACTGTTAAAACTTTTTGTCCTTTTGTTTCCAGAAGAATTTTTATTATGAATGTACTGTGTGATTGCCTCTGGTCATTGATTTCTCTACATTTTTTCAAATATTATTTGGATGTTTTGCATGACTTCATATGTATAAAGGATATCATATGTTTTTCCTTCTCAATGGATGGTAGAGGGGAGTGAGAGAATTTGAAACTGAAAATAAAACATTTAAAAAACATAATTTGACTTGGGATGGGTCAAAAAGTGATCAGTGTTACAAATTTGTATTCTCCCAACCTCCTCCCAAAAGTAGAAATAAATCACAAATTTTTTGCATTAGTGTAAATCAGTATAAGAGAAAACTTTCAAGTCAGCAGTATTTCCTGTGGAAATTTTTTAAAAAAGTAATCTATCATTTATTTCAAATACAGGCTTGTATACCTGCAAGTTGTTCATTTTTGTTTTTATTTTTTTAAGGAGCTGATGCTACACACATGGATGGTGATCAGATTGTTGTGGAAGTACAAGAAACTGTTTTTGTTTCAGATGTGGTGGATTCAGACATAACTGTGCATAACTTTGTCCCTGACGACCCAGACTCTGTAGTCATCCAAGATGTTATTGAGGACGTTGTTATAGAGGATGTTCAGTGCCCAGATATCATGGAAGAAGCGGATGTGTCTGAAACAGTCATTATTCCAGAGCAAGTGCTGGACACAGATGTCACTGAAGAAGTCTCATTAGCACATTGCACTGTCCCTGATGATGTTTTAGCCTCAGACATAACTACAGCTACTATGTCCATACCAGAACACGTGTTGACAAGTGACTCTATGCATGTACCTGATGTTGGACATGTGGAACATGTTGTTCATGACAATGTTGTAGAAGCAGAAATTGTCACAGATCCTCTGACAACTGATGTAGTTTCAGAAGAAGTATTGGTAGCAGACTGTGCCTCAGAAGCTGTTATAGATGCCAATGGAATCCCTGTGGAACAACAAGATGATGATAAAAGCAACTGTGAGGATTACCTTATGATTTCCTGTAAGTTTTGGGGTAAAGCTCTATTGTCAAAGATATATTTTGAAAGATGTCTTCTCTAAAACATATCAGGGATGATATTTACTTTACTTGAAACTTCCATAAAATTAAAGTAAATCTCATAAACCTACCTGTATTTGTGTTTCAGTTGGATCCTGTTAAGTTAGAACCATAAGAAAATTAAAGTGCTTAAGGGAATACTGATAGGTATTGTTACTGTATGAAGATAGACTAAACAGACTAGCACTTTTCAGCTCAGAAAGAGACATTGAAAGGAATTTAATTGATTCCTTAAATCATGAAGGGTAGTTGAAGTTGGACCACGTAATCTTGATAAACTAGAACTAGGGGCCATGCCTGAAATTTCAAGGGGAGTAATTTAGGAAGAGTGAAAGGAAATGTACAATACAACAGAAAGAAATGAATACGGAGAAAAGTATATAAGTATCTTCAAAAATGTTTGGACATACTGGTGACTGAACGAAACTGATATTTTGTTACTTTCCCATCTTTTCAGCTTGACTGGCAAGCTATGCCCTTGAACAAAATGTTTCTTAGTCCTGCTGTCAGAAACAGAGTATAAGATTGGATGTATCACAGTTCTAATCATAGCCTGAACATTTTAGTGGTTTTAGAATGAATTTATATAGAAAATGATTACAAACAATTTGTTTCTCTGAAGTCTTATATGACTACTTCTTTTCAACACAGAGTTTGTTAAATATAGTGTATAGGAAGCCTATGATATTTAAGAGGCATATGTCCAATATAATTTTGAAAATATTTATTGTCTTTATTCTCTGCAAAGTGTTAGATGCTAAGAAAGATGCAAAGATTGATAAAGTACAATCCCCACCTTTTGGAACTTACAGGGGAGAGAAGACAGAAAAATAACGATGGTACTCCCAAAAAAGTACACTTAGTTTATAAAAGGTACAAATAAAGTTCTAGGACAGTTCTAAGCACGCAGTCATTTCCAACTGGAAAGGATCAGGAAAAGTTTTGTGGAGGAAAGAGGGATAGAATTTCAATAGGCAGATACAGGAGAGGTAGAAATTTCATGGAGGGTAGGTAAAAGCAGAGGAAGGGAAACACAGAAGTGACAGACGTGTTCAGGTAGCACCGATTAGTCCAGTTTGAATGTAGAGTAGATGAAGGAAAGAAATAGAGAATAAGGCTAGAAGGATTGTCTGGAACCAGGACTTTGAATGACCAGAGGTTGTACTCAGCAATTAGAGAGTCTTGGAAGGATTTTGAGCCATGAACAGATCCGTGTTTGGGAGATTAAATTGGCACTAGTATGTAAAATGGCTTCATTAGTGATAGGGATCAAAGGACCTGAGGAATATAGCAGATACTGCAATCGAGATAATAAAGAGTAATAGCGATATGATGTGTGGTTGCCAAATTGAAAAAGGAGTTCCTCTAGTGCTCTTGGCCAGTTCTGGATTCTATTCTTCCTCATTTCAAAGAAAACAAACAAATCTAGTTTTCCCTGGAGTACAGTATTTGGAGTCAGTATTTTTTTTAGTAGCATATAGCTTAACACCAAACACCTCCACTTTTCCCATCTTTTTAAGGGGCTCGTGAAAAACAGTCTTTTCATGGGAGGGGGAAGGGAGAGCTGGTATAGTAAATCATTTGTTTTGTACTTTACTATGTAATTTGCTCTTTTTTGCTAATATTTTTATTTAGCTTTCTTTTAGGCCCTGGGTCTAATTTAAAGAGGGCCTCGCCCTCTTTTTTCTGAATAAATAAATATTAAAGAAGGAATGGCTCTTTTTAGCTTAAAAAAAAAACCCCACTAGTCTAAAACTTTCAGAGTGAAAGTTTCCATAATCTAGCTATTAGTAATGGTATTAATTAACATTTTTATAGCACTTTAACTTTAACATTAACAAATGCTTTGCACATATTATCTCATTGGATTCTCAGAATAATCTAATGAGGTAAGTGCTACTGTCCCCATTTTACAGATGAAGAATTGGGTTGAAAGAGGTTACATTATTTCCCTAGAATTACACAACTAAGGAGGGAATTGAGGCCAAGTTTTACTGATTCCCAGTCCATTATCTTTCTAGCACTTCCTTCTCTTCTGTATAGTATATTTTAATATCAGCCATTTGAAAATAAAACTACTTCCTTTGTAATTTGAACTGAAAATCCAACTAATACTGAGGGCTTACTCCTATAAGATTTTGTTTGTGTCTAATTGTCCTCTAATAACCCAGATATAAACCGACAGCAAAGGAGAAACACTTGTTCTTTATCCTTCAGTTCCACATTTGATAAACATTAAGAAAAGCCATTGAGATGGTTGCATTAATTTTTTTTAAAACTGTGATTCTGTGATGTTGACTTTTGAGTACTGGCTTTATTTTCTTTTTGTAATTAAATATTAAGTACTTCTTATGTGCCAGGTACTGGGAACACAAAGACAAAATGAAACAACCCTGGCTCTCAGGGAGCTTACATTCTATCATTGATTTGGGTGGTTTTGGAATTGTCAGCAGTGCCTGACTACAAATTGAGCATAGTACCCAAGGAAAGCTTTACAACTGTGACAGTTGTAAAAGTGGCTACGTATCCTTGGATAGGAAGGTTAGCAGAAGTTCCAATTACCAACACTTTCCATGGAAAAAGTATTGCTTCATTTTCTCTGTCTTTTGCAGTCCTGACACTCTTTCTTCCCTGTCAACTCTTATGTGTATGTATTCTACAATTAACTTCTGTATTCTGAATTCAGCCAGTTGTGGTGCCATAGCTGGTGAAGTAGCTAACAGCTTCTAATTTTCCCAGTTCCAGGAAAGATTGAAAATGTTGAGGACTTTGTTGCCATGTGGGTGGGTATTGCACTTGCAAAAGCTTCCAGAGGATGTTACTTCTCTTCTGGTTGTCTTGCTTACTTTGTTGTTTATGTATAGTATACTATATAAGTATATATACGTATATGCTTATATATAAGTATACTACAAGTAGTATTTGTTTGTAGACTGTAGAATTTTCCTGGTGCAATCTGGTACCTCATTCTTTAGACTTTATTTTCAGTCTATCAATGCTAAACCAGCTCTACAGAGCTGTCCATAATCCCCATATACACTTGAAATTTAAAGTCTTCTGAAAACAGCAGTTTCAGAATTTGGATCTTGTTCTCCATAAACTGTTGTGTTAAAAGATTTCCATGTTTTAGCCCTCATTCTAAGCATTGAATGTGGCTGAACAATTTAACTAAAACTGGATATATGTTTGGTTCTAAAAATAAAATTAACCAGAAGTGTCAAAATAGCAGCTATGTAAAGTAGAAAACAAGTACACCCAACTCTCTCTTCTAATCTCAGTGTTTATTTAGATGTAACATTATAAAGTTTGTCATCAAGATGTCAGAATGATTTCAGTCTGAGTTCTCCTTTGTTTTCTTATTCCTGACTCTTCCCTGCTTTTATATAGTCTTCATTTAGCACTAATTATTGTGCCTGGCACCTAGTAGGTGCTTAATAAATGTGATTGATTGATTCATTCCCAAAGGCAAATGAATAGATTAGCATACACATTTACATACCATTAGTGCTAAGCATTTACACACACACACACACACTCTCTCTCTCTCTCTCTCTCTCTCTCTCTCTCTCTCTCTCTCTCTCTCTCTCCAGATATAGTAAAGATTTTTCCGGGAATGTCATGCCCAGAGTGGCATTACTGAGTCAAAGGATGTGATTATTATTCTCATTACTCTTTAAAGTTTTTGGGATACAAATCAACAGTCTCTCTCTTTTCCTTCCACAACCTCACTAACATTGTGCTTTTTCAATTTCATTTGTGTTTGTTATTTTAATGAGTGTGATGGTACTTTTAATATGCTTGTTTTTAATTATTACCGAGTGAGACCCATTCCCATAGTCACTTAGTATTTGTATTTCTTTCTATATGAGCATTATTTTGTCCTTTGGCGATTATATATCAGTCAGTTGCCTATATATTTTGGGAATCAAAGCATCCATAATTTTAATTGTGAATATATACATATATATTCCTATTTTTAAATTTTGTTTTGTTGTGGAGAAATGTTTTATGTTTATGAAATATTAACTGTGTTCCTTTTGTTGGTAATTACTTCTCTTTTAATAGTCAAGAAATTATCTCCCCTCAAAACTGGAATATGTACATTGTTATTACTCTTTAAGTGGTTTGTTTTGTTAAATGTAAATTCTTAATTCAGCTGTAGTTATGTATTTCTTTTTCTTATTTATACCCAGTTTATCCACTGGTATTTATGAAATAATTATTCCTTTCTTTTTTGTTTTAATTTGGTTTACCTTTAAACTCTAAAATAGAATTGGATCTCTTTTTTGACTTACTTGGTTTGGTTTCATTGGTTTACTTATCTTTTATCTATTGCCAAATAATTTTGACTGGTTGCTTTCTAGTTTTTTGGAAGGATAGTTTTCTTGACTACCTTTTAACATTTGCATATATGTGAATACATCAAGGATCTGGGCCTTGATTGGTGTGGTTACTTTTCTTATTGATACAGATTGCCATTCCTTTCTGCAATTTAGTGTATAGTCTTCAGAAATTGTTGTATCCTGAGAAATTTCCTCGCCTTGCAAGAAATATGTGAATGAACCTTTCAAAACTTGTCTGTCCTTGGATGATAGACACAACCTTCTGTTCCCATGACCAGTATTTAAAAGCTTTTCAGCTGGGTAGCACTTGCCAAGAGATTTGCTTATACATTATTTTTGTGTTTCAGTAACATCCGACTGTTCGTGACCCCATGTATTTTTCTTGGCAAAGATATTGGAGTGGTTTGCATTTCCTTCTTTAGCTCATTTTATAGATGAGGAAACTGGGGCATTGGGGTTAAGTGACTTCCCCAGGACCACACAGCTAGTGTCTGAGGCTGCATTTGAACTCAGGTCTTTCTGATTCAGAGGCACAGCATTCTATCCACTGTTCCACCTACTGCCTTTTGGGGGCCTAGGTTCACTTCATTTCCATGATTGGAAATCAGGATACTGTCCTCGTGGAAGATGTGTGTGAATGTGCACTCATATGCTTTTGATGTTCCTGACCAGTTATTTGAATAAAACTAGCTTTATCTTGCTTTCTTACTTAATGATGGGAAATGAGTGTCATTTCCATTGTGACTGGCAGTAGCATCATGAAATAGGCATAGGGTTTTAATAGATTTCTTTACTCATTCAGATTTACTTAATAAATTCCAGGCCTCAATTCAATAAACAGTACTGTGCACCTTCTCTGTGCTAAAAGCTGTGATAGGTACTGTAAATGGATACAAAAATAGAAAATGTTGGTTAAAGTACCATATAAACAAATTACAGCTTTGAATCTATGATCCTACCTAGTGCTTTAAAGTTTAACAATGTACATTATCATATTTTATTTCGTTTGATTCTCATCAGATCTTTGAGGTAGGTGTGGAGCTGCTGCTACTTTCATTTTACCGAAAAGAAACTTGAAGTGTTAGAGATATATGAAAACTGGGACTCAGGCCCAGGTTTTCTGACACCAAGTCCAATAGGTTTTCTTTATTTCTGTAAATTTAATAGTTCATTTTATTTTGATACAACAGACACTTAAACCACCAAACACAGAAACAGTGCCCCCTGCCCCTTTTACAAAACACATTCCCTGAAGTAGTTAAGCAGAGTCACCTCATGACAGGGTTTAACTAATGCTTATTGGTTGTTGATTGCATTATTAACAAAAAGGAAAGTTGTACCTTAACATTAGTAGTGTGATCCTACCTCTGCCATCGTATGTGACCCCAGGTTTGGCTGCCTCTATCGTTCATTGATTTATATTGTTGCAGTTACATTTATTATTGTTTTGGCTCTGCTTTCTTCATTCTTTGCACCAATTCTCATAAGTTCCAGGGCTCTTTCTACTTACATCATATAGTTCTTGTAATCTGTCTCACAACAGAATTATTTTCCTTTGTTTTGCATTGCCACAATTTAGGATTAGTATTGTTTTGTATTCAGTATAGTAATCCATAAAACCGTTAGCAGAAATCTTACCAGTGACAGACAGTGGTGCAAAACCACATATCAGCGATTCTCAGGAGCTGCATAACTGAGTTTTTCCAAACACTTAAAAAATTTTTTATTCCTCTGCCTTGACTGAATCTTTTCACCAGAAAGTTTCATCTTTGCTTAAGATGAACTCTATCTATGCCATGGTAGTGTATATGGACACATATACACTGTAAGGAATTATATATGAATCTTTTGTTTGAGGGCACGTGGATAAATCAGTATCATTTTGGTGTTTGCTTGTCCATATGTGCTTTATGACTTGATAAATAATTTGTAAATTTCTTAGAAGAGGATATCTTTAAATTCTTATGGCTATATTTTTGTTATACACTTAGATTTGAACATTTCAATAAAGAACAGAAAAGATTGTGTATAAAACTGAACTTTTATTATGTAGTTCTTTTAAACAATAGCAAAAAATACCCCCAAACCTGCCAAACTTGTGACTTCTTCAGAACTTCTCTCTACTCACTTCTGTGCGTTTTTTAAATATTTCTTTGATTTATCTCTTATTTTTTTTAGTCCTTCACAGTGTTTAGTATACAGTGTGTACTCATTAAATATTTGTTGAATAAATCTTACCCTCTAATTTCTGCAGAAATTGATCTTGTTTCTGGAACAAAATGCTACAAGGGATTGACAGATACATTTCTCTCTTTCCCACAACTAATGCCTTGAGGGTCTTGTTAAAAAAAAAAAAGCAATAGTGGTGATATTTCATAATTCCTATGCTTATGTTTCACTAGAGTTACCCACTTAGGAAATATAGTTCATGATTTTAGATTGCTATTGAGTTATCACAAAGCTCCTTAAATGAATCTTCATTTTTTAGGAGAAGTAGGTTGCTTTTCAACAGGTTGTCACTTTATGATAATTATATTGTGGAAAAGTTAGGAGCAGATCAGGTGATACTCAGTTTATGCATACTTCCTTTACACAACTATAGGGAATTAAGTGTTTTAGGATATCAGTTGATGTTTAGAACTTGGGTTATAATCATCATGTCATTTTATTGCATGGAGCTATAAGATTCAGAACTAGAAGGAACCTTAGAGATCATTTCCCTGATTTTACTGATAAGGAGACCAGCCAGTAGAGGGTGTTAAGATAGCTTGCAAAAAGATCATGTTTGTAGAGCCATTTGTAGTGCAAGAGTCAAAATCTGAATCCAGGCCCTTTGACCCTAAATCCATTCCTCTTCCACTAAACCACACTGTCTCTCAGTAGGTTGGGAACTAATGCATTAAATTTTAATTTAGCTTTTCAGTCCGTGAAGGTTTACTTCATTGTCTTTATAGTCGTTATTATGGCCACAAGAATGAGATCCTCCTTTATCCCAAATGCTTTTACATGATGTTTTTAGCATCTTATTAAGTCTTTGTGTCAAAAGTGAGAAAGAATTTCTTAGACTTCTAATTTTCTCTGCTTTTACTTTGACTATTAGGCTTTACTTTGACTATCAGAAGGATTTAAGTTCATTCACAAATGTTTATTAGATGCCTTCTGTATTCATCATACTTTGAAAATGGACAGTTTTCATTCATTTATATATGTTTAATTTTTTAAAAAAATCTTAATATTGAAATGTTTTTGTTTATTGAAATCTTAATTTTCACCTCTGTCACTCCCTCTACCCTACCCTACAGAGCCATCCCTTATAGGAAAGAGAAAAACATGCAGCAAAACCAACAAACATGACAACTGTATCTGATAGTGTATATGATATGAAGGACTTATAGCTCCTCATCTCTGCGAAGAAGGGAGGGAGGTGCATTTTCTCAGCTCTTGTCTGGGGCCTGGCTTGGTCACTGTAATTCCACAGTTTGTCCTTTTCCTTGATATTCTGGTTCTGCTTATTGGAGTCTGCACTGATTTCCTTTAAACCTTCCATGCTTCTCTTCATTCTTCAGATTCATTGTTTCTTAAGGTGCAATCATTTTTCACTGCATTTATGTTTGCTTAGTGGTTCCCCAGTGGAGATTCCATTTATGTTTCTTTGATTCTACTTCTGCTAATTTTAGTAACAGAAATAGAGAATTATTAAAAAGGAAAATGAACATTTTCAAATAAAATTTGCCGGTTATCCAAACAGTATCATAAAGACTTTGTTTATTGCTCTCTCATTTCCCTTTTCTTTATTCTTTGTGTCTTTTCTGTCCCTTTTTCTTCATGCCTTCTTCATTTTTTGTGCACTTATTTTCATTGGTGACTGAGTAGAATAGCAGAGGTTTTATACAGAGGCTCAAAATGTGCTCCCATATCCCTTTTTATAATAAACAATAGCTGGTCCCTGACTCCCTCTTGTCCTTGATGCTATCCCTGCCCTAGTTTCTATGGAAACAGCTGAGCAGAGGAGTGACAGCTGGAGGTTGTCTGAGTAGGTGAGTAGGTTTTCCATTCTGCTTCCTAGTGGCAATGGCATCACTTCTCATCATGAGTCAGCTATTTTTCCAAGTTATCTAGGGAAGGATGACATGATTAAATTGCTACTTAATAAAATATTCTGAGATTGTGAAAAACCTTTTTTGTGACCACAGTTTCATTCTAATTTTGATTTTTTAAAAAATCTAATTTCTTGTAATAATAGTTAACTGTTAGCTTTAGTTTCAAATTGGATGTTCCAGACTGTGGAGTAACAGGAGGCAGGTGCTCACTTTTGTTTGCATTATTTTTAATTGTCTAATCTTTTTTAATGTGGGCACAAACTTGATTAAAGTGCTATTTACAGTTATTGCTGAAGTACACTTCATGATTACCCCTAAGCCTCAAGAAAATGTTATGGACTTGGGAAAGATCTGAAAAAGAACATCTTAAATAATCGAGATGAAGGGCTTACTATATGAAGACAGCTTAAAAGAATAAAATTTTAGCCTGGATAGATGAAGGCTAAGCAAAGATAGGATTTAAAGTCTACAAAATCATAAAAGATACTGGTAAAGTAAGCAAAGATTTTATTCACCAAATCTGGTAATAAAAGAATAAAGAGTGACCCTTTGAAGCTCAGTCAGTCATTCAATAAACATTTATTATGTACCTGCTATTTGCCAGGCACTGTGTTGTGTTAAAAAGTGGCAAAGTATAGTCACAGCCCTCAAGTGGCTTACTGTCCAAGGAAGCTCATTAAACAGGTCCTGCAGGCTTTAAAATAAAATTTTGATTTAAAAGCAGTTTTGGATAAATGAATACTAGATCTATATTGGATTCTAGGGGGACACAACTATATGTTAGGGTTTTGACCTTCACCTTTAGAGATGTTAAGGAAAACATGTAGAGACAAAGATTGGTCTTGAATAGATCATTGCCCTTCCCTTTTATTTAATAGGAAAGGCTATTTGTATATAGTAGCCACTCAGATATTTTTGAGTGATTAAAAGCTACATTGGTATGTTGTTGCTAAACTCTGGCAAGAAGCACATCATTACTGAGCAATAAATAGTGTTAGCATATACAAGTTTGATAAATTATTCTTATGGTAATTCTTTTCTAATTTGCTTATATCTTTTAACACTATATTATTGTGAAGATCTTATTGTTAAAAATGTCAACAGATGAAGAATGCAGTCTTATTTTTGGAGAATACAAAGAAAATATGTACCGCCTGCCTCCTTAGCCAAAATGTTTTTGCAGTTTTAGGATAAGGTGTCGTGCCTCCTCCAGCCTGTTTATATATGTTGAATTGTGTTAGACTTACTCCTTATTCTTAAACAAATTGTATTTATATACTTCTAGAGCAGAGATTAAAATTCAGATTAAACAGTAAGGGAAGAATTGCCTTAGGCTTGGCTAAACAGCAAGTTTAGTGGTTTATCTCTTGATAAACCAAAGAATAGTTTGTGGAAAGGCCTGTTTTATTTTTCCTCACCTCATTATTAAAAAGTTAGTGACAGACTGCTTAAACTTACCATTTTTCCTCATACCCCATTGTGGATCTATTTTCTGTGAATCTGGCTGGACAGTTTTTGAAGCTATTTCTATATTAATAAATAGAGATCCATATGCTTTATACCCATTATGAGAAATAATGGCTTAATAAAAAAGTGCTACAAGGGACAAAGGAGAGATAAGAAAGTTTAATTATGACTTGGTCTTTGCCCTACAAGGAGTTTGTGGGATAGTGGAGAAAGAGGAATATAAAAATTATGGTAACTACAAAACAAGATTATGTAGTCTGTTTACCAGAAAATAACAAAAAGATGGCAATGGGGGTCTGATTTTTATTGGAAAGGAAGGTTGTCACTGACAGAATCAAATAAAGTTTCACAGAGGAGGTGATACTTGAGTTGGGATTTAAAGGACAGGTAGGAATTCAACAGGTAGAAGTGGGCTTGAGGGTGGTGGGCACAGGAAAGAGTATGAGCAAAGAGAGAGATTTGGGTCATGCACAGAATGTTCAGCGGGCAGGTAGTCCATTGTTAGTAGAATATACAGCTTTAAATACATATCAGAGTCAGGGCCACAAAATCCTTATGGCCAGCGTCATGGTGACAGCTGTAGCCTTTAGATTTTTTCATCTGACCTCGGTTTTAGGATCCTTTCTCTTCTCCTATCTAAACCTTTGTTTCTTCATCTATAAAATGAGAGAGTTGGACCAGATGAAGAGCATAGGTCTTTTTCCAACTCTTAAGTCTGTAATCCTGTAATTTGCATTTTTATAGTTTACACAATTCAAGAAATGTTAACATTTACAAAGTGCTTCTTCTAAAACAGCTCTGTGGTGGTGGTAGTATAAATATTATTTACATATGATAGATGCTATGATGTTGAGAGGTATTAAGTGCCTTGACCACAAACAGCTAGAAAGTACCAGAGCCAGAACTCAGACCCTCAAATTCTAATTCTTGAGTTGAGCGATTTAGCCGCTGTAGCAGGCTATGGGGTTAGAATTTTGTTCCACAGGCAGCAGGGAACCACTGAAGATTTTTCTTAGTACACAGTGACATGATTATGAACTCTGCATGATCATTAGTATGGCAATAAAATATGGTATTGGAAGAGGAGGAGAGTTGACAAGGAACTGTTAGGCTCTTAGTTGTAATAAGAGCCAGTACTCTGGTGGCGGTAGTGAGGATGGAGAGGAGACAGATGGAAATTGGAGTGCCGAGGTGTAATTGGCAGGACTTGGGAACTGATTATATATATGAGAAGTAGTGAAGATGGATGAGTTCCAAGGGTTTGAATATGGAAACGTGGATAAAAATAGCAGTGCTGCTGACAGAACTAATACACTCATCACCTCCATGAAGACTTCTCTGGACTTCCCCATTGTTGGTACTCTCGCTTTCTGCAGTCTTCCTTGTGTTTTACTAGTTTTGTGTACAAGGTATTCAACCCCAAATTTCTAGTACAACGTAAGCCCTCTTGAGAATAAATTATTTTAGTTTCTGTATTCCTAACACCTTAGCACTGTACTTTAGGGGTATCAAAAAAATGGCTACATTAAAGTTGAGCAAAGGAGAATGTTTATGGCCTTGTTTAGGGTAGCAGTGGGGCAGTTAAACAGAGAAGGCACGTAAACTGTTGGCAGCATTGGTCTAGAGCTCAGAAGAAATGTCAGTTCTAAAAACAGAAGTGAAAGTTACTTCTTTACAGGTGGTGGTTGAAGCAATGGTAGTGAATGTAATTTTCAAATAAGAAATAGGTAAAGAGCAAAAGATCAGAGGCTTCCTTTTTTATCCTTTAGACTGACCTTTTTAAAGCTGGATGATGTACTTCCTAATTTCAGGAAACTAGAATTTGACAAACATTGAATCCATTTTTACCGTATTAGTTGTAGCTATTTGTGTAGTGCGTTAAGCTTTACAAATGGCTTTGCATCTATTTTCTTATTTCATCCTCAAGACAACCAGGCTATTATTATCTCCATATAATAGATGGAGAAACTGAGGCTGAGCGAGATGGTATGATGTGGCCAGGGCCAGACATGTAGTGATGTCCCTGACTCTAAACCCAGCCCTCTGTAATAACCACCCAGCTGTTTCAATTAGATTAATAAATAATGTTCGGGTTTTATTGCCTCCAGTAATAATCCAGGTCAGTTTTATCTTTCCAGAGTAAAGAACCCTAATTGTTAATCTTTTCTCATGAGAATTTCCCTTTCCCAAAACCATTTTTTTTTGTCATTTCAGTTTTCTTTCTTCTACCATATCAACTCTTTCAAATCCTATATTTTGTGATATGGTAATGCAAGTGTGGGTCATAAAAATTCGAACAAAATGTTGCAGATTTATTTTTGCTTTGTTTCCATTGCCTATCCTAGTGATGCCCATGATTTTGTTGATTTTTCTTAAACCTGTGGAGTCAAAATGTTGCTTAGACTGATGTCTACAGGAACAGCTTTTTTTTTTTTGAGATACCATCTGTGGGTCATAAAGGGTAACTAAAAGTCCATATCCAAAGTATAGCCAGGCTGTTTTCCCCTAAAACTATGTACCTACTCATTTGCCACCTTTTCTCTTGTCATGGAGATTTTTAAAAAGTTTCCAGCTTTTTTAATCTATTGATTTGACTTTTTCCCTCCTCTGACTTACGTGAGTTCACAGGATACCTAACCCTGTTTTTCAGATTATTTATAAAAAATGTCTGACTAGGTTTGCCACCAATCCCTAGGAGACCTCACTGTTACCACACTTCTCCTTCCAGAGACATGCCCACTTAACTCTTCCTTGTTCTCTGTCTCTAAACCAGTTCCCTGTTAAGTGACAGAACAAAGCAATCCCTTGGTATTTTTTCCCCTAAACCTTTGGTGTGGAAGGAACCTTGTCAAAAACATACTGTAAAGATCTAAATAACTAACCTCCGACTGGAAGAGGACTTTAGAGGCCACCTCTAGAGGCACACCAGGGCCCATGAAAGGGAAATGACTTGTCACAAAAGTGGGAAATGCCCAAACCCCAGTATTCTTTCTGCTATCCTCCTATCCACACTGTCCTCCTCCCTTTTTTTTATCTTTTGAAGACTTATCAACATAATTTCCTACATAAAATCCATATAGATAATTTATTTTCCTTTGCTTTAAAAAAATTGCTTTTTCTACATTGTTGTTATGTCTTGGAAGGAAACTTAAAGATCACGGTGAAGTAAACGACTTTCCATTATCTTATGTGTAGTAGTAGGAAGTGGGCAGCTAGGCGGCAGGGTGGATGGAATGCCGAGCCGGGAATCAGGAATGCTCACCTGATCTCAGACACTTTTTTAGCTGGGTGACCCTGGGCAAGTCACTCAATCCTGTTTGCCTCAGCTTCTTCAACTGTAAAAAGAGCTGGAGAAGGAAATGGCAAACCACTCCAGCAACTTTGCCAAGAAAACCCCAAATGTGGTCCTGCAGAGTTGGACATGTCTGTCATTCTGTCAGAAAATGATAGTCATAGAGCTAGGATTTGAGCCCGCATTATCCACCTTGATGTTTGAAGTTCATGGCCTGCGAAAGTTATTCTGCCATGATCATCCTGGATTCTCAAGGGCTGTGCTGGAATAGTAGAAGCTGTGGTAGCTACTGAAGCCTTTCTATGTGGGCCTGGTGATGCATTGTGTACGTTTTCTGTTACAGGAACAGTGTTGGTAAGTTTAGAGACTTGTCGCCATGGTAGTCGCAGGGCAATGAATTTTTTTTGGCTATAGTGGCTTTCCTGTACTATGTATGACATTTTCAGAAGGGTTATAATTGCAGTGATTGAAGATAATAGCCACACCAACGATTTATGGGCTCTTGAAGTAAAGGTATTGGTATAACAATTTAGATTCTCAGTTACCTAGTTTGTCTATTAGAACTGTGTGTTTTGAAAAGGTACGTATTTTCATTCATAGTTAAGCTGAGAAAAATCTCTTCAGTTACCCAACCACATCTCTTTCTATCTTGATTTTATTTTGTTTCCCGGCTCCTTCTTGTTAATTGTTCTCTTTTTCCTTCTGTAATCTTAATTGGTATTTGTATTCTTAACTTTAATCCCATATTCTTTGAAATTTTGGAATACTTTCAGAGTAAGGCTCTTTCTGGATCCTGTTCTTTTAAATGGAAAGGGTGCAGTAATTAATTTGAAAAAAATGTTAAGCATTGCATTGATCAGAGGAAATATTCAAGTGTAGCTCTCTCTTTGAAAAGAATCGTTGCCGCTGGCAGTCGTCCTTTTATCCGTCAGCTGTTAAATTAGAATAGGTTTCTTGGAACAGATTAGTTTCCTAGGAGATTGCATCCGTGTGAATATTCAGAATTCATCTTTTTCAAGCTTTTCTTCTTGGTTTTCTTTAATTTCCATGGAAAATTAGTCTGATTATCAAAACAAGGCTTTTTTTGGGGGGCGGTGGAAGTATGACATTGGCTAAGCAGTTATCTCTTTGCAGTTTGTGTAAACAAAGAACCAACTTTGTTTTCTTAGTTGCTTGTCCCATCATCTGTTCATTTAATTTCCTTGCTGGTAATCGACAGAGCTGGTGGGAGAGACGTGGCTGCTGTCTGGATAACTCCTTCCCATTTCTGTCAGAGGTGACTGATGGTAGGGAATACCCTGGTCAGGGGCTCATGCCTTCTGTGTTATTTCTTGCATTGGAAACAGGTTTCTAAGTCCGGATATAAGCATGGCGTCATCAGATGTGGAGGCTTGTACCATACTCAGGGTTTCCTCCTCTGATGATTTGCACTAGCAACTTCTGGTGCTTCTGAAGAGAAAAAAGAGACCAGAACCATTTCTTAGCTACTGTTCCCTACAAGTAGGATACACACTTCTCTAGAAATTTGATCAGCACCTGAATCCTTCAAGGTGACATGCCTAGCTCCAGGACTCTTCCAGAGCCATGAATTCACCCTTCATCTCATGCTCCAAAGTAATACTCAAACTGATGGGACACTAGCAGCCATACAGTGTCCTCAGTTAAATTCCCTGAACACCATTCTTAATTCTGGAGTAGAAATACTCACAGGCACATCCTCAGCAGTCTCTCCCCAGCAGTGTCAATCTACTGCTAGTGTGCTTCAGCTTGAATAAGCAGTGCTTTATCATCCTCATCCCCTTCCCCCAGCAAACACACCTACTCACAACTCTGTAAAGGCTGATCTGATTTTATTTCATTCCTGTCAGTAGTAGTAGGTATATGTCTGCATTAGGAAAGACTTAAGATATTTACTATGGTCTAGCCTAGGGAATTTTTGAATCTGAGGACAAGATCATAGAGTAGATTTTAAGTACCATTGAATTCCATTTTACAGTGACTGCTGTGACCACATCAGAAACTGCCAAGGTTAAGTAGGATTGGACTGGAGATGCTCATAATTGCTATGTGAAGTATATTGCTAGTTTCTAAATTAATGCTGACGTGCTTAGGAAAATATTATACTATTTTCTGTAGTTTAAAGCGTCGGGTTAGTTTTCCCAAATCTGAGTCATATGTTACATTTTCTTTCTGAGCGCTTCTCTTGATTCAAACTTCCTTCTTGATGGTTTGTAGATGTAGAGCTATCAGTAGACATGGCCCTTATTTTCAAATAGAATGACTTCTAAATTTTATCCTATTTTGTTCAAATAATACTTTAAAATATTTTTTATGGTTTCCTAATGGATGGTATTTGTCTTTAGGAGAAACTTGTTAACCTATTTCTTCTCTCAGTGCAGTATAAAGTAGCTTATACTCTGGATATAGGCAATAGCTATAATATTCGTTTAATAACTACTTCTGGTGACATTTTTCAAATTGAACAATTCTAAAATTCTTGGATTTCTTCTGGAAAACCATTTTATTGTTTTCTGGGCCTTGATATTAAAACTTAGGTTTCACAAATAAATGTAGAAGAAAAGATGGATTGTTCCATTTACATTTAAATATCTTCTGCCATTCTCACAAATACATGTATTTTGAGATTTGGGCATGCAGCCACTGTTAGTGCATGTTTGTTAAAATACTGCCCTTCCCCCTCCTCTTTACTGAAACTTCACAAAATTATTAATAACCACATTCTATAGAAAAGGTTGTAATAAATGAAATGACATTCTAAAACAGAAATAACTTCATGCTATTTTAAATGCCTTTGACTGCTTTTTTTTTAATATAAAATGCTGTTTTGTTTTTAATCCAGTTATTCTTTTTATATCTGTCCTCTCAGCCCCATTGGATCCTTCCTTCTAACAAAGAATATCCTACCTAGTGACTGGGTGTGACAGTCTCTACCTCTCTAGGGAAAGGAGGAAAACGATGTTTTTGTATCATTTTTCTAGGATTGTTTATTATAGTTTGCTTAAGTTCAACTTTTTTTTAGTGTTATAATTTACATTATCATAATATTATTTTAATATTCTCTTGCTCTTATTTAGTCTGTATCACTTCAAGTCTCTTTGAATTTTTAAAATATTAACACACGTTTTTATGCCACTTCTTAAAGTCATTCCCCAAATGATTAGTCTCATTTTAGTTGTAATATTTTTGTTACCATCAAGAGTGCAGCTGTGAATAGTTTGTTCTATATACTATCGCTGCCTGTGACGTTTATACAGTAGTATTCAGGAGACCAAAAGTCAGTTATTTAGTTTGTGACTTTCCTCAAATAATTCCAAATTGCTTTCCAGAATAGGGATCAGTTCAAATCTACGAGCAATATATTAGTGTGTCTTGTCTTCCTATAGCCCCTTCAACATCATTATTTGTGGTCTTAATTATTTTGAGCATTTTTACGGGTCTGAAGTAAAACTCAGTTGTTTTTGTGTTTTGTGTTATTTGTGATTTGGAGCAGTCTTTCATATGGTTGTTGATAATTTCCTTTTTTTCATTTGAAACTGTTCATAATCACTGGCCACATTTATTGGAGAATGGCCCTTGATCTTGCATATTTATATCAGTTCTCTGTATCTCTCTGTGTCAGCCCTTTATGTGACTTTTCCCAGGTATCTGATGCAAAGATTTCCCTCCGCCCAACATCTCTTCTAGGAAATTGAGTTTGTTTATGCAAAAAGGCTTTTAAATTTTATTTAATCAAAATATTTTCACCTTTATGATCACTTCTGCCCTTTGTTGGATTAAGAATATACTCCCGGAGCCATAGTAGTAAAGCTACATACCTCTTTTGTTCCCTAATTTCTTTATTATGTCACTTTTTCTTTTTTTAGGACAAATAATTCATTTGGGTTATTTTGTGTTGTGTGGGGGTAAAATGCATTCTAAATCTAATTTCTGCCAAACCAGTGCATTACTTTCTTCTCCCAAAATTGTCACTTTAAGAACTATATAAAGATATCTTGGTGAATTGATAGAGCACTGAGTTTAGAGCTAAGAAGACCTGATTTTGAATCCCATAGCAGACATTTTACTGTGTGATCCTGGACAAATTATGAATCTCTCTCACCCAATTTTCTCATCTGTAAAATGGGAGTGGGGGGGAGGCTGGGTGATAATAGTAATGCCTACTTCACAGGATTTTTGTAAGGATCAAATGAGATAAAATATGGTAAAGAACTTTGCACACCTCAAATTCTAGCTATGTGTGTGAGTGTGCATGTACACATATAGATATATACAGATAGATATAGATATACATGGAGAAGACCGCAGTCAAATGCAATTGTTTCCAAATAGGTATATGTAAATTGAATTTTTATATTTAAAATGGAAGACATTTATTTAAAGAAATACTGTTAGGAATCTTTTTGTAAAAGAAACAATGACATTCTAGTTTATGTTTTGTGAAGCCAAGTTTTTATAGATTTGATTTATGTAAAGGGGGGGCAGCTATCCCTGGAAATAAAAACACTTTTCATTAGTATGCCACTTTTGTCTTTTAGTGTTATCACAAAACAGGCTGGGACATTTTCTAAAACATTTGACAAAAATTAAAAAATTAAAAGGATTTATGGGTAGTTTTTAGCAAAGAAGGTTTATGACAGATCTCATTCCATTATCAGTGCTAATAGAAGGAAATAAATCCTGGGGATTCTGGTAACACACCTTTCTTTATAGGATACCTGGAAAGTTGTATGTAAGTCAAATCCCATTTGCCCTCTTTTTAACTTCAGAACTGCTTTATGCTCACCTCTGATTGATCTTTAATTCTCCATAGCTTTTGGTACTTCAGTCTTGTTTCTCTGTTAGTTTTGAAACTTAATGGATAAAACTCTTTTATCTGTTGGTATAATATAGTCAAGTGAATTGTTTCATAGCCTAAGGTAGATTTGGAAGGACTGTTAGGCATCATTTAAGTAAAGGGTTCCCTGACCCTTTGGCTTTTAGTAAAGTTTCCCTATACCTCCTATTCAGTAGGAAAAGAAATAAATTCTATAGTTTACCATGCATAAGGAATAAAGACTTTTTTCACAAATAAAACTATTTTTGGTAAATAGAGGTCTTGGTATCACAAAGTTGTTAAATGTTTATCAAAACACAGTCTAACAAATTAGTAAGACCTTTGATTCTGCTTATTGGGAACCAGCGGTTTTATTCCAGAAATAGTTTTTGAAAGGGATACCTACCTACATGTCATTCATGATCAGTCTCCCATTTGTTTCTTTCTTTGGATTTGAGAACAGGAATAAGAATTCTTATTAGTGTAAATAATTTGCTATAAATGAACTGAAAACTTTATGAGCACATTTAGGAAGAATAGGATGTGCTTATTGGAGGATACCCCAAAATTCTGTAACTTCATTGATTGGAAGTTACTTCAGAGTTTTTAGGGAGATCAGTGTAGCTTCCCTTTGGCATCTCTGTAACTATCCACCTATTCCCACCCTACCCACCCCACAAAAAACCTTTCTCTAGAACAAATAAGTATAGTGAAGCAAAAAATAAATCTACCTACTGCCCAGGCTAGAAAAATATGTCTCAGCACCTCTGCTAAGTATATCACCTTTGTGCTTTTCATCTCAAAACCTCTCCCACAATTGACTTCATTTCCGCCTTTTGTTATCTTTACCAGTTTCAGATATGTGAGATGAAAATGGAACCTTGTTTTTAGGAATATTGAGTGTTGTGTTAAGTTTCTCACAGGGACGAACCTAATCTTCCTAGAGCAATCTGTGAGAATTTGTCTTAACAGTACTTTCCTAGAGCAAGTTGATACTTCAAGTTATGTAGAACTTTTATTGTCATTTACTTGAACTAAATTTTCTTTCCCATTCTTTTCCTTTTCCCAGAATTCGTGAGGCTTTTGAGTTTTTTGAAAAAGTTCTTTATTGATAACTTGTTTTTGCATAGTTTCTGAAGGCTTTATTAATTTCTCCAGACAATATAGATAACTTATTCCTATAATTTTATTAATGCAGTATACTTCTGCATTCTGTGGGATAGATTAATTAGGGACTGCAGAAAAGTTATATGGTTGTTAATGAAGCAATGTATAAGGATCTAGGCAGTTTTCATTTCTTCAGTGTCATTAATTGGAGGTTTTTAACCTTGCACAAAGGGATTGGACAAGAGGTGTCAGACATTCAATCACTAATTTCGAGGACTTGTGAAAAGCTCCAGAATGTCATGTACTAAGTCCTTAAAAGACCGTTAGAAGGGTGCTCTCCAATTTTTAGAACTTGATGGGACCCAAAAGAGGAGAATGTGAATGTGACAGTGTCACTATGAATCTTTGAAAGTGAGCTAACTGAAAGCATTGAACTCTAGTTTGAGGTGCTGAGCAGCTAATGGACAATTGGGAATTTGGGAAAATTGGGAAACTTGAGATTTTGGTTGTGACCAATTGTGATTATAAATCCAGATTTGATTTGGTAGCACTAAATTGTAATGTGGTCTCATGTAAACTGAAATGTGTTCTCCTATTAGGATATATGTGTGTAAATCAAATTAATGTAAAATATAGCGGATATTTGGCATTAAGGTAATAAGCTTGAAAATTACATGGATGGAATAATAATATTGGAATAATAAAATGGAATAATAACAGCACCTCCTCCCAGGGTTGTGAGGTTCAAATGAGATAATAAATGTGAAGTGCTTAGCACAGAGCCTGGCACATGGCAGGCTCCATCTAAATAATATTATCATCCTCATCACCATCAGTTGACCTCAGGAGGAAGTCCCAGAATAGACTAAGGGCCATAGAAGCACAAATTTACAAGAGGTAGGGATCCCACAGATCATCTAAGTTCAAGTCCCTTATTTTTCAGATGAGAAAACTAGGACCTAGAAAGTGATTTACTTCGGTCGGATTTGAAATCAGGTCCTCTGATTCTAGTTAGTGTGTTTTCCACAGATATACTGAGTAATTGAGATTTGTTCCCTTGAAGATAACAAAGTTTGTTTATTTTTTAAATCTATGTAGTTCCTAGTAAATGTATTTACTTATTTAGCAATGTGGAGAAGTACCTTCAGAACTTCAAACTATATTGTAATTTAGACTTTTAAGATAAGAAGAGATCTAAGCAACTCATTCCTATTAAAATAATACCTTATTTTCCAGAAAGTAGGACTGGGGTGTTCTGTATAAATGAGACATCCAGAAAACTAAACATTATTAAATACTTTAATCTATAAATCTCTTGATTATAATGGTTCTTGATGGAAATCTTTCTAAAGCATGCTAATTTGCCTTAGAATACAGAGTATATTTTGTAATTTTTATCCTTTTTTGCAGACTTAAGATCTTATCATTAGGGACAGGCATCATTTGTTAATATAGTAGTAGCTATTGACAGGGATCTTGTTATATAGATGGTGTGAAACAGAGGACTTGAATGGGTTATCATTTTTAGTGTCCATTGACTTCTTAGCATCATTAAAATACTATGTTATTTCTATGTTGTTACCTTAACCTTCTAGTTAGCATCAAACCATAAACATTGCATTACTTTTGTTGATGTGGTGTGAATTCTAAGTACATGTGAGTGTGTATTTTGTGAAGGCATAAGCTACCACATATGAATCTCTCAATTACAATTAGAAAAACATATCCTTCTTTAGAGAGGATACTAGGCAACAGTTTTGCCAAGACTATCCATAGAAGCATAGATAGAATCGAGTAGACCCACAGGGGACCTCAGACCCCACCATCATATCTACATTCCCTTCATCCTTTACCTCATCGATGAGGAAATGGATGCTTTGGGAAGCTGTGACTTGCAGAAGGCCATATAGGTGGTAGTACTTGAACTCTGGTCCTCAGGCAAGAGTCAGTACTCTTATTCCATGATTTCCCCTAATGTTTGTGTTTTGTGAGAATTTCAGCATAAGCAGTATTTAATGTAGCATCTGTGACACGCCCTTTGTGATCACGTTGCCATTCAACGAGTGGATTGACATTGGCAGGAACAAAAGATGAGGAAAATATTACCCGATATTCTTAGATCAAGCCCTCATTGTCTAGTGAGAGAGGAGCTTTACTATCCTCAGGTAAGCCTCCGATTTGGAAATACTCTTTTACTGAAGGTATAAAGATTATTTTGGAAACAATTAGGAAAAAAATGACTTTGTCCACCCGTAAGTAGGCTCTGAAAATTCTAGGATAATTATGTTTTTCAGTTGAAAAAAGTTTTACTAGTAAAGCTACTTTGAAGTAGTTCACCAGCAGGGATGGCAGATAGCTTAGGGCTAATACTAGTTAGCCCTATCCAGGTCTGAGTACTTTTAAGGGTAGTAAGTAACTTGAGAGAACCAGAAGGTATAATTGCTGAGCCACCATTGCGTGATCTTTTGATTATAGAGTTACAGATTGGAGAGGATAAAGATTGTCTCCATTTTTCTGCCTCCCCCCCGAATGAGTCCATAAATGAGAAACTGGTAAAGATAACTGATTCCTGACAAAAATTTGAATGTTATCAGACTAGAAAAGGAAGTAGTGATCAAAGAGAGAGCTTCATGATTTCATCCACATCAGATCATGCCACACTAATCTGATTTTCTTTCTTCAGGTTTACCACACATTCTATAGGTTAGTTTACAAAAGTTTGAGGAAAGCATTAGCTAGTCTTTCCAGATCTCTTTGTGGACAGAGTGTGTGATTTTGTGCAGATGTGGCCTGATGTGCAGTGAGGTGGATTCAAAACTGGCTGTATGTCTGTACTCAAAACATAGTCATGGACGAATGATGCTCACTTGGAGGGAGCTGTCTTCCACATAACTCTCATTGATATTTGTAAGGAAAAGTCTTGACTAACTTTACTTCTGTGCATCTGGAGCATCATATAGCCTCTAGGAACATAAACAAACAAATTTCAACATTGACCAAAATTCCCATTTTTGTCAGTTTGCTGTCTGTGTTAGGTGAAAACCTCAGGTTGTTTGGATTTACATTTCTTAGTGATTTTTGAGTATTCTTTTATATGGTTAATAGTTTGCAGTTCTCTTGAAATGTATATATCCTTTAACAACTTAACTATTGAGGAATGGCTGTGTGTGTGTGGGGTGGGGGGGCAACATCCACTATTTATGTAACATTCTCTTTTTAAATTTTCTCTGTCTCTTGTTTGGTTAAGAATACATCTTCTCCCCATAGCTGTGCAAGCAAACGAACTGCTTCTCTTCTGAGTTTTTATGGTATAATTTTTAATATTAAGTTCATGTGGCCATTTAATTTAAGCTGTTGATTTAAGCCTAATTTCTGCCAGAATACCTTCAGTTGCCCCAGGAGTTTTATTTATCAAGTAGATTTTTCTTTCCTAAGTTATTTACATTTTCCAGTTTATCAAATGTTGAGTTCCATTATTTCTGATTCTTGTTTGTCTGGTTTGTTCTTTTGACCTGTTTTTAAACCAATACAAAATTTTTTGATGACTGCTGCTTTATAATATGGTTTGAGGTCTGGAAGTACTGTTTCCTGCTTCGTTTCTACTTTTCATTATTTCCCTTGATATTCCAGACTTTGTTTTTCAAAGTGAATTTTCTTATTTTATTGAATAAGTAAAGTATCTCTTAAATAATTTGATTGTTGTAGCATTAAAGTTATAATAACTTTTGTAGTATTATCATTTTTACTATTTGGGCGGAGGCATAGCCTCTGTTTGACTTTACACTGGTACCCTTCCAGTCTCATTAGTGCATATTTACTTTCCTTCAAACACTATGCTGTGTCCATATTGGTTCACTTGCTGTTTCCAAAATTTAGCATTTCATCTCCTCTCTCCCTGCCTTTGTACAGACTATCCCACCATTCCTGAAATGCATTCCCTCCTCAACTTTAATTCATTCTGTAGAATCCTTAGCTTCCTTCTAAGTTCAAGTGCCACCCCTTATGGGGTATGAAGTTTTTAGACTCTCTGCAAGCATTAATTTAAGAGTTGATGCTGCTGAGTATGGCATCTTTGTCACTAACCAACAAGTTGATAAACTATTAAAGGAACTAAAATATCTCCATTTTGATGTTCTTGCTCTAAACAAATCCAGAAGACCCAGGGAAGTTGGAACTAAATGGAAAGACTTTGCAAGTTTTCCTTGGATAGGTGATGAAGCATTATTTTCACCATATGCTCAAAGGCAACAAGAAATATTATGTTCATGAGGTACTTGGTCATATCACCTATTGATTTATTCATGATGAATGTAATAAGAAGATGACAGTAATAATTATAGCTTATATACCAGTATCTGCTATTGGGGGTCGGAGAGGGAGAAAAAATATGTGAAGAACTTGGCAAGATCCTCCAGACCAAGTCACCTCATGCATGCCCACATGGTGACTTCATTATGAAGGTGGACTCAGTGACATCAAGAACCGTGTTAGGAAATGTTTTGGTCTTTCTTAATCCTGAAATTCATGAGACCTGGATTTCCCAGATGCTTCAGTGTACCCTCAATTTTTTCAAGAAATTATAATTGTCTGGCCCTGTATATGAGAGGCACTAAATGCCGTCATTTAAAAAATTAAATTGGCTATATTTTAATAGAAAGGAAATGACTGGTTACTGACATGTTCATTTCAGAATCAACTGGCAGTGATTTGTTGGATCGTCAGCTGGCTAGAGAAGAGATAAAAGTTAAGAACAGACTAGAGGGAAGTAAAGAGGGAAGGAGCATCATATATAAGAATTCTGACTATTCTTATATGCAGGTTGTTGATTCTGAAAAATGGGAGATGTATTAAAATAAGGACAATAACTACGATCTCTCTGTTTCTCAGAGAAGCTCAGCTTGTATAAAATCGTTGCTGTAAGAAAGCCAGGAGAGCTTGGAAACTACCTCAGCCAGCCATATAATTTGCTGTCTTTACTAGAGAGACACATTAACTTGGTTTGAGATACTAGCCCAGATACAAAGCAATTAGGAGGGTGGTACTACTCTGTGTGTGACACTGGACAAGTATCTCATTTTTCTCATCTGCAAAATGTCCCAACTCTAGATCTGTAATCCTGTAGGATCAGTGAATCAATAGAATGATGAGAGATTTTAAAGAGTTTTACCTCACAAAAGAATGGAAAGTAGCAGAGGGGAAAACGAGCCTGCCAAAAACTTCTGTTGTGAGATGTCATTAAGTCACATAATCACCAAAACGTTTATAAACCAAAACTAGCTGGAGGACAGGAAATAGGCTTGAAATGAAACAGATTGACAAGCGCTGTGCTTTTGTAGGTTGGGTGGTCCCCCTCACCACATTTGGACCATTAATATAACTCAATAAAGAGACCCAAAGTAAAGCCGCAACCCAACCGAATAGCACATAGGAGAAGTCTACGAAGACCACATCTTCAGTCTCATGCAGCTTGACTGAAAGTACAAGATCTGTTTGTATTGTTTCCTAGGTTCATAGAATTCCAGAGTTGGGGGCCTAAGAGGTCATCGTGTCTCCCCTGAACACTTTGAGTACCTGGGGGTGCACCTTCTTTGGAAATACACCAGTTTTTTTTTCTTTTTTTGAAAATATAATTCCAGTTGTTAAAAAGTTAATTTTTAAAAAAATTTTTTTATTTTTAGTTTTCAACATTTACTTACATAAGATTTTGAGTTTTAAATTTCCTCCCCTTGCCTTCCTCCCCCTTCCCCAAGATGCCATGCAGTCTGATACAGGCTCATTCATATTAAACATATTTTCAGATTAGTCATGGTATAAAGAAGAATTAGAAGCAATGGGAGGAACTATGAGAAAGAAGAAGTAAAACGACAAAAGAAAAGAGAGCAAATAGTCTGCTTCCATCTGTGTTCAGACTCCCAGGCTCCTGGGTGTAGATGCACAAGTCTCTCAGAGCTGTGGTAGTGGTCGTGAATATCAGCTGACTGCACAAGATTGCCTGTGTTGGTGGTTGGGGTTCTGGGATCTCTCTTGACAGCATATCATTTTGGTGGTCACATCGACCATGCAGTGTCATTGTGCGCACACATAACAGTAAAAAGAAAAAAAAAAGACTAGTATTAATTGTGGATGATTTAACTAGTGCAAAAGCCAACCTGAAAGTTCTCTGAGGCATAAGATGGAGACATTCCCTACAGGCATTGGCTCTTGTCTTTGTAGAGGTCAAAGAGAAGAGTCTGTGCTCATGCCGAGGTCTTCTAGATACTTTTTGTGAGAAGATGACACTATGCTGATTGATCAGGCTGCAGAATCCTGTAGGGCTTCTCTCTTCAATGAGAAGAAATTGATCCATTGGTTCACAAAGAGACGATGTTCCTCAGATTATATATGAAGTTGGATAAATATCCCTTGAATTAAATCTGTCATTATATTCATTGTGGGCAGGAACTGAAGAAGAGGAAGCTGAGTCTAGAGTTAGAGAGGAAAACAGGTTGAGTTGCATTTGGGAAATTGCTTGGTGTTTCCAGTGATTTTAAGCTGCTTCTTGTTGCAAAAGCTTATATTTTGGGTACCTGTATTCTTCCACTGTTGCCATATAGCTACAAATCATAGAGCACTATTGTCTGCAAGGAATCAAAATTGCAACTGATGCAGAGGGCAGTGGAGAAGTGCATGGTAGGTATATAAATAGGCTACATCCTGTCACTAACAGAGACTTGCATGCAAAAAGGATGTAGAAAACAATCGCCACACATATGACTGGAAAAACAGATGGCTTAGTCTAGTGGCAAGAGCAAGCAGATTGTTCTCAATGGTTTTGCTGATATCTACAAAATATTAAAAGACTGCAGTGGATTTAGGTAAGATCATGGAGGAGAATCTCATAGGATACAAAGGTAGGAATGGATTTATACTGGTGAAAGGAGTCGTAGTATTGGTATTGGAAAGATCTCGGATCAGTTAAAAGTAAGTGGGCAAGCGCTCACAAATTAGGAAATGATATTTAGCTTTTTTGTTAAATAGTCCTCTAATGCAATTTTTTTTTAAAATTGAGGAGACTTGCCTCTGGCATATGTAACTAACTCTATAACAATAACTAATGTATTTGCTTAATTAGTTCAAAAGAGCCATTGATTTCACTGGTGTGAGTTCTTCCAACAAAAGACATCATATACCCTTCATACATGAGGAAGAACACACATGCTTTTTATGAATTCCTGTAATCCTAAAGCAAAATTATCACCTAATGGAATAGCATTTATGAATTTTGCTATTGTTTTTCAGAGTATAAACTCTCAATCTCTTCTCTGGATGTGAAACTTTTCTAGACTATGTTTCTCCATAGGACTTCCTTTTAGGACTTTCCCTCTGGACCATGGTGATGCATAAGAATATTTTTTCTCATGTTTTATTTAGATGTTGTACAAGATCAGTCTTTATTTACTTGGTTTATATTAAGTACAACAAGAATTTACCTAAATAAATGTGCTTTTGTCATGGTTTTTGTTAAGACTGAAGAATTTTGGTACCATATTATATGATGATATTAATGTTACTTGTACTCTAATAAATTGAATTTTGTTTAGCTGTTTAATATTATAAACAATTTAATTTTTCACAGTGTGTTTTATTCAGGCCCTGTTAGTAATAGTCAAAAGCAAGTTTTACCAGGTGGTTATGAATAAAACTTAGGGAAATAGATTTGTTTTTCCTGACTTCATTACTGCATTCTTTCTTTAGAAATGAACAAGTTGTGATGGGTACATAGTATTAGTGTTAACTCTCACAAGAGTCATTTTTTTGTTACATTTACCATTGCATGTGTATGTGTATGTATGTATGTGTGTGTATGTGTGTGTGGGGGGGGCTAGGCACTTTTTTCCATTTCTAGTTTTCTACAAAGCTGCATCTTTTCCGTTTGTGATTCTCTCATCACCAGCTTTTTCCTTGTCCTCTTTTACAATTCACTTTTGTAGTGGATGACGCCGGGAAGATAGAACATGACGTCTCTTCTGAAATCACCATGGATGCTGAATCTGAAATTGACCCATGTAAAGTGGATGGCACTTGTCCCGAAGTCATCAAAGTTTATATTTTTAAGGCTGATCCCGGAGAAGATGACTTAGGTGAGATGACATGCTTATCTTATGCTATATGTCTTAACCCGACTTCTTAAATCTTGGCTCTTTTTTGTTTTTTTCTATGAAATAGTGTTTCAGTGAAAGGACAGTGCTTTGAACAAAACATTCCAGTGTTAATACTAAAACTAATTAGATACGAAATTTGAAAATAAATTTTTTGTTCTCTGATCATTTCCACTAGGTGGTACAGTGGATATTGTGGAGAGCGAACCTGAGAATGATCATGGAGTCGGGCTACTGGAGCAGAGTGGCAGTATTCGCGTTCCAAGGGAAAAGATGGTTTACATGACTGTGAATGACTCCCAGCAAGAAGATGAAGATCTAAGTAAGTAGGTGCCCTTTTTGTGGGAGAAAATTTTATATAATTTTTAGGACTTTTGAAATTCATTTGATATTTGGCAGCAATGGCAATGGTAGTTGTAGGAAAGCTCATGTGACTTGAAAAGCTAGAAAATAAAGATGCCTTGTGAAACTTCTTTGTGTGCCTAGAGTTTTATGGAGGGAAGCAGACCTATAAAAAGACTAGGTGATGATTGTAATTTGACTTTTTTTCTTTGTTGATGTAGTAACTATTAAAATGAAAAGAAATGTCATTATCTTGGATTTAGACGCACAGACTGATAGAGGAGGAAGGGGACATTAGTTATGGGTCACCCTCATACAGTATTAATACTAGATAAGGGATCTCTGTAGTAATCCGGTCCAGCTCCTTGAGGCCTTGAGAAGCAAAGTGACTTCATTTCAGGCACAGGAGAGGCTGTTGGTGGTGATTGAGAAATAGAACCTGTGCCTTCAGATTTTCATTCCAGTGCTTATTGTTGTCCCATGTTTTGCCTGCCTTCCTATATAGATATTTAGAGATCTGCTTATGAAAAAATGTTATTAATACATATGTCTTTATTTTTTAGATGTTGCAGAAATTGCTGATGAAGTTTATATGGAAGTGATTGTTGGTGAGGAAGATGCAGCAGTGGCCCATGAACAACAAATTGATGACACTGAAATAAAAACTTTCATGCCAATAGCGTGGGCAGCGGCCTATGGTAAGTCACAGGAAAACTCTTCAAGTCCTGGGAACAACGGAAAGCTGGTGCTTTTTCTATAAACATCTGCACATTCAAAGAATCCTCTTTGTGGTGTAAGTCCCAGAAAGCTAAAATACCAGTGCCTATAAAGGTTATTTAATTTCAGCAAGAATAGAGGAAGATTATAAAGTCTACTTTTTGTCTCTATTTTTAACAGGAATTTCCTTCATGTCTATATTACGTAGAAGGAAGTACTGCAAGAAGTACACAGACTTCCAAGCTGAAAATTTCCATCTTGATAATATCTGCCCCGTGGCTTTACAATTTTGGGAGACAACAAGGGATTCCATGGGGCAAAATGCTGTAATGTGTTTTTTTAAATTGACAACTAGGAGTTTCCTAGACCCCCATCACCAAAAAAATTTTTTTTCTAAAACTCATTGCTTAGGATGGGGAATTTCTGTCATTCATGAGGATCATGGCTGTTTTTGCAATGTTGTTATTAATAAAGAATCCATAATGCAAATAGTCTTCAAAGTGATAATACTGTGTAATTTTGTTTTTAATGCGCATTGTTAGGTAATAATACTGATGGAATTGAAAACCGGAATGGCACTGCAAGTGCCCTCTTGCACATAGATGAGTCTGCTGGACTTGGCAGACTGGCAAAACAAAAACCAAAGAAGAGGAGAAGACCTGATTCCAGGCAGTACCAAACAGGTGAGGAGTGGGTAACATCATTAGTGCCGTGTTCACTCTCGGGGATTTGACAGTCATCCCTCGGGTGAAAGGAAGGGTGTGTAGGACTTAGTACAAGGTTGTGATGCTTTTTAAGCTAGGGGTACCGCAAGACCTGTTAAATTTGAAAATGCAAGATAACTTCAAGATGTGGAGAGAATTGAGGATTATTAACTTGACTGATTCTGATTCAGATGAAAACTTTTCTCCCATTCCCACCATGATACCACTATTTTTAAGAAACTTATTGATAATTTTTTTGTTTTTATATCATGTATATTTCTGAGTATATCCCTCCCTGGTCACATATGTAGCAGACATATCCATTATAACAGAGGTTTCTTTTTTTTTTTTTTTAAGTGAAGGGAGGAAACAGTGTAGGAAAACTGTGCCACCCATAGTTCCACAGTTCTATAAAGAGGGCTTAGGGGAGCTGCATTTCCTAACTCTTCTGGGCCAAGTTTACAGTCTTTTAAGTATGGTAGTGACTTTCAGTATAATTTCATTGAAATATTTTCTCTTTGTTTAGCTCTATGTTAAGTCCAGTTTAAATGACATTTTTGTGGGAAAATAGTGTGTTATTTTTTTCCTTTGTGCTTTGATCTGCCATTGTAGATCTCAGCATTAAGATAGTGTCATTTGCTACTTTGAGCCGATGGCATTTATCTTTGGGAGATAGCGGAGCAGCATTTGGTGAGGCAGTGTGTAATAATACGCAGTGGAAGAAAAAGCGATGTGCATGGTTACGGACAGGACTCTCCTAATGAGGATGTCTGATGTGTTAAATGTGATTTACGTTTCCTTGTCTAGTCATCTGCAGAGTATGCCGTTTAAGTGCCCTCCAAGAAGTCTTGGTTTTGATGTTCATCATATTTTCTTTTCTTTTTTTTTTCCTCCTTAGCAATAATTATTGGCCCTGATGGTCATCCGTTGACTGTCTATCCTTGCATGATCTGTGGGAAGAAGTTTAAATCTAGAGGATTCTTGAAGAGGCACATGAAAAACCATCCAGAGCACCTTACCAAGAAAAAATACCGATGCACAGACTGTGATTACACTACTAATAAAAAAATTAGTTTACACAACCACCTGGAGAGCCACAAGCTGACCAACAAAACCGAGAAGGCGATCGAATGCGACGAATGTGGGAAACACTTCTCTCATGCTGGAGCTTTGTTTACTCACAAAATGGTGCATAAGGAAAAGGGAGCCAACAAAATGCACAAGTGTAAATTTTGCGATTATGAGACAGCTGAACAAGGGTTATTGAACCGTCATCTTCTGGCTGTCCACAGCAAGAACTTTCCTCATATTTGCGTGGAATGTGGCAAAGGCTTCCGTCACCCGTCAGAGCTCAAGAAACACATGCGCATCCATACTGGCGAGAAGCCGTACCAGTGCCAGTACTGCGAGTATAGGTCTGCTGACTCTTCTAACTTGAAAACTCATGTAAAGACTAAACACAGTAAGGAGATGCCTTTCAAGTGCGAGGTTTGTCTTCTGACCTTCTCGGACACCAAAGAGGTGCAGCAGCACGCCCTGATCCACCAAGAAAGCAAAACACACCAGTGTCTGCACTGTGACCACAAGAGCTCGAACTCGAGTGATTTGAAACGACACATAATTTCAGTTCACACAAAGGACTATCCCCACAAGTGTGACATGTGTGATAAAGGCTTCCATCGGCCTTCGGAACTCAAGAAACATGTGGCTGCCCACAAGGGTAAAAAAATGCACCAGTGTAGACACTGTGACTTTAAGATTGCAGATCCGTTCGTGCTGAGTCGCCACATTCTCTCTGTTCACACGAAGGATCTTCCGTTTAGGTGTAAGAGATGTAGGAAGGGGTTCAGACAGCAAAATGAGCTCAAAAAGCATATGAAGACGCATAGCGGCAGGAAGGTCTACCAGTGTGAGTACTGTGAGTATAGCACTACAGACGCCTCAGGCTTCAAGCGGCATGTTATTTCCATTCATACGAAAGACTATCCCCATCGGTGCGAGTACTGCAAGAAAGGGTTTCGAAGACCCTCAGAAAAGAACCAGCACATCATGCGACATCATAAAGATGTTGGACTGCCATAAAAATTATTTCACTGACTTCTGTGGAGTGGAATTGTAAAGAATATTGGCCTTGAGACAGTCAATTCATTTTAAAGCCAATCAGTTGTGATTACAAAAAAATACTGTGCATTGATTTATGCTGTATACAAATAGGATTATTGCTTCTAGTTGGTTTTTTTTTTTTTTTTTTTTTTTTACATTTTGTTCAATAGCGTGTTCTGGATTCTATTCAGTTTGTTTAATAAATGAGGAAAAGATGGCAACAATAAAGTTGCATTTAATAAAGTAATCCCTGCCTCTATACTGAATCTTTCAATCCTAGCAGTTTTTATATTTATTTAAATATTTACCTGGCTTACCTTGTTGGTACTCACCTAATACCATTTAACTAAAGATAATTTAAGATTGGTAACTCGCAAAGTGTTCATGTTGACTCATTTGTGTCACAAATTTTAAAGGTAATTTGCATTTTCTCATGATGAAATTGTCATAGACACATCTAATATATATATATATACATATATAAATATATATGGGAGATTTTATTGTCAGATCTAGCTGTCATAATACCGAACTCATTTACTTGTCTTGTTTACTATCTTAAGATCACGTGACAACAGAACTTTACATTTAAGCTTTTAAGTCTGTAACATTACTGAATGAAAAAGCTGTGGTTGTTTTTAAACTTTCATTTCTAGCAGAACAATTGTTTGGGGCTCTTTTGGAGCATTTACATCTTTTGTCAGCACAACAAACTTTTAAAAAGACATACTGAGGATTTTTGCTTGTTACTATTATGTCTGCCACTCTACCTGTGCTTTTTTTGTCTTGGAATGGTTGTGTACTCCAAATGATACAGTACTGAGTGACTTCTGGAATTTCAGAGAGATCATTCCTATGGCTCATAGAATAGTCTGCAACTATATGTAAGTGTACCCCAAATTTTATGTATACGTATATCTCTGTGTATTATTTATTTTACACATTTATTGACAATGGCTGAGTTTAAAATTTCACACTAAAAAGTACTTAATTTACATTAATTTGTGAAAAATCCAGGGATGTACTTGATAGACCATTTTGTAAAACATGCTGTTTAGAGAAGAGACCTCAGGTAAAGAAGTAGAAAGAAAATACATACAGTAGTATTTTTAAAAGAATAAAGGTATTTTCATTAAAATATCTTTAATAATTGTGAAATAGAAATGATACATTTCTAAATAGAATGTTTTTCATGATATTTCAGCTTCATATTATTCCAGAAAAGTAATTATTATCCATACATGACTAAATTCAGTTCTGTGATATAAGCAGCTTGAGAGAACACTATGTATCTGTCTCACCAAGCTGAGAGTATGAAGAGTATGAAGGAGGAGCTATAGATCTCTATAAATGAGTACTGATTACTATATAAATGTAGCAAGTTCAAGTTATTATACCTTAAACAACCACAGTGGGTGAAAATGTAAATGGTTCAACACCTTAGTCAGCACAGATTTTGAGATTACAGCATTTTTAAGTTATACAGAAAGAAAAGCTAAGGCCTTGTATCGATTAGCAAGCCTTTCATTGTTTTGTCTTTCATTGCAGTTGAATTTTTTAAACCAGTCTAAATCAATCTAAATAAGCAAGGATATAATAGATAGTAGATTCTAGACATTTTTAACCTAAATTTGTTTGAAATTAATATGAATTTTTGAGGTGGGGGAGGGAAATACATATAAGTACCCAGAAATGGCTACTGCCATTTATTTTAATTCCCTTCTGTTTCTGGCATTTTCTTGGAAGTTTCAAATGCCTCTTCCCATTGCTTTGCCTGCTACGCTCCTAAGTCAGATACCAGTGCTGCCTGTTACTGTCATACTGCTCTGTCCTATCTTTGCTTTCTGATTTTCATCTTTTGTCATCTTTCCTTTTAGCCCCAGTATTTGGATTCAGAATTGTGTAGAATACTACATTTTTCAAAGTATTTGACAAATCCCCAGGGTGTTAGATTTATTTACTTGTAAGTTACGTGCTTCAGGCTGCTATGAAGTTGGACTGATGGTAATCAAAGCTGAGATATGTTTTCTGGTACTTTAATGTCCTTCATAATACATTGCCCCACATAATACATTTCATTGGTTACATATGGTTGTGCAGTCCATTGATGTCTAGTATTGTCCTTGAAAACTAAATGTTAATGTTTTCATCACAATCTTTTTTTTTAAAGTTTCCCCTGTTAATCTTGACTTTCTTTTAAACAGTATAAAAGAACTGAAAGAACATGCTGTAAAAATGAAATTAGTATAAAAGTAGCCATTTTAACTATATTTTTTTAAATAAACTGAAAGATAAAGAACACAACACTTTACACACTTTGTATTTCTCTTGCATAGTCTGGAATCATACACAATTTTTTTTTAAAGCACAATATTGAAACCTTTAAAAGGTAATTAAGGGTTTGGTCAAGTGGATTTTGTAAAATGTATTCGTCTGTATAAAGAGAAAATGAAATTGTAGTTATTGTTATGTACTGACATTAGTTACAGGATAGTTTTAATTCTTAAAACAATTTGCTTAGCAAATGCTATAAAATGGATGTTTCAGTTAATGTTTTAAAGAGGTACAGATTTTTACAAGGACATAATATAAGTTATTGTTCTGTAGAAATATCCTATTAAATATTGTATGTCCCTCCCTCTGTACACTTTGTAAAAAAGTAAAATACATAAAAAGAAAATCATATAGGGAAGTGTGACATTATTGTAATTGTGTACTTGAGAATAACGTGCAAAAATAAAAATCAGAATATTTTCCTGTTAATGAATGTTTAGTCTATTTGATACCAGTACTAAGTTAATGCTTTTTCTTAAGAAAAATGTACAGTTTTTGTAAACCTAATAAACAAAATACAGTGGATTATTTTCATTTCCCCATTTCTTAACTCATTTTGTGCAGTACTGGAATGCAAAATGTCGTTACTTTGAATTTTTGACACAAATGCAAATACTGAGAATCCCTGAGTTCTGTGATTTTTCAAGTTACATTTTATAAAATCTGAGGTAATTGGTGAGATCTTTAATGAGTATGTCCTTGAAATTCATTTGTGAGTCTTTTTGTTTCATTAGCAGCCATTGAGAGGAAAAGATAAAGAGAAGAAAAATATTGTATAGACCTAGTGCCACAGTGTCCATAAAGCTGTGTTCAAGAGCATTTAGAATCTTTTTTTTTTTTGGTCATAAATTCACAACACGCTGAATCAGTGTCTGAATTCATGAGCCTTCATTACGTCCACGGCTGAAAACCATTCCACAACATGTTTTTCACTCTTTCAAATGACTAGTCTAAATAGAGGACTGACTGGTCATTGTCCACTTTGAAGCAGGAGTCCAAATAGCAACCTTGACGGGATAGGCATAAGGTGACAGAACTAGTAACATTCAATGACTAGTTTAGTAAATAAATGTGTAGTTATTTTTCGATATAAAGTAGTAATTGAACCTGGTTTATCTGATGCATTATCTGTCTGATGATGGAGAAAATAATTCTTCAGGTAAAAAACCTATTTTATAATCGAAACTACCATCTGAAACAGTTAAATGGAACAAAATATAGTAATTGTGAACTTATTTGAAGTTGTGAATCAAATATAAAAACCATAGCAATCCAGGATTCAGCTAATTGATTTTAATAAGTCAGCTGACAAATAGATCTAGCCATCTCTTGAGTCTGTACATTGTCTATTTCTCTCTTTATCCTTTGGGTATCATTAACAGCTGTTATTTTCCCCCTTAATTTTGAAAGGAAAAGCAACATTAGAGCACTGGTAGAAAATTAGGATCACTAGTCTGACATTTCATTGTATGGGACCTACAAGGGAAAGTATTGCAAAACATCAGAATGAGGAAGTAGAGGTGAAACATACATAGCTTGCCAAGTTTAAACCTCATGCTTACCCTGTATGATTTGAATGGTAAGAGTCCAAGAAGATGTCCATCAAAGGTTTATCATCTCTTTCATTTCATCAATTTTACCTAGCCTCCGATATGTTACATTCCTTAAAGGTCAACTAAGTAAAAGAGACAAAGCTTTTGTGTTTTATTTTTTTACTGCCATAGGGGTACTTAAATAAGACATGCTTTCCACCTCTTGGAATTGTTTAGGTAAAGTCAAGGTAAAGGTTGCCCTTTTGGTTTATGTTACTTTGTGTTCCATCATGTATATATCGTCTGTTTTGTTTATAAAGTCATTCTTGAATTTGTTACATATTGTTCCTTGTTCTTTTGACAGCTTTGCTATTGTTTGTAAATAAATTCCTATTTTGTTTTAAGCTATTCTGGTAGAGTGTTGGCTGTGGGTAAAGACATATTTGTGTCTGATCAAATAAAGTGAGGTAATTTGGTTCTTCACTCCAAAGCTGAGAGGGGTAAGGGTTCCATTCCTAACCTGGTAGAAATGAACCATTTTAATAATCCAGTAAGTATTGGGTGACAGCACTAAGACATCTTTTGTACTTTGCATATACAACATAGAATTTTAGTTTCCACAGCATGCCCACGAAGTGTAGGTGTATAGCAGATGACTTAATTTTTAGTTTGAGGGCAGGTCTCCAAAGTTATAGCATCATCTCAATGATCTTTCCTATCCACTTAGCCTCCTAGTTTTTCTTATGTATCAGGTAGACCAATTGAGATGGGAGATGAACCTTGTCATATACAGGCCTTTACATTGTGATGACCTAAGAAACTGGTTGGAAAAGTTCTCCCCAGGTGTAGAGAATCTGGGAACTTAGCTTAAATATTCCAAATGTTCTTTAGTTGTGTAGTTAATACATCCATGGTTCCAGTAATGAATGCTATCTGAGGAGGACTCACCTAGTTTCAAAGAAGGCTTTTCACCAGGTTGGCCTGCTGGTGATGAATTTTTCAAACATAATAACCTTATTAAGTTATGGAGGAGGTGTGATCATTATAAGTGCAGTGATTACCCATGTTGGAATTGCTGATCCTTGAAGTTTTGTAGTCCTATATTCAACATTTGCAGAATTCTTCATTTAAATATACCTTGGTCTTATTCCTTTAGATATTTGCTGATTGCTTTCTCTATGTTTTTGTTCAAAGTGTAGAATCTACTTTCCATATTTTCATTTGCTTGTTCTGAAAAACTAATACTGTTGGATTTTCTGTTCACCCCCAAATCTTTAAGGGCAGAAAATCTGAAGAATTAAAAGGTTCTAGGATGATTAATTCCTATGGTAGGGGCACAATAAGTGGCATGACCACCAGCATTCATTGGAATTCTGCCCCCTTTGTCACATCTCAGCCTTACTTTTCTCCTCCCTCTATAGATTGTCAGTACGAATTCAGTTAAATGTCTAAATGTCTACATAAAGAGGCAGTATGATGTAATGGATAGAACTTGGGGTAAGGAATATTTGGGTCCAAGTCCTGCCTTTGAAATACTAGCACCAAGTCCAAATCACCTACTGGTAGAGTGCTCCCTGGCTTCTAAGACAAATTGCAGAGTCATATTAGTGGAGAAGGTTTCTTGATCAGGAGTTCCACACAAATGAAATCCCAGGTTAAAACCAAAAATAAGCATCCTAAGCACTTGGGAAAATGGAGATGATAGCCTTTGGCCCAAGAAATTTTACAGTGAGGGGAAGAAGGGAGCAAAAGGGAAGGAGCTGCGAATACAGCATGTTCTCAAGGGCAATACAAAAGAAAAAAAAAAAAAAACAACTGAGGAGGGAAGGAGAGCTCTAAACAGTGGGGGGACTCAGAAGGTTTCAGTGCAGTAGGTAGTGTGTGAGCTGAGCCTTGACAGAAGACAAGAATCTTAAGATGTGGACTTGAATGAGGTAAAAATATTTTCTAGGCATGTATAGATGTCAAGGTGGTGGAGATAGAATGTTGAGTTCAAGGGACAGCTAGTACAGTTTTTCTAGAATATTGAATTCGCAGAGGAGAACAACATGAAATGAGGCAGGTAAGGAGTTTGGGTTTTAATCTGTAGGTATGGGGAACTGCTGAACATTTTTGGGGTAAGACTGTCAGAATGAGACTACACCTTAGGGGAAGACTTCAGTTGTATGGATTTAGAAAGACGTAGCCTGCAACACGGAGTGCAGGGTGCTCGAATTGTGTTGTTTTGTTCATTTACCTGCGATTTCATTGGTCTAGGTTGAATAAACTGTTGAATGAGCCATCAGCAAAGATGGGCAATTGTTCTGCAATTTAGAGTCTTAGAGAGCTGGGGATGGGGGCTGAGAACTAAAATGTTAAGTCCCTTTTCCCAGGGTCACAGAGCCAGTGTGTGTCACAACTGGGACTTGAACTGAAGTCTTTCTGACTGCACCTGCTTTAATCCACTCTGCCAGATGGACTATATATGTTGGTATTTATGTTCTAAAAATAATCTTACAAAGGCAATATTATTAAAAGATTGAGACTTTCAAATGTTTCCTTCTTCAAACCAGGAACATAAATATTAATGTTTACATGTATATGATTTCTCATAGGTAGAAGAGCCATGACTTTTGTTCGAGTTGCTTCAAACCTGTTTCCCCCTTAATTCCTATTTGCTGCTCTTTTCTCTCACCACTCTTTGGCTGAAAAGAATGAAGGCATCGTTTTTACTGTACTGATTAGCAGCTTGTCTCAAATGACTTTCAGCATGCATCCAACCAAATGGCACCAAGGCAGCAGTCAGAAAGATTGTGAGGATGATAATGCTAATACCTTTACAATTCAAGAATGTTCATCCACCAGTGCCTATTTCAGTTGATCTGGGGAAGGGGAAAGAAAGAGAATAGTTATATAGCAAATATATAGGTATATACCCCTTATATAGAATAGATATATATCTACGATGTGTTAGGTGTTATACTTAGAACTTTTAAGAAATCTTCTTTGATTCTCATAACAATCCTAGGAAGTGAGTGCTGTTATTATCCCCATTTTACAGATAAGGAAACAGGTTAAGTGACTTGCCCAGGGTCAAACCGCTAGAAAGTGTCTAAGGCTAGATTACAACTCAGGACTTTTCAACTCAAGGCCAAACACTCTATCCACTGCACTATCACTTGCCTCTGATGTTCACTGTAACTTAGACTGCCTTCTAAAGTGACCGTGACCAAAAAATTCCACCTGAAAACAAGGCTGATGAGTTTCTCCATAGTTTGTAGCTTGGGTCTCAGATGACTGGCATTGTAATCCGTCACTGGTCCATAGTAAAAGTCTTCTTCAGATTGGGAGGACTTGGCAGAGTTCATGTTTTATCATCATCACCAAAAAAAAGCCTAGAATCTTTGCAGTGAGCCTTTAGGGGAGATACATTATAGCATCCTAAAGATCTATGAAGTGTTTTTTGTACTTAATTTGTGTTGAAGTAGGTGGTACAACTAGTATTTTTTCTTCTTGGAACACTAGCCTGTGAGAAGGCAACAGATGAGTCACTCCGTTTATTCTCTGTTACATGGAGATAGCATACATTTATTTGCCTAAGATCCCAGGACTGGACGCAAAAGAAAATATCTGCAAAAGAAGGTACACTTTTTCAGTGGTTAAAAAAAAAAAACAAAACAAGTATTAAAGGAAAAAAGGCAAGATGAGTCCCAATAGAATTCACTTATTACATCATTTATTTTTAAAGTATCATTATTTCTCTACTTTTTCCCCTTTCCCATTTTGTGTATACTGTGTCACAAGTGATAGTGTTGTTAGCACATGCTTTGAACCTGAAAAAATTCAGCCCAAAGAGGCTTGTGTGTTGTTCAGATTGATCTTGGCTCTCAGGGTCATGCACTCTTTTCCTGCTGGGGGAGAGCTGACTGGCCTCTGTTCCTCTCAGAAGAGTCACCAGTATCTCTGAAGTACATGTGGGAAAACTGGCACTCAGTCATATTATATTTCTTACTACAAGTGCACTACAATTATATATACTATTTTTCTCATTTAACAATTGAAGATACAGAGAATCAGAGAAGTTAAATTCCTTGCTCATGTTCTAAGCTAGTAAGTGCCAGGTCTCAAATTTAGTTTTCTGATTTATTTCTGTCACCAGTGACCAGGAAATCTAGTCTCCGTCCTGAGAATCACAGTCAAGAAGTGCTTCAAAACTAGAGCACATTGGAATTTGTATGCCTTGTGATGATAATTGGATCCATGGGAGCTGATGAGATTAACGAGTGAAATAGTATAGGACGAGAAGAAGAAAGACTCTGTCCAGGACAGAGTTTTGGGGGACAGTCATGATTTGCACACAAGACCTGGATGAAGATCATGGGAAGGAGAGGAAGTGTTATCGTACAGGAAAGAGGAAAACCGGGAGAAGCAGTTTCACAAAAACTTTAGTCTAACACCTTGACTTTCTCAACTCTTTTCCTTTTCTCTTTCCTCCTTCCATTTTCTTTGTCTTTATTTTCCCCTTTTGATAGCTTCCCTGCTTTTCCACCTTCCCATGTGTCCAATTGTCATCTCTATGCAGTTGATTCTCAGTCTATTTGTCCAGCCCCAACCTCTTTCCTGGTGTCTGGCCTTGAATTTCTAGCTGCCTTTTGGACATCTCAGACTTTTTGTTGCATAGACAACATGTTCAAAATCGAGGTCCTTATCTTCTCCCTGCCACTGTTACCTTCCCTATTACTATACACAGTACCACTATCCTAGTTACCCAGGCTTGCAACCTAAGTGACATCTTCAACTCCTCACCCCCAATATCCAATCAATCGTTAAGTCCTTTCATTTCTATCTTAGTGACATCCCTTCTATATGTCCTCTGCCCCTATTCTGTGTCTTCTTTCCCCTCTTTCTTCCTTTCTTTTTTTTAATATTTATTTATTTTTATTTTTTTTTATGTTTTACAATCATTTCCTTAAAATTAAGATTTTATCCCCCCCACATCTTCCCCCCACTACCCCCCTCCCACCCCATGACAGCATACAATTCTGTATGGGTTCTACATATACTTTCCTATTGAGCACATTTTCACTATAGTCATGCTATGTAGGCGAACTAAAATAAATGGAAGAAATCATATAACAAATCAAAACATAATACACTGAAACCCACCCACACACAAACATGATCTGCTACATTCTGTGAATGACTTCTTTTTCTCTGAGTGTGGAAGGTATTTTGCCTTAGAAGACCGACATTGGGATTTTTTTTTTCTCAGTAAGTTCTTGTGTTATTACAAAGTTCCAAGTTTACCAGAAAAAAACTCTCGCACACTGTGGTCATTGCTGTGCACAAAGTTCTCTTGGTTCTGCTCCTTTCGCTCAGCATCAGGTCATATAAAAGTCCTTCCAGGCCTCCCTGAAGTCTTCTTGTTCATCATTTCTTATTGCGCAATAGTACTCCATTACTCTTTCTTCCTTTCTTAACCCATTTTAACAGCACTTATACTATACTTCTATTATCAGTGTATACATAGCTTATTTGAAAAAAGATAATCTAAAGTTTGTCATAGCATATGTGACATCTGAAACCCTCTCTTGCAGCATGATCTGCCCTAAAAACTACTCCAGGTTCAAGTCACATTATAGATGTGGGAGAGCATCACTTATGAGCTCCCATTGATGTGTGTGTTTTTTTATTAGCCAATCAGAGGACACATTAATTCAGAGCAAAAGATATTTAAGTCAATTAGCATTTTAAAAAATTACAAAGATTTCCCTCATACACTCAGGGGTATAACTTTCCCTCAGTCTACCTACCACCCTTTCACTGTGGAAGATGATATAAGTAATGAACCATAGATTTAGAATTGGAAGGGAAACTTACTAAGGCCTCGAGAAGTTAAATAACTTTCCAAGATCCTATAGATAGTAGGTGGAAGAACCAATATAGAAACCCATGCTCTCTGACTTCAGATACAGCTCACTCTGCCATGCTTCATTCCTTCAGGGGATATTTATGGCTAAGGAAACAATATGTGACCTGGTCAAATACCTGTCTCACTGAGAAGTTGCTAATGTTTTTTCACATCACCAAGGGAGCTATTTTGTCTGTTGAACTGAGGTGCTCAGCTGCTGTAGTCACTTTGCCATGTTGTTGGCAACTCTTGAGTTGTGTCTCAACTGCATCCCATCAGCTGGGAATTTCTGGGGCAGCTGCTGCTCTCTGCTACCATCTACTGGTCTTCTACTGCAGTGCGGTCTCTTCTCTTTTTATGAAGCGATGTGGGGTGAGGTGGGACTCTTGTCAATTCTTTACTTTTTTGCTCAAAGATGGTAGTGCACCTGGAATAGCATCTGAAGCTGAGAGGCAGCAGAGTAGGGATTGATTCTCTGCTGTCTGAGCTAATTTTGGCTTGACAATCAATACCCAGAAAACAGGTTCTCTACCAGCCAGCACCACACCATCTGTAGGTAGAACCATTGGTCTCAGTAACTAGAGAGATTTTAAATGCTGTGGATAAGTTCATTTATTTTGGCAGTACATTCTCCAGGGCTGTCCACATAGACGATGAGGGGAAAGAACATACTGTCGGAGCTAACTCAGCAGTTGGAAAGAAAGTATGGGAGAAAAGTGGTATCAGGTTACATACCAAACTGAAGTTCTAATAGGACTATTGTGCTGATTATACTGTTGTATACCTGTGAAACCTGGATGGTCTATCAGCTCCAAGCCAGAAAACCAAACCACTACACCATTTGAATTGTCTCAGGAAGATCCTGAAGATTACTTCCTAAGATAAGCTACCAAACACTAAGGGTTAATGACTGAGTCTAACAACAGTCTATGGAAATTCAATTACACGTAAGGCTAACAAACCTAAATCTGTATCAGAAACATGCAGCTCTAAGACCAGGAGAACTGTAAATAGACCTGTCCTTGGATCACACAACTTTGAAAGCACAGAACAGTTTCAGGAACTCAGACTGAGCTGTGAATACAGAAGCTCAGGCCAGACATTTTCCCCATCCCCTAACCAGAAAAGATCAGAGTCCAACACTAATAAGCATTCCAAAGTCAAGAAGCAGACAGGAACAATGAAGAAAAAAAGAAATGGGACCCTAAAGAGCTATGATGGTGATAGAGAAACTTAAGACACAAACTCAGTAGAAGATAGTGACTTGGAAACTATAAGCAAAGCCTCAAAGAAAAATGCAAATTGGACATAAGGCCAGCAAGACTCCCTAGAAGAGTTAAAGCAAGAGCTAAAAAAGAGATTTAAAAAAGAACAAAAAGAAAAAAAATGAAAGTGGTAGAAAAAAACTAGGAAAAGAAATGAGAACTAACCAAGAAAGTTATGAAAGGAGATAACAGCTTGGTAAAAAAAAAAAAAAAATACAAAACCTTACTGAAGAAAAAAAGCTCCTTAAAAATTAGGATTGGCTAGTTGGAGGCTGATATCTTCTTGAGACATCAAGAAATAATCAAACAAAATTAAAAGACTGAAAAAATAGAGGAAAATATGAAATATCTGATAGAAAAAAACCAAGTCGTCTGGAACAAAGATTGAGAGGAGCTTATGTAAGATTTATTGGTCTTTCTGAAACACATAAACAAACAAACAATAAGAACCTAGACTAGGCTCATATGTCAAGAAATTGTGAAGAAAAACTACCCAGGTATCTTAGAACCAGAGAGCAAAGTAGAAATTGAAAAAATTCACCAGTCATCTCTTGAAAGAATTCCCCAAGTGAAAACTCCCGGAAATATTATAGCCAAAATTCAGAACTCCTAAGTCAAAATAAAAAACATTGCAAACAACTAAAAAGACAATTCAGGTACCATGGAGTCATAGTCAGAATCACACAAGATTTAGAAACCACCATTTTGGAGGGCAAAACTAAAAAAGGCGGGGGTTGCTCAGCCTAAGCAAAAACAAAAATAGACCTAATTAAAAAAGAAAAATAGGAAACCACATTTTACTCAAAGATACCATAGATAATGAATTAATATCATTACTGAATAGGCACCAAATGGCATAGCATCTAAATTCTTAAAGGGAAAGTTAAATGAGTTACAGAAGGAAATAGATAATAAAACTGTAGTAGTGGGGGATCTCAGTTATCCCTCTCAGACCTAGATGAATCTAATTATAAGCTAAACAAAAAAAGAAGTTAAGAAAATGGATAGAATTTTAGAAAAGTTAGATGTGATAGGCCTCTGGAGACTATTACATGGGAATAGAAATGAGTATACCTATTTCTTAGCTGTAAATGACACCTTCACAAAAATTAATCATGTATTAGGGCACAATAATTTCACAAATGCAAAAAAATAGAAGTGACAAATATATATTTTCTGGCAATGGTGCAAGAAAAATATATTCAATAAGGAGTCTTTTTAAACACAGAATAAAAACCAATAGGAAACTAAATAACAACCCTAAAGAATGAGTGAGGCAAAGAATAAATCATAGAAACAATAATTTCATTAAAGATAAATATGAAAATGGGACAACATCCAAGAATTCATGGAATATAGACAAAGCAGTACTTAGATGAAAATTTATATCTCTATGTTAATAAAAGAGAGAAAGAGCAAATCAATGAATTGGCTGAGCAACTAAAAAAATTAGAAAACTAGTAAGTGCCCCCGGCAGTGAAACACCAAAATAGAAATCCTGAATATTAAAGAAGACAGTAACAAAACTGAAAGTAAAACAAAACAAAACAAAATACAATAATAAAAAAACAAAACAAAACACTGAATTAATAAGTAAAACTAGAACCTGATTTTTTTTGGGGGGGGGAACAAAAACCTAACAAGAATAAAATAAACAAATCATTGGCTAACTGGATTAGAAAAAAGAAAGAATAAAACTAAATTACCAATATTAAAATGAAAAGAGTGAATTTGATGGAGTGCTTGGGTACATGTGCTTGAACCCCAATTCTCTTTAAAAATCACATTTCTCCCTAGCCTCAAAACACTATCCCAAGTAGTTTCTCCCCAGCCCAAGGACACAGACTGCCCAGCAGCAATCATTATTTCCCTTCCTCCTACAGCAGCCAGCTGCACCTATAGAACTTACTAGCTTGAGCCAGCTGTGTACTGGCCGAACGGGCTGTGCCCTGGGTCATAACGACATTTACTGCTCACTGAGCAATCATATGTGTCCTAGACTTAGACATATATATATATAATATATATATATTATATATATTATATATATATATGAAAAGAGTGAATTTGATGGGGTGCTTGGGTACATGTGCTTGATATATATATATATATATATATATATATATATATATATATATATATATATATATATATATATATATATATATATATCCCCTTACATTTATCTTGTCTAACAAGATATTGATGAGAGCAACCTGGTATTTCTGAGTCAGCCCTGACTGCTAGTTGACTTAATGACATTTCAGGCCTAAAACCACACCTCCAGGTAGCCCTGCCTTGGGCTATTTCCCGATGAACTTTGGGTAAAATACCTGATACCAAAAGTGCATGTTCCTTTATGAACATCCTCCCTAATCCCATCCCAAAACACCTAGTTAGCATTTTTGGCACATGTTTCACTATAGACTATCCTGTATAAACTTTCCCTGTACCCCTATAAGGTTACATGTTCCCTAAGAACTCTTGCCTGCTTGACCTCAACAATGCTTGAGTCTGTGAATTCTCCTCCAGTCCACCTGCCCCTGGTACCCTGGTCTTTGTGGGGGGTCTCACACCCCTCTTCCAGCCCTCATCAAATTCACAATTAGGATGAAATAAAAGTATTGTTAGGAACCATTTTGCCTAACTATATGCCAATAAAACCGACAATCTTAATGAAATGGATAAATATTTACAAAAAGATAAATTCCTCAGATGGACAGAGCAGCAAGTAGAATATTTAAATAACTCTATCTTAGAAAAAAAAAAGGTGAACAAACAATAAATGAACTCCGTAAGGAAAAAAAACCCTAGGGGACAGCTAGGTAGCACAGTGAATAGAGAAGCAGCCTGGAGTCAAAAGGACCTGAGTTCAAATCTGCCCTTCAACACTTGACACTTACTAGCTGTGTGACCCTGAGGAAGTTACTTCACCCTGATTACCTTGGGGAACAAAACTCCACCAAAACCAAGAAAATAAACCCTAGGGCTAGGTGAATATGAAAATGAATTCTACCAAACCTTTAGAGAACAATTAATTCCAATGCTACATAAACTGAAAAAAAAAATAGGTAAAGAAGGAATTTTTCTTTATAGGGTATGGTCTTGATATCTAAGCCAGGGAAATTCAAAACAGAAAAAGGAAACTATAGACCAATTTCCCTACTGAATATTGATGTAAAAATCTAAAGTAAAATGCTAGCAGAAAGATTATAGCACAAAGATCATACAGTGTGACTAGGACTGGATTTATACCAGGAATAAAGGATTGGTTCAATTAAAAGCAAAAGCACAAAAAAAAATCTTCCCTGAAAATTACAAGTGGTATCTATCTAAAACCAAGAGCAAACATATGGAATTCTGAGTCACAGTACCAGGAGAGGAGAGCCGGTGGTCAGTCAAAAGGGAACAGGGGCCCTGGTTATAGTACCAAAGCAGAGTACTAGCTCTTGCAGCTGCAGGGGACTAGCAGCCTTACCTGGATAATGACCAGAGTGCAAACCAGGAGAGCACTGACCATACCTCTCCCAGGATCACACCCCCTAGAAAGAACCCCAAACTGGCAGACCCCCAGAACTAGCTCTGAAAGCAGCAGCACAAAAAAAGCCTGAAGCTTGGTACAGTGCCTCCTCACCTGCAAGTGAGCAGAACCTAGCTTTAACATAAAGTTCAAAGTAAAAGAAAATTGGCTGGAAAACTGAACAAACAACAACAACGAAAGAATTCGAACATAGAAAGATACTAACCAAGACATAAATTCAGAAGAAGACAATAATTGAACAGCTACCAAAAAAAGCCTCAAAGAAAAATGTTACTTGGATCCAAACCCAACAAGAGTTCCTGGAAGAGATAAAGAAAGAGATAAGAATGGTACAGGAAAAATTGAGAAAAGAAATGAGAGTGAGGTGGGAAAATTATGAAAAGAGAATTAGCATCTTGGTAAAAGAAGTACAAAAAATTGAAGAAAATAACACCTTAAAAATAGAATTAGACTAATAGAATTAAATAAATGGAAAAGGAGATACAAAAATTCACTAAAGAAAGAATTTCTTACAAAGCAGAATTAGACAAATGGACAAAAATCTCACTGAAGAAAATAATTCCTTAAAAGTTAGAATTGGGCAAGTAGAAGCTAATGATTCCATGAGATACCAAAAATAATATCACAAAGTCAAAAGAATGAAAAAATAGATGTGAAATATCTCATCACAAGAACAACTGACCTGGAAAATAGATTGAGAAGAAATAATTTAAGAATTATTGAAGTACCTGAAGGTCATGATCAAAGAAAGAGCCTAGACATCATATTTCAAGAAACTATCAAGGAAAGCTATCCTGATACCTTAGATTCAGAGGGTAAAATAAAAATGGAAAGAATTCATTGATCACCTCCTGAAGGACATACTGCAATGTAAACTCCTGGGAATATTATGGACAAATTCCAGAGCTCATAGGCCAAAGAAAAAATATATCACAGAACAAGAAAAAACCACTTCAAATATCTTGGAGCCACAATTAGGATAACACAAGATTTAACAGCTTCTACATTAAAGGATTTGAGGACTTGTAATATGATATTCCAGAAAGTAAAGGAGCCAGGATGACAACAAAAATTAATCTACCTAGCAAAACTAAGTGTAATTCTTCAGGGGGAAAACTATATTTAAAAAAATAGAGGATTTTCAAACATTCCTGACAAAAAGACAAGAGCTGAATAGAAAATATGACACTGAAACATAAAACTCAAGAGAGGCATTAAAAAGGTAAACATGAAACAGTAATCAAGAGGGACTCAATGAAGTTAAACTGCCTACATTCCTATATAAGGAAGTGATACATGTAACACCGAAGGCTATTACCATTATTAGGGTAGTTAAAAGGTGTTTACATAGACAGAGGACGCGGGTGTGAGTCAATTATATTGGAATGATATAAAAAAATGAAGTGAGGAAGAGGGATGCACTCTCAGAAAGGAAAAGGAAGAAGTAGAATGGGGGAAATTATCTCAAGTAAGAAGCACACAAGGAAGAGCTTTTATAATGGAGCGGGAAATGGGGTGTGTGTCAGGCAATGCTTGAACCTCACTGTCTTTGGAATTGATCTGAAGAGGGAAGAACACACACACACACACACACTCAGTTATGTACAGAAATACAACTTACTCAACGGGAGAATAGGAGAGAAAAGAAATGAGAGAAGAAGGGGATGATAGAAGGGAGGGCAAATTAGGGGAGGCAGTGTTTACGAACAAAATAGTCATTTGAAGAGGGACAGGGTAAAAAGAGAGTGGGTATGGGGAGGGAAGAAAAAAGAAAATGTGATCGAGGGAAATATGCAGTAATCAGAACTGTGAATATGAAAGGGATAAAGTCACCCATAAAATGGAAGCAGATAGCAGAATGAATTAGAAACTAGAATCCAACAATATGTTGTTTAAAAGAGACACATGTGACACAGAAAGGCACACACAGTGTTAAAATAAGGGACTGGAGCAGAATCTAATACGCTTCAGCTTAACTAAAAAAAAGCAAGGGTAGCAATCCTGATCTCAGACAAAACAAATGCATAAAAGGACCTAAGAGATAGATAATCAGGAAAATTGCACTATGCTAAAAGGAACCATAGACAACAAAGTTTAAAATTTACAATTTAAATTTTTATTTAATTTTAATTAAAATTTTAATTTAATAATAAATTTAATTTTAAATGAAAAAGTTTCAAATTTTAAATAGCAAATTTCTCTGGTAAAAACATTTCTCAAATATATATTGAGTATAGAACTGAGTTAAATTTATAAAAAATAAGAGCCATTTCCAAATTGATAAATGGTCAAAGGATTTAAGCAGGCAGTATTCAAAAGAAGAAATCAAAGCTATCTATAATCATATGAAAAAATTCTCTAAATCACCATTGAATAGAGAAATGCAAATTAAAACAGCTCTGAGGTGCCACATCACACCTATCAGAAGTGACAAATGCTGGAGATGAAGGAAAAATAGGTACATTAATGACCTGCTGGTGAAGTAGAGAACTTTTCCAAACATTTTTGAGAACAATGTGGAACTATGCCCAAAGGGCTATAAAACTATGCATGCCCTTTGACCTAGCAATACCACTACTAGGTCTATATACAAAGAAAATTAAAGAAAAAGGAAAAGGATCTATATATTTTAAGAAAAATATAGCAGCTCTTGTTTGTAGAGGGATTCTATCCATTGGGGAATGGCTGAGCAAGGTGTGGTCTATGATTATAATGGAGTACTCTTGTGCTATAAGAAATGATGAGGAGTGTAGTTTCAGAAAAAACGTTGCAAAACCTTTAAGGATTAATGCCAGGTAAAGTAGAGAAGAACCAAGAGAACATTGTGCACCATAGCAGCAATGTTGTAATGATGATCCACTGAAAGACTTACCTACCCTGAGCAATACAGGGATCTAAGAAAATTCCAAAGGACTCATGATGAAAAAATGCTACCTATTGCCAGAGAGAGAACTGACTAACTCTGTGTGCAAATTAAAATATACTTTTCTCACTTTATTTTCCTTGCTTTTTAGAAAAAATATGGCTAATATGGAAATGTGTTTTGCATGATATATATGAATATATATATATAATATATCATATAAATGATATCATGTTGTTTTCTTTCTTAGTAGATGAGTAAGGTAGTGGAAGGTTGAGAGAGAATCTAGAACTCGAAATTTAAGAAGAAAAGAATGTTAAAAATAAATAATGAATTAAAATGGTTTTTTTTAAAGTCAAAGGTTTAAAAGGGAACCACTAAACTGAAAATGAAGATCGCTGCAGATGCATATTGACTTTTTAAAAAGTCTCATAAGAACATTATCTAGCTTCATTGTTTTCTTTATTTTGTTGAATATTTCTTAATTACATTCTAATCTGGTTCTGCCACACTTAAAGGACTTCAGCCTGCAAGCTGCCTTTTTGATATCTCTGTTCTGAAGTAATAGGGAAGGTGGAAGTTTGGAAGTTTGGAATGGGGGAGAGTTTGCAAGGGAAAGATAATGAATTCAGTTTTGAACATGTTGAGTTGGAGAAGTCCACTGGACCTCCAATTTGAGATATCTGATAGGCAGTTAGAGACGTGAGACTAGACGGCACCAGAGAGATTTTGGCTGAATGAGTAGATTTGAAAATTATCAGCATAAAGAGAACTGAATCCATAGATGAGGTGATGAGTTCACCAAGTGAAATAATCTAGACTTGCACAGGTTCCCAAAGTGGGCATATCTCCCCTGGAGGGGGGCGCTCTGAAATGATGAGAAGTGGTGGTACTAGCTGCTGGTGCAATTGGGCAGGCATTGAATAAAAATAAAGGGGGTGGTGGAAGCATAGGCAAAGAAGAGAAGAGAAGAAATTTTGAAAAACCGTTTTTACATGTTTCATCTGTTGTATATCAGAGTTAAAGTCGTGGTGATAACTTTATTTTACAAATAAGCACATAAAATGCAAATTATAACTGATCAGTTATTTGAAGCTATTGTAGACTAAGTGCAATTCAGGCATGTTTGTTGCTTCAGGATTAAAACTGGAGTTAAGTGAGATATTCATAATCTAACAGTGAACAAAATGAGATTTACTTAGATATAACGGGAAAAGAATATTCAGCAAGTAATCAACACTGATTCAGGTAGGTTGTTACTTCTTGTCTCCATGTTGACCATGTTGGTCTGATGGAAGTCTGAGGGAGGAACTGCTATCTACCAAGAAGCTCCATCAATAGACTGGCCTTTCGTGTTTTTAGCCAATGACATCTCGAAGATGGTTTCAGTTCCTTTAAGGAAAAACTATCCTAGACTACATAGTAGATTCTGTTCCTATCATGGTAGCAATTTTTCATATTTTTAAAAATAGTTTTCAATTCTTCTTTTGAGAACTTTAGTCTCTTACTCTTCTTTTTAGGGAATGGCTCTTGATCTTATATATGTGTGCTAATTTGTTGTAGATCTTAGATTAATTATAGATTATTACATAACTATATAACTATAGCTATATCTAGCTATATATACAAGTTATATGTAGTTATATAGTAGCTAGCATTTATGGAGTGTTTACTATGTGGCAATCTTGTGAGTAAATGCTTTACAAATATTATCTCATTGGTTTTCATAAAACCCTGGGAAGTAGTTTGCTATTATTTTCCCCATTTTACAGATGAGGAAACTGAGGCAAATAGAGGTTGTTTTTCTTTTTTAATGATTTGCCCAATTTCACACAACAATTAAAAGTCCGAGGCTGGATTTGAGCTCAGGTCTTTCTAACTTGAGACCCACTGCATCACTTCACTGAAAGCATATCCTCCAAAACAAGATCATGTTCTATCCTCTGCACCTACTCAGTCCTTAGGAAGGGTTGGCTTAAGTTTAAAGTGATTGGTACAAAGCATTCCCTTCCCTTTCATCCCAATCTGAGGGCTCCCCTTTCCTCCTGCACATATTAGTACCAGCCCGTGACTCATGGTTGGAAGCAGGCTCGTTTGGAAGTAGGCTCATGAAGTTTTCCATGGTGGATTCAAACCAGGCAAAGAAAGAATATTTGTGTATGCCCTCTGTAACCCACTAGGACTCTCATTGGTTAGTCCCTCACTACACATTTATGTAAAGCTTGAGTGTGTCTTGGTAGATGGGTTCCCAGACACTTCATGGATTTTGTAGATATTCTCCATGAGATTTCTTTTTCTATTATTTATTCCTGGAATTTATTCCTGCTGTATAGAAACACTAATGATTTTTGTGAATTTATTTTGCATCTGCTACTTTATTGGCACTCTTGCCTAAATTTTTTGTGGGTTCTTTTGTTTTCTGTCACCATTTACATATCTGCCCAGAGAATCATTCCTATAATAGAGAGAAAAAGGCAGTATAAAAGAACTAGCCAATAAATCCATCAAGTATGACAGTTTTTGAAATGTTTTGCAGTTCTGCAAAGAAGGAAGGGAGGTGAATTTTCTTTTAAAAATTGATTTTTATTAATAGGTTCTTACATATTGCTGTTAATGGTTTGCAGTTTTTCTTCTGAAAATTATTTGTTCACATCCTTGAGAATGGCTTTTGGTCTTATCTATTTCTATCAGTAGTTTATACATCTTGGATATTAAATCTTATTTGAGATATTCAATACAAAGATTTTTTTTTTTTGTAAGTTGATCGCTTCTCTTTTCATCCTAATGCATTAATTTTGTTTGGCAAAAGGTTTTAAATTTCATGTTATCAAAATGATCTATTTTATCTTTTGTAATTTCCTCTCCTTCATTTGATACAAAAATTATCCCCTACTCATAGCTGTGAAGGGTATATGAATTGTTGCTTTAAATTTTTTATGATATAATCTTTAATATTCAAGTTGTGTATCTATCCAATTTGAATGTATTGTGAAATATGGTATAAAATTTTGGTCTAAGGCTAATTTTTGCCAGACAGCTTAATTTCTTTCCTAGGTAATTGATGTTTTCAGGTTTATCAAACACTGAGCTATTTAGTTCAGTTATATTTAATTCTTCCCTTTCCAGTCTGTTCTATTATCCTGTTAAAAAAATACCAATGGTTCCAATGATTGATGTTTTATAAAATAATTTGAATTCTGAGTGTCAGTCTCCTTTCATCCTTACCCTTTTTTCATTAAACTTTGTAATTATAATTATTTTAGTTTTCCAAATGAATTTTGTTGTCATTTCATCTAGCTCCATAAATTATCTCTTCAGTGATTTGATTGGTATAGCACTAAATTTGTAAACTAATTGGTAACATTTTCATTTTCGTTATGTTGACATGGCTGAGTTATGAGCACTGGATCTTCCTCCAGCTTTTCAAATTCTCCTTTATTTCTTTAAGAAACATTTCACAATGAACACATACAGGTATTGAGTATGCTTTGGTAGATTGACTTTTATGTATTTTAAAATTATTTTTAATGAGATTTCCCTTTCTATTACTGTCACCTGGATTTGAATATATATAAATATATTTTTTGTGGCTTTATTTTATTACCATATATTATATATGTTATTATAGGTTTGCAATTTTCTGAAAGTATTTTCTTGCTTATTCTCTAGAATTTTTAAAATAAAACATCATGTTATAAGCAAATCAGGGTAGTTTCATCTCCTCTTTGTCTAACTTTGTGCCTTTAATTTATTTTTCTTGTCTTTTTGATATTCATAGCATTTTTATACCTATGTCAAATAATAGCAGAGAAAGGGAGAATTTTTTTCTCTTATATTTAATGAGAAAACTTCTAGTACATCCTCAATGAATATAACATTTGCTTTGGTTTTGAGATAGATGCCTTCCCTCCTTTGAAAAAACCTCTCTATTCCCATACTTTTAAAGAGTTTTTTTTAACATAAAAAAAGTTGTACTTTGTCAAATGCTATTTCTTCATGTATTGAGAAAATTATGTGGTTTTAGAGATTTTTGTTTTTAGTATGTTTATTTTGATTGATTTCCTAATGATTATCCATCCTTGCATCTTTAGTACAAATCCAACTTGGTCATAGAGGGGCAGCTAGGTGGTTCAGTGGATAGAGCACCAGTGCAGGAGTCAGGAGGACCTGAGTTCAAATCTCACCTCAGACACTTGACACTCACTAACTGTGTGACTTTGAGCAAGTCACTTAACCTCAATTGCTTCCTCCTGAGTCATCTCCAGTCATCCTGATGAATGTCTGGTCCCTGGATTCAGATTGCTCTGGAGAAGTGAGGCTGGTGACCTGCACAACCCTCCCTCACTCAAAACTAAGTCAAGTTCAAGTCATGTCATTATTTCTCTGATGGCGTGGTCTTCTTTGACAATGAAGGGCAAACACACACAACTTGGTCATAGTGAATGATTTTTTGAACTAAGTGCTATGTACCCTGTTTGACAAGATTTTATTTAAAAAATTTTGAATTAATATTCATTAATGATATTGGCCTATAGTTTTCCTTGGTTTAAGTATTAAGACTATGTATATTTTCTAGAAGGAGTTTGGTAGAATACTATTTTTCTCACTCTTTAAGAATAAGACATATTGTATTGGTATCAACTATTCTTTTAAAGATTGATGTAATTCTCCCTTAAATTTATCAGGACCAAGAGTTTTCTGCTCCTCCCCCAACCCTTCAGTTACATTCCGTTTCCTTTTTTTGAGACAGGATTATTTTGTTCTCTATTTGGTGTTCTTTGCTTTGAGTATTTCATCTTTTTGATGGGAATCATCTATTTCTCTTAATGTTCTCAGTTTTGCTGGTATAATAAATTTGGATAATTCTTTTTGTTTCTTCTGGTTGGGTTGTGATTTTACATGGTGAGGGAGATGTATTTTCTTACAGTTTCATTACCAGGCTTGGTCATAATTACCTAGTGTTCCAGTTTCGTTTTCCTTGTTGTTATTATTGTTTACATTGTTGTGGTCATTATGCATATTATTTTCCTGGTTCTGCTTGTTTCATTATTCATAAGCTTATATAAATATTCCCATATTTGTCTGTACTCATTCTAGTCATTTTTTCTTACAACACAATAATATTACATTATATTCATGTACCTCAGTTAGTTTAGCCATTTCCCAATTAATGAGTATCTAATTTGTTTCCAATTCTTTGTTATTGCACAAAGTGCTCTGTCATCGTTTTTAAATTTTTTTTTTATTTTTAATTTATTTAACATTTTACATTCATTTTCACAAAATTTTGGGTTCCAAATTTTCTCCCCATTTGTCCCCTCCCCCCACCCCAATACACTGAGCATTCTAATTTCCCCTGTCACCAATTTGCCCTCTCTTCTATCATCCCTCCCTTCACTTGTCCCCATCTTCTCTTTTGTCCTGTAGGGCCAGATGACTTTCTATTCCCCATTAACTGTATTTCTTATTTCCTAGTAGCAGCAACAATACTAAACAGTTGTTCCTAAAACTTTGAGTTTCAAATTCTCCCCATCCCTCCCTCCCCACCCATTCCCTTTGGGAAGGCAGGCAATTCAATATAGGCCATATTGTGTAGTTTTGCAGATGACTTCGATAATAGTCATGTTGTGTAAGACTAACTCTGTTTCCCTCCCTCCTATCCTGCCCCCCATTGCTCCTGTTCTCTCTTTTGATCCTGTCCCTCCCCAAGAGTGTTGATTTCAAATTGCTCCCTTCTCCCATTGCCCTCCCTTCCATCACCCCCCTACCCTGTTTATCCCCTTCTCCCCCACTTTCCTGTATTGTAAGATAGGTTTTCATGCCAAAATGAGTGTGCATTTTATTCCTTCCTTTAGTCGAGGGTGATGAGAGTAAACTTCATGTTTTTCTCTCAGCTCTCCTCTTTTTCCCTCCACTAAAAAGTCTCCTGCCTGCCTCTTCTATGAGAGATAATTTGCCCCATTCCATTTCTCCTTCTCTCCTCCCAATACATTTCTCTCTCACCATTTACCTTAATTTCTTTTAAGATATGGTCCCATCCTATTCAATTCACTCTGTGCTCTCTGTCTCTGTGTGTGCGTACACGTGTGTGTGTGTGTGTGTGTGTGTGTGTGTGTGTGTAATCCCACCAACTACCCAGATACTGAAAAGTTTTAAGAGTTACAAATATTGTCTTTCCATGTAGGAATGTAAACAGTTCAACTTTAGTAAGTCCCTTATGACTTCTCTTTGCCGTTTACCTTTTCATGCTTCTTTTCATTCTTGTGTTTGAAAGTCAAATTTTCTTTTCAGCTCTGGTCTTTTCATCAAGAATGCTTGAAAGTCCTCAATTTCATTGAAAGACCATTTTTTCCCCTGAAGTATTATACTCAGTTTTGCTGGGTAGGTGATTCTTGGTTTGAGTCCTAGTTCCTTTGACTTCTGGAATATCATATTCCTTTCAATCCCTTAATGTAGAAGCTGCTAGATCTTCTGTTATACTGATTGTATTTCCACAATACTGGAATTGTTTCTTTCTAGCTGCTTGAAATATTTTCTCCTTGACCTGGGAATTCTGGAATTTGGCCACAATGTTCCTAGGAGTTTCTCTTTTGGATATCTTTCAGGCAGTGATCTGTGGATTCCTTGAATAATTATTTTGCCCTCTGGTTCTAGAATATCAGGACAGTTTTCCTTGATAATTTCATGAAAGATGATGTCTAGGCTCTTTTTTTGATCATGGCTTTCAGGTAGTCCCATAATTTTTAAATTGTCTCTCCTGGATCTATTTTCCAGGTCAGTTGCTTTTCCCATGAGATATTTCACATTCTCTTCCATTTTTCATTCTTTTGGTTTTGTTTGGTGATTTCCTGGTTTCTCATAAAATCATTAGCCTCCATCTGTTCCATTCTAATTTTGAGAGAACTATTAAATTCAGTGAGCTTTTGAACCTCTTTTTCCATTTGGCTAATTCTGCTTTTGAAAGCATTCTTCTCCTCATTGGCTTTTTGAACCTCTTTTGCCTATTGAGTTAGCCTATTTTTCAAGGTGTTATTTTCTTCAGCATTTTTTTTGGGTCTCCTTTAGCAAGGTGTTGACCTGCTTTTCTTGCATCTCTCTCATTTCTCTTCCCAGTTTTTCCTCCACCTGTCTAACTTGATTTTCAAAATCCTTTTTGAGCTCTTCCATGTCCTGAGCCCACTGAATATTTATTTTGGATGTTTGGGATACAGAAGCCTTGACTTCTATGTCTTTCCCTGATGGTAAGCATTGTTATTCCTCATCAGAAAGGAAAGGAGGATATATCTGTTCACCAAGAAAGTAACCTTCTTTGGTCTTATTTTTTTTCCCTTTTCTGGGCATTTTCCCAGCCAGTTACTTGACTTCTGAGATTCCTCTCCACCCTCCCCCGCTTTTCCCCACCTTGCCTCCAGATCTGCCCACCTAGTGCTTGGGGTCTGAGATTCAAATGCTGCTTCCCAGCCTCAGGGCTTTCAGCGGGGGCAAAGCTGCTATTCAGTGTAAGATTAAATTCAGCTGCTTGGGTGGGGGCAGGGCCACCACCAGGGGCTCAGTTCCTTCAGGGGGTTTATGCAGAGATCTTCAATAATGGATCCAAGCTCCTGTCTGCTTTGGGAGCCCCTGTCTGCTGCTGCCCCTACTGCTGCCTCCCTAGGGGGCCTGAGTTATGGAGACAGCCTGCTCCCCTCTTGGCCAGCCATAAAGTTTCTCTCAGTGACTTTTGCTCCTGTGGGTGGAGGGACTTGCACAGCCACTGGAGATTCTGTCCCTGAAGCCTGCTCGGATCTGCTTCTCTTGGTGCCACACTGCCAGGGCAGGGCTGGGCTCTGCTCCAGGTCCAGTGTGCGATGGACCTTTGGTGCCGGTTTTTCAGGACTCTCTGGAACAGAAATCTCCTCTGCTCCATTGTTCTGTGGCTTCCACTACTCCAGAACTTGTTGGGAGTTCTTCTTTACAGGTATTTTATGGTCTGTGGGTTCGGAGCTAGCATATGTGAATCTTTCTACTCTGCCATCTTGGCTCCTCCCCCAGTGCTCTGTCATCTTTAGGAATATATGTCCATAGAATATACATATTAAACATTTACTTCTCCTTCTTGGATAAGATGTGCCTTATTATTGCTTAGTCCAGGGCCTCTCTTTCATTGTTTTTATTTTTATGTTCTTCTTTATGAAAAACATGAACATTTCAGTGTACAAATAAGAGCAGAAAGATAGTGTTTATGTGTGTAATCAGACAAGTGTAATGGTAGTCTGTAATGGTGGTATTTCCCAAATGTAACGCCTTATGCATTGTACTACAAATAGGTTCTAGCCACAAAACTGACTCATAAACCCCCACAAATGTTACACTGGAGGTCTCACACCTCTCACCTAGGTGTATGAAATATCCCAACCTCTCCCTGGACTTGACTCCCTCCTCCTTCCTCTCTTCACTGGCCACCACATAATTACATTCCTAAGGGGGATTTCTCTTGGAGAGCACTATGCTTATCCTACAGACTACTCTAGTTTTGGAGTCCCAGTAGATTTTCCATTTATACCACCAGCCATGCCTAATGATACATTTTTATCTTGAACATAACTATTTACTTAACAATAAGGCAAAAGATCTGGAAATATTAACATGTTGAAAAGAAAATACATAAATAATAAAATGCATCACAATGTACATGTAAACCCAGATCGCATTGTTCCATCAATGTACTCAGTAACTATGGTGAAGGGTGAGCACTTATTTATAGGAACCTACCCTATAAACACACAGAAGGAAAGTTCATGAGTTTAAGACAGCTCACAATAACTCTAGACTGCAGGCTCCAATGTACTTTGTCCATTCAGCAACATTTGCCCCAACTGAAACTGCTCGGTCTATCAATGTTGATCCTAACTACTCTTCAACTGGGGAAATTCACTTCTCTCCTTGAAGCCTTTTAAGCAATTTCAAGTAACCATTACCCTTAAAAAAATTTAGAAAATGTTAGCTCTTAATGGAAAAAGCAGCAGTTGTCTTTAATCCAGACAACTGCAATGCTTATCAGTCTGGCTGTCTCTGCACTAAACAGACCAGATCCACCACCATTCAGCCAACAAGATTCTGTGCTGTCCAATCAGAATGGAGCTCATGCAGCCCGGGTCAGGCTTGACTCTTTAAAACAGCTCACTACAGCAAGTGCTTTCCCTTCTCATGCCAGAGGTGACAACACATTATCTCCAACTCCAGTTGGCCAATGATGCCATTAGTCTCTAAACAATCAGGAAGGATCCAGCTGAAGTCGAGTGTAACCCTCCTAAGTCAGAAAACAAGTATTTTCACAAGAGAAGAGGTAGCTATCATGCCTCAGCTCCAAGGTCTCCAACAAGGCAGTCTCTCTCTGATGCCTTTGAAACCATGTTTCTTTATGTTTATATTTCTCTAGTTTTTAATAATTAAAATCATTTATTTCTTTTTAACATTAAATTGTTTGCACATAAGCAAGGCATCCTGCCATATTGTTAATAAAGAGATTCCAGTTCTCAGATCTATGCATGGGTAATTTTCTCTCCTAGACTGTCAAAATCCTGTTTAAAATCTCTTTCTTCATACATATATTTCAGCAATTTATATTAAAGCACCTACCTATATTAGACAAAAGGTTTATCCCTAACAGTGACAATATTATCTGGGTATACTTTGACAATAGATACAACTCTCATCCTTCACACAAAAACCACATTTGCTGCCCTTTTATTTTTTTATTAAACTTACTTTATTTTTGGTTATGTATTAAGATGTTTATCCAGAAACTCCCATGATGAGCTGGAAACATGATCAGACAGGAAGGTGATTCAACAGACTTGTGGTGATGCTGTCCTGTTGGATTGACCAATGCCAGGTATGTGCAAGTCAAGTTTTAAAAAGTAATCAATCTAATGGGAAAAAGACGCAAAGAACCTAACAACTCACATATCAAAGTCTAGACACTGAAGTTCACAATTTTGTGTTCATCAGAGAACACCCAAGCCTGAATCATATAGAAGTCAATATGGCTCTTCTTCCTGAAGCTGGGGCCTCCTTGGTCTTGAATCAAGTATCTTAAGCATGTTAACCACAGAACACATCAAAGGAACAATTAGTGAACCTTTCAGGACTCCTCTCAGTGAGCTAATTGCCATACCCTTTCTCACTAACTAGCCACAGAACACTGCATAAAGGAAATGTCAGAGTCAAGCATCCAAAAGTCAATGACCAGACACTACAGTGTACGAGAACATGTTGCATTAAAAAACAGACAAAACAAAATGAAACTGCAGCTGTCACAAGTTCTTTCAGCCTGCTTACCCTGATAATAATTCTGGATGGCCTTGTGATTCCATGTGACAATTGGTTTCTTATTTTCTCACACTCAAAGGTTCTAAGGATCCTAGATTTAGAGCTGGAAGGAACAACCCCCTTTCATTTTGCAGATGAGTAAACAGGCCAAGGAAGCTAAGCACCTTGCTTGGTCACACAGGTAATAAATGTCATAGGCAAGATTTCATGTCAGCCCTACTGAACCCAGAACCAATGCTCTTCAAAAGAACATATATTTTTTCATATTTTTTGTTAAAGCTCCTCAGTCCTTTGACAGTTTGAGATAAGAATGGAGATTTCTTCTCATCTAACTTATACTGCTAGCCTTTATTTAAGAAAGGCTTGTCTTTGAACACTCTTCTAGGATCCACTATGTGTGGACATCCATGAACTGATCTGAAAGAGGATTTAAACAACCCCTTTCCACTAACACCAACAAATTAGATGATCAGTCGACAAGGTGAAAGTTACCTTCAAAGTGGTCATTCAAAATGGCACCCATGAACCGGAAGGTTCAGCTAGGTCTTAAGCAAAGAATTCATTGAACAGGAAGCAATTAATGGCACTGTGACCTGAAGAAAAGAGGGTAAGATATATTTCGGGGTCTGGTTTTACATCAGGCCTTCTACTTCAGACAATGATGTCGAAGAATTATCCCAGAGCACAGAAATTTTCAGCATAATTAAGATGTTGTCACTGCTGTTCAATCATTCACTCATGTCTAGCTCTTCATGACACCGTGGACCAAACTGTCCATGGGGTTTTCTTGGTGAAGATATTGGAGTGGTTTTCCATTTCCTTTTCTAGTTATCAAGGTATAGCTCTTATTATTTATGACTAAGGCCATAAAGGAAAAGAGGAAGGAATTCAGTGAAGAAGCTCATTCGGCTGTGCTAGGCTTAACAATTTTATACCCTTTGGGGGCCTAAACAATCAAATGAGAGTCTTGGACAAATTAGTTGAGGTATTCAAAGTTGAGAGATTAGCCAAGGTATACCAAGTAGACAAGATAATGGAGCTATACAAAGTAATATCACTAAAGTTTAATAGCTGTAAAGGGATGGATTATTGGGATGTTTTAAGAAAGACAAAATATTAAAAGATTATTAATTATACTAAGTTCTGGCATAAAGACTTCCATTCTCCTGAAGAAAGCAAGTTTAACTATAGGAAATCTTATTCCTGTGATCCTTTAGGAAAACAATGTCTAACTTACCCAGTGTTCTTTGTAGCAAAACTGGTTATATTATGGCAAATGTGCTGGACTTGGAGTCAGGAGGATTTGAGTTCAAATTCCATTTCTGTTTATTTCCATATATGTAAACCTCTGCAAGCGTTTATTGGAAACTAGTTTCCTTATGTGTAAAATAAAAGGCTGTATGAGACAGCCTTTAATGTCCCTTCCATTTTTCTGCTGTTCTCATCAACTAACTGCTCTTTATGAAAAGGATCTTAAAGATAATATATTTTACATGTGGAACTGTGAATTATTACATACAGGGAGAACTTTTTAAAAGTATATATTAAAGTAATAAAAGTGCCCTTCTTGTATATGTTCCCTTCTGAATGTCCATCTATTTCCCTCAAGTAATTTGTATTATTATTATTTTATTTGTTTTTAGTTTTCTACAACCCCTCAAGTAATTTTAAGTGTTTCATTGGCACTCTTATTTTCTTTCTTGCAGTAATATCACTGTGCATCAAATATCCTTCCTAACTGTAAGCCCTCCCTTTTAGCAAATATAGTGGAGCAAAAAAAAAAAAATGATTACACGTTCTTCCATTTCTGGAAGTGTGAATGCTAAGTGGGAGCTACAATATTTTAGCTCTCCAATGTGATTTCATGAGGCCTTTTGCAATTTTTCTGTCTCTTGCAAAAGAAGTTAACCTCTCATGCTTATAAGATTGTTTGTATAGATTGAGTCTTTCCAAATAAGCATAGATAGCTTCCTTCCATAAAAGTCCCTGCTTTGACTGCCTTATGATGATATGGAGGGAATGCCTAAAGAATACACACTGTCAAGCTTGTCCAAGGTAGAAAGGCTTTGAGTCGTGTTACAGTCCTCATGATATCCAAGGTCTAGTCTTGTTAAATCGGGGGAAACTGATCACCAAAAGGTTGACTACCAGGGCCATGAACTTTATTGGGCATGGCATCCCATGATAGCACTCAGTCCTCTGTGGCTCCCTTCTACTTCTATTGGAAGCAGAATGATGGAAAAGAGAGTGGCAGGTCCCAACATTCACACCATTCATAGAGCAGTCACAAACATTAATTTACCTATTGATACTCCTGGCATGATCTTTGTACAACTGCCAACACGGTCCTTGAGGAATGGAACCTCAGAGGCACTGATTTTCTATGCCACAAAGATAATCTTGTTTATTCACCAGAACCTATTTCAGTTACTGTTTCTTTGTATGACCTTGGAAAAGTTATTTCATTTCTGTTGGTCTCAGTTTCCCCAACTGTAAAATAGGGATAATAACACTATCTCACAGGTTTGTTGTGGAAAACAAATGAGATAATGTGATAATAATAAAGCACTTGGCACCACGCCTGGCGCATGTGCTTGTTTAGTCATTTTGCTCATGTTCGACTCTTTATGTCCACTTTTGGGGGTTTTCTTGGCAAAGATACTGGACTGGAGAGGTTTGCTATTTCCTTTTCCAGTTCATTTGACAGATGAGGAAACTGAGGTAAATAGGGTTAAGTGACTTGCCCAGGGTCACACAGCAAGTAAACACCTGAGACTGTATTTGAACTTGAGTCTTCCTGACTCTAGGACTGGCACTCTACCCACAGTGCCACCTAGCTGACCTCTGGTATGTAACAGGCACTTAATAAGGGCAGCTAAGTAGTGCAGTGTATAGAATGTCTGGTCTGAAGTCAGGAAAACCCAAGTTTAAATCTGGCCTCAGACAGTTACTAGTTGTGTGACTCTGGGCAAGTCACTTAACCCTGTTTGCCTCAGTTTTCTCATTTATAAAATGAGGTGAAGAAGGAAATGACAAGCCATTCCAGTATCTTTGTCAAGAAAACTCCATGTGGAATCATGAAGAGTCTGACGTGACTGAAATTACTGAACAAGAACAAGAAGAAAGCATTTAATAAATATTTCCCATTCCTTATATATATATATATATACACATGTATATAATACACACATACATACATGCACATGCACACACATACATATTCTTTTCCTATACCCCTTCAACCATATGATCCTGGAAAGCAGGAACAGTTTGTCTTTTGTCTTTGTAACCTTAGCATGATGACTAGTATACAGTAGACTCTTAATAAATGCTTATTAATTGATCTATTGAAAAAGCAGATAAATCCTCTGAAGAACAATCCATTACATTCATGTACCACAATTTGTTTAGCCATTCCCCCAGCCAATGAGCACCTATGTTATTTCCACTTCTTTGCTACCACAAAAAATGCTGCTCTTAATATTTTGGTGTAAATGTGGTCATTCTTTTTGTCCCTGACTTGTCTTTCCACAATTGCACAGGAAGAAAATTCTTAATCAAGCAAGGTTCTCCCCACATGCCACCTCCTATTCAAGGTCTATTCTTACCCTTTGGACTATTTCCCCAGACTAACTCATTACACCATCATCTGCTACTTCACTTCTTGCTCTCTACCCAATGTCCTGATTGTCAGAGCTCCCATCCTGCCACTCCCTCATGGACCCACCAAAAAATGCCTTATGTCCTCCCTCCCTCCATCTGATTACTCTCGTAGCCTCTGGAATCTTCCATATACTCTTATAGGGCATTATCTTTGTTCAAACTTTGGGTACAAAGGCAAGCAGTGTTATCTTATCCCTAGACATGCTTTGGGGATGTTGGCAACGGGATATATTATTTGTAGTGTCTTTTTGGAGCTCAAAATGTCTTTTCCCATATGAAGAACATTATAATGCATGGTTAGGTTTGAATTATATTGAACTTTAGTTACATTTTTTATTAAATAAGTTTTTGTGCTGGTCTGAGAATCTAATTTATAACATGGTGAGTCACTTCAACAGTATGCTTCTCTCCACTTTTAAATGGTTAGCAATCTTGACCCAGTCTCTAGTCCTACCCCTGGACTCACACTGATGGAGAGAGTCACAAAAGGCACTAATTCAGTTCAGCACAAATGCATGTTATTTAACCCAATTTTAGTCCTCACCATGGTTCTTCAGACCTTTAATTCATCTCTGATTGAGTCCTTATTGTATTCCCATAGTAACGTTCCAAATCTTTTCTGCTTTCCTGAGATCCGTCTTCACTTTCATCTGTAGCAGGT